>OZ038482.1:17951068-18041068 GCA_964036315.1 Acanthosepion esculentum | reverse complement strand
GAACCATCATGTGTGTGTGGTGCAAGTGAATTAAGAAAACAAAATGAAATTGATAGGCAGGTTTCAAATTATGGTGTTCACTTTGCTCTAATGCCCTTGAGCAAAGCAGGAATCTGTCTTTTATACCCCTAACTATGGGTTAAATAGTAGGGCAGACTAAATTCTGTAGTCATAGTTAGCAACTTCTTTCGTAGCAAACATCTCTTAATTCAAATTTGTGGAGAACTCAATAGAAAACCATTCCATTATCTTAAGAACAATTATGGCAACACTTATCAAGCAATGGTTAGCACAATTGTTCCAGAAATTTCTTGCTTATTTCTCACTAGTGTCTCATGATAGAATTTATTTTAAAGTTGGTTTCATCTGACAAACATCTACCAACAACACAAAGTTACAAACCCCCTCCACCATATATAAATTCAAAAATGTTATATTTTTATACTCACGAACCCACAATCATTTTATTATTCTTGTAACAGTTATTCTTTTGTTATGAAAAAATCCTTTCTCTTTTCACATGAAAATATTTATGCTCTGAAAAAACATTGACAAGTGAATACTTCAAAACAATTAAAAAAAAAAACATCAATTTAGAAAGAAAACCAAAAGTATTGTTTCATTCCTTTGTCTTTTGTTACTTTTATCTTTATTTCAGGATTTGTATGTGTTGGCTTTCATCAGGTGTCAGTATTTATTGGAAATTTTGAAACTTGTTCTGATGGGGTAGGTGTGTTTCCTCTCATATATATCAAATTTTATGTATCTGCTCTTGGGATGTCCCCACCTAAAGCATGTGTTAATGTGTAACCTTCCAATGAATAAGATAAATTTTTACAGCACTCCCATTATAGATAATGATAGTTCTATGAGTACACATGCACAATTATTATTTCTGATAACAATTCTATACCATCAACAATAGCACTTACACACCATTTATTATAGTAAAAAACATCCTTGAAGTTGGCTAGTAGTTTAGTCAAATATGCTCAGAATCAAAAGCTCTTTAATATTTTTACAGTCCTGAAGTAAAAGAAAAAGAAAAAAATAACCAGCAAAAAATAAACAAATTATCTGTAAGTATCAGTCATATTTGACTCTTTACAATCCCTCTTTGTCCTGACGTGTTTGGGAAGGATTGTACATACCTTTTCAAAAAGAGATTTAAAGATAAAACAGATGTCTAAAGAAGACTTAAATAATTCAGATAAGATTTTGTATGCATATAGGCTTGTTCAGTCTTTTTCCCCTCTGCTTCCTACTGTACAGCAGCTGGAATGAGTGAACAAACCTATATGCATACAAACTCTTATCTGAATTATTTAAAAGTGAACTTTTTCTATGGATGCCCTCTGCACATCAAAGCTTGCATTTAGTATCAGGCATAACTTAATGCACCCAAATGTCAAAATTTATTTCTTCTGGGCTCTATCAGGCCTCGTAGAATAAATCAGAAGTTATTTCAATACAACCATGACTCAATCCACACCATGTAACTGTATCTTAATTGTTTTACAAGTTGAAATTTCTGGGGATATAATTAAGAAAGAGGGCTTGGAGAATTTAACACTCACTGGATATCTTGAAAGAAGGAGAGATAGGGGGGAAACATTTAGTAACCTACCTCGTGAGTTTGGGTGAATAGATGGCAAATCAGAACAAAGAGGGATGTTAAACAGTCAAATGTTGCTTAGAGCAGGGGTCAGTAGCCTTTTGCTAACTATGTGCTAACTTAGGGGTTTAAACTCATTCAGTGTGCCAACAGCATACATATTTTTATACATGTCAAGGTCAATATACCAGTTCTACACTATATTTTATATATTAATATATAGTATATATACTTTAGTATATATTAAAATTGAAACAGCTAAATATCTTCTTTGTGATGTAGTAGTTATTGGTTTGGACTTCATGTCATCATTTGTGGCTGTGTGCCATTGGAAATTGCTTGGCGTGCCATGTGTGCCATTGGAAATTGCTTGGTGTGCTATAGGTTGCTGACTCCTGGTTTAGTACAACAAATAACAGGAAGTTGCAGAGAGCCATGATCTCCCACATCCTGAAGCGTCATATTATATAAAATGTTCTTACAAGTTTTTTTTGTTTTTGTTTTTTTAACTTAAGGACTGTGAATGTTAAGAGCAGCCTTGTGTTTAACAACCGATTTGTCTATGACATACATAATACCCATGTTACCATTCTGAAATTCAAAAAATTCTGGATTCCAAAAAGTTTCTTGTCCTAAGGATTTGTGGTACTTGTACAGTCAATAGAAGATTGTGTAAAAAAAACAAAACATTATGTTCTTTGAAAATAGCTAATTCAGAATCTGAAAGAGGAGAGAACAAAACAAATGGATAGTCATATAAAGTAAGAATTACTGAATTACTAAAAGGAATATTTGTTGCTATATGTAGTTTTAAACCAAAAAATATTCAAAAAGAAAAAAAAAAAAGAAAAAAAAAAACAAATCGATCTGAACTTGCACAAACAGGGAATGTTGAACTTTTTGTTTTTATTGGTTGGTGCATAATTATCAGGCATTTTTGTAGGGCAAGTTATTTGTTAATAAAAATTGCTGTTTTGTTTACTTTTTTTAATAGAAATATTTTATTTTCAGGTTATAAAAATGTGTGTCAATAATCATTAAAAAATGTTATTGTTGAATTGTTATGTTTTTTTTTTCATAATAAATATTGTTTAAAAACGTCTGATAATTATGCACCAACCCAATATAATGATGTACAAGGCTCAGGAGCTACTCAAGATAGATGGTTACAGAGTAAGAACCATAGTTTATGGGGATAAGTGGGAAAGACAACAGTTGGCCCTAGACTTGAACAGGTTAAGATTGCAGTGATCAGGAAAGCATCCTCTAGAGATTTGGTTTCACAAAGCAGTAGAAATTTCATGGCTTACAAACCATTTGTGGGTTACGGCCAAAACAGATTTCAGATTGTAGGACATCGCTTACAGTACCCAGTTTTTCTAATCAGTTTCCCATTTAGCACAAACAGGGAAGAAATTTGACCATTTTTCTTAGAATCTTTTATTTTATATGCATGAAATTTTCCCCTGTTACAAATCAATGTTGAAAATTATCCTTTTATTATCATAGTTTAGCCTTTTTCTTGTCAAAGTTTGCAGTCTGGTAGAAAGTTAACTATTAATTATTTAGGTTGGAGAATTTTGTATTGGGGCAAATCTCTTTCCTATAACCCCCCCTTCTGTTTCCTTTTGTACACAGAACATAAATTACAAAGAGAACTTGTCATTTTATTTTTATGACCTTTTCAAACTATTTAACAGTCATTTTGTTTTTTGTGAAACGAACCATTCGACAAAGTGAAGATTCAAGTCGACGGTTTCAGTGAAGCCAAATTTTGGGGAGACGACATTCGTCATTATAATTGCCACCTGTAAAACATACACTTTAAAACTAATCTAAGTGTATACACAAACTTTGAAAAGATCTGATGAGGAAATCAAAGGACATTAGAAGGAGAGAAAACAAATTCTACCATTTTGATAAGCGACTTCAATGCAAAAGTATAAAAAGAGAAAGAATCTAGTATAGGAAAATTTGGAATAAGGAAAAGACAATTACTTCTTTGTTTTCTTCAGTTTAAGAATGGCTCCATTGGAACACTGTTTCTGGATAGCAAGAGAAACCTGTATTCACTTCTCACCTCAAATACTCTTAACAACTAAAATCTAACAAAATATCTAAAACATTAGGTTATCTTTCTAAGTTAACAGATCTAGTAGTCATTTGCTTATAATTGGTAAGAAATTAAAAAAGTTTAATCCCAGAATATACTGTTTCATGTAAAATGTGCCAAAGAACTATAAAATTTGTCTATTTATGAACTCAGGGATGAAGACATGCTTGAAAAGAAGACTGAATGAAAGACAGCAATTACACGGAAATTGCAATGGAAACAATTATTTTCTTCTTTTACTCCCCTTTCGTACTGAGAGCAGATGAATGATGAAAGATACTTTCTTTTAAATATATATCATACATTAAACTGTATTATAGAAGAAGAGTTGATTCTTTGTCCATCATACATTGTCTGTGTAACAATGCATGTGCCCATGTAATGTATGTATGTCTGTTGAGCATGACTTACACAGCTGGTTGTACCACTTAACTTACAAATACATACACACACAATTTGAATGAGTTTGAAATAAAACATTGGAATAATACATTCTCCTACAAGTCTGGACAATGCCTACCAAGGGCTGAACAATAAACACAAAGAGAGAAATTTTGAAAAAAAAAGAATCAGATAAGTATAAGATTTTATTGAATTTTCAGAAATTATTCAGTAAGTTTTTTTTTTTTTAAATTTTGTAAATTAAAAATGGAATTAAAATATATATGCATTCAGACAAATGTACATACACAATTTGAATGAAATTGAAATGGACATATATGCCAAAGGGGCTAATTTCTTTGTCTAATAATAACATCTGGATAACAGGAAAAGAGTATAAACCGAAATATGCATCCCTCTGAAGACATTTTTTTATTCCTATATTTAAAAATAATATATTTTCTAATAAATGTATTTTGAATGAACAGACAATTTACATTTAAAAATTTGATCATATTGCTATCACCGAAAAGGTACCAAATTCGTAGCTTCCAAAAGATATTATCTACTATGCATAAATTTGTTTTTATATAAAACTTACAAATTTTAGATGGAATTTAATTTAAATCCATTTCTATTTGCTAAAACGTTTACAATAAGAAATTTTCTCTATTTAAAAAAATGCAACATAAAAGTAATTTTTTTTCATGGTTAAATTCTCCAAGATTTGGTTATCATTAGAACTACAACATCAGAGGTGGATGTTAATGGTATGGAAGAAAAGGTTAACACTTCCTACAATCAACTTGTAATTTTAAATTTTTCTTTTATTTGCATTGTTACAGCTGAGAAGTAGTCTGGCAAAATTGCCTCCAACATGAAAGTGCATATGAAGCAGAATTGTATCATTGTCACCCTCCACGTGGAAAAAATTATATCCATTGACTCACTGATGTTGGATGAACATTCATGGAGACCAAATAGTGGATGCGAGCATAATCAGGTGAAAAAGTGGGCCATCTCTGCTGGTGAATATTTTTACAAGTACAGCATACAGGCTCTTGTGATTACTATGTACAAAAATGTGTTCTGTGAGTGAAAATGTATGTTCCCTGTATCTGTTGCAGTTTCCATGGAAATAGGAGACATTACTTTTGAAGTATCCTCTCATATATGTTAATATGTTTAGAAAGTAATTACATATTTCAAAGCTATGAATTATGAGTCAACCAACTACGGCAGAACCAAGGCGGAATGGTAGTTATCATCTCTTCTGACAGTGGGTTATCTATAGTTCATTTTAGAGCTTAACCCCTTGGAGGATTATAAAAAAAAGCAACATTCGCCATTGCTTACCACTAAATAGTAGTAATGCTACAGAGACATTTAAAAACATTTGTACAATGTATACAGTAAAGGTTTGTACATGTCAGCTGTGTTTTAAAAGGTTTAAAAATAATGATTGTGAAATATCTGACAAGCCTTGATCCGGAAGATGACCCACTCTGAACAAAGGATTTTTGAAAGAGATGACTGAATTGGGTCTGCATCAAATTACTAGAAATTTGGTGCAAAATCAGAATGTGTCATATTCAACTGTTAACAAACATCTCAAGTGAATTGAGAAAACTTGTAAAGAGGGAATTTGGTTTCTGCTTGTACTTGAGAACTGAACACAACATTCCACTATATTTTAGCCTTTCTGTTAAAACAGTTATTCCCAAACACCTTAATAATATAAATCCAAACTTGCATTCCTCTTTGCAAGAGAAACCATTGTTTGATCTGGTATACTTAACCAACTCAGCTACAAAGAGCTTCAGAATTAAGCTCTACACTGCCTTCAAGCACATCTCTTGTTTAGATTCCCAAAAGCTCATAACTGCTGAGTTTTGTATCCGAAATGTAAACAAAGCAATTTGTAAAGAAATAATGAATACCGATATTGGAGTAGAAGCTCTTCTCTACCAGCCAGAATATTTGAGAATAAATAAAAATTTACTGCTTATATATATATATATATATATATATATATATATATATATATATATATATATATAATGTGTGTGAGTGTGTATGTAAGTTTCTGGCTGTGAAATGTTTACCTCAAGGTCTACTTTATACAATGAAACAAAAAGTTAAAGATCCAGTTTAGCTAATCTGATGGACACAAAGTAATTTAGCATTTTACTTACACTGCAAATTGCTCACTAAAAATTTGAGAATTTCTAGAATTGTCAAAAACTATAAGAAAATTTGGTGGCCATAACTGTAGCCATCCTTGAGTTATCTAATGATAGGCAGCCAGACAAAAAAAAAGAAGATATTTGGTGAATTGTTTTTATTGATTTGTTTTCTAGGGATTATCAACAATTTGCAGGTTATTTAAAGCCAGAAAATAGTTTTAGATTCTAAGAATTTATTTTTGAGATAATAATGGTTTAGTGATTCAAGTCTTACTAATTAACCCATGCCTGGAGGGAGAGGAGATAAATTCATATATTTCCCAAGGATATTTGTGCATAAGTGAATACAACCAACACAATGAGAATTGGAATGTGGCTCTCCAATTAAGAATTCCAAATCATTATCCATTACATCACTTGCACATCCAAGCTATAGCACTTGGTATTTGTATGGGAGCCAGTGTTTCAACATGATGTGGCTGTAAGGCTTTGGTGAATTATAGCAAAATTATACGACATGAAAGAAGTTAGAGGGTTACACAGGAAGAGATGCAGTTCATGTGCATATATGTGGAAGATAACAGTTTACCCTAAACTTGAACAGGCTAAAACTGTAATGATTGGGGAAGCAACTTCTTGGAAGTTGGTTCTACAAAGCAGTGGTTCATGGGAAGAAGCTGCTTGAGTGGAACTTACATCTCACCAATGGAATACGAAGGGAATGAGGGTGGTTCACTACAATGTGCGTCGCATGGCCGGGGGGGGGGGTCTTACCCGTGAATGTCGGAAATGGTGGAACTAACAAATGTAGTTAGTCCTGAACACTTTCCACAGAATTAGAGTAGTGAGAGACTTGGGTTGTAGGGCGGAAAATAATTCATCACCCACAAGGATGTAGAGATGCTTTTGAACTATAGAGATTGGAAAAGGAAGACTGGGCAGCTCCTGCCCATATATGGCAACAGTACTCCATTTTAGGCCTGATCTGGCCCTTGTAAAGGTAGAGGATAGCAGAAGGAGTCAGGTACTTATTGGAGTGCTACAGAGAACCAGCCATTGTTCCAGCAACTTTAGTGATGGATTGTATGTGCAAGTTCTACTTGAGGTCTGGGTTGAGCTTAAGTCCCAAAAGGTGCTCAAAGTACGAGACCTCACTCAGAGAACATGTGTTCATCATGATAGACGAAAAAGACAGGGTCTGCTCAGTGATGATGGAACTTCACAAGTTTGGTTTTCAAGGCATTGAATGTGACCAGCCAGTTTTTCTAATCACTGAGCTGTTAGAGCTCAATCAGAGGAAAGATCAGCTGCTAGACTGTTCATCTAGAGTTTTGGAGGTGCACCCATATGCTGTTGTATTATTATCATAGATATTCACAAAGTATCCAAGTATACTCTTAGGCAGATCATTTATGTAAAGTAGAAAGAGAGTTAGACTGAGAAGCAAGCATTGATTGCTTCAGCCTTGGGGGACTAGCTGTTTGCTACTACCCCCAGGGACCTACCCATTAGGAAGGACTTGATAATAGAGAACATTCTTCCAGTGATTCCATAGCTAGAGAGCTTATGCAGTGACTCTCTATACCACAACTTGTTAAAAGTATTTGACATATCTAATGCAATTGACACTGAGATGTTTACCTGAATGGAAAAGAAAATTATGCCCGGAGGATGAAAATATGAAATTTTCAAAAATATTCAACCTAGTTACATCAAATCTATCTGACAACAATTTAAACATAAGGATCATGTCATTCAATGAATTATTAGTAAGTCTTTTAGCAAAGAAATTTCGGCATTAATTACATTAACAATGCTAATTCTTTTCATAATTACCTCTTTCTGATATATCTTCAAACAAGTTTGATGAAAAAGAACTGACAAATTCTGTCTGTTTAATTTTTTATTATATTTTTCCAATTTTCGAATAAGGGGTTGAGTATTGGGCTCAAAATTGTAGATAAACTGTCTGAAGTTCATATCGTCTTATTGTTTTGTTCAAGTACTTTCAACCATTGCAGTCATTTTCAAGAACCAATGTGGTGTCTCAGTGGTACTTAGAATTCCTTTGTCTATATCCTGTCATTCTTTGGAAAGATAGAGCTTTGAAAATCTAATGTGATGTTAGGTGTAAAGGTCATTGGGAATTTGGCTGTACAAAAAGAATGTGATTTATTTATTTGTTTTTTTATTATTTTATTTGTATTTTTTCTTATACTAATATATGCGAACATTAAATATATAATATGCACTTCAAGACCGTCTCCTGTCGTAAATGATATTTTATTTAATGTAGGCTGTTTATTTTGTATAATAATAGTGTCTAGGTTTTTGAGTTTTTCCTTGCATTGTAGAGTATTTTGATATTATCTACTAATATTTGTCTTATGTTTATAGTTGCATTTTGGTCATTGATTATGTGCTAGTCAAAGTGTGCACAGATTGCACTGAGTTTCAACAGTTGACAGGTCAATTTGCAATACTTACACCAGGCACACATGAACAACACTCTCTTGCAAAGTACTTGAACAAAAAAATAAAATATGAATTTCGGACAGTTTATCTACAACAATGAGCACAATACTCAACATGTTATTCTAAAATTGCAAAAATACAATAAAAAAAAAAAAATGAAACAGACAGATCTTGTCAGTTCTTTTTAATTAAACTTGTTTGGATGAGTACTTCCTGCTTACATATCCCTTGTGATATATATCTCATATGTAGATAGATACTTACCTTGTTTTTGAAAAGAAAACAGATTTGATCATTCAGAACAAAACAATATATATATTTGTGTATAAAGGATAGTTTTAAAAGGATATGGAACATGCTTCCAATAAATCATGCTTTATATGCAGTATTTTATATGCATCTTATTTTATGTTGGGAGCTACATATTTTATATCCAATGAAAGATGCCTCGTCACAAAACACATATCTGTATGCAAGAAAATAATGTACAATCTAATTCAAAAATAACTTTTTTTCAATAATTTTCCTGCCTTAGGTGCCAATGCATGATGCATGCTTGAGTGATCAGGTCTCTTTCTAATTCGTGACTGACTTGGCAGAAGAATACCTGCAGTAAGCTGTTGCTACTTTCTGCAGCAGACTAGTTGCCAACCAAGGCTATAGGACCCAGTCTGTCCAGCTATTTAACCCATAACTGGAGGTGTTGGCACTACAAGATCAGAAAATATTTCAGAACATATTTCTGTTTCTTTATACAATACTATTTACTGTAACCTTTTATATCCAACTTTTGTGAAATAAATATTTTTAGGAGTCTATGTGACCCTGAATAAGCTCTTTAGATCCAATGTGTTTTTAAATAAAGAGTAATTTTTTAAAAAATAGAACAAAAATGCCCCAACAGTATTATTATCTTACAACAAATTAAAATTATTTACAGAAATTAACAACTGGTATTATTAACAGATATTTTATTGAAACACACACACAATAAAATTAATCATAAAGTGTAAAATGTTTTTCTTGTGAAATGTTTCATCCTTTAGTATTTCATCATATTAAAGTAATGCTTATTTAACTACATATTTACATGAAGGGGAGGGGACACTGAAATTTTATTTAAACTTTCAAATAAACTTTATTTTTTATGTGTTTAGGTATATAGTCTAGTCAGTTTGTTTTTGTTTGTTTTTTGTACTTTTGTTATTAAGTATTCCATATTGGGATAATAAGACTTGCCAAGAAAGGTGAAACATTCTAAGAAGCTGGACACAAATTTACTGTGGATGATCTAGCGATTAAAGCACTTTCTATATTTGTCTTAGTAAATTGCTTTCTCTTAATTTAAGTTTCATTTTTTTTTTTTAAATCAAAATTATGGGTCAGACTCATTATAGTGTGCAACTAATACACTGAGTGTGTTATTTTGCAAAAGATCCCATTTTCTCCGATATATATTTCTATGGAAAGTGTTACACTCATGAAATGAGGTATATCACAACAGCCAATATTGGAAAGAGTGATAACAGCTACTGGACTTGAGAAACCTTTTTTCCTGAAATTTTTTTTATTTCTAAAAGAAATATTTTATAGATTTTAACCAAAAGGAGTACTGGCTGCTCAGTCAATTATTTCCTTGTAAGGAAACAGGTAATATTACCATTACCAAAAAGCCATTGTATTTTTACTGTTATCATCCAACAACATACATAGGGTTTCAATGTATCAAAAATATTTAAAAAAAAAAAAACAACCCATAAATGAACCAATAGCATTTGGTCCTTTTTCTAAATGTATTTACTTTATTTTTTTCTTCTACATAAATCACAGAAATTTAGATAAGCATCCATTTTAGATTTGTAAAACGCGTTTTTTTCTCTCCATCTTTACATTACCTGTTTCAAACACTTGTGAACTGAGAACACATGCCTTACATTTTTGTGCATACATGCAAGGAAAAAAAAGTGCATGAATTTGAGTATTCAAGAATTAAAAATTTACTAAATTTAAGGTTCTAAAACCCATCTTTAAAAATAATGTAAAATATATTCAAATAGACAATCCAAAATGTAAGTGAAATAATGGCTTAACTATCAAATACAATTGCAGATTCAAAGTTTAAAGTTAAAACTGCCAGAACCAATTTCACAACAGTTAGAAAGCAATTAATATAATTTGCATATAATTGCATAAATCTTTAAATTTTCTATTGAAAAACCTATAAAACAAGAAAGAGTTACTCTGGAGAGTGGAGTTAAGAGATTCAGCTGATTTTGTTAATGTTTGGTGTTTATTCAAATCAATCTGAGATTATTATAAATTGACTTTCCCTGTTTATTTATAAATTTACAAACAAAATGGATTAATAAAATCAAATTGAATAAAGACTACAATGAAATGATGGATGGAATTAAAAAGCAGAAATAACATAAGGAATAAAGAGGTTAATAATGAATACATATAAAGAATAAATTCTTCAGTCAGTAGTAACACCAGTTTTTGAATATAGTTCTTTAGAGACTAACCCCCCCCACCACCACCACAAAAAAAAAAAAATTTAAAAAAATCTTTACAAACGAAAATCTAGTAACTGACATTCATAACATTTTAAACAAATATTGATTACTTAAAAGAGTGATTTTTCAGTTTGATCCTTATCCTGTCTTGCTTATACTTAATAGAAATCTATTTGACAAAATTTATTAAAATCCAACACTCATTAATGAGACAGTAATTGTGTCCATTTACAAATCCAGGCCAATCAAATCACATACAAGAAAAATTATGAAACAAGAATAGAATCATTTAATAGTTGGATATACATGAAGATTTCAGAACGGGCATGAACTTTGCAAAGAACATGCTGTCATTTCTACAAACCAATATGGTGCTAGTAAAATTTGTTTCTAGAGTGAATTTAGTAAGACTACAATCTACCAATGACACAAACTGGCATAATTAGTAATTGTTTAGATTTTTTTTAATTTTATAAAAATGTTCTATTCAAGATAACATAAGTAACAAATAAAAAATTTAATAAAACCAAAATGAAACGCAAGAGGAGAATGACATGGCTGTGCTTTGTAACAAGACAAATTTGTGGTTTTAGTTCAATATTTATACAAAACAATTGGTTTCAAATACCAAATATTAATGTTAATGCCCATGTCATCTTCTAAATTAATTAAAAAAATATTTAAAAAAATAGAAACAAAACAAACACCTAAAAACCATCATAGATATGTATAACTAATTACCAATGACAGTTTACGGAAGGAATAAAACAAAATTTATTCAACCTATAGAATGTTCTTTTCTGGTTTAAATGTATATTAGCACATTTATAAATTAGTTTTGAAGTGATTTTGTTCATGTACACACAGCAGGGACCAAAATTTTCCAGGCAACCCTCTTCCAAAATCAGACCGAGAAATATCCATAGGACCCTTACCAACTTAAGAATGAGCAACAATTAGCAAAACTTCCCTGTCCAAAACTTTTCTTAAACAATATAGCAAAATATCATTCAAATGAATATTGATAGGTTGATTTATTTTTTTACAGTTTACCAACCTTTTGCATTTTATCTAAAGCTAGAAAATATTTTTAGATTTTAACAATTTTTTGGAGATAATGATTTTTGCTGATACAAGTTCTAATTAATCCATAACTGGGGGAGAAGAGGTGAATTCATACCTTTCCCAGGTATTTGGGCTTAAGTGAATATAATGAACTTGACTGGGATTAAAACTTGTCTCTCCAATTAACAATTCCAAGCCATTATCTATTACATCACCTACGTATTCAGTGCCTAGAACTCCCAAGCGGTCACCCATCTAATGCTGAAGCTTTGTTTATAACCAACCATACTTTTTGAAAGAAAAACTGATAACAAAGAAAATGGTGCAGAGTCTGCCACAAAATCTCTAAACAGCACTCCTCAGGGTTAAATTAATTTTTTTCTTCTAGATTGGTTGCCACTAATCTGCCCTGGTATTTAAGCCATAGCTGGAGAAAGATGTATTTGTGCCTTTTCCAAGAGCATAAGCATAAAGTGAACAAAAAAGAATCAACTGAAACTGAACTCTGCATGCCAAATTCCCTTTCTGCACCGATAAATGTTAAATTATCTGTGCATATATTTAGAATTTGAAAAATAAAAATTATAATCAATTTTAATGTTTTCAGATGAAAGAATTTTGTCTAATTTATCTCATTTGTATGGTTGGTTTGCAGCAGGAGTTAACTATATTTCATAGTTAGGTAAGAGTTGCTTTTAGTAGATTTTGGTTAATATAATCTTCAGCTTTTATGTTAATACTGCCTCTGGTATTTTTTTCTAAGATACTTAGTACTTTTTTTCATCTCAATAAAAAAAGCAGTTTTACAAAGTACAATCCTGACTGTTATGATCTCATTAAGAAACAAATTATTGGATAAAAACAGATATTTTTCTTTCATCACAAAACACTGGCATCTAGTCTTGTAATTTTGTTAAATTGTCATGTTCTTGTTAAGAGATGATAAAGATAAATGTATAAAGAAACATTGTTAAATTGTGGTTGTCTTCTTGGTAAGGGAGATGAGAAAGCAGAAAGTATAAGCAACTGTGGCATTTTTGTTAAGAAGAATATGTATATACTTAGCAAATTAAGACTGCTAGTTACAGTATACACACAAGGATGACTAAAGAATATAAAATCTGTCAAAAAATGGATAAATATGGAGATAATGTGTGAAAATATATGGAATAAATGCAATTAGATGATTCTAATAAACATTGTAGGAACTCATGAATAAAATAAATGCTCTTAGGTACTCTCTGTACACCATGTCTTTTGATCCACTTTGCAAGAGATTAGAGAGCTCTTCAAAGGGCAGAGAATCACATACTATCTTTTATTTTCTCTAACACTCTACATATACCAACATTTTTCAGTCTCAAAACCTAAATTTAAACTATTCTTCCATTTATATACAAAAACCAGAAAAATACTTCAGAAACAAAAATAACTTATCAAGTTACTAGATAAGAGTAGTATTAATAGTGCCATCTTAGTATCTTGTTGCCTTAAATTGTTATCATTGGCATCAGTCACTACTACTGCCACTACCTTAGTTATTGTGTCATCAGCTTAGTATTAAAAAAAGCACTACAATATAAATTAATTTGGTTGCAATCTGTAACAGAAACAAACAAAAATTTGATGACTAATAAAACCAGAACATGACAAAAAATACACATAGAAAACAAAACAACATTGGTAAGTACATGCTTTTCATATGAACACTATATCTATAATTGTAGAACTCAATACAAACAAAGAAAACTGAACCTCAAAGTAATTTCAATTAAAAAGAAATATAAAAAAAAAAAAAAAAAATTAAAATAACTATTAGGCGTGTGCAAAAGTTTACAGCCACATCTTTTTGATAAACAAAAGAGTGAATACAGTAGAATTTATTTTTTTATAAATAAAATAGTTGGAAACTTTTGCACACACTTGTTATTGCTATATCTATACCAATTTATATTCTGAACAAGATTAAGTTTTATTTATTTTTGTTTCTCAACATTTAACTTTTTAGAACAAACAAGAAATTTTTAAAATATTAAATATGATTTCCAATTCAACAATAACTAAGGTAACACATATATTCCCATTTCTCATAAAATGAAAAAAAAATCTTTCTACAAAATTAAAAATTAATCTTTGTCTATCTACAAATCAAAATAAAAATGGAAATTAATAAGTTTCATTTGCATGTGGATTCTATAAATGATATATATTTTTAAAATTTTCTTATATAAAAGATTTATAATTTCTCATGAAGCAATAACCAGTTTATATAAGAAAATTTTAAAATTAAAATAAATTCATTTAATAGGATTATGTATTTTTAAAATGTAACTAAAAAAAAATCTACCAGACAATTTGTCTATTTCAATTATGTATAAGACAAATAATCATACCTATATTTTTTTCTTCTCACATGAATAAAATTTTCTACATGCTTTTTGTGAGGTGGGTGGGTGGATGGTATTACACCATTTACATCTAATATTACTGTATTATAGGATTAAGTTAGGTACAATAATAGTCTACAATGTCTAGGTAAATATCAGTCTGGCAGATATCACAACTGAGATCTAGGGGATATTTGGGGGATTGGGGAGGGTAAGAAGAGTGTTCAATTGCCATCAAATATGATACTTTGGAAGGAAAAGAAACATTTGACCTCAATAGTTTAACATTGCAGTTATGAAAACAAATATTTTACTGACAAAAGATTAAATAAACCAGACATGAGAATTATTACCATCTTACAAATAAAAGTGAAGCAACTTGTAGATGATCAGTGAAAAAGATCCTTTTTAGACAACTAGTTTACAAATTTTCAAACATTAATTTAATATTGGATTAACTATTTTGATATCTAATCATTAACAATTATCTTAACTGATAATTTATGTTATACCACAAATAGAATACACATAATTAAGATGGTTACCTCATACAGTGAATGTTGGGAGATGGCTGCTTTTAGAGACATATTCAATATTTCGATTTTATTTTTTTTGTAAGGTATCAAATTTATATTCATAACATTGAAAGAAATTTACAACAACTGGAGGTACATAAAGGCATTGATTTCAAATTAAATCAACAGGTTTACTTCAAAAGAAATAATCATAAAAGGTACCTGTTCTAATTACAGACTTTTCAAAATATTTCAATTTAGCAACATTAACGCATTTGTACTTTAACAGAGTAAGAAAAAAGTCAATACCAGAAACAAGAACAATAGTTTATTAAACTAATTAAATAATTATAAGTAAAGAAAAAAACTTTTAATTACTATACATATTTAGCTCAAGATGACTTAAAATTTTGAAGTTGTTAATATTTTTATGTAGACTAAAGATTGTAAACAAAATGGCAGAAGGTACATCAGCCAGCCACTGATACTTATAGATTTAAAATCATATTTTTTTTTTATATTTAATAAGAAAAATCTCACAAAAATGTTTGACTTAGTAATCATATTTATAAATTTGCATTATTTTGCAGACCATGAACAAAAAAAGAAAAGGAGAAAAATAATCAATTTAGATTAATACTTCGATCGCAACCATAAATAACAAGATTTCACTTTTCCATATTGCAACTGGAAAGCTAATTTTGAATACATTAATATTTTTAAAATTTCCAAGCAAAATAATAATCTCTGCTGGATAATTAAAATTTATTTCAAATAAATAAATTTTGATTAAGCTATAAAAAACCCCGAAAAAACTTTTTTAAAAGTTAATTAAATGGTATAAAGTATTTTAGCAAATTGAAGCCATAAAAATTTGGAAAATAGAGTAAATACACCTAACGATTTAATATGTGGCTCAAAGTAAAGCTTCTGCCGTTACTTTTATATACACAAATATATCTTAGTATTTACTATGTACCAAAGTTAGTTTTTACTATTTTTTTTTTTTACTAGTTTTTCTTTCCTTTTACGCAACAAAAATGATATAAAACTAATATAAAGCAAAAAAAAAAAAGAAGCTAATTTTTAGTACTTAAAAGAAAAGTACTTGAAAAAAAAACAAAATATATTTTTAGGAAATGTAGAATGATTTGTGAAGAGTATTTAAAAATGAAGGGAAAAAACTTAAAAAAAAAAAAGCCCAAATTGTCATACACAAATAAAAAAACTCAAATTTTTTACTTTATAATGTACAATATTCATGATTAATTCCTTCCTTTTCATTAAAAGCTGAAATACTATTTAATGGTTGTATTTTGTGATTGTTAAGATAAAAGTGACAAATGATTTCTTATAAATTAATTTCAAATGTATCTTTGAAGTAAAGCTGTAATAATTCACATAATTACAATTTAAAGACAATATCAAATTATCTTTAGTATTTATGAAACTAATTTGAAAACATTTTTAATGTTTAAAATCCTTGTCTATATTCTAGAAGTAAAATAGAATTTCATAAAAGTTAAATTTCATTCACACTGTATGGTTCGAAAATGAAGTTTTATCAATATTTATTTAACAAATGAGTGAATTTATTTTCAATAACCAATGGCATTTCGGAAAAAGTTAGCTATACTGGTAGAAAGATTTTGTTAAGGTTGTAGAAAAGACCAAATTCTAACCTGATGATAAATTTAAAATAGAGGGTTTTATTTCTAATTTAATATTAAGATTTGATAAGAAAAAAATGGATATAAAACAGCAATAATATGTTGTTAGCTAAATAAAAATGCTTCTTATAAATCGTATTTGATGATATATAAGAAATACAACTAATTTAAAAACTAAATATTATTCTCATAGCAACAGTTAATGAAATTGTTAACAGGTAAAAATTCTAGTTTGTGTAGAAAATAAAATGTAAGTAGAATTAATTTTTTTAATCAAATTTATAAAGGGTATTCCAATAACTTAGACTGATTTTAAATGTGGATTAAGTTTAAGTGTCTAATGATTTTTTTTCTTTTTCTTTCAGATTTAACAACTTACGTCTTTAGCAATTTCAACCAGGGAAAGATTAACAATCAAACAATGTGATAAAATTATCGAAGCCCATTACGAAAATGGACGTTCAAACAGAAATGCATTTCGCAATTTTTTGGGTCAACATAATCGACAAACCAAGAGTGCAATTAGAAATGATGTAACGTTGTTGTGGAGAGGTTCAATTCCTGTGCACGATGAGGTATAGAAGTGTCTGGATTTTCGGCCACATTCTCGTGCACTGTAGCAATATTTTTAGCTGAACGGCGAAAACAAGCACACAATGGTGTTTTCACATCTGCCACCAACCGAGTTTGTTTGAATTTACAAACAATTTTTCCAATTGCACTCTTGAAACTTTAACACATTGTTTGATTGTTAATCTTTCCAGGGTTGAAATTGCCAAAGACGTAAGTTGTTAAATCTGAAAGAAAAACAAAAAAAAAAAATCATTAGATGTTTAAACTTAATTCACATTTAAAATCAGTCCAAGTTATTAGAACATCCTTTATTTATTGTAGATAAACAATAATACACTTTAATTTTTTCTTCTAAACATTATTATATTTTTTTTTAGCGGCATATCAATCTCTATGGGTTATTTAATGCCAAAATTTAAAATATTTTATATGCAATTTTATTTTTATTTTGAAGATAATTGTTTTGTGATATAATTCTTACTAATTAATCCATAGCTGGAAGAGGTGGATTCATGCCTTTCTCAAGGATATTTGCATGTAAGTAAATATAATGAACCTAATTGGAATTGGAACTCAGCTGTCTGATTAACAATTCTGAGCCATTATCCATTACACCACCTGCATATAGAAGCTTAAAGCACCTGGTATTCCCAAGTGGTCACCCATCTAGGTACTGACTAGGCTTGATGTTGCTTAACTTCAGTGATTGTATGGGAACCAATGTTTCAATGTGATGCGGTTGTTAGCCATGTTCTCCTTTTTAAATGTCAGAATTGGCATAATGATTGCTATTAAGACAGGGCTTTCAAAAATAACCCAACACTACTAAAACCACATTTTAAAATAGGTTAGACTTATTGGGATTCCTCATGAGAAGAAAAAAAATTGGATTATTTTCTACAGCTTATCAACTCTTAACTGGTTATTTAATTCCAGAAAATATTTTTAGATTGTAAGATTTTTTTTTTTTTTTAAAATAATGGTTTAGTGATACAAGTCTTACTAATTAACCCATAGCTGGGGAGAGAAGAGGTGGATTCATACCTTTCCTAAGGGTATTTGCATGTATATGAATATAACAAACCCAACTGGAATTGGAACTCTGCTCTCCGATTAACTATTCCGACCCATTATCCATTAAACCACCTGCAAGTCCAAGCTTACAGCACATGGTATTACCAAATGGTCACCCATCAGAGTACTGGCCTGGTTTGACATTGCCTAACTTCTGTTATTGTATGGAAACTAGTGTTTCAACATGATGTGGCCATAGAAAAAAATAAACAAATAAAAACAAGACTACCCCAAGGCCTAACAATTACACTGTTTATATCTTTGACTAGGGGGACTATGTTAGTCATAAATTTCTATTAACCTAAAATTACAGAGAAAAGTTTTAGCAAGGGACTTGTGATACCGAAGTATTATTTAATTAATAACTATGTCAAATACTAGAAATCAATAACTATTATTTGCTACTGATCAAAAAAATATGGAGATTTTTTTAAAAGAAATAAGATTATAATGAGCTAATGATTGGATATCACTGACAAGTGACTAACTGGTTTTTCAAATGTCGGTTTTCAAATTTTCACTACTAATTTACTTAATCTGGAAACCCCGTATTAAAATGAAAAAAAAAAAAAAACTTCATAGTTACTGCCATAATTTATTGAAAATACTAAATGTAACTATCTGAATTATTTTTTATATCTTAACAGAGCCAATTTCAGAGATTTGCAAAAAAATAATTTCCTGTTAAATATGTATTTCAAAAAGTATATAAATTTTAATATTTGTTATCAGCATGATTCTATATTTTGGATGTGAAAATTATTAAATGGACAAGGTTTATAGCATATTAAATTTTACCAACGAATTTATATTAAAAAGAAATCAAATTCAGTTTTTAATAGCTAATTAATACAAAACTTAAAGCTACCAAGTAAACATTTTACTAAGACTGAAATTTAAAAATATGAGAGGAAAAGGAAAAATTATAATTCAATTATTTGCATCTTTTACATAAGAATAAAAGTTAACTGATATTATAAACTTCATATGCTTATTTAAAAATGTATAAGCTTTATTCAAACATCAATTGGCCAAGAAGAAATAGTTGTATTTAAAGATAAGGGTGGTTTCAAATTTTACAGCATGATAAATGCATAAAATCCAAGGCAAAAGTATGAAATGTGTGTCATCGACTAAATGAAAAAACTAAAACAAAAAAAGAAAAAGAAAAGACCTGATCTCCTGTTACAATATGGGGTGGGGGTGGTGAGTATATCACATGATACTTAACTTTCCATAAAGAAAGGTTACAAACCAATGATGTCCTTTCACATGCAAAGAGAAAATGAAAATAGCCATGCTATATATGTATGGAAGCACAGTGAAGAAAGAAAAACTGTTTTTGGTTTGGCACTTAACAATATTTACAAATAAGTTTTTTCAAGCATGAGTGACTATACCAAGATAGTTTTTAGTGGAGAAAGGGTAACTGTAACACAAGATTACATTTCTAGGTTTTATTGATTGATTGATTGATTGATTTATTTTTTATTACTTATCAACCTTTTACAGGTTATTTAAACCTAAAATATATTTTTAGATTGTAACAATTTTTTGGAGATGATAATGATTTACTGATATATGTGTTACTAATTAAGTCATAGCTGGGGGGGAAGAGGTAGATTCATACCTTTCCCAAGGGTATTTGCAAGTGAATATAATGAAACCAGACTGGAATTGGAACTGGTATTCCCAAGCAGTCACTCATCTAGGTACTGACCAGGCTCAAAGTTGCTTAACCAGTCATCATATGAGAGCCAGTGGTTTCAATATGATATCGTCATAAGCCTACATTTCTAAGAGTAGCTTAATGACTAATAAGACCAAATTTCTTTGGAAAGGCTTCTTGGTTGGTCCAAGAATTTTTCAGTTCCCTATCATGTGTGTTTGTGTTATCTATATTAGAAACTAAAAAGATTAATATTACAATCTTCAAAATTAAAGTCCAATATTAATCAGCAAGAAGCAAAAGGTTCAAATTCACTGAGGACAAATTTTCTTACATAGTTCATATAAAATAAAGTGTGTGTGTGTGTGTGTGTGTGTGTATATATATATATATATATATATATATATATATAATACAATACAATGTGTGTAACTTTTCATAGGGTTCACAGATACTATATTTTGATCATAGGAAGAGGGTGTATACAAGGGTGAAACATTCCAAGAACCTGGACACAAATTTATTGTGGATGAGCTTCTGAATAAAGCACTTTCAATACATTTCTATCTTAGTAAATTGCGGTATCTTTTAATTGAAGTTGCATTTTTTAAGTCAAGCTGTCCAGCTGTTGTATTCTGATATTCTTGCAGGTCTTTTAGTCTACCAACTGCTGTGTCTACTTACATTTATATCTTGGTCAGCCTATGAACCTTTCAGCTGACCCTCATATATAAATTCTGTCATTTTTAGTTGAGATAATGCTCATTATCAAAAACAGTTTATATATCTACTCAAAGATTTTCAGAGTCTGTCTATATTTCTGAGATGAGGTATTATGTACAGTATTTACATTAGTCGGACTATTGTCCTCATCTTTGGCGACAAAGATGAGGACAATAGTCGGACTAATGTAAATACTATCAAAGATTTTCCTTTTTTATTTTCTTGTCTGACAAAGAATTTCACTCATAATTATACCACTAAATGGTTTGCTGGAAAAGAGTAATTTGCCAGAGTTTAATGATTTTAATTCTATCAATATGAAACAGGGATGGTCTTTCCGATACCATTACAAAACTAATAATAGTAATAGTAGTAACAGTGCAAAAATATTGGTTCCAGTTATAATCTTCTATATACCATGTCTCTTCAAGACATGAGCAATCATAGCTTTCCACAACTTCCTATTTTTTGCAGCTCTTAGCAATGTTAGTCTTTTTTACCATCCCTCCCACCTTATCCTTTTCACATACACTCATCTAGTAGGTGGCCCGGTAGTCAGTTGCCTCCCCCTGTCCCCTTTACCTTTGCTATGCTTTGTGAGTGTCAAGTTTTCCAAGTCCTCTTTGATGAAAGAGAAAGTCATTTACTGAGAAAAAAAAGACATGTTCTGTATGATATGCCGAAGACAAAATAACCAAAATAGAAACAAGTCAGTTGCAGGTATTACCATAAATGCATCTCGGATATGCTAATATTGTGTATCTTCTCCCAACTGTCAACCACTGAAAAAATTGTTATGTCGATAAAAGTGATTGGTGTCTCAAATTGGAAAGTCGTTTTATTTTTCTTGTGTGTCGGATTTCTGACCGTTTATGTATATTAGGATTTGTGACATTTCTTTCTGCCCCTGAATCTTCGAGTTTGGATTTGTGATTTGTTTATTTCATCTATGAATCGAGCTGCCATATTAATTTTTGAACACCCTCCTTCCTCTTTATGTGTCCTAGTAATTTTAGTTACTTCTTTCTGATTTTAAGTACGAGTATCTTTTTGTTTATGTTTATACTAATTTTATTCTTTATTTTATATTCAAATAGTCAAATATCACAGCTGTTTAAAATGCTTGTTTTTGTCCTATAGGAAAATCCAAATGGCACTTGAATGAAATATTCAGCGAAAAATTGCATTCGTCAGTAACATTTTAAACCCCTTGTAAAATGCAAAGTTCTCAAAGCAAACCTGTGCCAAACTGTTTTCCTGAATCCTTGGCTGTCCGAAAATGACAACATCAAGATGAAATAATGGAAACTGACTGGAAAACACAATTAAGTTTTCGATCAATCAGATAACTTCTAGGTGTTTTCAGGCCATATTATAGGATCCAGACGGCTATTGTTTGCACATGGAATTATTCACTGGTAATTAATATTTGATTTGCTTGTGAAAAATGTCACTCGGAGGTTAAAATTAAAAAATTATGGCCAATTTTCTGAGAAAAAAAATCACCTTTTTTTATGAAAAAATCTTTTTTTCACCTCAAAAAAACGTCTTTTCAAACTTCAATCCTCTCTCTTTAAGTTGGTGTGAACATCATTGAATAAAAGGAATCAACGATGGGAAATATGAAAGACATGCGGCAAAAAAAAACAACAATGTCGGCTAGTGTCGTTGTCATCACCCAGACCAGGAGGTGTTAAAAAACAAGACGACACATCAAGCCATTGTTCAAACATAAGTTTGGAAAGGAAAATAACCCATTTCAAGCCCCCCCCCCTGCTTTTTTTTTTTTTTTTTTACCAATATTCCATATTTTTTTTCACTCTTTGCTGGTATCTTGTAAGTGGTGGGATTTACAAGCTGATGACAGCTTGTTTAACATTTATCACTGTCTGGCTGGCCTTTGACCCAGACATGTCAAAGTCAATTTGGTTTAATTTTCCTTATTGCTGCTATAAACTCCTGGTTTCCAGTGGTCAGGAATTGTGGATAAATCTTTTGCCTTTTACTAAAGATTTCTGAGGCCGGGTGTCAATTTCTTTTAACCCCTAGCAGCTATATAATTGAAAGTTACCAACAGACTTTGTTGCATTTTGACCCCCTAGGAATGTTGTTTTCCTTCAAACTCTCAATTTTATGCCTGAAATAGTTTGATTATAATTTAATTTAGGCTCTCTGATTTTCTAAAAAAAAGGTCAATTTCCCATTATTGGGGAAATTTTTTTTTGGTTTAGAACTAGAAAAAAATGCAAAATTTTCACTATTTTTTCACATTTTACCCCCTGAAAAAAAATTTTCAATCATTTACACCAGCCAATTTTACTTTTAAATGAAAGAAAATATTGTTTGCTTTCAGAAAATACGTAGTTTCATGGGGTTCCAATCAAAAGTTTCCTTGATATTTTGATCAGATGATGACAAAACAGTCATTTTTCGATATTTTACCCCTATAAATATATGAAAATACATTTTTTCAGAGAAAATAAGCTGTGACAAAATGATTTGCTATTTTTGTGATGATTTTTACTTGGGATAAAATTTTTTTATCATAGCAAACCTGAATTGTCTTTATTTAAGTTTAGAGGGGCTATAGAAACCCTCAAACAGCTGTGATATAAGAATAATTTGGCAGTGTATTCTAATAAAATAAATTGTGGGAGTCATTATAAAGAAAAACTATTGTTGGGCCACGGTCTACCAAGTTCATCTTTTTGACCATTTGCTAGTGCAGTGTTACTGAGTACTTCACTATTATAGCCTTGTGTCATACTGTAAACATTCTTGGCATCTACTGTCAGGTCAGGACAAGGCCTGCCACTGGTAACATATAACCCAGTACAACCTATCACATAGATGGGTGGTTGGCATTTAAACCATCTCACCCACTAGCTTTTCTGCTGGTGAGGAGGGTAGCATGTCACTCCACAGGACAGAAAACAAGACCAGTCACAGGGCAAATGAACTTCTTATAGCTAGGAGCCTACAACCAGTGTGTGTGTGTGTGTATATATATATATATTTTAAGGATATTAAAACAAAAACCTGTTAAAAATCGCTACACAATTAAGTTCCAATACTACAAATGTGTCTTCTCAGGCAATGGTAAATTACTGGCGAGTCTAATAATTCTAACAAGGAGACACATTTCTAGTGTTGAAACATAATTGTAATTTTGTAGTGATTTTTAACATGTTCTTGTTTTAATATCCTAAAATAAATAAAATTTAGCTCTACACTGCATTAAGCCCTCTTTTAAATTAAATATTACAAACAGTGGAATTATACTCCATTTATTTTAATTTTACCTGGAGATATATATATATATATATATATATATATATATATATATATATATATATGTATGTATGTCAATTTTGTAGTGCGTAATCAATTTATGTAACGTAAATCATGAATGATTTACGTTATATATATATATATATATATATATATAATAAAGAGAAAGAACAGTAAGATATATAATCCGGTGTTCTTATTAATATTTTTACAAAATAGTGATCAATGCAAATCTACAGAGTGTAAATATTATAAATTTTAATTTTATTTATCTTTTTTGCAATGTCGAAGTGCGTAGCAAAACGCTATCAAGGAGGCGGCCTGAATCTTGTGGAATTAGGTTGGGGTTGCTGTTGGAGCCGATATGATGCAAAACCCGAAATCGGCTATGAAGACAGTGCATCACTGAAGACCTTCCTTGTTGCATCTGAAATGTATTACTCTTCCTATATATAAAGACTAGGATGGGGTTTCAAGTCTTGAATGGCAACCTTCCCTGAGATGGTGTCTCAATAAAAATCTTGGTGTACTTGGACTACCATGAGTGCCTGAGTTGGGCATCATGAAGAGAATCTGGCCTTGCCTCAAATCATTATGACAAATCCTGTCAGGCCAGGTGTGAGATTAATCCTGGTCCTGCCTCAACAAAAAAGAAAAACAACTATATGTACTGTGCTACAATGGCTAACAAGCTTGTCTTGCAAATCAATTTTAAATTTTAAGTTTGACTTTAATTACTGAGGCCTTGAGCCAGGATTAAACTAAAAAACCATACAACTCACAAAAGCATTTTATTTTTCATTTGATGTATGTATATCCATGTTTATATATCTTTGTGCATAATTCTATAGACGAATGATGAAAAGGATTTATTTTAAACATGAAGTATTTTTTTAACACTCAGGAAAACCACTTTCCAATAACTACTTACCTCAAAGACTGCAGTAACATTATAAAGCTGTTACATATATTGTCAAATTTGACAGGAATAACTGTTCTTTTTTTTTTCTTTTCCTCTCCAGAAACCCCCCACTAGTTTAGTGCTTTACCAAAAAATGTTTACCCATGAAGATGAAACATGTTTTTAAATAACCATGTCAGATATAGACTCTCAGCGGTGAATATAAATCATAGATCAAATCATACAAATTTTAACAAAATCAACTCAATCTCCCACTCAAATTACTCCATAAAAAAAGTTCTCACTTTTATTCACTAAATACAGCAGACAATACATTGGTAAGACTAAACATTTTAACACTGCAAGATTAAAATTCTCAAAGCAGGATTTTAAATTATTTACCTATTTTCTGAATTGTCTAGTTTTTAAAAAGTCAGCACAACACTATTCACAAGAATGTAAAAAGAATAAACCTAAGCCTAATAGGTTTTTTGTAAACAAATTGCTACAGAAAAAGTAATTTTTTTTTATCATTAGATTAAATTTCCAAAATCAGTATTTCAGTGACCAAACATTAGAATACTGATTTTGGGAAGTGATTCAGGCTGATAAGTTTTCAGCATTCTGTCATAATTTTAGTCCCCATTTTCTCATCAATGTATTTTTTTTTTTAAGAGACAGAAGGTTAAATTTTATCCAATCACTAAAATATTACCAAATATTTTTGAGAAAATAAATTAAAAATATTATTAATCCAGTATAACAAATCTAAGTGATTTGATTAGTCTAACATATTTATTTAATATATTTTTAATAAAGAAGTGATAAATTAAGTTTCAATTAGAAAAAGATTTTTAATAAAAGATAGAGAATATAAATTGAGGATGAAGTAGAGTATTTTGTATAATGGAAGAAAAACAGATTTAATGATATTAAGCATACGATATTAAGATAGAAATTTCTGAACATGGGATGAATTTTAAAAAACAAACAAAAAAAAACCAACCATTTTAATTAGATTAAAAAATCATCAAAAATCAATTAACTTGTTTGATACAGTTTAATTTTAAATCATTTGTTGCTAGTTAGAGAAAAAATCTCTTGCCAGAAAAACAAAAAAACTGTCATTTTGATTCTAACAAAAGTGCTAGAAAAAGTCTTTATTTCTTAAATTTGATATTAAATCAAATTTAACCAATTTAAAATGAGATGAGCAATAAATGTAAATAAAAAAAAAGAAAAATTTGTATTGAATTCTACATATTTTCCTTCTTCCCAATGTTGTTCAGACAATAGGCAGACTTTACAGAATATTCAGGCGACATCAAACTAAAAGCGTCAAGGCTGTAGCACAGGCTGCACATGGTTGCAACGCTGTCAAAAATGTGCTCCAGGTGGTCAGTTTTATACTTACCAACAAAACCGGCAAGAACTGGTCAGGGTCATTTTCAATGGCCAGTTCTAACTGGTTTGTACAAGTTTGAGATGGAGGAATATGCTTGAACAAGCGATGCAAATGTGACGTACATGAGCAGCAATGACAGTCCAAGTGCCATCGCTTGACAACCTGTTTAAATAAATCATAAACCCAAGATTATTGTACCCTAAAATTGGGCTGGGTACAGCAACAAGGGGGAGTGGGAGTAGGTTTTAAAAAATGTGTAGCTGAGAGAAAGAAAGAGAGAGATATGAAATGAATATAGATCACAAAAAAATAAAAAAAATAAAAAATTTAAATCTAATTCTTAACATTAAAGGTTTCCCCTGCTATCTGAAAATTTTTCTTTTATAAGCCAAAATGATATAAAAATAAAGATCATTAATTAGTTTATATGAAAAAACAAAAAAAAATTGAGTGCTCCCAGACCCAAAATATAACCTTGTGAGATTTTTTGCTATGAATGAGAGCACTGCAATGATTGTAGATAAGTATTGCTTTAATTTTCAAAGTGCAAAACCCATATCCTCCTGGAGTCAGTTTAAACTGACACCTCCTTTTTCCATATGTCCAAACTATAATTATAAACTATAATTTTGTAAAGTGAATATTTCATTGAAGTATGTCGGAAATTTTTCAAGTTTTCTTCTGAAATCAAGAAATAATTAACTTTAAGAAAAATTGTCACAATATATTGGAAAAAAAAGAAGGCTTTGATTTAAATTGATGCCAGGAGGTTAAGAATTAATGCTAGTTTACAGGAGTTTTTGAGTGCCTACAAGGAAGTGTATAATAGAAAAATGTGTAAGGCTTAGCAGTACCAGCCTTTCACATTAGTCACAACAGATGACAAACCTTGACCTTTGACAATGAAGAAGGCAGACATAGAAAAAGCATACTTTGGAGATTTGGTAGATTATTTTTGTATCTGGGAATGCTCAAGATTATTTCCTATATAGATTAATGGTAACTGTTTCTTTAGCCTATTTTGGAAAGCAAGGGAAACATACTAGTGTAGATATTCTGTATTTTGTAAAAAAACAAAATGGTGTCAAAATTTTCAAAGTGAGGGATACCTGTATTAAAAAAAAGCCAAAAAGATTTTGAAGTAAACAAAAACTGTCATTTGAAGATATATTTTAGAACTACAGTAATTCATCTACTGACTCAAATAAATACTTATTGAACTACATTTCCATGTTTATAAAACATGTCTGAAAAACAATGAGTTCCTTGTTTGATAGAAAACGTTTGACAGTGACTTATTAGCCATAAAATCTGAAATAAAAGATGCTTTTTATTTTTTTTTAATGTGACTTAGATATTAAATGAGAACAGTGCCACTTTACAAGAGAAATTCATCTTAGTTGCAATTTGGGTAGAAAGTTTAGGCATATTTAATTTCTAAAACGTTTAAAATAACATTTTTTGTAAAAGATTTAATGAATAACATATCATTCCTTTTAACAAAATAGATTTTTTGCTAAAAGTCTGAATCAAGAAAAAATTACTTTGTAATAATAAAAATTCTTTTTTCAAAATCAATGTCCTCCTACTAAAAAAAACAAAAAAAAAAATTGTTTTTGTGATTAAATTGTCAATCTTTTAAAAAACAAACTCCTGATCATATGCATCAATTTAATGAAATTTTTTTATCCTTATTAAAACAAAAGTATTTCCTTCAGGCAAATGTTTAAAACTGCTAAAATAAATATTGGAAACAAAGACTTAACTTAGCTGATGAGAGTCCATATTAAAATCTAATTTCTAAGAGAAATGGCAAAAAAATCAAGTTTCTTCAATACAAATTTTATTACATAAGTTGATGGCAAAAAAATACTTAAGTTATTATGAAATCAATGCTATAAAAAAAAAAATAACTTTATAATTAAAAAGTTTACTTATCAAATTTTTTATGAAACTATTTGAGGCATGAATATGAATATAATGAGAATTTGTTTTTATCAAGATTAAAACCAAAATTATTTTCTTTAAATATTAATGTCCTACACTTCCAACCTGATTGCATATTGTTAGGATATGCAGAAAAAAAAAAGATTTTCTCATGTAATATCTGGGTCATATTTTGTCAATGAAATAGTTCATACATACAAATGAGAAAAAAAAAGTAAATTAAAATTGTTAAAAAAAAAGAAAAAAGAAAAAAAAGAAAAAAGAAAAAAAAGAAAAAAAAAAGAAAAAAAAAAGAAAAAAGAAAAAAGAAAAAAAAAAGAAAAAAGAAAAAAGAAAAAAAAAAGAAAAAAAAAGAAAAAAAAAGAAAAAGAAAGAAAAAGAAAAAAAAAGAAAAAAAAAGAAGTTAAACTGAATTTGAGAAATAAGCTTTTCTTTCTGTTTATTCCTTCCTTTCATTCCTCAAGCAAAAGGTTTTAAAAATTTTCAATTTCACACCATTAAGTGTATATTAAAACAAGCTGTCCTATTTGAAATGACGTGCTCTCATCTATTTCTTCCTTTAAATAAGCAAAGACTGCATTATAAGGTATCTAGTTGTCTTACTTTAATAATATACCTATGTCTTCTTCTTAAGGATAAACAATTGATATTAATGATTAATATTCAGTGTAATGAATTAATGGATTATAAATGTCACCCTTATGAAATGTTAACAAATATACAGTAACAATCATGAATATCACGAATACAATTTTGGATTTTAGTTTAAATTTCTGAATTATTACTATTATTCAGTGATTCAATTATTACTATTATTCAGTGATTTTCTTGAACTATTATCCTCATCTTGGTTGTTATAATCATAACACAGCTATACCTTCCAACTTTCAATCATATTCATGGATCTTCTCAATTTCAAAACAAACCTTCTCTCTGTTCAAGCCACAAATGTAGATTTTTCTCATTCTGCTGTCCATGCTAGAAAATCTCCCATATTCATTATTTTGTATTTGCGATGTCATTTTTATTGTTCAATCTACTAGTACAGAAGGTATGAATTTCATTGCCTGACCCTGAGATTGAAATTGCAACCATCATGTGACTGTATCTACTTAATCCAAATCACTGAATAATAGTAATAATTCAGGAATTTAAAATCCAAAATTATTTGAGATGTATACGATTGTAGATATAAGCATTAGTTAAGCATATGTAGTTGCTTGATGGTTGCAAGTTCAATCGTTAAGTCAAGCAGTGAAATTTCATATATCCCGATTCAATGAGTAGAAATGGCAAAACAAAGACAAAATAAATGTGAGAGATTCTCTGGTACGGACAGAAGAATGAGAAAAATAGGCACGGGTGAATTAAACAAAGAATATCACCAAGCATGAGAGGGACCCTGAAGAAGGACAAAATGAGCAACAGCTGAAATATCGTAACTTTAGCAACCAAGATGAAGATACTTATAGTCTTGGATGTATCTTTCCTCAGGGTTCTTGATAAGATCCAGAGACGGATATGCAATGTAATTGGCCCTGATCTGTCATCTCGTCTGCAGTTGCTCTCTCACAGACATGCCGTTGCCTCGCTCTGTCTTTTTTACAAATACTTTCACGGTAATTGCTCCGATGAGCTGCTTTCGCTGGTTCCCAGGCCTCATGAATTTAAGCGTCCTACGAGGCTGACATCCTGTTCCCACCCCTTCACCGTTGAAACTGTTAGATGTAGACATCTTTTCTACTCCAATAGCTTCATGTCTCGCACATCTCACCTGTGGAACTCCATTCCTTATTCCTGTTTCCCTGACAAATCTAATCTCCAACTATTTAAGTGTAACGTCAATCGACATCTCCAGTTGCCTTGATCTATCCACTTCCATTCTCCCTTTCATTCCTATCTGCTCTCGCTCCAAATCTTCTGTAACCCCCTTGCCTTGATCGATCCACTATCTTTCTCCACATCCTCTCCTTTACCACTCCTATCTGCTCTTCCTCCAAAACTTCTGTCACCCCTTGCGTGCTAGTGGCTTTCAGCCTTGCTTGGGGTGAAAAGCTTTAAAAAATCAAAAAAAAATCTACAAGATTTGGATAAAGAAACAGTTAAGAGACATAATAATAGCAACACAGATTTACACCAGTTGTCAAATAAATTTAATGCCTTTGCATCATATAAATTTGGGGGATATCATCTGTAGGAGAGAACAAAAGAATCCGCTATCATATATAATTATCCTTTTCAGCATTTGACAATATTAATATTGACCTCTGACAATATTTATTAGTGTATATAAAAAGTGTTTTCATTTTTACAAACCTTTACTCCAAAGTTTTGAAGGTTTCTTTATTAGGAAATGGTTAATATTACCATTAAACTTATTTCATGTACACATCTAAAGATCATCCGTAATGCAACTATACTGTTAATATTATTATACCATTATCTTGTGATTTAGAACATCAAAACTGATGATCGCTCACATCTAGGCTTTATTTCAAGGGATGATGAGTGAGCATCTTTAAAATGCTTAAACCAGTCTTGTGCAATAAGGTCAGAAATTGTTTACTTTCCTTTCATTTTGTAAATTTTTCTGCAGCTTTGAAGCCTCATTTGAAATAAGGCCACAAAATTGACAGAATCTCAATATTTTTGCCTGACATTATAATAGCTGCAAACAAAAACAAATAACAGTAATAAATAGTATTGATGAGGAGTATCACATATTGAGTGCTGGTGCTAATAAAATAGTGCTCAATGTATAATAACAGAGCTATAATTTATATCAATAATAAATATACATTTTTTGCTAATCAATAGCATAAAACTGAGTTTCATGCACAACACAATGGTCATGTGCAGATCAAAAAATTTTCAAACAGCACCTAACAATTGCATTGTGCATGAAGCTCAGAGGAGTTGCTACCAGTAAGGAAAAAAAATGTATATTTATTATTAATATTATATATATATATATATATATATATATATATATATATATATATATATATATATATTCAAATAAGGGAACAGGTGGAGTAAAAATCCATAGTTCGTAGCATTTACTTTTTTAAAAAGTGCTCAATACAAAATAGAGCAAAATATTATGATAGAACATATATCTCTATCTATAAAAGGCAGGATGTGTGTGTGTGTGTGTGTGTGTGCGCGTGTGTGTGTGACGAATGCACGGCCGCAATTTTCGATGGATTTGCACCAAAATTTACATGCACATGCTCCAAGTTAGTGAGAAGGCCAAGACCGACTTTGCATTTCCCAACTCCCATTGATAGTGGAAATAATCGATTTTTTCATGCTTCTACAGCAGTTTTCATGTAGCTTGCGGCCATTTTCTACTGGCCAGAGTGAAAACGTATAGCTGGCTGCCACGAATAAGCAGGAAGATTCTATTGGCCAGCGTGAGAGCCAACAGCTGACTGATACGAATGTTAACTAGCATGCAAAAATCGATAGCTGCATTTGTCACAAGTGGGAAAAATTTAAATCTGCATGGCACTTTACTCCAATTGGCTCATTTGCTTGCTTAAAGTCAACATTGATTCTGATTCTGCAGAACTGGGTTGGGTGTGAAAAAGTATTTGTTGTTAACATTCTTTTTTCATTCGGTTTTTCCAGTTACGAGTCCCTTTTTAAAGCTGATCGTTTTGTGTTCATTTTGTTTAGTTCTTTTTTCGTAACAGATTTAATGTTTAGTATAGAGCTTAGAAAAAATTCGCAGTGTGAGATAGGCAAGAAGTAATGCATGTAGCAACATCAGCACGGCAAAGGGCACTCCTTTAAAGGCAAGGAAGAGCAAAAATATTTTAAGTGAAGTGATAGTGATTGCTGTACGAGTTGTATGCTTTTTTAATCAAGCACGGTCAATGCCGAGCCATGCTGCTAGTATATATATATATATATATATATATATATATATATATAGTGTATGTATACCATTTTTTTTCATTCTTTAGTGCATTTAAGTGTCTCTCTGGTAAAGTTTTTTCATTGCGGGTTTCTAAGTTGCCAGTGATTATTCTTAGAATGAAGCCTTTAGCCTTCTTTACGAATTCCGATAGTGAATTTTAAACCCAAGCTGAGGGCTCCCAGTTTCATATTGGATAGCTTTATATCCAATAGATTCTCTATTAAATTTGGTCTTCCAATATATTATATTTTTGAAGCAATAATCCTACCATCAACCGAATGATAATTTAATATGTGAAACTGACAGTCACCATGCAGTGTTGGTTTCTGTTCCCACTGTTTATATCTACATACACTAACCCATATATTAAGCAGGTTTCCACTCATAAATATAACTAACTCTAAATAATTCTATATTAATATAGAGCAGGGGTGGGAAACTGATCTACTTGATGACTTTTTTTATCCCACAAGAGCAAAAAAAAATAAATAAATAAATAAAATAAAAAATGGTATTTTTTGGTTCCATGTTAGTACCAATACTAATCAATTCAAAGCAGAAACAAAGAACAAAAACAATATGTAGCTCCATAAAAAAATGTTTTCTCCACCTTAATATAGCGGAATTACAGGTAGTCTCTAGATATGTACCTGAAATAAGCTTTGGAGTAAAGTTCTGTAAAAAAAAAAAAACTAAAATAATTTTGATGCAACCTAAGATTATCAAATGTGCAACAACATAATTATAACATTAACTTTCTTTATATTAATAAAAACCTCTTTGTAAGGCCATTATTTACATTATTCGGACTATTGTCCTCATCTTTGACGACATATTTATTATAACGTTTCGGCCATTGTACACTCCGGCCTTCTTTAGCTTTTTGTAATGTTTTTAATTTTTTTTTTTTTTTTTACTTAGTAATTAATCAAACTAGAAAAAAAAAGTTTAAAATATCCCTTTCCCTGCTAAGCAAAGAAATAAATAGAACCACTATTTACAACCTCTTTATAAAAAGTGTATCCTTCACAATAGAAGTGAATGATAAAAAGATTATATTCATATCATCCTATGAAGAAAAGAATATCAGGGAGAAAGCACCTATAGCTTTAAAGTCAGAATTGAGGGACATAAGAAAGCCATATACAAAAGGTAAAGTAAAATCTCAAGATGCAGTCTGATTAATAGCTATGGATTATTGATGGAAGGTAAGAAAATTAAAAGAAACTGCACATACACATAATATATATAGTAAAGATAACAGGAACAATTATTTTTGATAGAAATAAGTTTTTTTTTCTAGTTATTTCTTTTTATTAATATTGTTTTTGCAGATACATTTATCTATATCAGTTTTTACAGACACACACACATATATCTCCAATGATGTTTAGTAGGGAAAATACCAAGGAGGATATGAATCTAAAGAGAGCTCAATGTAAAAACAGAGCAATATTATAATAATAATGAATAAGGAATCTTTAAAGATCCATAATTTGGTGGCTATAAATTTATTTCATGGGTTAAATTCCCAATCATTCAGAACTCAATGGGCGGGTAGGTATGTGATATTTGGGACAACTTCTGCTATATCAGTCACATAGATCACCTCTTCCCCACATACCACCAACTCCCTGCCCATCTACACATCCTAATAAGTGGCTGGCAATACGAACAGGTGGCATCAGAACTATGCAAAGGACAATGTCACCCACCAAGAGTGGACCAGAATGAACTCCCTTAATCCCAACCATCACTGTTAATATAGACCAGCAACCAGATATTCTCTATGTCTACTTTTGTTGTCACTTGGTCTCAAAAGCCCCCCATCCACTCATTTAATCTTCCGTTCCCCTTCAGTCAAAGTGGATGTTTTCGAGAAAACTTCACAGAATATATATGCTGACAATAAAACAGAAATGCTCAAAATCTAAATAAAAATCACGCTTTCTTCCTCCACGTGAACATAGACAGCAAAAACATAAATTATGAGAGAAATAGTCTTGACAACTTTGTTAAATGATAAATGACAGATTTAAAAAATATACAATACACTGCACATTGTCTTCGTCAAGCAATGCACTAAAAAAAAAAAAAAAATGTTCAGAATGTCACAAAAAATACTGACAACAAATGACAAGGATCAACATACAGCAAGTAGAAACTTCAACTGGAGTACTACACTGAAGCTATTGATGTCAACTATATGCCAAAAAGTGTAAAAATATACTGAAAAGGTTGCAGAAAAGATTAGCTGAAATGTGATAAAACAACAAACAAAATCAGATCAATAATCCAAACTATGCTTGGAATGTTAATAACTCATCTAAAAAACACAAGATTGAAACAATTGGGAATTACTCTATATGAATAATATAAACTTTGGACAGATTGGCAAGCCATCAACAAAATAAATGTTGAGAAGTATATTTCAACTTTCCAGTCATGAGTAACCTCCCCTTACTCCAAGTTGGAATAGTGAAATCTATAAAAATGCATACACCAGAGAATGTTACAATTTCCAGTTCATTCTCAGAGCATGAACTGTATCATTCCAAAATATACATAGTGTTTAGGTGAATATAACCATAATTAAATAACGAGTCAATAAGAATCAATAGAGATTTCATTCACCAAAATTGTACAGAGTTTTGTAAATATAACAACAATACAAATAGGAAATATACAATAGGAAAATAACATGACAGAATTTTTAAAAAAGAGAATTGTTTAAAAAGTGATTAAAAAATGAAAAGAAAATTTGAATAAAATGCTGAAAATTTCAAGAATATGTTCTTTGTATATTCAAAACTGACAATTCATCAACCCAGAATAAAAATGATGTGCTTTTCAATTTATTATCAAACTCTTCTATTTCCTTTGTGTACATAACCTCTAATAATGCAAAAACCAAGACAGAATCAAAAAGAACACTTGTTACATTTATCTTCCAAGTTTAATATACTTGAATGCCATCCATCAATATTCAAATGATATAAAATAATAATTTCTGAAGCAACTTATATACAAATTTCAGGTTAGGAGTAATGATAGCTGATCCCCTGCCATGACAAGTATACATGAAAAGAGAGAAATTCAAGTGGAAAAGATTGCTTGTTGATGAAATCATTGGTGAAGGTTGTATCTTTCAATGATTGATTATGGATCCAGGAGAGTAACTATATGAAAAGAAATTAGGGCAGAGATTAAAATTGTTGGGGTACTGAACAGTTTATATTTGGAAATGGGTCCAGTAAATAAGGTTTTAACAGATAATTATGTTTTTGGTTTGCAATCACTGAAAATTGATAGGTGGAACGTCAAATGCATTTTTATTATTATTATTATTATTTTTTTTTAAACGCATACATAAACTGATAGAATTGTAGAGTAATACCACTGAACAATTAAGGCCATAGACAGATTGTATATCTCACTATTTGAGAACAACGTGTCATCAAGATGAAGGAAAGTAAAGATAAAACAAAAAGCCCCCAAAACTTGGTGTCTCAAAGAGCAGTATTTAATGGAGATATTCACATACAGTATAGATGACCATTGGGAAGCTGGAAAGATCTGCATCTGTCCAAAATGGGGATGAGGTATAGATAAACTTATGAGTATACATTTTGGTAGGTGGAGATGAGTAAAAAGCATTCATCCCTAGAAAAATATGTGTTGCTCATTTTCTGAATATTCACAAGATTTCCAACTAAAGCAAATAATACTGGTTAAAAAAAAAAAATCATGCAATATGTATTCCCATGAAGATCAAACCATTATAAGATGGCTTTAGTATAACTAAACCAAGAAGTTTTTTATGTGCCAATTCCTTTCAGGATGCAGGCAATCATGGCTCTTCACAACTTCATGTTTTTTTATTGCTCTAATTTTTATTTTTGACTCTTTACTATCCCTCTTTGTGCCTGTTTTGTTATTCATTTGTAAAAACTCTTTAAGTAGGCAACCTGCTTCACCCCAGCTTCTCTTGCCATCAATATGTCCCATAAGTGTTAAATTCTCTAGGTCCTCTTTCCTCGTGTGTCCTAGAAATTTCACTTCTTATTGTAAGTATAATTTTCTATGTTGTTCTATTTTCCTTAAGTCTTTTTTATTGCTCATGTTCTGAGTAGTATTTTTAGTATTCATCAGTAGAATCACATGTCACTTCAAACCTATTCATCTGTGAGGAAATTGTCTAGCATTCACTGCTATACAGAAGATTAGATAATTACATAATTTAAAAAATTTTTTTGTCTCTAGTAATATTTTATGTCTTAATACACTGTCACATTTTGCTATTTTTAAATATTAGATTTATACGTCACATTTTCCATCATTTGTTACTAAACAACCTAGAGACCAGTTAAATTGCTGTACCTGCTTGATTTTGACATCCCCAACATGTAGCTCACACCTTGTACTGTTCCTTTTGCTGATGACTATAATGTGACATAATATATGGATGTCTGCAAATAGCACTGAATTTTTATTTTCATTCTATAATATAGGTGAAGTAATTGGTGAACAGTATGAATACTCATCTCCCCCCAGCTATGGGTAAATACCAGGACAGACCGAGTTCTATAGCCTTGGATGGCAACTTATTGTGGCAAAAAATCTGTCTCGTCAGTCATGTAGCAAAAGATTCATGATCGCCTAAGCATGTATCATGCATGGCACATAACTGAACTGAATTGGTGAATACCTAGGAAATGATGAATACATGATCAAGAAAAAGAGGAAGTAGGCGTGTGCATGTGAGTGAGAGAGAAGAAGAAAGAAAAAGCAGCAGACTCAAAAAAAAGAAGTCTGGTATGGAGTAGTTGGGTTTTATATTGAAATTGTTTACCTCTTTCTTTTGGCCATTAAAACTGAGTAACATTTTTGTGTTGGCAAAATCTAGGTTGGTTTAAAAGGCTTCATTTTTCATTTATTCTCTGGGTGCACTTGAAAGAATCCTGATATGTAAGATTTATTTTCTTTTCCTATGTAACAAAACTCAAATGTAAATAACTGAGTCTATATAATAGCAGTTTTATCTGTTAATAATTCCTCACTAGTATTTCAGCCAGGTCATTTCTTGTTTGTTGCTTCCAAACCTTCTCTAGAAGTTTATACTTTGTTATCAATTTGTGTTCCTTGCTAGCAACTTAAGAGGCAGTCTGAGAATTGCAAAGGTAGCAACAAATAAAAGATGGAAGAAATCTAGAGAGATAAGAGATAGGAAATTGCAATTCAAATAATTTTAGAAACTGTCTCTCAAATTGCAGATTTTTTCTTTTACCAATATAAAATATTTGAAAGAAAAAGTTTGGATATTATTTTTTTTTATAGTTTTATATATTTGTTAGACATGTTAAAATTAAGTTTTCACGATGCAATTACCATTTTTTTTTTAATCATTTCACCCCAAGCAAGGCAATAAAGCCACTAGGACGCAAGGGGTTACTTAGTATTAGAGAATATGAGAAAAGCACTACTAAGGAGAGAGGACAATAAAAGAATAAGAATTAAGAAGAAAGTTAACAATTGCCATAGCATTTAAATTTTTAAAAATCAAAGTTGGCTGGGAAGCAAGAAGTTGGAAAAGAGTTTTAAAAAAAAAAAAAAAAAAGAAAAAGGAAAAAAGAGAGGACACACTACTAATTCTCCACAAAATTCAAAAATTTTTAGTTCCTCCTTTAATTTACAAGGAAAATAATTTTCAATATTTAAAAGTGTAATGCAGAAAAATAATTATTTTTTTCTTTTTTTCAGTAATAAGAATTAAGAATTCTAGTATTTAATAAGAGATCAATTGTGAAGCTAATTAATGAAACTGACAATTACTTTTATAAAGACATCGGAAGCAATCTACAGAATACAGATTTGTAACATTAACCGAAGTTTGTATAAAATATGCAATTTGTTGTGACATTAGTTACTATGAATATAAGTCACCTTAGTGCAGGATAATAGTTAGCAAGTCAAGTTTGGTTGGCCTTTACGACCAAGTTGTGCGTTCAAACCTCACTAGGTGTTCAATACAAAATTCAACATTAATTCCCCTAACAAAGATTGGCCTACTATAAATATAATCTCCACCTTTCAACCCTTCTCCCACAGGCAGTATGTGGCAAGCCTCTCACTGCTCTACCGCTACTCCCACAGAAAGTGTGGAGACGAAATACATTCCCTGGTCCCGCCAAGGCAAATCTTCATAGCAAGAATATGCCATGCCACTTAGTAGCAAACCACCCACATTCCTTCGGTATTCCATCAGTGAGAAGCAAGTTCCACTCAAGCAGCTTCTTCCTGCAAACCACTATCCTGTGGAACCAACTCCCAACAGGATATTTCCTCGATCACTACAATCTTAACCTGTTCAAGGCTAGGATTAACTATCATCTTCCACTCCCATACACACAAAAGGGCTCCAAACATAACCCTCCAACTTGAGTGGCCCCTGGACCTTGTAATAAATAAAAAGAAAGAACAGTAAGATATATAATCCAGTGTTCTTATAAATATTTTTATTTTTACACAATAGTGCTCAATGTAATTTTACAGAGAATTAATATTATAAATTAACTGATTCAAAATGTTTTCCCCCTACACAGTAATAACCATGTTTCAAAAATGGAAGCTGAAAGCTTCGAATTTAATTTTGTAATTAAATTAAAGTCATTAGTTCCATTTCATCCTCAAGTGAATTTTATATGTGTGTGTGTGTGTGTGTGTGTGTGTTTTACTACAGATTTATGTTGTACAGTTTTGCAGAGTATTGGGTCTTATATTATTACACCGAAGGGGAATAACTTGCTTACTAAAGATGAATGAATACTAATATCTATATACAGATACATACACATATTTTAGTTATCAATATCCAGCCTATATACTTTTTTTTTTCTTTTTATTGGAGAAATATGAACAAATATAGTAAGCTGCATGCACTTTGGCTAGATCAGACCAATATTTGTTTACCAGCCATTTATGTAATCTGTGATACATCAAAACTGCATCAAAGCAGTATGTGATGGGTAAGGAGTAATAAAGCTATCAATTACAAGGGGGTGCTGAAAAGTTATCAGCACTACCCACTTCAATTTTTTTTTTTTTTTTTTTTTTTTTTTTAAAAAAAGACATTTCCAGCACCCCCTCATGCTTTTTAGCCCAACTGCATATGAATCAAATGTGTAATGGAAAGGATTCAGCTTTCCTTATTTTGTTAAATAGTAAAATGGACTTTGTTATTTCCAGTTGTATAGTGAAATGACCCCTCATCTGTTTTGGGGGGTAGGGGATTTATAAGCAGTTGGTCTCAGTAGTTCTACCCTTACTACTATGTACAGATGTAAATAAAATCTTGGCACTACTTAAATAGACTGGTCCACTTGTAAAAATTTATTTGGGAAATAATTTTTGGAGATTAGCATTGATTTGTCAGAATTGAAAAATATTGATTGTTTTTAATGATTTTATAAAGTGGTGGTACGTCTTGTTCATAATTGACTTTTATTGAGTTATTGGATCGAACTGGTATTTATAAATGTCAATGATATCTGCATATTTTTTTAAACTATTCTGCATGGGGTTTTTTCAGAAGCACATGTAAAAGCATTTAAGGTTAAATTATTTATCTTAAATGAAGATGAATAATCATCTCCTTTAGTAATACTTTTATTAATTTATTTAAATTTTTGCCCTTTAATTACAAATGTATATATCCATTGGTTCTTTATTTAAAATAGTTTGTATTCTCCATCCCCACCAAAAAAAGCTGTTTTCATATGCAAAACAGCTGTCAAATAACTCAACTCTCAAAACAAGTCAGGGAACAATTTTATACTTCATAGATATTATAAACAGGACTCCCCTTCCAAATCGAGGATGATGATATTATTATTATTAATAATAATAATAATAATAATAATAATAATAATAATAATAAAAAAAAAAAAAATATTTTTTAGATTCTGATAATTGTTGTGACCGAAGGTAGATCTATAAACATTATTTCCAAAAACATTTTCACATATTTTTTTAATGCGTGGACCAGTTTATTTAAGTAGTACCAAAATCTTTTAATACTGATATCCAGCTGTATGTCTTCTATTTCAACTGAAATAGATCCATTGCAAAATACATAATTATAACACATTGATACACAATACAGGCTTGGGCGATCATGCCTATTTTAATTCATAACTGATTACATAGGAAATTTTTCCATGATAGGTTGCCATTTCTTTCTCCAGTAGACTGGTTGCCAACAAAGGCTATATAACTCAGTCTGTCTTGTTATTCAACCCATACCTGAAGGGGGGAGAGAGAGATGGATGCATACCTTTCCCCAAGGGTATTTTGCATATGAGTGAGTGTAACTGTTATATAGGAAGAAAATGAGTAACTACCAACACTGAGCATTATACTCTGGACTTATGTTTTCTGCCAGATGTATAAATAGCGGTGTCAGGCTACCGACTGGAGTGATTATTCAGTGGAACTATCCAGTCAAATTAGCATGAATTATTGTGCATCAATGATTTTGATTTAGAATTAGTCGTGTTACTAAAAAGGTATTCACTGAAGTGGTTAATTATCTTTAAAAGTAACGAACTTGACTGAAATTGTTTTCTATACAAAGTAAATATTTCTGGCTGTCTGGAGGAGGGGTCATGATTAACCAACAAATTTTATCATTTTGAACAAAATTTGTTTTAACAAGTTTTCAGTAACCAATTTATTGTAAATCAGGAATAAAGATATTATTTGTCAAGAGTTACTGCCAGAACAGGGCTATTATAAATACATGTAAAAAGTTTTGATGCATTTGGTTGATTAATCCTACTAGTGATATAATGGGTAAACTATTTGCTCATTAATAAATAAACTGAATTCTGTAGTGAGCCATTCTTTTCATATAAACATATTGGTTATTATGCAATTTCATCTTTAAAAACTCTTTAAGTCATGGTGTGAGTAAGTGTTGCATATTATTTCAATTATAATATATAATAATATTACTTTCTTGAATATTATTTTTATATGTTACTCTTTAAGTCTCATGGTGTGTGTAAGTGTTGCATATTATTACTCAGTACTTTCTTTCTAGCTAAGAATTGCAACTAGAACTTTTTAGAAGAATAAAAATTAACATCAACAATAAAGGAAAATATTCTTTTTGTCAAGTTCACATTAATTTTTCTCTACTTTTTAAATATTCTCTTTAAAAACAAAAGTAATGAACAGAGTTGCCTATTGTTGAAAAAGTAAATTTTTATGTAAAGTTACTGTAATTAAAAAACAATTTTTGATGAAAGACATTCAAAAAAATAAAATATTTTCAAATTAAAAATTTAATCAGTGATTTCTTTATTTGTTATGAAAATTTTGGCTTTTAGCATTCAGCCTTCCTCACATTGTACAACCCTTATGGAAAGAGGAAGTTTTCTTTGGTTATCTTCACATGTTTTCTTGTCAAAAACTGATAATAAATATGTATGCCAATCCTCAAAGTACTTTGTGTGAAACATTTTCATGCATTGTGTTGGGTTGGTGTCTAATATTTTTCTTGCTAAACAGAAAAGTACACAACATAGAAATTTTCAATCACCTTGATTTATATGCAGTTTTCTTTAATAAGTCTCAATAACGAAGTAATTTAGTTAAATCATCACACAAAATAATGTGAGGGTTGGCATAATGAGTTTATCTTGTCAGACTTAACCATGTTACTTTTTTCTTGTTTCTATAGTTTTCAATAGTGAAGAAAGTTTTGTGAACAGTAACTGAATAGGGGGCAGGGAGTACGACAGGAGAGAGAGAGAGAGAAGAGCGACAGGAGAGAGTGACCAGAGAGAGAGAAGAGCGACAGGAGAGAGTGACCAGAGAGAGAGAAGAGCGACAGGAGAGAGTGACCAGAGAGAGAGAAGAGCGACAGGAGAGAGTGACCAGAGAGTGACCAGAGAGAGAGAGAGAGTGACCAGAGAGAGAGACCAGAGAGAGAGCGAGTGGCCAGAGAGAGAGAGCGAGTGACCAGAGAGAGAAAAAGTGACCAGAGAGAGAGAAAAAGTGACCAGAGAGAGAAAGAGAGAGAGAGTGACCAGAGAGAGAGAGTGACCAGAGAGAGAGAGTGACCAGAGAGAGAGAGTGACCAGAGAGAGAGAGTGACCAGAGAGAAAGAGAGAGTGACCAGAGAGAGAGAGTGAGTGAGAGAGAGTGACCAGAGAGTGAGAGAGTGACCAGAGTGAGAAAGAGAGAGTGACCAGAGTGAGAGAGTGACCAGAGAGAGAGAGAGAGTGACCAGAGTGAGAGAGTGACCAGAGAGAGAGAGAGAGTGACCAGAGAGAGAGAGAGAGAGAGTGACCAGAGTGAGAGAGAGAGAGAGAGTGACCAGAGTGAGAGAGAGAGAGAGAGTGACCAGAGTGAGAGAGAGAGAGAGTGACCAGAGTGAGAGAGAGAGAGAGTGACCAGAGTGAGAGAGAGAGAGAGTGACCAGAGTGAGAGAGAGAGAGAGAGTGACCAGAGTGAGAGAGAGAGAGAGAGTGACCAGAGTGAGAGAGAGAGAGAGAGTGACCAGAGTGAGAGAGAGAGAGAGAGTGACCAGAGTGAGAGAGAGAGAGAGAGAGAGTGACCAGAGTGAGAGAGAGAGAGAGAGAGAGTGACCAGAGTGAGAGAGAGAGAGAGAGAGTGACCAGAGTGAGAGAGAGAGAGAGAGAGTGACCAGAGTGAGAGAGAGAGAGAGAGAGAGTGACCAGAGTGAGAGAGAGAGAGAGAGAGTGACCAGAGTGAGAAAGAGAGAGAGTGACCAGAGTGAGAAAGAGAGAGTGACCAGGGTGAGAAAGAGAGAGAGTGACCAGGGTGAGAAAGAGAGAGAGTGACCAGAGAGAGAATCAGTGAGAGCAGAAACTCAATCAGAAAGGAGAGAGGGAGGGAGAGAGAGACCAATGAGAGGCTCTGTTGTTCTGTTACTTATTGAGAAAGGAAAGTATAGTCTACAGAAGGTATAAATTAAAAATCATTTTAGTAAATAGAATTCTACTATACCCTATTCATGGTTTCTTCTACCATTTTCTTCCGTTTATCGACTTTGCTCGAGATGGTTCCACTGCCAGAACTACCACTTTGGCTCAACATCTCCGATTCTGTTTTCATGGCCAATTCATAAGCCTTTTCATACTCCTGTTTACGATTGTAATACAGAGATCGAGCTTTCCTTAAGTTTGAAATTGATTCATGCTGAAATAAACAGAAAACAACGGTTTAACAATAAATAAAAACATTTAAGATAAAACTCTATTGTATAACAATTTTGACTAATCCAAAGAAAAAAATAGTTGCATACTTATATGACAGTGATCTTTTTGAATCAAGTCAGTCAAACCAAAATTCCACTAATGCCAACATGCAACAAAATCCAAACAGATTTTTTGAACCTCCCAATAACAATTACATACGGGGTTGCTGAAAAGTTCTCTTTCTAACCCATATACCAAAATATGAAATAATCAGGGTTTTTTTTTTTTAGACTTAGAAATTTTCAGCACTCCTTCATATGCAATTAAGATTTATGTAACTTTTATAAGTTTTTATGTCTTTACAGTGGAGTAATGGATAACAGCTCAGATTGATGAAATGGAAAGCTGAGTTCGAATTCCAGTCAAATACATTACATTCACTTATGTGCTAATACCCTTAAGAAATGTATGAATCCTCTTCTCCGTCCTCCAGCTATGGGTAAATAGTAGAACAGACAGGGTTCTATAGCCTTGGATAGCAACTGGTCTACTGCAGGAAAGAAATCTGCCTCATAAGTCATGTATCGAAAGATACATGATCGCCTAAGCATGTATCACGCATGGCACATAACTGACTGATGTCTTTATTATGCCTCAAGATTAACCCATTAATTTGAGATAATGAGAATTTTTATCATTGCATTTCTATGGTTCAACTTCAGGTGATGGAAATTGTGCTACAATTAATAGGCTAAACAAAGTTTAACAAAGAAAACCTTTTAAAAACCTTTGTAAGCCTAATTTCCAATAAGTATTTCAATGTCTCTCTCCTTATTTAAAGCTATTTTTTTTTTAAAGTTTAACCTTAAATCTCCAAAAGGAAGAGTAAATGTGAGGTCAAAAGTAAGAGTACACTAATACAGGTCCAATTTCCATTGGTTTCAGAGCAGATTTGGATTAACATTTTGGTCTGAACTTCAACTCACTATGTATAGGTGCCCCCCATGTAAACAACTAAAAACACATATGGCTCAAATACCTGTCTTTCAAGTGGCATGAATTGATAGAAACACAAACAGAAAAATATTAATGAAAGCATTCTTTAAAAAAAAAATTTAAAAAAATAACTGTAAATGTTATATCATCTCTTACTACACAATGTTGGAATTTCAAGCATCTCCAAGAATCCTCTTATAACTGATCAAAATTTGATCTGATTAATTGAAGGTCAGACTATAGGACTATTAGCATTATTGTTATGACCAGGAATAAAAATTTCTACGAATATTTTTTCTTCATATTCTCATAATTTTATTCATTTTCTGTTGTCATAACATTTAAAATACTGATTCAAATGATTTGGAGGAAAAAAACAAAAAAATAAGTAAATATCAGCACCCAAAGAAAAGAATTCTTGTCAGTCAAATTTTGGCAAAGAATATTTAGAGGAAAACTAAAAAAATTATAGCTATATTTTAAATATTTTAACACTAGTAGGCATCTGTTTACCCTTTGGTCAAAATTCAATCCTTTGGTGGTGAAACTGCAGTAATTTCTCCAGTGCGCAGGCCTGGGCAATGATATATGAAGGCTGCATGCTGTTCAGACTACATGGTCCGACTCTTAGGCATTACATTTGGGGACAGCTTGGCTGCAGGAATAGCTGGAAAATTGTCACAGTTGACAGCCAACTGCATTTAGGGCTGCATTCCAGGTTTTCTGTCTGGATTTACTTCCATAGCCTTTCCATGTTTTGGATATGACTGCAAGGCAGTGGAGGTTTAAAATCAGGGTTTTCCTTCTCTGAGACAAACTGCCTTTTTGGGCTGCATCTACTGAAGGCAGCTGGTTATAAGGTGCCATTTTTCCATCTCATGGTTTGGAGCTGGGCTTAGTTGTCAGAGGCTATTTGAGACTCATGCGACGGAAACATTTTACAGATAGTAGGAGCTTGCTCCCACTATCATGCTCAGCTATGACAGCCTTTGGAATATACTATATATATATATATATATATATATATATATATATATATATATATATAATGTATGTATATAAACATATACATTTCAGGTTTTAGAAGTTCTAAAAAATTATTTTTTTTTAAATATATAAAATGTTAGGTAAAAAAAAACACAAGAAAGCAAGACAAATTATGAAATAGTACACAAATAAGCAAACATAAATATCGAAAAATTTGATAATTTTAGAAAAAGATAGCAGAAAGAAAAAATGAAAATATAAATTGGGATTTAAGCCTAAAATAATTAAAGATAATAAAGCCATTATTTAACCTACAATAAAATAATTTATACTGCTTTTCTGACCTAAACTATCAACTGATAAAAAAAAGAATGAGAGAGAAAAAAAAAAAAGCAATGTTGATAAATATAACTTTAGGTAAGCAAAAGCAGAATATGGAGTTGTAATTATAATTATAGATGATAATATCTAATTATGTATTCATAGGTGTGACAAAACAGGGATCTTTCAGTGTTAGTCTAGTACTAGTAACTTAACCATCAAAATACAAGAAAAAGTCTCATTTTTTTTTTTAGTTTTAAGTGTGCCTTATGTAGAGAGAAATACAGTAGTTTGTATTCTGCAAAAAATATATTAAAAAAGTTCTGCTGTTTAAAATTCATTATTGTTTTGGTTGTAATTTAATTTTGAATGTAAAGCAACCGGAACAGGTTTTTATAAAGCTTTAAATCAAGATGAATTACACATTGCATAAAAAATGTTATGCCAGTAAAAAATAAATTGTTTTAAATTCAAGAATACAGGTATGCATAAGAAAGAATTTACTTCAAATAAGAAATAAGTTATTACCATCTTTTTTAGTTCCCTTGACCAAGTCTCTTTCACCATTTTGCGGATTTTATCGTGCTCAGCTCTTCTTGATGACAGTGGCTATCAATGTAGGAAGAAAGCCTTGTTTCAGTGCACTTATTCACAAAGAGAGGTTATATGGTTCTAAGACTTAGATATTTTAATACTTTTAAAATACAAATAGCCCCCCCCCCCACTTCTAAAGTTATGAAACAATGATCAAGTATATGTTTTTCAACAAAGTTATATTGACGGGAAGATATCATAATGAATGTAGTCACTTCATACACACACAGGGGATTTCCAACCTTATCTCAGCTTAGTTTATGCAACAGTTGCTTAATAGTAATACAGTTAAGCGAACCAGTTTACTGCAGTACCCAGTGTACTGAAGGGTGGGTGGTGGACCCCAAAATTTTGCTTTTGTATCCTCACTTTTTTTTTTTTTTTTTTTTTTAGAAATTCCACCCTATTTTACCAATTTCTGCGCCATCTTCTTCACAATAGACAAAACAAACAGCGATCATCAGATGGGTCCTAATTTGTTTTAATTACACCCCTTTTTCACATGTTTTACCTTGATTTTGATGATCAAACAGCCCAAATTTTGCAAAATTTTAACACCTTGGCCGTTTCACACCTAATCTAATTGTATTGGTAATAATTACATATGATTAGTTTATATTTCACGCATGGTCAAAGAGTTCCTATAATATTAGACTAATTAACAGCAATTCAATCACTGCAATCAGATACCACGGATGGTGTATAAATAGGAGTACTTTTCTCTGGTTGATCATGTTCAATTTGACTGTCCAACAGTAGACATCAAGAATCTTATAAATAAACAGCGCTTAGTAATTAGCGGTCGCAATCGGGAATTGCAAGACGAAGTACTTTTGAGGACGGTAAAAATTTATTGTATAAAAAATCTGCTGTAAAATACTGAAATAAGTTGAAATTATGGGTAATTTGTTTTTTAAGCCCCGAGTTAAGTATCTAATAAAAATTTCCTGAATAGTTAAATTTACGTGTAAATTTACATGCTTAATTTGAAAACAAAGAAATTTTGATAAAATCTACCTTTTTGGAGTTATCAAGAATAAAAGTTTGGACTCATTCCCGTCACGGCAGCCATTAATGGTGTTGTTTGCATATATTTGCTGCAGAATAGACATTTACTTGTCTTGATTATTGTGTGCGCACTGATGCAAACAACGCCAATAATGGCTGTCGTGCTGTAGCTGACGACGACACAAAAGAGTCCGAACTTTTATTGTCAATAACTCCAAAATAGTAGATTTTATAAAAATTTCTTTGTTATTTTTGAATTGTAAATTTAGAATAAAAAGATAACTGTTCAGGAAATTTTTATTAGATACATAATGCAGGGTTTAAAAAGCAAATTACCCAAAATTTCTTATGGAGTCATTGGCATAAATTAGTATAATTTTTTGAGGTTCTTTTCGAATCATTATCTATGGTATATATCATGAAATAGGGCAAAAAGGGTCCAAAAATCAGGTAGGTGTTCAACCTCCTATTATTGCCTAAAAATACAAACAGAACATTCTGTAATTCATATTATATTCATACAAGAAGGTTATCATCATGGAAAGAGGTAAAGAATTGACAAATTCACAAAAAGAACAGATTGTTAAGGTCTGGAAAGAAGGTAAAAGTTACAGGAAAATCTCAGACAGGCTGAATATTCCATTTACTACCATTAGTTCATTCATTGCAAGGTATAAAAAACACAAAACTGTTCAAAACCAAAGAAGAACAGGTCCTCCATGGAAGATCTTTAAGATCTTCGAGAAAATTAATGTGTCAAATTAAACAAAATCTAATGGTTACTTGTCAGGCTAAAAATCACCCATTAAAATGGATAAATGGGATTTACTTCTATTAAATCAAATACAGGTATCCATTAAAAATAACATTTAAAGTAATGAACACAAATGTATAAAAAAAAAATTATATAAATACACAAAATATAGTAACAGTAAAGCAATGGAATTTTGTTATTCCTATGATACAATTATTTTTGGTGTTACAAAATTGGCAATTTCTTTAATAGGACTTTAAAAAGGTGTAGAGAATAAGAATGTATACCCGCACAAATTTCTGTGTTTGCAAAAGTGTTTGAGTTGCTTGACAATTAGTGGCATATTCAGTATCCTACAAAAAAAAAAGAGAAAAGTAGAATGAATAGAAAATTAAAAAATATATAAATTTACTCACAGAAATTACATCAATATTATAAAAAATAATGTTCTCTATCTATTACTACCTGAAAACACAGAGTTAACTTGATATTTTTGTCAGCATATAACAATTTATAAGTTTTAATTCAAGATGAAATGACCAAGTATGTTTATCAAGGACCTTATATTGGTGAGGGGAGAATGCATCAAAATAGACGTGATACACACACACACACACACTTGGGCCAGAGAAACCTGGCAGACGTCCTCCCCTAAATTGTATGGAATTTTGGTTGTTTTTTCTTTTGCCTAAACTGATGGGCTTCTTTGCCTTTTGGTGAGCAAGGACATTTCTATTTTTTTTGTGGGGAAAGAACTGGGAGTAGGACTTGAAGAATGAAGAATTATTTTCCTGAAGGGACTGAGATCATTGCTGTATGGGATAAACTTGCAGGGTGAAGAGAGTGAGTGGATCATGGTTCAGATAATGATTTCTGAACAGAGGAGGATAGGGTAGAGGCTGAGGGGCATGATGCTTTTTTATGGGGATTTTGTATATATTTTTGCATCCAATTTTGCTTACACACACACACACACGGGATCTTCAGTCTTATCTTAGTGTACTTCATGCAACAGCCACTTAATAGTGATATCCTGTAAATAAAGCTTTTAAATTTGTAGATCCGGTAGGTTTTAAGGCAACTAGAACAATGGTGGACAACTATAGCCTGCAGGCCATTCTGACCAGAAGCAGGTTTGAGTTCAGCCCATGAAAACATTTCAAAGAAAAAATTTTTTATGCTTTATTCATTGTTTTTTCAATTTTAGTTAATGTCTAATGGAAATAAATAACAAATCTAGGACAATTTATTAATTTCATTGAATATTCATGAAAAATGACCAAATTTGTAAATACGAAATTACAAGGTCATTTCATCCTAGCCAACATAAATTGGGTCAGTGTATTCAGTTTACCACATGACACATAAGAATCATGGTTTTCATCGTTTCCAACATGTCAGTTATTGCTTACTATTATTTAATGGTAAATGCTAAAAAGAGCATGGTGATTTACTAAGCATAGTTTAGATATGGCACAAGGCCAAAAGTATGAAGCACCCAGTGAGAACTGAACTTGCTACTCAGTTGTAAATGATATATTGAGACAAACTTGCTAACGATTACACCACATCAAAGTTCTCAAGAGAGTTTCTTAAATGTTGATTATTCCAGTATTTTTTGATACCTGTGTCTTGCCATGAACCTGCTAAAAATCATGTAGCCCCCCCACCCCCACCAAAAAAAAAATAGTTCACCCAACCCTGATCTAGAATATTCATATGTAGCTATAAACTTCTGGCAACAAGGCAATGTGTCTGTCTATATTTCCGAGATGAGGTATTATGTACAGTATTTACATTAGTCGGATTATTGTCCTCATCTTTGTCGCCATATTTGTCACAACGTTTCGGCCGTTGTACGCTCCAGCCTTCTTCAAACATGGCACGTGGAACTAGGACAGTCTACCCCAGTAGGATAAATAAAGGGTTCAGTTCGAAATTCCAACCACCTGAAGAAGGCCGGAGCGTACAACGGCCGAAATGTTGTGACAAATATGGCGACAAAGATGAGGACAATAGTCCGACTAATGTAAATACTGTAAGGCAATGTGTGTTGAGAAAAACCATTTGATTTGATGTAGATTGCTTAAAAGATACTTATATTAAATGACAATTCTCTTTAAGAAGTATTTGACTTACAAGGTGGTCAGAATAGAACCCAGTTGCAATTTGGAACTAGGTGTACTAAGATATTATGATATCGATAAAATAGAAAATGATACATAAAATCATAATAGATTGTCTATTAGGGCCAATAATTCAGCTGATTTCACCAGTGTGAGACTGAGGATGAAGTCATCAAAACACTTTCCCTGATCATGTTGCTATATCCATAAGCAAACTGATTTGTGACTCAACACCTGAAAGAAACATATTCTCCATAAATACAGGGACTCATCATGAAATGAATCAGTCAGCTTTCCATTGGTAAAGCAGAAACAGAAAGCTATGATTGCCTGAAGAGCCTGCTGCTCTTTCATCAGCCATTCACTCAGCTAGACCATATTATTTTGCATGTCAAGGAAAGACAAGTGTTATATCTGACCAATTAGTATCCAACAATATATAAAAGTCTGGTGATAAAGAGACCTTAACTGTAGTGTAGAAAATAGAGGAAAGAGATAAACTACAAGGTAAGCTTCAAATACCTTGGTGTATTAATCAGTTATAACAAATTTAGTATAGGAGATAAGGAAATTGAACACAAAAAAGGCTTTGTGAGATATAGTTTGACACAACACTGCAAGTTGGTACAAAATCAAAACATTAGCCTAAAACCTTTAGTCATGTTCTTAAATAGCCTTATTGGATTGAGATTTTCATATGGATGTCAAACATGGTGCCAGACTTGTTCAGAAATATCTAAAGTGTCAGCTGTATAAAATTGCTTCCTCAGATCAATGGTTAAAAAGTAGCTTTGAGAAAATGAAGCCTGGTCTTAGCAAGGACCATCTTTCTTCAAACCTCTTGGACTGGCATGATAAAATCACTAAGAAATTTACCAAATAACAGAAACCACATCACTTGGGGATTTTCCACAACAGTAACAACTAAAATGGAAAGCATATGTAACAGAGAAAATAATGACATAATCAAGATTTTGAAATTCCACACTATTTCAAACAAAAGGTTAGGAAGGAAACTCCCATTAATACTGGAAAGAGCAATAACAATAACTGGACTTGATAAACCCATTTACATGAAACATTGTTTGAATAGAAAGATTTTATATATTTCAACCGAAAGCATTACTAGCTGCTCGGTCAATGAATGACAAATTTTTCTTTACAAGGAAATGAATAATATTCTCATTAGAGATAAGGAGAACTGATACTACACTTTGATCCCTGCCTGGTATCCAGGGATTGAAGAAAAGCATAGCTCAAATAGCACTGGCTGCTCTGTCAATGAATGCTAAATCTTTCCTTTTAAGGAAAAGTGTAATATTACTATTAATATCTTCTTAAGAAAGCACTTCATCAGTTAGGAATGAAAAAGAAAAGGTAAACAAATTTTAACATTAAAGACGGATTTACAAATGAAATTACATGCCTCGGTTATTATTTGGTAAGTTGACAACTTGGCATTAAGGAGGCTTTAAATCAAATTCTACCAAACTCAGCAAAGACAAAGAAAAATATTACTTAGCTCTTTAGTAGCATGTATGGACAAGGCAGGAAGACATTTTGACTAGGATCATGGTCTTCTCAGATCAATATGTATGAGTGAGTAGATCTCTGGTTCAATCTAAAGTCTGCCGGTGTACACTTTGCTTAGTAAAGTGTTGAAATCCTTACACACCCAACTTATGCACCTGGCTGACAAGCTTTAATATATACTTGATAATGGCTGAAGATCGAATTAGCTGAATTGTTGTGTTCACATCATCAAATATATTAAGATGTTTGATATTCCAAACAATATTTAGAACAATAAAACTCTTCTCAAATTTAGAGAAAATATGATCTTTCATGATTTCTTGGAGATTAAAGTCAGGTGAATTTTCTGACAATTTGCTGAATCCAACTTTTTAAAGAGATAGCGTGGGGGAATTAATATTTTTTGCCTAAGTATACACAATCCCTTTCTTGATTATCAAGCAAGCTTAAAAGAAAGAGGTAAATACATATGGGCAATTATTAATACTGTTAGGGTTCATTTAGGGTAGTATGTACAAAACTTTTGAAGAGAAAAGGAGCCAACTGTAAAAACAGTTTATGAAGGAACCTGTTAATTTAATGAGGGTGTTTTTAATTCCTTAGCACATGACAGTACAGAGTAGGAAATTCAAGATGATTGGCAATTAAAACCTTTAAGGTGTAGATCAAACAGGTTAATTTTCCCCTTTATTTAAACTTATTCCAAGTTTTATCCCACTTTCTTAGTGTTCTTACCATTTCTTTTGTCTCCCTCTATTTTCCAAGATGTCAATACAGAGATAAGTTATTACCAATGATCAATTCAATCAAGATCAGTTAGAAAATAGAAATGAAGACAGAATAAAATAATGGGCACTTTAAAATAGCTTATGTCATGAATAGAAGAAAAATGTATAATAATGCTGTTCACCTGAATTTATGGAATGAGGAGTTATCATTATTTACACTCTTTACATTCAGACTGTTGCTTCCATCTTTGTTGTGGTTATCACGTTTCAGCTGTTGTGCCCTTTGGCCTTCATCAGGTGTATATCAATCTGGGTAACCTACAGGACAATAGCTTTGGTTTGCGAATTTGGTGACAGTAATTGTGAGTTTAATCTCTGGGCCAGGTAGTGTGTAATTGGACTCAGTAGAAAGGGGACAAGCAATAACTGAGTAGTACTAAAATAAGAACTAGATGAGATATCCATAGACATAGGCAGTGCAACAAGAACAGTCTACCTCTGTAGATTAAATAAAGAGTTCAGTTTGGAATTCCCTGTAGGTTACTAAGATTGATATACACCTGATGAAAGCTGGGGAGGGTACAACGGGCAAAACATTGTGATAACAAAGATGAAAACAAATCTGAAAGTAAATAGCATAATGTTGTTCACCATGAAATATAAGAGAACAGAATCATATATATATATATATATATATATATATATATATATATATATATTAGATAAATGTATGTATAGATATATGTATATAAGAGGTACTGACCTGAGACAAAAGTGTGCAGTATACAGACTGCAAAGGCAGGAATGCCTGCATACAGAAAGAAAAATAAATTAGTAAAACATGCTTATATAATTTGTGATATCACTGGTAGGATTTATTAAATAAATATTTGAAATCTTTCATCCAGTTTAATGATTACATATATAAAGTGATACATAATTCTAGTAATAAGTAGTACAGTGGAACCTCAGTTCATGAATTTAATTTGTTCCTGAAGCCCATTTGTGAACCGAAACTATTTTTCCAATAGGAATCAATGTAAAATGAATTAATTTGTCTCTGGTCCCAAGATGATTGCTTATTTAAACTTTAATAACAGTACTTTGTGTACAAGTTTAAACACAAAACTAATGAAAATCATTAAATCTAAGAAAAAAAAACAAATCCCAAAACAATACTAGTCAGATAAAATATAGACGAACACTTCAATTTTACCGTACCTGTATGTAGGAGAGTTGATGGCATAAGCGGAAGGGGAAAGAAAGAGACGTCATTGTTTGGAAAAGGGAAGGAAAGATATGATTGTCTATTTATTTATAAGAATAGTATAGATCGTTGATTTTGCCATATGAAACTGAGTAGGAAGAGATAATATTATCATCATAGAGACAATATCATCAACAATTGTTTTTCTCTTTTCTTTTTCCTTTACCAGTATCACTGCTAGCTTTCTTTGGAGCCATGACTGAGGACTAATGAAGGGGAAAAAAAGGCACAGTACAATCAAATTGGAAAAGAAAAGGACAGCACAACACACTAATGTATACAACACGACGGTCGACTAAAACATGATTCCGTTCGGGTTAACTCAGTTCGGCTCGGTTCAGCAATGTTGTTTTAGAACTGAAATTTTGTTCGATAACTGAAGCATTTTCATTTTAAATATTATCTTTGAAAACCGATTTTTTTCAACCTGTGAAACATTTGTGAGCCGAGGTTGCTCTGTAGGTGAATAAAAAAAATGATAGTTGTATTTTGAATCCAATATATGTAAGCTTTAATCATTTTACAGTTGGTAGGGGAAAAAAATTGTTAATTTAACAGTGAATTCTGTTAATTTTTTACCCCAAATTTGTTTTACTGTGTCTACACCCAATCTGTATATTGTGCATTATAATAAATAAAAAATGCTACCTATTAATACTAGCAAATAATATACTTAAAATTATATAACATATGACAAATTTAACAGAATTTCTGCTAATAAAGTGTTCAATATTAGACTAGAGTGATAATTATTAAATTAGAAGTGAAAACATTCAATATTTATCGAAGGTCAATTCAGAGTTTCATAATTTTTCAGTCACTCAACCAGACTCTCAACAAGAATGTATTGATCACAGAAATTCTATTTTATAAATGCATATTTATAAGCTAATGTTCAAACATAAATTTCACAGATACAACTGCCAATATCACAAGCTCCTCACAACAGTTGAAAAGCCAAATAATCATGTTGCATTTGTAATTTTAAAATTAGTGTTATAATAGTTAATCTCATGAGATTTTGTTTTTAATATATATGTATACACTACAATATACATAGAATATATATGTATACATTGTGTATTATGTGAAGATTATATCAGTGGTCAGAAATTAAAGACAATAGTTACAGAACAGGGTTAATGTATAAATATAAATGTTTCAGTAATGATTTATATAGAAATGCATTGAAAATCAGGAAACAAAGTTTTCAGTAATAAGGAATTAATGACAGAATAAAGATATTATCTACAATATAAAACACAATGTGACATTATATATTTATCAGACAGCCTGATCTCCTTCATTTTTCAATGAGATATTCTGCTATTGATGGATTGATTTTTTTTATGGCTTATCAACCTTTTGTAGTTTATTTAAAGCCAGAAAATATTTTTTAATTGTAAGAATTTTCTGGAAATTATTTATTTATTATTTACTGATACAAGTCCTAATTAACCCATAGGTGAGGGGAAAAAAGGTGGATTTATAAATTTCCTGAGAATATTTGCACATAAGTGGATATAATGAACACAACTGGAATTGGAACTCGGAGAGCCGAGTTCCAATTCTAAGCTGTCATCCATTACACCACCCACATATCCAAGCTTACAGCACCTGGTATTCCCCATCTAGATACTGATCAAGTTCAACGTTGCTTAACTTCAGTGGTTATATGAGAACTTGTGTTTCAACATGTCTGAAAGTGTGATATTTTGTTATAGTGACAGCAGACGTTAATTGACACCAAAAAGTAAATATACCTTGTGTTACCATAACAATGAGATTTCTTAAGTAGAAAGATCAGATTACTAATATAAAACTTTACTTTTTTATTTTATGTTAGTGTTGTTTATTTATTTACCTTTACTTATATAATTTTTTTTTTTTTTACATATGACAATAGGGTTAATTGGTATAAATAATTATAGTTTATACAGATAATTTAACTAATACACTTGCAAAAGTACTTAAACATTTTTGTCATTTTTATGATATAGTTAAACTAGTATATATAATTATTTTATAAAACTACTTAAAATTATTTATATTAAATTAATAAAAAAAAAAGATTGACTATCGTTAATATTTGGTTAGTATTTTTTTCATCTTAAGTTGTTTTCTATTGAAACAACTCAAGCTACCATTCTATTAAATACCATATGTAATACACACTTGGGTAATCATGTTTCTTTTGATTCACTACTGACTAGGTAGAATATTTCCCACAGTACGCTGCCTTTTCTTTCTGCAGTAGACTGGTTGCCAACCAAGGTTATAGAGCCCAGTTTGTCGTGCTATTCAACCCATATCTGGGAGGAGAAGAGGCATTCATACAGTACTCCCCCCAGGTCTTTTGAACAAGAGTAGAGGTTTATCTCTTGTTTTCTATTTAGGATTGGGTTTCCTGTTCCTTCTCCTAAAGTTTTCACATTCTCATTCACTTCCAGTAACTGCTTGCATCTTAGTGGCATTATTGTCTTGCTTGGGGGATGGGGGTGGGAAATGATTTAAAAGAAGAAAAAATAGTGAATACACTGAATCAGAATTTTAACTTGGTTCTCAGAGTTCGCATTTCGAGCCATTATTCATTACACAAAATTGTACGTCCGATAGCCACCAGTATACAGTGTGGATCAGAAATAAAGAATCTCTTAAAATTGCACCCCCCTCCCCTGGGAAGTCTGTTTTACTATGACGTGTTTTACTGCTCAAACTAAATAAAAAATGACAGTGTCGGCATTCAAAATAAATAAATAATAAGACCATACAGTTAGCTTTGATCTGCAGCCATTGATATTCATAATTCCATCATTAGAGAAGCTGTTATAGTAAGGCAAGCACGATTGAGCCTCAGTCACCAAATGTTCATTTCTTTTTACTGACAACTGTAGAATGGTGTCTGAGTAATTATAATATAAAGCAACTGAAAGAAATACTAGTCAAAAATTAATAATGACCGACAAATGTATTCAATGTTAATTTGCAGTGTAACACCCGTGCTCGGTTTGTATTAAAAATTTTCTGAATACTTACATTCCTGTGTAATTGTACATGCTCCATTCGAATCTAGCTTGAGAAATTTGATAAAATCTACCATTTTGGAGTTATCGACAGTGAAATTTAGGATTCAATTTGTTCATTGGCAGCAGCCATTACTCACATTATTTGCATACATTCGCTGCGGAAAGCTAAAGGCAGAAGACTGCAGAAAGCTAAGCACGGAACTGATCTTTCTTGTCTAAATTTGTCTCAATTACTGCACATGAGAACTATTTACATAGACACACTCAGGTTGCACAATGATACCTACACTGATAGCTATTCTGCAGTGAATGTATGCAAACAACTCCAGTAATGTGAATGAATCCAAACTTTCACTGTTGATAACTCCAAAACAGTAGATTTTACCAAATTTATCCAGCCAGATTCAAATGAAGCATGTACAATTACACATGAATGTAAGTATTCTGGAAATTTTTAATGCAAACTGAGCATGGGTGTTACACTGCAAATTAACTGTATTCAATATTATTACTTTCTATATTATTAGTATAAATAAAGCAACTAAAAGAAATACTAAATCAAAAATTAATAATAGTTGATAATGCTTCATCTAATAATTCAATATTACTACTACAAATTTTACTAGTGTAAATAAAGTAAAAAGAAAAAACACTAATAAAAAAATTATTAATTACTGACAATGCTTCATTTAATAATTCAATACTAGTACAAGCTAGTATTATTGGCAGGAGTAATATCTTGAATTTTATTATTATTATTTAAGCATTGTAAGTATTAAATTTTTTACCTATATTTTTTCATCTTAATTTTGCTTAAAATTGAGATGAAAGAAATACCAAACAAAAATTAATAGTTGAAAATGCTACAAGTAATAAGATAATTAGCAATTAAAACCATTAAAGAGGACATTAAACATCATTTCAGGCTAATTACTCCCTTTTAATCAACCTTTCACAGAAGTTTTAAAGAAAAACTTAATTGGTGAAAACCACATGTTTAAAGACAAATTTACTTACATCTTCCATAAGAGTTGGTTTTGCAGCTTGAGCTAGACGGATGAGATTTTTTGAGAATTCAGATTCTGGAGACAAAAATTAAAAAAAAAAATTAAGACAAAACAACTAGAGTAAAACCTAATTGTGTGCTTTCCTGAATTATTTATAACTGGGTTACACAGAAATTTATATATATATATATATATATATATATATATATATATATATATAAATAAATAAATAAATCACCCCAAAATATTCAATGTGTGTGTGAATGAGAGAGTGACAGATCCTAATTTTCAAACAATTTCAATTTATTCATCTATTGAATGAGTTCACAAGTACAATGTTTGAACATATAATTATCAAAAAGAATTACCCAACCTACTATACAAATAGAATAAAGCTGTTCATATGAGCAATTTTTTACTAGCCATTTACTGCTCTTTAATTCTGATTTGATGTTCTACAACCAGTTCTGAAAAAATTAAATTTATACAAAAGATCCAAGGATGGTGTATTGGTAAGTGGTCATGTCTGGGGGTACAACAGATTGAAGACATTTCCTGAATTTTATTTTATCCAAATTTTTCTTGAAGCACAAATTTAAAGTCAGAAAAAGAAAAGTAGAATAACAAGACCGATTTAAAAATTAAAATTTCTTTTTAATTATGTGTTGTGAACAAAAACAAAGTATATATATATATATATATATATATATATATATATATATATATATATATATAATTTCTAAAGAATTAATGGATTTAGTTTTAATTCCCCATTTTTATTATTTCAAATGTTAGTATAATGGAAACTTTGTATTTGAAATAGATTCCCCATTTTTAAATCTTAGTAAAAAACAAAATAAAATGCATTCCCCTAGCTGAGACTAAATCTGCATTCCCCCTTTTGATCCAGTGTGCTTTACTGCTTGACCCTGAAGAACGGCACAACAAGCTATTTTACCTTTTTAAGGAAAGGGCATCCTCTTCCCTTGGATTATCTTCTTGAAAGCTTCATATCTGCTCAGTTTCATATCCGAAATACAAACAAAGCAATTTCTAAAGAAGTAATGGATTTATTTTTAATCCAAACTTTTTATTACTTCAAACGTTAGTATAGTGGATGCATTGCATTTGAAATAGACACACGATCTCAGGTCTATGTTCCTTATTAGCCAAAAGAGAAATCTGAAGCTAGTCAGGGTACATGAGCAAAATGTCTCAATAATAACATCTAAAACAACCAAAGATGAGAACAATTAATTTACATCAAAATATACTGACATTACCTTATTGAAAAAAAAAATTTCCAGGCTATAAAAACATTTGAAAATTGAGAGAGAAAGATAAAATTGTGAGAGGAAGAAAAAGAAACGGGAAGGAAAAAAAAAAAGAAACGGGAAGGAAAAAAAAAAAAAAAAAAAGAAACGGGAAGGAAAAAAAAAAAAACGGGAAGAAAAAAAAAAAAGGGAAGGAAAAAAAAAAAGGGAAGGAAAAAAAAAGAAACAGGAAGGAAAAAAAAAAAAGAAACGGGAAGGAAAAAAAAAAAAGAAACGGGAAGGAAAAAGAAAGTATCTAAATATTACACAGCATTAAATGAATAGTATTATTAATAAGCGGTCATTTGCCACTTGAACAGTACATTTAAGGGATGAAGTGCTCTGATGTCCAAAAATCCCTTCCAAAACAAATCATAAGCTGCTACATATAATACATTTTATGATTTTATTTTAGAATAACAAATTTTCTTTATTTAGCTCTAATTATTTAAATTTTCTGGGAAAGTTTAAGAAATTATATTTTCATTTTTTTTAAACTAAAAAGAAATGTTAAGCAGTATGTCATTTCATAAATACAATAAAAATAACAATTGTAAAAATTCAGTATAAAATGAAGTCAGATATAGTTATAAAAGTTGTTAGGTATTAAAAGTAAATTGTTAATTTCCAGCAGGTAGAAATCCATATATACTCACCTAATTGTGCTTTTTTGTCTATATAATAAATGATATCTTTAAGGTATTTTGACCAGACTTTGGCTCTTTGTAATGCCTTATCCACACCAGAGTCCAAATGTTTCAAAATTACATTTACTTCTTCAGGCCCCATAACACCTGAAAATAAAAGGAAAAATTCTATACAGAAATAAACAGTTTAGAAAAATTACTGAAATGATTTTCAGTGTCAACTTCGAGTTGCTTAAAGGTTTTCTCACTAAAAACAGATCTTTTTAAGTTTTTCAAGCACATTTCTTTTCCCCCCCCACTTAGAGTTACTGTGTGTTAATCAATGATACAATAAATTGTAGAACAGAAAATAAACCTCTATGCTCCTAGATATATGAATATAGAAAAAAAAGTGTTTACAAGAAAACTCATTCAAAAGTGGGACAAAATTTTATGCTTCGAAGAGTTTAACAAGTTACCATGATTTCTCAAGTACACATTATTCAAAATCTCAAATGAAACATTGTCAATTATCAATTTTTGATGAATATTTCGATCATCTTAATTTCAGTTACTTTTCTTTGCAACTACTCACTGTGTGTCCTTTTACAGCTATTAGTAAACAGTGCAAATAAGTCAAAGAATAATTTCTCAGTGAGACATGAAATCCCACAATTTTTTTTTATCATCAGATTCAGCCTAAAGATACGAACTCAAGATTTATACAAGAAAGAAAAAAGTGAAATATTTAATATTGATCTTTAATAAATGCATTGTAGCCGACACTTGTTAATTAAATTCATATTTGGTTTTATTGTACTGAGAAACAAACGAAATCTCTGTCACATTCATGCCACTTCTCGCCTTGGTATTGATTGGTTCGTTTTGTTTTATGGTATACCAACCTCAATGGGTTATTTAATGCCAACAAGATTTTTATTGGTGATAATATTTTTTTTCCAAAATATATTGTTAGTAATTTGTTTTTTTCAAAAATGTATTGCTGGTAATATTTTTTTTCAAAAAATTTTGCTGGTAATATTTTTTCCTTCAAAAATTCATTGTTGGTAATTATTTTTTAGAAAAATGCATAGCTGGTATTAAAACCTATTTTTAAACTTTCATAATTCTTTGACCCCAGTTTAGGGATTAACTATTTGTCCATAGCTGGGACCCTAACAGGTGCTACCACCCCAGGTCAGGGTGAACCTGGGGACACCAGAAATTAAGAGGTGGTTCCATGCTCCTCAAAACCTGATCAGAGGCCTTGCTGTTGGATGTAGTTTATCGTCTTACCCAGGACGCCTCATTTGAGGGTGGGGTGGGAGGTCTTACCACTCTGCAGAGGTGCAGTCAGCATAATCTGAAGCCCCAGCTGACAGGGGAGGGTAAGTATTTGGTTCACTATGTGGTTTTATTGTTTCAACAAATACAACATATAGAAATCTATTAATAATGACCAGAGATTATTCACAAAAGGTTTATCATGTTTGGGGATCTTATTTTCTGCCAAAGTTCTAGGTATTCTTATTCATTAAAATTGGTTTTATCTTCAGCATCATACTTTAATAGCAACAGATTCTTCTGGTAACTTCCACTTCAACAAATATATTTACATTAAATATAGTCTATCCATGCAACCACTTTTAAGTTGACAATGTCTCAATCTGTTTTGTGTATCAACTTGAGTGCATTATGAGGACTGCTGTATTCGTCATTAATTGTAAGATATCAAAAATTAATTTATTGGATAACTCTGAAATACATTATAGTATAAAAAGAAATGGTAAGTTCAATCTAAGGGAAACAATAATTGAAACAAAGCAAGTTCAGTCGGCCAATGATGACAATTCCAGAACAACGTAACTATAAACAAAATTTTTTTTTTTCTATCCTCTGTCAGCCACTATGATGGAGAAAGCATTACCTCGAACCGTCGCCAGTGAGACACGCTGCAAGAGCCACTCCGTTTCACGAGGCTCGTTCCTTAATCGAGACGCAATCGCGCCAATCCTCTGAAGGAACACCATCGAACGAGGGCCAATAACCCCTGAAGTCTCCACTGCCACAGGAGTTTGATTGAAAAGAACGTGGGAACCTAATGATATTAATTATTGGTTGATAATATCTTGTCTGAACAAATTTAGTTTCTCAAGAAATAAATTACATGTTTTTCTTTTTACATGCAATTTTTGCTTAAAGATTCAAGTTAATTTCATTTTGGAAATACATCACCTAAGGAAACAAGGATTTTTTAAAAACTTATATTGTCTTTTGTGTTTTTAAAAGCTGCAATACAACATACCCTAATTTAATTAAACATGTCAAGCACTGACCTGTTGATAGGCCAACAGACTTGTGTGTGAAGAATCAATCAAATATGTCTCATTAATTCTCATAAAATTGGCTGAAAACTCGATCACTTTTTGACTGATTTTTATGGCTTCACCTTTTTCAGGTTATTCAGAAAATATTTTTAGATTGTAAGAGCTGGGAGAGAAGAGAGGGATTCATACCACCCTCAACGGCATTTGAACATAAATTAATATAACGACCCTGACTGGAATAGTTCGAATTCAGAACCATTATCCATTACACCACCCGCACATCCAAGCTTACAACACCAGGTATTGCCAAGTGGTCATCCATCTAGGTACTGATTTGGCTCAACATGGATTAACTTTGGTTTGAACACTTTAATTAGATTTGATCTTGTTAATTGCATTTATTACAACTATCAAAGATAAACTTGGAATTTGTAACAAAATTCTATCTATGGATCATACAATGAAGACCGACAAAATATGAATTTCTCTAACTATGCTAAAAATTCCTGGCCTCATCCAATTATTGTTGGTGCCTCATCTGTTTGTCAATGGTATTTTATGTTTTTGCAAGTATGATTTAAATGTTTGAAAATAAAATGCACTTTTTGTATCAGTGGTAAGAGTGTTGGCAAAAAACATTTCTTATTGCAGTACATTGTTTTCATTAAAATAATGAACACAGGCCGTTACTAAAACATCGTTATCAACCATTGTTGATTAGTCTTCTTGAAACTGTGATGAAAAAATAAATCCATCTGGTAGTAAGAACTAATAAATTAACTAAAATACTATGGGAAGAGAAAAATACATTTAAAATTTAAATTTAAAAATATATTTTAAAATCTTTAAAAAAAAAAAAAAAAAGACAGCTACATTTAGAAATAAAATCTTGTTCCATTTATCATTTTAACGAATATCAATAAAGACTTTTTATATTTTTGCTTATATTAATTCAGTGTGAATACAAGAATTAGATACAGCATAAATTTTCTCTGAGTTAAACCAATTCTATTATGGCTGCTTCATATTAGTAAAAGCTACTGCGATAACACATCATGTTAAAACACTGACTGCAAGCCAATTTTCTAAATAATGATGGCTCATTTTTCTGGTTAACTCTTCCAAAATTTTCAGTCAGGGTGGATTGCTACTAATTGTTTTTTTCTGTCTACAAATGAAGCAGGCCTAAAAGAAAATGAGACTGAAGGTTTGGTCTTGTAGATCCATCTCCCAGATAATACCTCTGTAGTCAGTTTCTTTGTGCTTAGAATAAAGTTATGACTTGTAAAGTCACCATTTTCTTTTTGGGATACTTTACATATGAGACACGTTCAAATCCATTTTCTACCAGGAGGTAAGCCATTTTCTCTTGTGTTACAACATACCTATTGCATAAAACAAATAGTGCCTAGGCAAATATTGGAGAAAATGGAGGGATATTTGACCTCATAGGGAAGCCACTAAATACTTGACAAAATGCAGGCATTTTAGCAACACACTGAATGAATCCTGTAGATCTTAGCAAAGACCAACCTTTTTAAAACTTTGTGGATTGACACTACAGAATCACAAAGAACTATATCAGATAACAGAAACCACATCACTTGAGGACTTTCAACAACAGCAACAACTAAAATGTTAATTGGAGAGGCAATTTCCAATTCCGGTCAAGCTCATTATTATTTACATTATTCGGACTCTTGTCCTCATCTTTGTCGCCATATTTATTACAACGTTTCGGCACATGGCACAGTGGATAAAAGCGTTGGTTAGATCCAGTGACAGGACCCAAAGAGTGTGAATTCAATACCTGGTTAAGGCAGTGGAGAACTTTCAAAGGGAAAAATTAACAAGAGATAACTGATAACTGACATCCATTAAACATGGCACGTGGAACTAGAACTGTCTACCCCAGTGAGCGAAATAAAGGGTTCAGTTCGACATTCCAACCACCTGAAGAAGGCCGGAGCGTACAACGGCCGAAATGTTGTAATAAATATGGCGACAAAGATGAGGACAATAGTCCGAACAATGTAAATAATGTACATAATACCTCATCTCAGAAATATAGACAAGCTTGTTATATTCACTTACATGCAAATACTCTTGGGAAAGGTATAAATCCACCTTATCCTCCCAGTTATGGGTTAATTAGTAAGACTTGTATCACTAAATCTTTATTTCCAAAAGCGTTCTTACAATCTAAAAAAATATTTCCTGGTTTTAAATAACCTGTAATGGGTTAGTAAGTCACAAAAAATAGATCAATCAATCAATCAATCAAGTAGCCAGTAGCAAAGTTTAGCTACTGATGAAAATACATACATATCCAGGTAATACAAAATCTCCCCTGTAGATTCACCCGTCACCTTTCTGATCTTAGTTCTATTAAACATTTCTTAGAAAAACATCGCCATGTACATAATATTAGACAGATATTAGTTGATAACACAATAATACTCACACATAAACACAGTAAAAAGAACATTCAGATATTAGAGGCCATCTAAATTAAAACAAAGCAACTCACACTCAACAAAATTTAATTTCAAACTAGTCAAAACACATTACATTGCATCTAGATATATGGTTCTGTTGTTAATATTTTGGTCTCTCATGTGGTACAACATCATAGTACCGCATCATGAAGTTATGACCTGTGTCTGCTATTCTGTGACCATTATTGTCGCATTGCAATCTTCTATGTCAACATAACAGAATATCATCTTTGATGGTGAATATCTTTGTTTAAATGTCCATATAACCACTTTGACGATGGCTCATGTGAGCCAAAGGCTTAGATCAAGGAACAGCTTAATAAAAAATATCCAAATGTTGGACAATTTTTTGTCTTTATTTTCACCCGAAATTAAAACAACCATACAAAGTTTAGAATGGCTCATGATCAAACATAATAGACATTCATTGTCTGTTATATTTAACACAATATATATATATATATATATATATATATATATAGTAAAGTGAGAAAAAACAAGTCTGCGACTCCATGCAAGCTGTCATCATGAACTTGCCTGTCAAACCCTCATTTGCAGTAGTGGATGGTGTCAGCTGAACTGTGTGTGCAATGGAGTGGTGACCCATGGAACACCTCAAACAATTTGCAGCCAAGGCTTTCATGCTCAAAGACTTTTCTTCATCTTACACATAGAAGGAAATGTCGATGAGCACCCCAATATTTGGCAATTATATATATAGTTATATATACGGCTTCAGGATAAAATTTCCGACTGACGTGAATTCATCCGGTTTACGATTCTAGCCAGAGGCAACCGGACGTCTATCCACACTGATGAGCTGTGATACAGCGAAACAGTGTCTGTGGATGACAATATATATGCTCCTGAAAAATTTATATATATATATCTTTGAATTCTAGGATACCATACATTTTTTTTAGATCAGTGTCTTAAAAGACAATCTCCCCGCAGACGAGAAAACTGGAAGTGACAGAAATGTGGTTCTACAGAAGAATACTGAGAATTCCATGGACGGAGACAGTAAGCAACAAGGAAGGTTTAAAGAAAATGGCAACAAAATGAACATTTATACTCAGAATCAGGAAGCGCCAACTGAAATTGGATATATAAGAAAGCAGGGTTTGGAAAACTTAACCCTCACAAAGCTTATTGAGGGCGAGAGAGATAGGGGAAGGCAGTGAGCCATCTACCTGACTAGTTTGTGTGAATGGATGTTGGAAAGGTGGGGTGCTTTAGCAAAGAGAGAAAACTGCTAAGGACCACAAGGGATAGGAAGTTTTGGAGAGCATTGATCGTCCAGGTCCTGAAGTGATGCAGCACAAAGAAAATCTCAACAAGAACATGGAATTGTGAGTGTCACAGGAATAAAACTTGTCACTTGGTTCTACAGTGTGCAGTCGAAATACCTCCCACATTATAGTAAGACATTAGTGGCAATGATATCTTCATCTGTCTAATATCTTACTATTATGTAGGAGGTATTTCTGTTGCATACTGTATGATCTTTTTATATTGTGGTATTCTTACTGAAGTTATTAAAAAAAAAAAAAAAAGTACTAAGCAACAACTGAAGAAAAGCTAAATACATGGGAGCAAGACTAAAATATATATTGGTTGTAATGTGTTAAAATTTTTTTTTTTTTTTCAGAAATAAAAATGGTGAAAATCTCAGAACTATTTTGAATTTTATAAGAAAGCTTGGAAAATTCTGAGAAGAGAAACTTGTGTGCAAAAGTTCCCAGTATTATTTTTTAATAAGACATTGAATACAGAGTTGAAAATGCTTCTTTTTTTTTTCTTTTCCTCCTTACCTGGAAACTTGCACATACTTAACCTGAAAAGTGATGTGGTAATTTATGCATAAATACACAATTTGAATATTTTTCTACACTGCTAAAAATAATCAGGGAAATAGTGAGATTCACGTGCAGAATAAAGTAAAACAGTTTTTATTATTCTAGGTAATGTAATGTGATTATGGCTAATGTTTTTTTAATACATCTCATAAAAATATACAAATTTTTTAGTGTTTGTAGCTAATTGTAAGACAGTTAAAATTTGTGAATTAAATGAAAATTACTAGGAAAAAAAAATGAGAAAAGAAAAAAATAATGAAAAAGAAAAAAGAAAAAAATGAAAAGAAACAGCTTACCAATTTCTTTGTTCTCATCAAGTGGAGTGTGTGGTGAACTACCTGCTACACTGGGGATTACTTCATAGGACTGAAACATGATGGTACCGAAAAATTATCAATGTACAAGGATGATAGCAACAGGCTTAACAGAATAACTGAAAGCTATGATGTGTGTTAAAAAAAAAAAAAAAAAAAAAAATTAACAAAAATGCATGAAATGCATTTGTATTTGTGATGATGCCATATCTGCATATCAGTTACTCCAAGAACAACTTATGCTTGAATGTAAGGGCACACCCTATCTTTAGTCAGCATCCTTTCAGCAAACATTTCAACCATCATTACATTACATTGCATTTTCCAGATTTTTTTTCACATTTTCTAAAGCAGTCGGCTCCAATATTCAGTCAATAGACTGTTTATTTTGATTCTCAACCTAAAAGAAGTGGAAATTATTAGTTTGTTGTGACAGAAATAATATCTTTAAAAGCAAATTATATTTTGTAAATATTATTTGCAACATTACTACAGTTATATATTCATTGTTTTTTTTTTTTTGTTATTTCACCCCAAGCAAGCCAACAAAAGCCTCTAGGAAGCAAGGGGTTACTGAGAGTGAAAGAAACAGAATACAATAAAAGAACAGGAGTCAATGAAGACAGAAGATGATGATTGACATTGCATTTAAATTTTTGAAGACCATAGTTGACAGGAAAACAAGAGATTTTCACAAGCAAAAAGTGCGAGAGGAGAAATTATTAGTATAGATCATAAGTTACAACTAAAATTTCAATAGTCAAATTATGAGACCTAGCTGCCAATCTAGTACGGCACTTAAATTCATGAAGATACAAATGAATAAAGCAATAAAGTTCATCAGAATAATTAAAACAAAAAGATTTATAGAAGAGGCAAAGAGAAGCTATGTTATGGTGGTGGGAAGATGCCAGGTCAGGATAGATAACATTACTGATTCCAGGGCTGTGGAGTTGGAAGCAATTAAGGGGTCACTAGAGTTGGAGTCAGTAAAACTATACAGACTCCAGTTGAATTTACACTTTATGTAAAAAGTTTTACATTATAGAGTTTTTATTTTTGTTATGTCTTTTACATCCTGTAAAAGATTATACTTCAACTTCGGTTATAAAGTAGTTTTATTTTTGTTCTGTACTTATTTATTATTTGCAAAGATATATAGATTATATATATATATATATATATATATATATATATATAAAGTCTTACATTATAGTATTTTTATTTTTAATGTTATTTCTTCTATATCTTTTTAAAGATTTTGTCTCTAATTCTGTTAGAAAATATTGAAGAATGAATAGGTATGATATAAAAGTCATAATATCTTTATTCTTTGATATAAACCAGTTATAATGATATAGGCCTTATATCAAGTTAGGAGTGTATGCATAAGCTTTCAGATTTGTAGGCCATAATCACTTAATTACATAATGAGGAGTCAGAGTCAGAGGTGCCAAAAATAGAGGAGTTGGAGTCAAAGGTTTTGTGTTCCGACTTCACATTCCTGGCCGATTCTTTGGATTTCGTCAAGAATCTCTAGACAAATAACAAAAGCACCAGATTAGATGTGGTAGCAAAATATTCAATACATAGATGAATAGTAAACTTATAAAATGTGCAAGATAGCTTCTAGCGAGAAAAACTGTCTAGCACAAGATTGTGAACAGACTTTCTTAGCAGCAGGCTTAGTATTTGATTCAATATAACCATTCCACTTAATGTCAGTTGAAAACTTAAAATCAGGAAGGTGCAGTGAGTTGTTCTGGGGGTTAGCATCAGACATGCTGATGGAATGCAAAAATGGTTCCTTAAGATGATTAATAGAGAATAGTTTTGTTTAAGACATTGAAATTAACAAGCCACTTTTTACCCCAGTTTAGGTCATTTTGAGATCAGCTACCAGTATGATTTTATCAAACCTAGCAGAGTTATTATTAAGAGAGGAGTAAACAGTTGTGTCATTAGCATAGATACTAAGTTGGGAACAGATGACATCATGAAAGTCAATGATAAAAATAGAGTGGGTCCTGAAATAGAGCCCTGGGGTGGGGATGCCTGGATTAATGCAAAATGATTTAGAGGAGAGGCTGTTCAAAACAACTTTCATTATTCTTCATGTGCCATGTCTGCTCAGGATGTAGATGATCATGGTTCTCCACAATTTCCTGTCCTTTGTAGCTATTAATAAATTTTGTCTTTTTGTTATTTCTCCCAAACCCTGTTCCTCCATTTATTTAGTCAAGCTCAATATGTTATGCATTGTTTTCCTTTGTCCATCTTGCCTTCAATCTGTCCTCTGAGTATCAGATTTTCCAAGCCTTCTTTCTTCATGTGTCCTAAACATTTTACATAGTTTGATAAGAAAGACTGAATCAAATCAAAAGAAACAGCCAGGAACACTATAACAATTTTAAATATGGCAAATCTAATTCGTTTGAAGAAATGAAGGTCTCTTGATTGAAGCATACGATAAAGAAGATTCAAAATCCACAACTGGTCTCTTATTTGGTTTATATAATAATATACAAACATACAGTTAGAATCAAAGTTGTTGTCAAAATATATGACTTAACCACATATCATAAGATTAAAATAAATAAAATCCATGACTAATATAAACTATAAAAAAAATTGTAGTATCCAATTTCAGGAGAATAATTATTCATATAAAGTTTTCACAATGGAAAAAAAAAATCATGTTTTAATCATTTCACCCCACTAAGGCAATAAAGTCACTAAGACACAAGGGGTTACTGAGCGTGGAATTTTCGTATTCAAAATGTAAACAAAGTAATTTCTAAAGTAGTAATGGAATTTTTTTTAAATCAACTTATTTTTATCACTTTAAATGTTATTTCTATTGGATACCCTTATTTGAGTAGACATTCCATTCATTTTAAACAGTATATTTATTTTCCTGAAAAGTATATCTTAACAAACCTCACCAACCAGGCAAGACCAGAAATAAAATTCACTTGTTGGGTCTACTCTCCTGCACCAAAAGTATAGAGATGTGGTTCATTTACCGTTTTCAATAAACATTGAACGCTGGTATACAAGTATTGAAGGAAAAAACAGGTCATATAGAAATCCTTTCATTCAGTTTTCTCATCTTTAGTCAGATATATAAAATTTATATGTATGTCATTATCTCATTAGGTTCCCTAAAAATATACAGAGTTTAGGTAAGTTAAAATAATTTTATGAAATTACTTGTTCATTCTTTAGCTAATAATTAAAATTAATTCTTACAACAATAAAATTTAAAAAAAACTTTTACAATACTAGTGGTCTATATAAATCAACCTCTAAATTTTTAAAAAATTTTTTATATTGAGGCCTTCATTTGCTACATATATTGTTACTTGCCATCTCTTGTTGGTTTTGTATCATTCTGATCACTAGTCTAGTGTGCATTATTTGTTGAAAACTGTGTGTAGAATATTGTATAATTTTGAAATCAGTCATTTGTCATTCCCAAAGTTGGATTATTGATTTCATTTTTTGTTGTTGTCACCATAATGGTTTGACAAATTTATTCTGCATTTTTTTTTCAGATGTACATATTCAAGTCCAAATAAAAAGAAGAATACTGGTCTATTTTTCCCCTTGCCCCTTAATAGTCAAAAGATAAAAAAAATAAATTCAAAAAATTTTTTTAAATAAAATAAATATCAACCCTGACCCATTAAGACAAAACCTCATATTTTATACCCTGGGTTGCTCTGTAATCTTTTCTTTTCTAAGCAAAATCAACACTGAACTAACTTATACAAATTTCTGCAATGCTAATATATGCAGCTTCTTTTAATTTACTTACTCTCCAACATTATAACTGTAGACTCCTCATATAGCATAAAATCACAACAATATCATGCAAGGTGATGCTGTAGTTTCAGTAACTTTTACAGTTGGGAGTTGCTTGCTCTGAACCTAATTGGTTCGATTTCAGAGTTCTTTCTCTTAGACTGATTGCTAAACAAGATTAGAGAGGCCCACAGATTGCAAGGAAGAAGAGATAGATTCATAACTTTCTCAGTTGTAAGAAATAAACACAACAGATTTGCCTATCGATTGAGCTTGTAAATTTCCTTTTCCATGCTAATAAACATTACCCATCCCATCACCATGTATTATTTGGATCTTATCTAAGGAGTAGTAGTGTGGACCTTTTCCACTCCTAGTACTCTATACAAAACTTTTCTATTCTGAGTATGGTTTTCCTTTGATAATTCAAAATGTATGTTAGAACCAGAGTAGTTGCTCCCTTATATTCTTTACTGTATTTGCATTGGACATTATGCCATGCCTGCAATCTTCTATGATACACTTTTCATATAAAAAGGTGAAGTTATTCCTATCAGGAAAAAAAAGAAAAGAATTACCTTTGTTTTTCCTATTTCTACAGGACAGATAACATCCATATCACCCATGAGGTATTCTGAAACGCTGGAAATAAAACAAGACACCTGTATTAATGCTGTGCCTATTAATCAGGTTATTCTTCAAAATCCCGACACAATAAAAGTTGCAAAAAATATTTTTCTGTGTCAAAGTCATTTTGGGAAAAAATTTTATGGCAAGATTTATACAAAGGTTTAGAGATTTTATACCCAGAGTGAAGCAGAAACAAAAGTTGATAATATTGCACAATAGAAAAGTAACTACAAAGTATAAAAAGAATTGTCTATTTTTGCATTCAAATTCTTGGGAATTGAGAAGTGTGCTACTTAAACAAAAAACAAAACCAGTTAGTTCTTAAATACATTGAAGCAAAAAAAAAATTAGGAACCAATGCTGTATTTTAAAAATTTTCTGCTCATACTTTTAATATATATATATATATATATATATATATATATATATATAAATGATGCTCCCATTAAGTGCTCCCAACAATAAAAACTTAGTTTTATTTTAAAGATTTTTCCCCCCAAGTGCTTTTTAACAAAACAAGAATTTTTAACACACCAATGCTGAACATATTTAGGGAGTGTGAATTTCTTTATATCTGTAAACAATAAAAGAATTATTTCAAAGAAATCAAAACCTACCAGAGACAAGATTACAGGTTGAGTATCCTTTATCCAAAAGTTTTTCAGGTGCGAACATAACTTGCGACAAATTGACATAGCGATCATCACAGCAACATCTTCCTTTGTGGATTACTTACCAGATGTTTTATGCTCAGTAAAGATATTATTCAAAATGCCAAATGTCTTGCATTTATATATTTTTGTAAGTAGGGATCATGTTTTTGTCCACATACAGAAAGTACAAAACATTATTTTTACACGAGATCTTAATTTCCCCACTTATAAATCATGTGATCATTAATATGACTAGCATCATTACCTGTATCTGTATGTACACAAAATTTATTAGATTTTATATAAAACTACCTTCAGGATATATGTATAAGCTGTGTTATGAAATGTAAAGGGATATAGTGTTGATACTTGGGTTCCATTTCCAAGCTACCATATACAAATTAAATAGCCTGTATTCCAAAATCCGAAAAAAATCAGAAAACCAGAGCACTACCGATCCCAAGAATTTCAGATAAGGCATTTTCGACCTGTATTAGCTCCTTTTTAAGAATTCTCTTTTTTTTGAGTCCTAGCACAAACTACTGTTGAGTACTAATGTACTTATATTTTTTAATGAATTTATGAAGTTAACACAGAGTATTATCTTCCAATCTACATACAGTGTCAAGAAATGGCATGAGACGTATTATTAAGAAGTTCAAATAGTCACATATTAGAGAACAAAACTGGCAGAAGTAGGAAGTAAAAGATTTCAAAGACTCTGGTAAGAAAACTATTGAGTAATGCAACTGCCAAGATACTAGTGGCTGACTTGGTCATATTTGGAATTAAAGTTTTAAAGAGATTACTAAAGGAATGGACTGCAAAGTCAAAGTCTAAAAATACTTCTGAAGAAGAGATAACTGCAAGTCAGACTGAAGTATGCTAAAGACAGCCTGGAGAAAGATGATGGATGTAGGAAGCATAACATTTGGTCATATGAGATGGAACGAGAATTCTTTGGCTGTAGAGATGTTGCCTATATTTGAAGGAAGAAAGGAGAGTGTTATAACCCAAAGAACACCATCCCTCAACTTGACTTTGCAAAAACAAAAAGGCACTAGGGGGTGCTACTTAAGCCTATAAAAAAGGCATGCATTTCTCTCCCTAGCTTTTCTTTTACAGCTTTTCAACTTTGGTTTTAAGATGTAGTTGTACGTGAGTAAAGTGTCCCCCACTGGGGCATGTTCATTTCATGATTTTCTCTTAACTTTTGTACTCATGCACATTTATTATGCACACAAACAAACAAGCACATTCTTATTATAGTTAGTTTCATGTTTTTCCTCTCGTCACATGTAATTCCTTTTGTAAATACATGCATTGTCGTTTGTTTTATATATATTGTTTTGTGTTACTCGTATTTTTTCTTTTTTTTTTTTTACTTAGACTCACATTGAGTCCACAATAATTGTTTCAGAGTAACTATTTCAGGAGAAATGTTTCTACCCAATCATAGAAGTATCCTGCAACAGAATCATAAAGAAAGAAGAATACAAAAAGATTTTGAAAGAAAACCTAAAGCAGTCCGCAGCAAAACTTGGTTTGGGTTGTTGTCTTATCTTGTGACACTGGGATCTCCAGGGATTGATCAAACAAAAGGGGAAAGAAAGAAAGAAAGAAAGAAGGAAGAGGATAGAGTCTACTAACTGGATGATAATTGTTGAAATTCTCAGGAAAATGGATTGAAAAGTTGAGAAAATTGAAAACAAAATGTGTTGAAAAATAATGTTCAAAATAGAAAGTGAACTCCTGAGTGGTTTCAAGGAGAAATGAACCCAAATTTAACTAGACAGAATTCAGTAAGATTGAGCAAAACCAAGACTACTGATCCTTCCCCACTTTCCGCCAATGAGAAAGAGACCATTAATGTATCCTTCAAGATGCCAAATAGAAAAAAATATATGTTGTCAATAAAGAAATGTGGGTGGTCACCAAAATAACATTTACAGATCTGAACAAAAAGCCAGGAAAAACCATCTGGTTTGAATAAACCACCCAGAAGAAAAGTGTCCATACAAAGATAAATATTAGCCTGACGGGTTCATTCATTTCAATTTCTGTGACATTTGTCAAGAAAAATTTTATATCTGACATTAATTCGGATTCCTTTGGATACAAATGATAAGGAAAAGTTAATTACTATTTTGGAGTGACCACGGACAAAAAGACTGTGTGGTCTTGTTGACAGAGAAAATGCATAAATAGAGAAAACATAACTTTTTTTTATCATTAAAGAGACTGGGAATATTTTTCTTTCTTTTTCTTTTCCACCCATGACAATTCTTGAGATTGGATAGCAGGGTAGGCTCTAAATAAGTCTCTGGCTTTTGAAAATCACAGCATGCGACAAGCTGATGAAGGAAGATTAATGACTGAAAATCCTTTTCCACCTACACATTATGAAAGTTTAGATTCATCACAGGATGGTGTGTTGGCCCTTAGAATACACTGGGTTTAGATTCTGAGGAAGTGGGAGAAGGAAGAGAGAGAGAGATTAGCACCACCTATATGGAGCAATGGTTCAAGATGAGAATTGAAGGGAGTTTGAGTTAAGGGACACCTTGGTTCCTCTGACCACTCTCAAAAGCAGGCTGGACAATCCAAAATTTGGAAAATCACTCAAGTAAACATATTTTGAGAATATGGAATTTTAGAAAATGATTTATGCTAAGAGTGGAAGATAACTGAACCCAGACCCTGGTTACCCCACCCCTGCCGGATGCAGGACACCATATAAACTGGAGGTTTGGACAACTTGAAGAGTCCTCATACTACTGCTACTTGAATCCACATCATCGCTGAGATCTTCCGACCAAGACCTTATTTTGATTCTGAAGACCAGAACTTAGAAATTTAAGTTACTACTAACACAAGCTGCAGACTCCAAAGGGGACTCCAGTGTCATTTAATTATTATAGTAATGGGAAGGGTTAAAACCACTGTATACAACAAATCATATATAAACCAAACATTTTGTTACATTTTTAACCAGAGTTAATTCTTTATTCCAAATAATTTCTTTTTTTTGTGTAGCTCCCAGCAGTTGACCCATCTTCACTTCAGTTTGCTCCATCAGTGATCTTCCCATCCCCTGAGATCAAAAACACAATATGGCAGAAGAGTGAATGGTCATGAAAAGACAAATGCCAGCTAAGTTGAGTGGAACAATGCCAATCATCATGATACCAGCGACATACCAGCCATGCATTAACGAGTGAGGAGTCAGCTAGATGGTAACCATGGTGGTCTGAAGGAACTTGAAGACCAATGTGGGGTATAGGGCTACTTTATTGGTTGCTGTTGACTAGGATTGACACTTGGGGTTACATTCTAACATGACAACAACTCAAAGCATCCATCACTTCTGATGAACTACCTCTAAATGAGCCAAAGTGATTGCTATTGACAGACCTGCACAAAGTCTCAACAAATGCCATAAAAAAAATGTGTAGTGAACTGAAGATCAGTGTCCATGCCAGAAAACCATTAAATCTGGAGGCATTTGAAAAATTTGCAAAAAGAATGAACTGGGATTCCTCATGAGATGTGCCTAAAACTTGTTGAAAACTATACTAAATGTTATTCAGCACAAAGGATACGAAACAATTAGCATCACTGGGGATGCTAATCATTTTGACATTGGTATTTTCTTTTTCGTTTTTAATTTTGCTTCTGTGTGCAAAGTAAAATATAATCTTCCTAAATAAAATTAGTACATTTAGAAATGTTATATTAAAAATTCTTTGCTTTGTTATACAGCAATGGGAAATAAATAAAAAAAATGTTTCATTGGGGTGGTGGTGGTGGTGGTGGGGGGATAATTTTAACTTCAACTGTAGGATGGTGAAATAGGAATGGCCAGTTTTAGTTTTAATATATGTCTCCTTCCTTTTTTTGTATATGGGTGTATATATGTGTGTGTGTGCATGGAGCACGTGTTAGTACATCCGGAAAATATCCAGCTAAAAAAAAAAAATTTAGATAGAAATAGCACCTTAAACCTTTGGGACTTTACACTTATCCCAGTAACTTTTCCGCTTTTCAAACAAATCTGTAGAGTCCTCTTTCAAGATCCCTCTTCAACTGCATTCTCCTTTATCATGCCCAACATGTTTCAATAACAATTTTAGCTATGCCAAACACCATAAGTTGCAGGGAGCTAAATCCTCTAACCTGAATGGCTCCTGGGCCTTTGACAAAAAACACAAACACATACTGCATAAAATGTGAAGAGTATACTCAATATGTCATTGTAAAGGCAATGGAGTGTGCACTCAATATCTCAAAGTCAAATGAATAATTTTTGTAAGTGAGTGTATATTTAATATACACTGACTTATGTGCATGTGCAGTAAGGTCCCTCTGATTAGTTGTCAAGTTACATTAAGACTGTGCAACTGGTTCTAAAGATATTCAAAATTAGTGAATACATTTCAGATAGACCTTATGTATGTGTGTGTATATTATATATATATATATATATATATATATATGAGGCACGGTGGAGTAATGGATAGCGGAATCGGAGGGCAGAGTTCGAATTCCAGTGACATCCATTACATTCACTTACATGTAAATATCCTTTCCTTAGGAAAGGTATGAATCCTCTTCTTCTCCCACCAGCTATGGGTAAATAACAGGACAAACTGGGTTCTCTAGCCTTGGATGGCAACTGGTCTAAGAGAAAGACAACTCTGAATTCAAAACCTGTGGAGGGTCATTTGGGGACCTTGTGGCACATAGTGCACCAGTTCTTTGTATTCGGCCCCTCAAAAAATGTGGATGGTTCTGCACAAAACCATCACCACTATAATCAATTCACGTGCTGGTGTCGGGCTGTCAGTTCCTCGGAACTGAGCTGCTTGACCATCATACGTCGAATATATATATATATATATATATATATATATATATATATGTATGTAGGCAACAATCCCTCTTTTATGTAAGTTTTGTTAAAGATGACCAACAAGCTACTGCGATTAAGTTTTCTATTTTTAAATTAAATACAAATCTTAATTGCAGTACCTTGTCTTTAATGAAACGTGTGTGTGTGAGAAAGATGTAATCACAGTGCTATTACCTGCTGCTAAAGGCCAGTGCCAGCTGGTCAATGCTGTCACAAAAACTCTGGGTACTGCCAGTGCTAATCGTATCTTCATAGTTGTAATCTGAAGAGGAAGATAAAAATAAATTAGGTCCAGGTTTCACCAAACATTTAAAACCTTAAATTTTGTCTATAGCCAAATAATTGTCAGAACTTTTACACATACTAATACAAGCAATCTTTACATATATGTAACATGCACAACTCCTATTTCTCAAAAGTTTGCTTTTACAAAAAAAAAAATAAAATAATTGTATATGTTTTCCAGATATTCAAAATTGTGTAAATAATAAATAAGAATGAATTTGTTTGAGAAAAACTGTTGAGTACTCCCAGATCCCTTTCCCACAGATGAAACATTGCTTGCCCCTCATTACTATCACAATTTTCATGGAGAATAATCAGAGAAACTAAATTCCTTCGTACCACCAGTTCAGAGCTTGAACCCACCATGTCTCATCTAAAAGGTTGACATCCTCATTCCCTTCATATTCCATTGGAAAGGAAGAAGTAACTATATATAAATTAGGAAATAAACATCTCCCCTAGAACTGTTGCTTTGTGGAACAGACACCTGAGAGGATGCTTCTCTGATCACTATGATCTTAAAAACTTCAAGTTTGGGGTCAGCTATTATCTATTCTACATATCTGCATAATATGCACTTCTTACATCCTTTTTATGTCATTACAACAACCTCATTCAGTGAATCTCTACCTTGAATGGATTTTAGGCCCTTGTGTTTGGTAAAGTATAGCAACACACTTCTCCAAATCTTCCATAACTGCCTGCCTTAATGTTGAAGGTAAAATTCAGCTGTGGAAAGCATAGAACACAGATGTATCCTTGAGTGCTAAGCCTCGCACATATTTCTTTGCTAGCATACAAAACATCCTGCAAGGATGCCTTTCAAAATTCAAGTCATAATTTTTAACAAGATGACTGTTAATCACTGTAATATTCTTTTTTTCTATAGTAATGCTCAAAAATGTTTCTTCTACAAATAGTAATTGCTTCTTTACTTTATATCAATGATTCTAATGGTGGGGCATGGTAATATTTTGGTGGGGCATGCATAGGACGTGCACCCTTTGGCTTACTATACCAACAGAAAAAGGGGGCAATTTGGGAATGAGTTATTAACAGTGAATTGTTTTCTAGTGAGCTCAAATTTCATTTTGCATTATGATTTCATGATTAAAATGATCAAAGTATATTACAGAATAAGCTTTCATTCAAATATTTTATACTTCTGCCTTTCAGTTCTTTATTATATCTTTTGAAACTATATATATTTAACTGTCTTTTTGTTTTTTAAATTTTTTCTCTTTCATGGATGCTATGGTCTTTGGAGGCTTGTTTAGAGACCAAGTTAATGGCCTCTTAAGCTTCCTTCATGGGAATTACAGTAAAATTTTGAATTTGTAAAAATTAAATATTACAGGGGGGCACCAGAATTTTAGAAATACCAAAGTGGGGCATAACCCAAAGTCGGTTGGGAACCACTGTTTTATAGCATTTCAGCTTACAAAAAGTTTCATAGGAATACTCTACTTTTGGAGATCAAGGGTGCAGGTGGGGGTGAGGAATCTGCTTGTCTGTGTGAGAGAGAGTGATAAGGGCAACCAAAGATGTGTTATCAGCAAATTAATTTTACAAACCATCACAAATTTTTTTTTTTTTTTTTTTTTTTTTTTTTTTAATCGTATCACCCCAAGCAAGGCCGGAGGCCACTATCACGCAAGGGGTTAAAGAAGGGTTGGAGGAAGAGCAGATAGGAGTGGCAAAGGAGAGGATGTGGCAAAAGAGAAAGACAGTGGGTCGATCAAGGCAAGGGGTCCACAGAAGATCCGTAGCGAGAGCAGATAGGAATGAAAAATGAAAGGATGTGGAGAAGGGAAGTGGATAGATCAAGACAACTGGAGATGTCGATTGACGCTACACTTAAACCGTTGGAGATTGTACTTGTCAGGGAAACAGTAATAGGGAAGGGAGTTCCATAGGCGAGATGTGCGAGACATGAAGCTATTGGAGTAGAAGAGACGTCTACATCTAACAGTTTCCACGGTGTAGGGGTGGGAGCGGGATGCCAGCCTCGTGGGGCGTTTAAATTCACGAGGCCTGGGGACAAGCGAACGCAACTCCTCAGAGCAATTACCATGGAAGTACTTGTAAAAAAGGCAGAGCGAGGCAATGTAAGGAGTTTAATCTTTGGTCATATATTTTTAACATTTTTGCCTGATTAAGTTTTTATAAACTGAACATATAATAGCCTGTACCAGATGCAGTTTTGTCCAATATTGAAAATTGCTACAAAACCAAAATATCAGCCTGAAAACTAGTCATGTTCTTTGAATGGCCTCGTCAGATTGAGACTTTCATGTGGATGCCATGCATGATGCCGAACCCATTCAGAAATATCGAAACTGTCAGTTGTATACAGCCGCTTTCTAAGATCAATGGTGTAAACTCGGCAAGTGAAGCTTGAGGGTCTTGGCAAAGATCATCCTTCTTTGAACATTGTGGACTGGTGCTACAGATTCAAAAACAAAGAACTGTACCAAATAACAGAAACCACATCATTTGAGGACTACCAACAGCAGCAACAACAAAAATGGATAGCACATGTAACTCGAAGAGAAAATAATGACACAAGATGTTGAAATTCCCCACTACTTCAAATAAAAAAGCTCCCATCAATACTGGAAAGAGAAAATAACAGCTACTGCACTTGAAAAAACTATTTTTCTGAAAAACTGTTTTAAAAGAAAGATTTAATAAATTTCAAACAAAACCAGTAATGGCTTTTTGGTCAATGAATGCCAAATGTTTCCTTGTAGTAGGGAAACAGGTAATATTACCATTAACATTAGTAAATACCAATCTCTTTCTCTAATAAAAAAATGATATCATAAAGGAAAGCAAGAAGAAAGGACTAATGATTAAGTGTAAGAAGACAGCAATAGTCCAAAGGGTGAGCAAAATTGTGGGGACATTAGAATAAAGTAGATACAGAAAGTTAACTATTTGGGGAGTGTAGTAACACCATGAAGTCTGATGCAGAAATCTGTGCATAGAAATAGCAAAAAATGCTTTTTGGAAACTAAGCAAAGCATTAAGAAATAGGAAAATGCCCTTAGAAACAAAGAAAAGGAGTGATGGACTGCCATGTAATATCTAGTCATGTATATAGCAATGAATACAGGGCAATCTCAATCTTCTCACAGATGAAAAGACTTAAAGTGACAGAGATACTGTTCTGATGAATGCTGAAAAAAAATGTGAATTACAAGGAACTTTTAAGGAAAATTGGATTGACAGAGAAACCAAAACTTATAATCAGAAAGAGAGTTGAAATTTCTGGGACACATCAGGATAGAGGGCCTAAGGCAAGAGAAGAAGGGAGTTTGAGGAGATGGACAGCAAAACAAAGACAAAAGATAATAAGGGAAGAAGAAGTACTTAGAATAACAAAAGATAGAAAGTTGTGATTTTTGTGATTACCCACGTCCTGAAAGGACATGGCATATAATAGAGGAATATAAAAGTAAAACGAAACATGTAAGAAAGGTTTGTCAGTAGAAATATGATTTGAATGTGAGCAGTTAACAAATCCCAAGGGAACAATGCCTGCAATGTTCACAGGAAGTCAAATGTAATAAATCGCCCACTACCATATTTTTTATCATCATATAACATTTCTAATGGCTAAGTTAGTTTTTATCTGTCAGTTCCTCTGTAGCGATATGAAACTGCTTAACATGCATGAAAGCAAAAGAAGCAAGGGGAATATATAGAATTGACAAAACTGATTCTTTCATCTCCCTGTACCTTTCCATCTCCCCACTACTATTATATTCTTTTCTTTCCACTACAAAATCTTATTTTATACATTTGGTATCTGAGGAGTTTGGATATAAGCATACCTTTAGTAGCGAAGGAGTGATTTAACAATACAGTTAGTTTTATCATAGATTCGCTCCTAACCTTGTTCATTGGAAATTATATCCCTTGAAGTATGAAGTATTCTCCCCAACCAAAATCAAAACTTGTCAAATTAACCAGCTTATACTAACTCTGACAAAGTTTTCCTCTTTCGATCGCGGTGGATGGGGGGCCAATTTCATACACTCTTGACAGAAAAGGAAGTTTTTCTTTTACTGCTGACCCTATGTTTCTTCCTAAAGAGAGAGTGAGAGTAAGGAGATAGAAAGAGAGAGTGAGAGTAAGGAGATAGAAACAGAGTTAACGAAAGCAAGGAGATAGAAACAGAGAGTAAAACACAGAGAGAGAGAGAGAGACAGAGAGAGAGAGATAGCGAGAGAGAGATAACAAGATAGAGTGAGAGAAAGACAGATAGCGAGAGAGTGAGACAGAGAGAGAGAGTACAAGATAAAGAGAGAGAGAGTACAAGATAAAGAGAGTACAAGATAAAGATAAAGAGAGTACAAGATAAAGATAAAGATAAAGAGAGTACAGGATAAAGATAAAGAGAGTACGGGATAAAGATAAAGAGAGAGTACAAGATAAAGAGAGAGTGCAAGATAAAGAGAGAGTGCAAGATAAAGAGAGAGAGAGTGCAAGATAAAGAGAGAGAGAGTGCAAGATAAAGAGAGAGAGAGAGAGTGCAAGATAAAGAGAGCAATGAAAAAAAGAGTTCAGTTATAAAAACATTTTTTTCAATAAGATACATCAAATTTTCTCCTAAAATATCTCAAAACTTGAACTATTTGGTAAACTAAGGTTTATCCTGACACCACAAACATGTCCTGAAGTGACATGGGCAATCATAGTTTCTTAACAATTTCAAGATGTCAAGGAAATCCAAGAGAATGCAATGAGGCAGTTGCTTGCTATCCCAAAAAAGGAATTCCAGGAATGCTTCCACCAATGGAAACAATGCTGGATAAAGTGTGTGGCTTCAGAAGGGGATTACTTTGAAGGAGATTAAATGCTGAATTGATATGTTTTCTTTTTCATAGCACAAGTCCCAATACTTTATTGCTAAATTCATTCTATAATAATATTAGATACTAGCTTAAAAGTCACCCTATTGGGTGGCATTTAAGCTAGCTCCTGCAGAGGACCCTTGATTGGGCCTTTGCATATTCTCAGCATTGGAAGCTCTCCTGGCTACTATTTAATCTGGGATTTCATTTGCATGGGACTTTCTTTTCCTTACTGCAGCTTTGACTCTTGATTGCAATCTGGTCCTCTGTTGGAAGAGATTTCTTTTTGCAAGGCATACTGCTGCTGTATGCACTAGACAACAATAAACTACAGAAAGACTCAAAATTGACCATTGCATTTAAGTATTGCATTAATATTTAAGTTTACTTTTAAAAGTTCAATGACAATTCTGCTGCAACTTAAACAGTTTGATGTTTGCACATCCTTACTTTCCGTATAAACAATTATTTTTATTTCATGGGTAACTTTCACTGGATTCTACAATTAATTTCAATTATTCCCAAATTTATTTCCAAGTTATACAAATTGTTATCATACAAAAAAATTGTCACAAAAAATTACGTAGAAAAAATAAATAACTGAAAACAATGACAGTAATGAAAACAAATTGAATTGTGACCTTTAATATAAAAAGGTGTGACGCAGTGACACACTGACATTGGCATTTATTATATAGATGGGTGAGTGGGTTTATTTGCCATCTAATACAGTACCCAATTTCTGTGCCCCCCCATTCTTTTATTGGCTTTATGATGTAATTTAATTTTTATCTATCACTTGGCCTTATCACATGACAAATACATGTCACTGCCAGTTCATACTATGACACTATATGTACTTTTGTTTAATATAAACATTTTGTTACAAAGAGTACGTGTTACTAACAGAGAGCAGGCTGAAAGTTAAGTTTCAATGATTGCTGCCTTAACTTACAAGAAGAGAATAAAAGGCATATATATTTAATTTCATTTTAAACTCCATTCCAAATGTATATTTTAGGGCATCCTTCCTTGTGTGATATTCAATAAAATACCAAGGAGGTCCTGTCTCACTGCATACAAGCCTTTAATAGCATCATGTCCTGTGTTATGTTATTGTGATTAGCAGAGATGTGCAAATGCAAAGAAAGTGATGAATTTGCATCACTTTCTAAGTGCCACAAACACCAGAAATACTTTGAAAAAAAAAAAAAAAAAAAAAAAATATATATATAAATAAAAAAAGTGTTGGGCACCAAAAAGAACTCTTCACTCCTAGCCTTTTTTATTATTAGACTTTCACACAGAAAAAGATAGCCAAAAAAAGGAGTTCAAGTGTGTGCGTGTGATTGTGTGTGTGTGTGTGTGTGTGTGTGTGTGAGTATGTGTGTCGATTATTAAACATATCAAAAAATTGGCACCATTCAGCTAATATCTGTTCAAATTCAAATATATAAAAGTTAAAAAAAGCAATGCCAAAAAAAAATAAAAAATAAAAAGAATAAAACAAAGTTTTATATCTGTAGTACAACTTTGATGAGTATGACTTTCATGCTTCAAGTAAAAATAAAAAAGTACTATACTTTTTGATTCAGGACACACCCACAAGTTTTTAAATAGAAAACAAGCATCACATTGGAGAAGGGGAGAAAGAGGAGAGGAAGGAGAGAGGGGGGACAGGAAGGAGAGAGGGGGGACAGGAAGGAGAGAGGGGGGACAGGAAGGAGAGAGGGGGACAGGAAGGAGAGAGGGGGGACAGGAAGGAGAGAGGGGTGAGAGGGAAGGGAGAAAACGGAGGGAGAGAGAGGGAAGGGGGGAAAGGAGGGAGAGAGGGGGGAAATGGGGAAAAGGAGGGAGAGGGGGAAAGGAGGGAGAGGGGGAAAGGAGGGGAGGGAGGGAGAAGGAGAAAAAGGAGGGAGAGAGAGGGGAAAGGGGAAAAGGAGGGAGAGGGGAAGGGGAAAAGAAGGGAGAGGGGAAGGGGAAAAGAAGGGAGAGGGGAAGGGGAAAGGGGAAAAGAAGGGAGAGAGAGAGGGGAAAGGGAAAAAGGAGGGAGAGAGAGAGGGGAAAGGGAAAAAGGAGGGAGAGAGAGAGGGGAAAGGGAAAAAGGAGGGAGAGAGAGAGGGGAAAGGGAAAAAGGAGGGAGAGAGAGAGGGGAAAGGGAAAAAGGAGGGAGAGAGAGAGGGGAAAGGGAAAAAGGAGGGAGAGAGAGAGGGGAAAGGGAAAAAGGAGGGAGAGAGAGAGGGGAAAGGGAAAAAGGAGGGAGAGAGAGAGGGGAAAGGGAAAAAGGAGGGAGAGAGAGAGGGGAAAGGGAAAAAGGAGGGAGAGAGAGGGGAAAGGGAAAAAGGAGGGAGAGAGAGAGGGGAAAGGGAAAAAGGAGGGGGAGAGAGAGAGGGGAAAGGGAAAAAGGAGGGGGAGAGAGAGAGGGGAAAGGGAAAAAGGAGGGAGAGAGAGAATATTTGTCTATTATAAAATAATGAATTAGATGCAAAGAATGTTGAACAGTAGATTGTTACAAACACCTACTTTTGATTTTGCTAATGAGAGATCCAGCTGCAGAAAATAAATCTTCAGACTGTAATGCCAGGTATTGCTGCAACACCAGGCGTAAGGTACACAGTACTTCTCCAAGTTGCTCATGGGCAGCTACTTTAACATCGTCTCCACATACTGCAAAGGAAAAAAAAGAAGAAAAAAAAACACTTTTACAATAAGACTTGACTATTTGATTCCTTAGCTCAGTTTAGTATGAAAAAGTCAAATGAGGAGAAACAGTGTATAGGAAGATTGTGTTGCACCAATCTGTCAAGTGTGGAGTGTCAACCTGTCTTGAAGAATCAGCACTTAAAATAGTGTGTCTGAACACTGTCATTTGGGGACATAAATTTTTGCACCAACCTAATATAATAAAAATTATATTTATTTTTTTATGTGCCATCAAATTTCAGAAAATTTCTAACTCACATGACATATTGAAGGCAAGAGGAACAGAAGAAAGCTTCAAATATACAAGGTGCCCCACAAAGAACAGGAAATTTGGTACAGTTTAGTTAATTATTGGAATTTTTGTTACAATTATTTGAAACAAAAGCAACGGATAGAAATTTGGTCGCTTAAAACAGAACAAAAACACAAATGTTAGATGTGGTGTTCAAACTAAAGAGTTAATTTTCTTTTCTTCATATCGTAAATCTAAAATTTCCTATTTTTTTTGTGAGGTACTCTGTACTACCTAACAATCTGTGTAATAGTTTGCAGAACAGGGATTAGGAGAGATAGCAAAAAAGATAACATTTACTAAGAGACACAAAGAATAGGAAATTGTGGAGACCAATGACCACCCACATGCTGAAGACACATGGCACAAAGAACCTTGGTTTTAACTACTGATATAAAAAAATATTTTAAATGCATTGAGATGGTGCTGTCTCAGAAAATCCTAGGTGCTAAAACCCACCCTGGCAACTGCTGGCACAATGCATATTTTGGGAAGATAATATGAAACATCTCTTCGAGATCTTGGCAGATAATTGTGAGTGAATGTCTAAATTTAAGGATGTATAAGTATTTTCATTTTGTTCTTCAAGGTATTTTTCTTTCTTAAATAAGCTAGTAATTTTGGGGTCATGGAGGGAGATGTTAATTAAAGAACAATTGCACCAACAACTTTGGTCACAGAGGAAATAGATTATGTAAGTAAATATTTATCCATACAGCCTTACACAATATAAACGAACACAAGGTATGTGGACAGTAAAAATGTCTTTGAACAGATTGAAATACAAGTTGAAGATATGGATTAAATTTGTCAAAATAACTGATAAAGGGACAAGTGGGAAATATTTTATAAATTTAACGTGTTCCACTATTTATTTACCTACATCAGAATTTTTTTTTTTTTTTTAAGTAGAATAATGCAGAGTTGTTTTGATTTTTAAATTCTAGCTTTTGTTTTTACCGATTGTGTAAATGTCACATGTTCATGTTATGGCATTAGTATGTATGCATGTATCAGTTTTGCTTAGTGCTTGTCACATGCTTATCAAATAGCATCTGTGTGTGTGGTTAATTACTGAATTTGAGACTATTCCACTTCCAAAAATAATTTATGATGAAGCTAAATAAATAACAGAACATGTTAAATTTATAAAAAAAAAAAATTTCCACTTATACCTTATTTAAATCAGATTGAAATATATAAGAGTGTGTAAGAAAATATGAAAATGATATACTATTTAAGTTATATTGGAAGTCTTGGGAAATATATGAAGAAACAGGACATTTAATAATTATTCTTTTTTTCACATATATTTGTCAATTCAATTATTAATCAGGTGAGTTGAGACGATTCTTGCACTTGAATAGTGATTGATGTATATTTGTGGCCATGTATCAAAATTAAAGCTAAGTAAAGCACTATTATTATCCGTTGCAGTAGTGATTAGAGATGATACACTTCAAACAGAAGAGGAGAAATTTGGACCATTCTCACATTCTTAATTCTTCTTTTATATACTGTGTCCATTCAGGATGTTGGTGATCGTGGTTCTCCACAATTTCCTGTCCTTTGTAGCTCTTAATTAATTTTGCCTTTTTCTTATCTCTCCTAAATCTTGTTCAGCCAGCCATTTACTAAAGCCCATTAGGTAGATTATGTGTTTTCCTTTGTCCCTCTCACCTTCAATCTGTCCTGTGAGTATCAAATTTTCCAAAACCTCTTTCCTCATTATGTGCCCAAGAAATTTCAACTGTTTCCTCCTGATGTTAAGCATAAGTGTTCTTTTTGCTTCCATTTTCATTAAAATTTTGTCGAGAAAAAGATGGTTAGTACACAAAGAAATGAAAAATAAACAAAACGTCAGGTGGTTTGGAAAAATTTCAAACTTTTTTTTTGTGGGGGGGGGTAGGGGGGAGTGTAAATAATAAAAAAAGAAAAAAATCATTACTTATGCTTTATCTTCCCTTAAAGATTCACAAAGGATTTTGTATTTACCTTTTTTTTTGATGGAACATTTAAAAAAATTGTTCTTGTCTATATCTCTCTATTCACTCTGTTTTTATATAAACAATATTAAAAAAAAAAAGATTCTGATACTGATATTTATTTAGATAAGAATTAAAAAAAATCAAATCAGCCAATAGTAAATAAATAAATAAAAATGTTATGTTCCGACAATCCTCATTAGAACCGTTATATTCCATGCTAAGGGAATAAATAAGTAACACCAGGTGGATACTAGAAGAAAGGTTTATTGTACACAACAAGTACAATATGAAATACGGTACAGTTATACACACGGGTAAATCTAGTAGTGAGTGCCACTGATTGGCAGGTCGGATGTGCTTACATCTTCACTCTCCTCCTCTTCCTCATCTCCCCTGTCTCTTGCAGACAGTTGACTTTATAGGTACTTACTACCTATATTGTAATCATTCATGGGGGTGTCGGGTTATTCCATTACATCAAAAAAAATGTTAATAGGTAAAACATTTCACACATTGTTTGAACTGATATTTGTCATATTTCAATACATGTTCTTCAGAATTGCTTTAAAAATATTAAAAATACTTTACAGAACTGATGTAATAAACAAGTGAGTAAAGCTGGAAAGTTAACAGAAATATTGTGGAAAAAAACCCAAAAACAAATGATGATAATACAGTGTCAACATGAGAATTAATTAGAAAGATTGTTAACAGCAGCAGTAATCATTTATTAACCATTTATTTAAATAGTTTATTACCTGTGTAATAAATATTAAAGTTTCTTTTTTCTTTTAAATATAAATCCAATTAATTTCCAGAAATACTATGCATTTATCTGTGAGCTAAAAATAAAATCAAAACAAATAACTGCAAATTACACCAAATAACTCATGGCATTTTATTTGGTAGATTTAAGACAGAAATAAAATTTCCCATCAAATCATCAGATGAATCAAAAATTCATTCCTCATGATACAGGGAAACTTCTAGAGATTAAAGAGTACAGACATGTGTGTCTATTGAGCTTGTACATTTTAATCTCTAAATTGTAAATGATTCTTTGCAAAAACAACAATTGTTGATGTACAAAATTTTGCAAACTTTTAAAATGTTTGTGTCCAAGCCTATATAAGACTAACAATGTTTATGAATTTATTTGTCCACTTGGAGATTGTAAGGAAACAAAATATATCTTATATAAGTTACACAACAACCACCACTCTTTCCTGAAGACTTACATGTCATGTATCAGAACACAGTTCTATCAAACAACACATTAATAAGTTCTATAACATTAAACAGTTCCTTATAAACACCAAAATAATACATAAACATACAAAATAATAACCAATAGAAAAAGTAGAAAATCTAAAAATTATTGAATCCATCTACATCAGACAAACCCAAGCATGCATTAACAAAAAGTTAGTTTCCAATCTAGCATTCTCCATTGCATAAAGAAAATTAAATAAATAAAAACAACCACATAAGTTATACATTTAGTGTTGTGGCACTTGATGGATGGGACTTCTTGCATTTGTTCTATTAAATTTAAATAGAACATTACACTAAATGTATTACTTATGACCATCATTGTTTTTCAAATAATACACTATACACCCCTGAAGACAGCTCATAAGAATTGAAAGCTTCGATAGCCATTAAAAAAAGTTTGGCAAATTTTGTACATCAACAACTGCTGCTTTTATAAAGGATTATTTGCACTTTGGAGAGGAAGATGGACAAACTCAATAGACACGAAATACTATATATAAACTCTTTAATAAGAAATGTTTGAACGAACAATTGCTGCCTAATTGCACAAAATAGACAGATATGCACACACAAACACATATGCGTGTGTATGTGTATATATATATATATATATATATATATATATATGTATGAGAATTGAAGTAAACACTCAGAGATGACAGACTGTTTCATGCTAGACGCAATTGTCAGGTAGCCTGATGATTGCGTCTAGCATGAAACAGTGTCACTTCTGAGTGGTGACTTCAATGCTCACTTATATTTACATATGCTCTATCTCTGATATTGAGCACTTTATCCCATAAATATAGCACACCTTAAAAGTATATTTCTTATATATATAGATAGATAGATAGATAGATAGAGAGAGAGTTTTGGCCAATAAGTTCACAGACGCAAAGAGCAAAAAAGGGGCCTTTTTGTTTTCTAGGAAAATTTTCCCTTCATATGAATTTCTTTCATACTAGATAAGAATAATCTTGGATTATACCATTTTGATTTTCAATTTCAAAGAAGGGATCAGGATATGATTGATGGATTTATTTTCTATGGCTTATCAACCCTTTTCAGGTTATTTAAAGCCAGAAACTATTTTAAGATTGTGAGATTTTTGGGAGGGGAGATAATGATTTATTGATACAAGTCTTACTAATTAACCCATAGCTGGGGGGGAAGAGGTAAATTCTAGCTTTCCCAAATAGCTTGTGTGTATATAACAAACCAGACATGAATTGAAACTCAGCTCTCCAATTAAGAATTCCAAGCCATTAGCCATCATAACACAACCTGCAAATCCAAGGTTACAGCACCTGGTATTCCCAAGTAGTCACCCATCTAGGTACTGACTGACAAAGCTCAATATTACTAAACTTTGGTGATCATACAGGAACCAGTGTTTCGGTATGATGTGTCAGTAAGCCTCTGGTTAGTTATGGAAATGTAAGTAATTCAGGGTTATGTGGAAATTGTTTGGCGTGATACACTCAATATTACCCATACAATTTTTCAGTGACAATATATCATTTACTTAATTGAATTATAAAATAGTTAAATAATGTACAGTAACTACCTATTTGAATAACTACTAATATAAAAAGAGGTAGAATATATTCAACAAATACCTCAAAACATTCACTAACTCTACTATTTGTGTAC
>OZ038482.1:17848568-17941068 GCA_964036315.1 Acanthosepion esculentum | reverse complement strand
GAATATTTGACATTTTTAGCTGTTCGAAGTAAAATACCGTTTTAACTCACTGTGAAAAAAAAAAAAATGGAATAAATAAAACTAAAAGCACATACAAATTACATACTTAGAAAGATTAGTTTATTTTCTTTCCAGACAGATGAATATTTTTAAGATTGAACCAGAAATACACAAGAAATTGTGAGTTGAACGGATTAAGTTGAAAATTTGTCAGTCTCAAACGAAATCAGATATCAACTGGAAATGATATCATTCCACAAGAAAATGAATGGCTTCCTTAGAAAGCAAAAATACTAAATTAAAAACCAAAAAAACAAATCAAAAACCATGGTATCAAGTAAAAAAAAAAAAAAAAAAAAAAAAAAAAATGGAAACCTGCAAACTGGTACAGAAACAAATTGTCAAACTGACTAACTCTATATTTTCAAATAAAGAGAAAGAACAGACAGAGTAAGAATCCACAGTTCTTAGCATTTACTTTTTTTTAAAATTGCACAATACAACATAGAGCAAAATATTATTATAATGTTTTTATTATAATATTTTTATTATAATATTTTACATCACTACACAAAAACTTTCATGTTTCAGAACTATAATGTTCCTTCATCGGGCAATGATAGATAACTTATGACGAAAATGATTTATTTGGGAAAGTAGGAAACAAATCATTACCTCATTTGAAGGTTACAAAGAGAATAGAAGTTTATTCGGTCATTTTTTATTGGTTGATTTTCAGTGGACACTAAGTTTTAGGTGGTTGTCAACTCGGTGTAACATGATATCTGTGATATCTCGTGCAAGATATAATAAACAAAGTAAACCCCGAGTGTAGGTTTTCAATAATAACTTTAAAATCGGATGTAGTACAGAGACAGAGTCGAGAGTATGCTAACATCAATAGGTGTTACAAACGAAGTCGCTCCTACAAAGGAAGTCTGCTCTCACGACCACCTACTGTGGTCGCACTTTATCGGCAACAGTCCGTCCATCATCGTGACTGGGGAAGTTGGGTTATACCATCACAACACCTCCCCCCGAAGCTGAAATTCTCACTTTTGAAAATTTCTGCTTCTAATATCGTCTTCTTTTTGGATCCGGGCTAAAACGCTCCACTGGTTTTCTTTCCCGTGTGCTCCTTCTTTTAGTCGTCACAATTAGATCCTTTTTTGGCGAAGATAATTTTCGCTTTTCAGCTCGATACTGCGATACCGGTTCATATACACTATTAGGCAGTGTCATGTTAAAAGCATCGCATAACACTTCCATCGGAATTTCTTCTTCGCTTCTTTCTCTTTCTTCACCATATCATGGTCTAATCTGATTGATGTGTCTTTTACACGTAAATTTTTTACTTTTAATCGTGTAGATCACTTTACCAATCCTTTTTTGGATTATGCCATCCATCCAATAGCTTTTTCCACTTTGAAAATTTTTGAAAAAAACTTTGTCTCCTGAAGTGTACTTTTTTATGTTGACTTTTTCCTCTTTCTTAGCAACTTTTTTGTTTTGATAGGGTAACAATCTATCGAAAATTGATCTAATTTTCCTTGCGAACATAATTTCCGCCGGTGACATTTTCGCATCGTTGTTCTCATTAGGAGTTACCCTATATATTGCTAAGAACTTCTGAATAGTTCTTTCTTCCGTGTCCATACCTTGATTTTTACGTAAAGCACGTTTAAAAGTGTCAACAAATTTCTCGGCTTGACCGTTCGACCTGGGATGACACACTGGTGTAGTTAATTGTTCAATGTCTAAGGCAGTACAGAAATTCTTAAACTCCATACTTGTGAACGCCGTACCATTGTTGCTAACTAGTGTCCTGGGAACCCCGAAACGACTGAAAATTTCATCCAATGCACTGATGGTGTTCCTAGATGTAGGATGCTTGCACTTGACTACCTCAGGCCATTTCGATAAAGAGTCCACCAATATCAAATAATAGTACCCATTAATTGGTCCAGCATAGTCTATATGTAGACGTGCCCACGGCAAATCCGTTTTCGGCCAAGGATTCATTTTGACCGGAGGTGCCCTTGCAGCTACTTGACAACCTCTACATAGTCTTACAAAAACTTCAATATCCTTGTCCATTCCTGGCCAGTATACGTAACCACGCATGAGTGATTTCATCCGAGACATTCCAGGATGACCGGTATGAAATTCTTTCAGCATATCTGTACGTAGAGATTGAGGTATAACAATTCTATCTGCGTACATCAACGTGTTGTCGCAAATTGAGAAAGGTGAAATCTGAGTTCCCTTTTTCTGTTTCTTGTTTCATCTTGTCTGGCTCTTTAAATTCACAATATAGTGATCTTTTTCCGCTTCTTTTTTTATTTGGTCCAAAGTTACTGGCAATTCCCTGACTGTATTAAACAAGAGACCTGATATTTCTTTTTCCTCAGTTAATGCTGCTATAACCGTCTCTTCTAAAATTTCTTCCTTTTTGGGAATTAGCCTTGACAGTCCATCCGCATGCCCATGTTCTTTAGATTTGACGTATTCCATCCTAAAATGGTAATTAAGCAGGGTTACACCCCATCGCCGTAAACGATTAGCTGTATGCGTAGGAATGCCTTTTTTACCTCCAAATATTGTAAGTAACGGTTTATGGATTTGAAGTACAAATGATCTACCATATAAAAAGCGATGGAATTTTTTAACCCCGAACACAATCGATAAAGCCTCCTTCTCGATCTGGCTATAATTTTTTTCAGCCGGAAGAAGAGTCCTCGACGTGTGCGCGATCGGTTTAGTAGTGCCATCTTCATATTTGTGTAGCAGTGCAGCCCCCACTCCGTATAAACTTGCGTCAGTTGCCAGGATGATGTCTTTCTCAGGATCATAATGTGCTAAGGCGAGATCTGAGAGTAGGCATTTTTTTATTTTCTGAAAAGCTGTCTCGCAATCTTTCGACCAAAAGCATTTCTTGTCTTTTTTCAACAATTCGTTAAGGGGGGCTCTTAAATCATACATTTTAGGTATGTAGATTGCATAATATTGGGCCAACCCCAGAAACGATTGTAGTTTCGCAACTGTGTCGGGTGCAGGCATGTTCTTAATTGCATCGGCTCTCTGTGGGTCCGGTTTCCTGCCTTCACTGTCTATCACCTGTCCGAGGTATGTAATTCTTTCCATGAAGAATTTACACTTCTCGTGGCTTAATTTAAAGCCAAACTCTTCTAGTCTTTTAAATATCGCTCTGATGTGCATTTTATGTTCTTGAACATTCTTACTTTTGACTAGAATGTCATCTAAATAGGCGGTACCAAACTCAAGGCCTGCCAGCATAGTGTCCATCACCTGTTGGAACAAAGCTGGGGCGACCTTTATGTGTATTTATACACAAATATTTTGAGCATTCGTCACTCACTTTAATCTGCAAGTATGCTTCAGACAAGTCGATTTTTGAAAAAATCTTACCACCATTCAACTTTGAAAAAATATCTTCTGGTGAAGGTAGTGGATAACTGATTTTTAAGGCAATCGTTTAACCCTGTTGAAAAATCTGCGCACACTCTTATTTTCCCGTTTTTCTTCTTAACGTAGACTGTGGGCGAGGCCCAATCAGCATGGTCAACTTTAGATATCACTCCAATTTTTTCTAGCCTTTCCAATTCCTTATTAATTGTGTCTAAGGAGGAAAAAGGTACGTTCCTCTTAGGTTTAAAAATTGTTTTCACATTTTCCTTGAGTTCAAATTTGACTTCCGTCTTAGTACATAAACCCAAACCCTCAGAAAAAATTCTGGGATATTCTTCTTTTAATTCATTCATGAATTTTTCATTTTTGATACTTTTTTGTTTTTCTGCACTGTTTATTACGTTGCAAAATGAATTAATCGGGAGTTCAAACAAATCAAAAAGTACTATCCAGTCTATTCCAAAAAGACATGAATTAATTCCTTGGATTACGTACACTTTTGTTTTTGCAGTCTTGCCAAAAAACGAAATATTGCACTTTAATTCTCCCATAAAGTTTAATTTTTTCCCTGAAACCCCTCTAGCGGTTTTTTTGGTTTCAGATAATTTTGGTCTTCCAATATTTTTCCATGTTTGTCCATCAATAATGCTTATGTCTGAACCAGAATCCAATAGAAAAGTAATTGTATGATTATCCATACGTACGTCTACGTATTTTCTATTTTTACCTTTCTGAATTTCTTTTTCTGATAATACCAGACTTACATCTTGTAATTTCCTTTTCTGGCAAACGGAAAATTTATGTCCTTTTTTTCCGCATGTTTGGCAGAATTTATTCCTGTACCAACATACATCTTTGGCATGATTTTTATTTCCGCATGATTGGCAGAATTTATTTTTATACGAACATGTGTTTTTGGTATGGTTATTTTTTCCACACGTCTCACATTTTTCTGTCTTTTTGGCTTTTGGGGTTTTTTGAGTTTTTACGTGTCGAACATTAGCCACACTTTTTTCCTCAATTTGTGTATTATCCCTTTTTACGTTTATGAGACGTTGGCATTCTTCGGTGACCCTTTGTAATGTTATGTTCGAGTCTTGCTCGACCATTATTAATATTCTCGACCTAATTTCTTTATATTTAGGATCAGTTAGTCCTTGAAGAAAAATTAGGCACTTGAATACATCTTTGGAAATTTCTTCTAACTTGAATTGTTCAACCAGAGAGTTCACGGTTCCCGCGTATGCCAGAAAATCCTCGTTATCCGTTTTAACGATGTTTAGACATCTGTATCGCGTGTGAAACAGACTATTTCTTTCGTCAAATATTTTTGACAGAATACTTATAGTTTCTTCAAACGAAACTTCTTCTGGTTTTCTGGGCAATATCAAGTTTGAGTACTTCGTGTTCTCGTTTGTCCCTAGTTTCTGGACTAGTAATGTTACTCGTTCCTCATCCGACCAATGTTGACATCTCTTGGTAAATATAGTTTCGAAACGTTTAAAGTATGCTGGAAATGTAATGCCCGAATCAGGTTCATATATAAATTCGGATAATGAATTTGCTATTCCTTCGGCAGAAAAAACAGTGTTTTTTCTTTCTCCAGTCGACTGTTTCAGAATTTTTTCGAGACTTTTTTGCTGTTGTAATATTTGTTGTTGTAACTCTTGGTGCTGTAGTTGTTGCTGTTGTTGTAACTCTAGGTGCTGTTGTTGTTGCAAGCTTGTACACAGCATTTTAGTCATTTCGACTAATTGCTCCATTTTTTTTTTTTTTAACGGTTAACAGACAATTTACAGCCGTAATATTTTTACAACCCGTACTTATTACTTGAATAACGAATTATTAGCCCGGCTCGCATTTGAGTCACGGTTTAATATATACTTTTCAAATCACAATTGAACAGTAAAAATTTTCTTACTTTTCAAAAAGTTTCCTTTTGCCTTGTGACTCCGCTTTCGAAATCCTATTCGGCATCAACTGATATATATATATATATAATTTTTTTTTCCCCAAGTAAGTACGTTGCCAGCAAAGTTTTTTTTTTTTTTTTTGGTGAAGTTCGTTCCACAATTTTCGTCGCCAGCTGTTATAGACACTGGTAATTTTTTTTTATGATTTAACGTGAAATTCGTTTCTTCGAATCGTTCGTCGCCAGCTGTTATATCTCGTGCTAGATATAATAAACAAAGTAAACCCCGAGTGTAGGTTTTCAATAATAACTTTAAAATCGGATGTAGTACAGAGACAGAGTCGAGAGTATGCTAACCTCAATAGGTGTTACAAACGAAGTCGCTCCTACAAAGGAAGTCTGCTCTCACGACCACCTGCTGTGGTCGCACTTTATCGGCAACAGTCCGTCCATCATCGTGACTGGGGAAGTTGGGTTATACCATCACAACAATATCTAAGAAAGGTAAAATGTTTTTTTTTCTATTTTCATATGTAATTGTGTTCAACTTTGCTTAGATTATGTAGAAGATCCGGTAAGTTAGCATCACAGGGACATATTAATAGAGCATTATCAATATATCAGAAGTAAGTTGATTGTTTAGGTAAAATATTTTGGAAAGAACCAGATTTGAGAAATTCAAAGATACATGCCATCACTCTACTGAGAGGCGATCACATTGGTAATCCAAAGTTTTGGTTGTAAAAATTGTTATTAAATGTGAAATAGCAATGATTAGTGATGAGGAGGCAGATTTTTATTATTTTAGCTGTTGGTAGGGAGAGGTTTATCTTTGATTTTGTTAGATGCATTTTTAAGTGATTTAAGCATTTTTCAACCAGGATATTTGTCAGTTATACTTGTTTTCCTTAGTTTTCCAACTAACTCTAGTTGCCTGAAGTTTTTATATGTTTGACTTAGTGTTCTAAGGAGAGGGGTTAAAATTTTTCCTATGGCTCTAGCTACTTTGGGGGGGGGGCATTACCTATTCCTGAAATGGTGGGGTGCATGGGGATTGGAAGATTTTCTGTTCTCACAATATGGAATAGTCAGGGACAAAGATGATGGAGAGAAAAAGAATATAGATGAATTTGACTAGATTGAAAAAATATTCTTTCAAAAGTTTTGAAACTACCAGTATCTCTTGTTTTGTGCACATGTGTAGTCATGGCAACATCAACAAAGCCCAGTCTGATGAAGTCCTAACAGATGAAACGCATCACAAAAACTTTTTCCCAATTTGTCATACTATTTAATCAATACTGTTTTTTTATATATATATATATTATATATATATTATATATATATATATATATATATTATATATATATTATATATATATATTATATAATATATATTATATATATATATATATTATATATATATATATATATATATTATATATATATATATATATATTATATATATATATATATATATATATATATTATATTATATATATATATTATATATATATTATATATTATATATATATATATATATATTATATATATATTATATATATATTTTTACAAAATAGTGCTCAATGCAAATCTACAGAGTGTAAATATTATAAATTTACTAATTTAAAAATATGGTTCCATCGCTAGACAGAAATTACCATGTTTCAAAAACAGAAACTAAAAAATTCAATTATAGAATTAAATTAAAGTCCCTAGTCCTGTTTCATTTTCAAGCAAATTATGGAATATTATTCCAAAATTTAATTTAATTCTATAATTGAATTTGAAGTTTTTAGTTTCTGTTTTTGAAACATGGTAATTTATGTCTAGTGATGGAACCATATATATATATATATATATATATATATATATATATATATATATATATAAAAAGAAAGAAAGGAAGAAAAAAATTGTATGGCAACCTATTAGGGTAAAAAATGTTCTTGCTAATCTAATTTTTACAAAAATTTAATCAGAATAGTTTTACTTATGCTGTTTGAAAGTTTTGAATTTCATAGTATTATTATAGATTTAATTAGTTAGCACATTAGTTTGTTCTCTTAGTTATTCATCATTTATTTGGGAACAAAATAATTTTTTCTACTTATTTATGTTATATGAGGTGGTATCAGAAGGTTCCTGAACTGCAGATGCTGTGATTGTGTCATTTAGAAATGCACTTGCTGCTAACATTTTGGTACCCAACTTACTTAATCAGTATACCAAGAGGCTTCATGCTATCTACATATGTTCAATTATTTCACAAGGTTTTTCTAACAAAATATTGGAACAGCACTGCAATCTTTACAATGGTTGAAAAAATTCGAGCAATGTGCCTGCTTCAAATTTTGCATTAGCTCAGCAAATCTGGCACCAGGGACTTTAAAATGCTTAGTTAGACTTTTGGCTAGAATTCTTTAGAATACACGCAGGTATTTTGAGTGGCAAACACATTTCAAGGCTGATTGAGAATACCAAGAAATGTGGAGAATCTTCATTAACTCACTCATGAGGACCATTGCTGAACAATCAATCAGATCTTAATTTGATTATTGGAGCCAATTACAAATTCTACCAGGAGGTCCTAATCTGCAACTTTCCAACAGCATTATGCATTTAGTGAGAGAGATGTTTATACAGTGTAAACCGGATATAAGAGAGTTGTCGGGACTGGAGAATAAATCTCTTGTATCCGGGTTTCTCTTATATCCGGGTTTGGTCTATTTTGTTTAGGTAAGTATGGCTCTAATTTGGGACCAGAGAAAATCTCTTATATCCGAGTTTCTCTTATATCCGGGTCTCTTATATCCGGGTTACACTGTATCCAATATAATTATTCATGAATTTGGTTTAAAAGAAAGAAAACTGAATTTAAACCTGCACAGCCTTGCAGCCACACCCAATTATGAGAAAGGCTTTGGGAGTAAATCTGGAGTAGAAATCCGGAGCTGGAGTCACTAAAACAGTCTGATGTTATGTTCAACTTTGTTCTGGCAACTCCTGAGACGACACCAGTGCCAAGTTATGTTGGCCTCTGCCTTTTCTTTGGACAACATTGGTGGCGTGGAGAGGAGAGACGTGCTGCATGAGCAACCACCGATCTTTCATAATACCCTGCCCAGTCATGCACCCTGGAGAGGACACTGAAGTGTCACCTTATTATGATGGCATAATACGGGAAACATCATTCTACCTGTTACAAGTCAACACTTGATTGGCATAGAGCAAGATGCCAGGGGGTTGATTTCAATTGGGGAGGGGGGGTCATTACACCTTACTGGACAGATACTGCCTGCTTCAAGCTGGGCAGGCCTCAGCCAATAAAGTGCTGTCCCACCACAGTCATCCTGCTTCACTGGATGCATAAGACTTAAGGATACAAGTATTCTGAATTGCAGTCTGCAAACACTGCATCAAGCAAAACAAAGAATTGAAGAAAAAAAATAAAAATGGCATTCAGAGTTGGATGTTGGAATCTACAGACTATGACAAGTGGTTTATCAGATGACTTTTGCAAGATCAACAACACCTGCAAAACAGCAGTGATTAACAACAAACTACTTCAAGGGGACATTGTAACCCTTCAAGAGAGTATACTTTCTTCTGGCGGGAAAATGGCAAGGATAATATCAGAGGGCACAGTGTTGGCTTTGCTGTAAAAAAACTGATCATTGAAAATGGTGGAACTAAGCAAGGTTGGTTGGTTGTTTTATGGCATATCAACCTCAGTGGGTCATTTAATGCCAACAAAATTTTTGAAGTACATAGCGATAGTTTGGTATAAAAGGTGTGTATGTATACATATATATTTGAACCATTTTTCAATTACTTATATTTTTGAGTATAATCACATGTATTGCTGGTAGATTTTTTTTTTTTCAAAAATTAATTTTAAAAAAAGTATTTCTGGTATTAAAACCTATTTTTACACTTTTATAATGCTTTTTACCTCAGTTTTGGGGTTAATTATTTGCCCATAGCTGGGACCCTAACAGATGCTACCACCCCAGGTCAGGGTGGACCTGGGAACACCAGCAATTAAGAGGTGGTTCCACGCTTCTCAAAACCTTATCAGAGGCCTTGTTGTTGGATGTAGTTTATTGTCTTACCCTGGACACGGATGTAGTTTATCGTCATACTCGGGATGCCTCATTGGGGGCGGGTGATCTTACCCCTCTGAAGAGGTTCCGATGGCATATTCTACAGCCCCAGCCAACAGGGTGGGAACTAAGCAATGATGGATCAGAGAGAATCTACTCATTTCAACTACATACCACTGATGGAACTGTCAACTTTGTAAGTGCTTACTCCCCATCACTATACTGCACACACGATGTCAAAGATGTGTTTTATGATCAACTATCAAAGAAGATACAGACCATTCCAAAAGAGGAATGGTAGCCAATACTTGGCATCAACAGAGTGGTTGCTGATCACAACTCATAGCATAGCGATCTGGGACAGCATGGAGTTGGTAAATTGAACGACAATGTTCAATGACTGCTTGAGTTCTGTATGCTTCGCGAGCTATGCATCCCCAACACATACTTCCAAGCTAAAGCCCAGCACAAAGTCTTCTGGCAACATCCCTGCTCTAAACACGAGATTTGATCCTCACAAGACACAGATACCCGAGAAACGTGCTTATAGCATGGTCCTTTCCAAGCATTGACAGTGACACAGATCTCTCCCTAGTTTGCTCCAAACAGACACAAAGAGGATGCATTACGCCAACCCTCCAGGCACAGAGCATATCAATACCACCATGATTCAAAACTCAACCAAATCAGCAATATTCATCTTGTTTTAAGGATGCCCTCCTCATAAATCTACCTAGAGGAACTGTCCAGCTGTCAGGGATACCATCCACATAACTGCACTGAACACTTTTGGGAGGAATAGGAGCAAGACACTGGACTGGTTTGAAGCAAGTGCAAATGAGTTTAATATGGCCATCAAGAAGAAGTGCATTGCGCTATTGGAGTACAAACACCAACCTACGCGGGCAATATTGCAAGCTTTGAGGATAGCCAGAAACAATGCACAGAAGACAGCAAGATGTTGTGCAAGAGGATACAGATATCATTTGACACTGGTGACATTCGAGGGATGTATGAAGGAATTAATAACGTCATTGGCCCAACCAAATGCAAGACATCACTGCTAAAATCCCGGGACAGTGAGATTATCAAGGACACAAACAGATGGAGTGGTGGGTGGAACACTACTTGGAATTGTACTCCAGAGAAAACAGTATCTCTGACAATGCGCTAGATACCATAATTCATCTATCAGTCATGGATGGATGCACTGCTGACTGCTGGGCAGCTGAGCAGAGCCATTGACAAGTTACCGATAGGAAAGGCACAAGGACTTGTTGGCATTCCCCCAAAGGCCATCCAGTGTGTAAATGGTGTTCTACTTGACCACATGGTATGTCTACTCTGTCAATGTTGGGAGGAAGGTATGGTGCCACAGAATATGAGAAACTGCAACATAGTCATCCTCTATAAGAATAAAGGGAATGAAGCAATTATAACAGTTACAGAGGAATCTCCGTGCTAAAAGAAGGTTTTTGCCTGGGTGGTCCTTGGTAGATTACAGAAGCTTGCTGAAAGCATATCCCAAATCCAAGTGTGCTTTCAAGTCAGAGGTTCCATGATTGACACAATCTTCTCCCTTCAACGACTACAGGCGAAATGCCAAGAACAGAGACAAACACTGTACATCACCTTCATCGACCGCAGAAAAACATTTGATTTTCTGAGCAGGGACAGCTTGTTCAAGATACTTGACAATATTGGTTGTCCTCTGAGCCTCCTCAAGATTATTGCCATTTTATGTGGATATGAAAGATGTCATACAATTTGGTGTCTTTTATTTTGAGGCTTTTGACATATGCAGCGATGTGAAGCAAGGTTGTGAGCTTGCACCTACATTATTTAGTATCTTCTTTGTTTTCATGCTGAAATGTGCATTTGGGACTTCAGCTGAAACCAATGACATCTACCTGCCCACAAGAACAGACAGAAGGCTGCTGTTCAGTTTGTCTCAGATGAGAGCAAAATCCGAAGTCCATGAAGTACTCATTAGAGACATGCTGTTCACATATGATGCAGTGCTGGCAGTACACTCTTCAGAACAACTGCAGCAACCAATGGACAATTTTTCAAAAGCTTGCTGTCATCAGTCTGAAGGCCAATGTAAAAGGCTAAGACCAATGTCTGAAGGCCAATGTAAAAGGCTAAGACCAATGTCTGAAGGCCAATGTAAAAGGCTAAGACCAATGTCTGAAGGCCAATGTAAAAGGCTAAGACCAATGTCTGAAGGCCAATGTAAAAGGCTAAGACCAATGTCTGAAGGCCAATGTAAAAGGCTAAGACCAATGTCTGAAGGCCAATGTAAAAGGCTAAGACCAATGTCTGAAGGCCAATGTAAAAGGCTAAGACCAATGTCTGAAGGCCAATGTAAAAGGCTAAGACCAATGTCTGAAGGCCAATGTAAAAGGCTAAGACCAATGTCTGAAGGCCAATGTAAAAGGCTAAGACCAATGTCTGAAGGCCAATGTAAAAGGCTAAGACCAATGTCTGAAGGCCAATGTAAAAGGCTAAGACCAATGTCTGAAGGCCAATGTAAAAGGCTAAGACCAATGTCTGAAGGCCAATGTAATAGGCTAAGACGTTGAACAGCCTCCTGCCATCAAAATCAACAACTTACTACAAACACCAAAATTACAGTCTATATGGCATGTACAGTTACACAGCCTACACGCTCTTCTCCAGCTCCGCTGACTTGGACACGTATGCCAGATGGGAGGATTCTTAAGGTCTTTCTGTGCTGGGAACTGGCCACCAGCAAGAGGACAATCCCATCTTTGCTACAAGGATGCCTGCAAAAGGGACATGGACATTGAGAGGCGGAAAGACGTTGCCAACAATCATTCACACTGAAAACTCGATTTACACCAAGGGCTGGGGAGAAGCATGCCTGAAAGAAAACAACATGGCAACATTGGGGAAGAGCACTTTCACATACATTTATTGCAATTGAGGCTGTCACTCTCATGTGGGTCTATACAGCCTTAACAGATGTTGCACATGCTATCAGCAGCTGAGGCATAATTCTTCGGGGAAAGGTTCATGGTCTCAAGAGTAAAGGTTACCACATATGCTTTGAAACAAGAAGAGTTTCTTAAAGGACATATGAATTCATAAATGATATTGATTCTCTGTAATTTGGTTCTTGCAGTTGACTATAAGGTTAAATGTTTGAAATTTTTTATAGTAGATTATTCAATTATCTTGTTCTGGTTGACTGGGGTTGTGTATTTCTATATGTTTCTAAGGGAAAATTAAACCTGCTGATAGTTAACATGCATTTTATTTTTATAGATAATATACACACACACATTATATTATATATATATATATATATATATATATATACACACACACACTTATCACTTTAAACATTATTTGTAGTGGATACTCCTATTTGAGTAGGTTCTCAGTTTATTTATTGAACAGTATATTAATTTATTTGAGAGATCCATGACAGGAGAAATTTTGCTAGAAAACACAAAATTAGGCCTCGCCTGACTAACTGCTCTTCACGCCCAAGTCATTCAGGCACGCTGGGCTAAATGGTAGCTCCCTTGAGAGACATGTGCAATTCCTGCTGGAGAGTGCAAATTTTTCTTTAATTAGATTTTTTTTTTTTTAAATCCAGGCTGATAAATGAAAAATAAATAAATATACTGTTTAATAAATAAATGGAGCGCCTACTCAAATAGAAATATCCATTAAAAATATAGTGATAAAAAATCTGTCATTAATAAAAAAAAATTCCTATATATATATATATATATATATATATATATATATATACTTAACATATTTTAAGGTTAGTACAATTTTTGTCATGAAAGTGCTCAATAGATAAAAGGAGAGTGACGATAGTCAATTAATAAATTGACAAGCAACTTATCTTGACTGATTCCAGATTTTCATGTAACACTGCTCCTCAGGATCAAAGAAATAGATTTATTGAACTCATCAGACCCTGGTGAATGGTGTTGTGCAAATCTCTGGAGATTTGCAAGAAGTTGTTTGAACACTTATATATAATTGTTCCCTTTAACTGTTAAATTTGATCTTTCTTAAAACTCTTACCTTTCCTTCTTTACACCCTCTTGTCCTTTTATTTCTTTCTCATTTTCCACTCAATTCCTTCCTACTTAATATTCTTACATAGGTTTCTTGTTCAAAAGGCATAAAGAAAGGTCAGTAATAATAAGACATACTACATTCTGATCCAAGCTAGAAAAACGTGGCAACCATATAAACAAACCAGCAGAATAATTGATTAGAAGAAAAATGACAATAATAAAAGCAAAAATGACTGCATGCTAATTACCCAGAATAGTCATTCAAAAAATGTCATCCTCAGGAAGTAGATTTTTTTTTCTCTATAAAGGAAAAAAGTGGGTATGAGGGAATGATAAAATAACCAAGTACTCACTGGTTCCTTCGGTGAAGACAGTTTTCAACTTTGTAAGTGCATCAGAAAAGTTCTTCACCTGATGAGTCAGATGGATTATGTCATCTTGATCAACAAACATGACTTCCGCATCATCACAACTGATGTTCATCATATTTATAGAATTAGCTTTTGAAACCCTGGTATTTACTCCAAGAGTAGAACCAAAGATTTGGCTACCTCTACTTCCAGATTCCAGTTCGAGATAATCTTCAGAATGTCCAAAAGGCACAAAGTCCTGGAAATAATCAAAATAAAGATTATGAACAGTGGCAAGAAATTATTGTAAAAGACTGACAGTAAGAGAGGGAGAGAGAGAAAGACAAATAGAGGGGGGGGAGAGAAAAACATGAAAAAAAATAAAAAAAAATAGAGAAAGCTTAAAAAATCTCAAAAATGAATTTTCTAGCAAACTACTGATACTTACCAAGTGAAAACATTCTTGTAGCTGAAATAGCTATTTCTTATAAGAGCCAGAGGTTATTTTTTGAACCCAGGCAAAAAAAAAGTAGGATTTTAAATACTGATTTTCTAAGCAAGCAAACCCTTTACACTTCTTCCTTATCTGGCTGTGGTGCACGAAGCTAATCTTAATAACCAACTGAAAACATTCCAAGACAACACAGGATAGATGAGACAAATTAAAGAATTTAACAGACACACTTTAGCACCAATGTATTAGTTACTGTGATTTATTTAATCTAGTCATCAGTTATCTAAGGAATAACAAAAAAATATTACTTGCTAATGGGTGGATTCCATTAAAATACCATTGAAGACAAGTTAGATGAGAAAATATTTATTTAAAAAATGCTGAGAAAAAGATTTTCAAAAGAAAGAATAAAACTTGAAATATTAAAAATAAGATCCATTAAAAAGGCTTTCATAATATTTGACAATTACAATAGATAAAAAAGCTTACACTACTCAATATTTGACCATTTGAACCATTAAAAAAGAACCACTATCTGAAGAATTCTATATTCAATTAGACAAAGGTATGTCATTTTAGTATTAATCTCATTTGCATAGTCATGTAAAGCATGAATCTGTAAAAATTATCACAAGTGTATAATTTTACCTTAAGTTTCAATTTAGTTATCTTTACCTAAATCAATCAAATTTAAAATAATTGATTTCTTGCTGATTTTATTAAGATTTGTGTAATAAAAAGAAGATACATTTTAAAAACTTTGTAACAAGAATTAAATTGGAATTTTCCAAGGTATTTACTATTTCAAATGTTATTTAAATGATATGGATGTTTTTCTTTAGAGAAAAATGTAGAGAGTCTGTCCATCCATATAAAATTACATAATAAAAAAGTAGACATTCATGTCAACACCCAGTGACAATAGGCTGTTTCATGCTTAAACACGATCTTCAGGCACGTGGCCTGAAAATTGCATTTAAGCATGAAACTGACTGTCACCACTGAATGTCCATGTGAATATTTACATATGCTCTACTGCTGATATTGAGCACTTTAACCCATAAATAAAGCATACCTTAAAACATATATATATGTGTGTGTGAAATGAGAATGAATAGAATCCAATTCCAATGTTTGTAACATTCAATTTAAAAGAGGGTTCAATACAGAAGTAGAGCAATATTCTTTATTTTAGGATATTACATCAAAACATGTAAAAAAAATGCTACACAAATGCAATCATGTTTCGATGTGTACTAGCTCATCTCATCAGGCATCTGATGAGATGTATTAGTATACAACAAAACATGATTGCATTTGTGTAGTATTTTTATTTTATTTTTTTTTTTTACATGTTTTGATGTAATATCCCCAAATAAAGTATATATATATATATATATATATATATATATTTGTCATCCACAGACAGACTGTTTCGCTGTTTCACAGCTCATCAGTGTGGCTAGACATCCGGTTGCCTCTAGCTAGGATCGAAACCCGACTGAATTGGCGTCAGTCGGAACTTCTATCACTAAGCCGTCGGCTGACGGCAGGGATGAAGTTGAATTTTAGCGTGTTTATTTTTAGATTTAGATAAACACACAGTGACTGACAGTGACTCAATTCTGCCGAAGAGTCATGCTATATTAGCTTAAATAGTCACTGTTTACAAACTCACACCTCATATATATTATATATATATATATATATATATATATATTGTGGAGTAATGGATAACGGCTTGGATTGAGGAATCGGAGAGCCGAGTTCGAATTCCAGTCGAATCCATTACATTCACTTATGTGCTAACACCCTTGGGAAAGGTGTGAATCCTCTTCTTCTCCCTCCAACTATGGGTAAATAGCAGGACAGACTGGGTTCTATAGCCTTGGATGGCAACTGGACTAGGAGAAGGACAACTCTGAATTCAAAACCTGCGGAGAGTTGTTTGGGAAACTTGTGGCATTTGTTGCACCAGGTCCCTGTATTCGTCCCTCCAAAAAGTGTGGATGGCCCTGCACAAAGCCTTCACCACTATAATCAAATCCTGTGTGGGTGTCGGGCTTTCAGTTTCTGGGAACTGATCTGTCTGACCCTCATATGTCAAGTTCGACAGGAGAGTCCATCATATATATATATATATATATATATATATATATATATATATATATATATATATATATATATATATATATATATATATATACACACACATAGTACAGATTGTTGAGAATAGAATAGCTGATATTCACATTACTGAGAATAAGGTGAGTGGCTCATTGTCCATTGATTGAGAATCAAATTACAACACCCCAAAAGACAATGCTGCTTTTGTGCTATATACAATATGTGCATGCTATTGATATTAGATATAAAATTTTCAAAGTCTTCATCCATCTTGCAACGTACTAACACCAGTGCACTGTTTATAACTGAGCTTTAGACAGTAATATATATTACAATAATTAGCTATCCCAAACTGCCCTAGTTTACAGTACGAAAACATGTCAAAATAGTGAAATCTCATTCCATTTCAACTGCTGGTGTCTCGTTTATTTTTCAAGGTTATTTTGAAAAAATTAGTATGTAAACGAAATTTAATCTTTTCTCTTTAAAGATACAATTCTTTTTTTTCATGTATGATGATTAGTTTTTATTCCACGTCTTTTTAAATCATGTCACTATTTCAATGACAATTGCATGTTTTTCTGCATTTTTAAAGTTGTGTTTTTGAAACTTTTGCATTCAGTGTTGTCTCCATACACATCAAAATAGTTCCATCTTAAGGAAGAAAAAAAAATGCTTTATGAGCTTAAGATAATGTTTGAAGTTGTCTTTCTCAAAGAATTAAATTGAAAACTTTAATGGATAAAGTAACAGAAATTCAACACTTAAAAAAAAAAAAAAAAAAAAAATTAAAATTGCACCTACTAGTAGAGCAATGTCTTGTCTTTAATAACCAGTTGGTTTCATATCTCTGCATCTATACAACCTGAGGCACATATGAATCAAATAGAGGATATACTGCATTCATTTTGTGCAAAACCATTGGGCCTGATGCATTGAAATTTTTACTGCTAACCAAGTGAGTGAGCATTGCCAAGTGTCCATTGCAAATTTGACTTGTTGCATTGATTGTTATTACAGCTTAAATATTTTTCTTATATTTTATTTAATGATGCATTTTAAAATTGCATAAGTAGTTATTCATTGTATTTTGTCAAAACTATCATGCTTGGATCACGTTCTGCTCAGCTGTTTTTCTTTATGCATTTTCTTAAACAAAAAACAACAACAAAAACAAAAAAAAAAAACAACAACAACAAAAACAACAACAACAAAAACAACAAAAAAAAACATCTTATAGCGCTTTAACTTTTACAAATTGTTTTTTGTTTTCATTTTTCTTAAAAACTTCCTCATTGCTCACATGCTCTGTCTGTGGTATTCTCAGCATCCTTCTGTAGAACCACATCTCTACTGCCTCAGTCTCTTCATCTATAGGAGGATTTATAGTACATAAGAGTTCAGCAATCTTTGTTTATAATGAAGTTTACCCATTTATTTTATTAATTATAGACAGTGAAGATTGTGTCCTTGTGCCAAATTAAGTCAAGCTTTTTAAATATCTACTCATACGGTTCCCCATCATAGCTTGTCCTTATCTATTACCTTTTATTTTTAAGTTTCTATGACTAAGAGATAGTGAAAATGACCTAAATAAAATTATTTAGATCACAGAAGAAATAGCTTACTACTTGAAATCAAGATGTTTTTTTTTATTATTATCTTATTGATATAGCACAAGAGTGCTCAAATTTTTTTTATTTAAGTGTCCCAAGTTCTGTTATAATTAGAGATTTGTATAATCAAATCAAGATCTTTTAAACCTAACCAGTAATATACCTTTGTCTACTTTTTTTTTATTTGCATTCAGCTTCCAAACTCACTAACCTAATTACACATTAACTGCTTACAAGATGATAATGATGACGATAATAATAATTGTAGTAGTTTGTTAACTGAGGTGAGGGGGTGACTGAAATGCGTGCCAGCTAATATAGCATACGTTGTGGGTAAAACCCAACCAGATTGGGATGTGAAGACTGAACATGTTTTTTTTTTCTTATTAAATAATTAAAGGTGTATTTTGAATTCTAGAAATCTCATTGGAAGTCTGGATGTCAAGACTGAGAAGGCTGGTCCTTTTCAGTGTTGGCAAAATTCTAATCCATCATAGTTTCAAGATGAGGGGATCAAAGAAATCTGGTAATAATATGACTATTCTTTCCAAATGTAACCATTAAGAGAATATAGAAAAGAGGAGACATTTTTAGCAGATAACTGTGCATATTTCCATCAGATTTTACATCCATGTGAAACTGATGAAAGAAAGAAAATGCTGACTTTATATATAGGTTCTGATTTTTAAACCATGAGCATAAGAGAAGCAGCAGTGAATGTAGTCAAGTGTAACAGCAGCAGTAATGTCAGCAGCAGGCATGAGTGAAGAACATTAAGGCTCCAAGTTCTAGATTCAGAATTGTCCCACAGGACAATAGCTCCATGAATTAAAACTTGAATTTTGTGATATCATAATTTAAGTTCAACTCCTTGGCTGGGTAATACAGAGTTAAATGCAGTGGAAACATGATAGTATTAGCCGTTTTCTTATAAGGAAACCTTTAGCATTTATTAACTGAGCAGCCAGTGTACTACTTTCGGTTGAAATTTATAAAATCTTTTCATAATTTTTCAGGAAAATAGGTTTCTCAAGTCCACTGTTATTATTCTTTCCTGTATTGATGGGGAGTTTCCTTCCTAATCTTTTGTTTTTCGTAGTGTGGAACATCATTTTGCTTATGTTATTTTCTCTTCAAGTTACAATTTAGTTGTTGCTGAAGTTGAAAGTCCTCAAGTGATATTCAGTTATTTAGTAAAATTCTTTGTGATTCTATAGTGCCAATCTACAAGATCCAACAAAGGACAGTCCTCTTCAAGACCTACAGGCTTCATTCATTTGAATCCATCTTAAATTATTGAACTGAAAAAATGGTTCTATATCTATGACAGTTTATTTCTGAAGTAATTGAACAGCAGATCTTAGAATGCATTTTTTTTTTCTTTAATTCCTAAATTTCTGTTAGACTCTAACACTGAAGATGAAAGAAAATAAGTGACATTTTAGGCATATTATGCTTTTATGAAAAGTAAAAATTCAACTGAAATGCAAAAGATGATTTCTGTAGTTGATGGAGAAGATGCATAAGTATAATGAAACAGGTCTTCCAGAAACTAAGACAAGTATTAAGAGATAGGAAAATATCTTTAGAAACAAAGCACTGAACTATAATGTAATGTATAGCAGTGAATGCTGGACAATCTCCTCACAGATGAAGAGGCTTGATGTAACAGATGTGGTTCTATCAACAGATGCTGAATATATCAGGGTGAGAAAATGTAAGCAACAAGGAAGTCTTAAGGAAAAGAAGAACTATCAGGAAACTTATATTTACAATCAGAAAGAAACAACTGAAATTTCTGGGATACTGAATGAGGAAAGAAGGTCTAGAGAAGTTAACACTCACAAGCAAAAGAAAATTGTGGGAAAACACTGAATAACCTAAACAAATGAGGGGCAGAGAAATGTTAAAAGATGAAAGTTAAAAGATGAAAGTTAAAACAACAAAAAAAGAAAGAAAAAAAAAAAGGAAGAAATTGTGGAGAGCTATCACCTTCTGAAGAATTAATTCTTGGGCTGTTTATATTGTTACTACAATGTTTCAACTGATCCATCTTAGTTTACTTTAGGTGTAACAGAGCTGTTTTTTTTTGTGTTTTTTTTGTTAGAAAAGAGATTGACTAAAAGCAAGTTTGACTAAAACATTGTCTAACAATGTTAAGATAAACAAACAATGTTTTCAATTATCTGAGCAACACTTTCAATAATAAGGACTTCAAAATTAGACAAAATATCTGCAAATTTGAATTGGAAGATTTTTTTTTTTTTTTAAATTTTGTTTCTTAAATCATTTTACCCCAAACAGGGCAATAAAGCCACTATGACACATGGAGATTATGGAATGTGAGAAAACAAGAAATACTATTAAGGAGAGAGAATAATAAAAGAACAGGGAATTAAAACAGAAGATAATGATTGACATTGCATTTAAATTTTTAAAGATAAAAGTTGATGGGGAAGCAAGAAGCCAAAAGAGGATTCTACAAGCAAGAGGTGTGAGAGAAGAAACTGTTAACATAGAACTTATGGTTACATGTAGTCATTTCAACTGTAAAATGATGAGACTTTCTTGCCAATTTAATACTGCACTTAAGTTCCTAGTCTAGGTACTATAGGGGAAAGTTTGAGAACAACTACCATGAAAGTATTTATAGAAAAGGCATATGGAAACTACATTATGGTGGTGGGAAAGTGATTGAAGCTGAGATATGAGGTCAGGACCAATAACATTGCAGATTCTTTTTTGGATTTTATCAAGAATCTCTAAATATATAGCAGAAGCACCAGATCAGATGTGGGTAAGCAAAAGAATTGCTCATCAAATGTTTTGTTTGATTTTTAACGCAGTATTTAGTATGTCCATCCATTTATTCTCAAACTTTGTAACAATCCAATTTGATGGAGAACTTACTTGTTTAACTACTTTATAAAAAAAAAAAAATTGAACTATTTAAAATAGATGCACATTTAATTACAAAAAGAACACAATATATTCTATATAAGAATATGTTTACTAAAAATATTGCAGATCCACAGTTCTTTTCATTTTTCTTTTTTTTTTTTAAACACATTCTTTAAAATAGATTTTTGGCAAAGTTTAACTTTCATGCCCACAATAAAATGGTGTATCAAAAAGGATCGATTTTTCCTTGACATTGTTATTATTTTGTGCTACCTTCACTCCATCGGAAATGTTCATCATTTTAAAAAGCTATCAGAATTTTGATAAAAGCCAAACATATAAAAGTGAATTAATACATTTTTTTTGTTCTTGATAATTTACAACAAAATAATAAACACTACTTATTTATTAATTTATGACAGTAGTAATTTTATATTTACAACATTCTAAAAATGCAAACCAACTAATAATGTTTATCATTTACTAATTTATAAAATAAATATGGAAACAATTTTTTTATTCATAAAAATTTGGAAAATCATAAAAATGCAAACCAACTAAATTAAATCTTTGCCAATGTTTTGTCAACAATTCCAAAGAACACAATTTATTCAAAGTTTTTATACATTTAATAAAAAGATTTTTCAAATTTTTTTCTTTATAAAATTTAATAAATCTTTATGAAAAGGTACATAAATAAATATCACATTGTATCTGGTTCACATATTTTTATAATTTTCTAAACATTTCTTGATTTTTTACCCATCATTATTTCTTATACTTATGTTATTTTTAGCAGGTAAACTTACTCAAGTTGATATACCTGTTTTTTATTTTCTTTAATTAATAGCAATTGGCCTAGATTGTGGGAATTACTACTAAAGATTGTTCTGATGCCATGTATTGAATCTGTATCCTTTTTCCATTTTTCTTTTCTTTTAAAAATCAGAATCACCCCAAGTAAGGCAGTAATGCCACTATGAGGAACAGAAACATTAATGATGAGCAGAAAGAAAAAAGAGTAAACAGGTGGACAATAGATAGCAATTGACATTGCATTTAAATTTTTGTAGATTAAGGTTGGCTGGAAAGCATAGAGCCGGAAGAGTGTTCCACAAGCTAGAAGTGTGAGAAAAACTGTTAACATAGAAATACAGCTACAAATCAACAGTAAATTGATGAGGTCTCAATGCCAGTCTAGTACTGCACTTAAATTCATAAAGTCTAGGTACCATAGCAAAGAGCTCATTTGAACAATCACCATGAATGTATTTATATAAAAGACACAGGTAACCTTACAACGGTGGGAATGTAACTGGAGCTGAGCAACCAGATCAAAAGCAATAATATTGCGGATTCTTCATTGGATCTTATCAAGGAGCTAAAGATTAATAGAAGGGGTACCAGACCAGATGTGACAGCAATATTTTAAGAATGGAGAAATGGTAGACTTATAGATATGTAAGGTAGATTCTGGAGAGAGAAATTGTCTCGCCCAACATAGTGAACTGACATTCTTAACAGCTGACCTAGCAATGGATTCAATATAGTCTTTTCACTTCATGTCAGCTGAGAACGTTAGCCTGAGAAGCCATAATGAGTTACTCTCATGGAACATCAGCCATTCTGATGGAATGCAAAAAGGGGTCTCTCAGTTGATTAATAGAGAGCAGTTTTCCTTCTGGAGGATGAGCCTGAGAAGGTGCAACAAGTCACTTTCCTGGAGTATAGCATCAGCCATGCTGATGGAAAGCAGCAAGGGGTCTCTCAGATGATTAATGGAGATTAGTTTTGGAGGTGTTAAAATTAACAAGCCATCTTTTGCCCCAGCTAACTATGGACTTGGGATCATTTTGGATACCGGCTGCCATTTTGACCTTGTCAGACTGATAAGCCTTACTATCAATGCAGAATAAATTGTTATGCTGTCAGTGTAGATACCAAGAGCTGATGTCATTGGGAAGGTCAGTAATGAAAATTAAAAATAAAGGATGTTAAAGATTCTATAGTCAAAATGTACCACTATCAGTTTGGCGACAGAGTCAGAATTGACAAAGTTTGAATTACCAGTTTAAGGAAGCACATTTCTTGTTGGGACTTCTACAAAACTATGTTTGTTAAAGTCATACCCAAAATAGATAATCCAAACTTTGGTCTATCAACTTGGCATACATGTCATTTGTCATGAATTGCAGTGTGCATGCATATAAAATTTCAAATGTTATTATAGTGTATAATCGTATTTGAAATAGATGCCCCATTTTTATCTTAAATGGTGTGTGCCATGAGAGATTTTAAGAAAATTGAGAAATCTTAAAAAAGAAAAAACAAAAAGCAAGTGCACTCTGGCAGAGATCAAACCAGCAACTCCTCTTGTAGGAGTTGCTGGTTTGATCACACAGACCACAGTTTGATCCAGCATGCTTTACTGCCTGGCTACAGAGAGCATCACAATTGCATAATGGTTTTAGAAAGCAAACACTGTTTTATTAAAAATATTAAATAAGTTTAAGAAGGAAGAAATAAAGAAGGAAGATAAGAGAAATTAAATGTCTAACAATATACTGAACCCTTCTATTAATTTCTTTTATGGTAATTGCTTTATCATTCTCACCTCCCCCAATGTGCCATGTCACTTCAGAATGTAGGTGATCATGGCTCTTCACAATTTCCTATCCCTCATGGCCCTTAGCAGCATTTCTCTTCTGCCCCTAGTTCTGTCATCCATTCACACAAGCTCGTCAGGTAGGTGGCCCACTGTCTTCCCCTATCTCTCTTGCTCTTGATATGCTCTGTGAGTGTCAAATTCTCCAAGCCCTCCTTCCTCATTATGTGTTAAAGTAATTTCAGTTGTCTCTTGATTCTGAGTATAAGTGTTCTTTTTGTTACACTTTTCTTTAAGACTTCCTCATTGCTCATGCACACCATCCACAGAATTTTCAGTATTCTTCTGTAGAACAACATTTCTGTTGCCTCCAGTTTCCGCATCATCTGTGGTTAGGCTGTTCAGCATTGATATCGCATAGAAATTCAGCACTAACCATTGCAACTAGTACAAAGATACTATTACACAAGGTGGTACTGGAAAGTTTCCAAATTAAGATCTGGCAGAGTTTATAACCGATTCCAATCATTCTCAAGAGCCGATAGATTGGTCCTCACGGAAAAATTTCATAAATTTTTCTCCCCACTTTCCAACATTCTGCTGGTGATAAGCCCCACCTTGAATGCTCATCTTGAGGCCACACGCAACCACCCCTAAAACACTTGTACCTTTCAAAAAAAAAAAAAAAAAAAAAAAAATCTGTATGTAACTGAAAGAATGTTTGCCAAACACCTGACAAAATATTTCAAGGGTTATGGTAGCAAATGCGCAAAGCTTCATTCAAAATTTGATGCAGGCATGCTGCTCAAATTTATCCACCACCATAAATAACAGATCCACTCAAGCACAACGTTAAAAGATATGGTGTAATAATTAAACACAAATATATAGTCTACCAATAGGCTTCATGCCGACTCATTTGACTTGGTACCAATGACTCACATGTGCATGTATTTCAACTGAATAGCACAGTCATAGTTCATAGAATTCTGGAATACTTCAATACCACTTCATATATAATGGTTAATTTAAAAACTGAAGATGCACATCTTGAAAGAAAAGAGTTGTATTTTTAGTTTGTAGATCAAACTTAGGATAGGTAATCTTAATTGTTCCTGTAAAAGAGGATTTAACTTCAAAGAAACTATATATTTATGTGTGTACACACACACAATACTGATGACATGAAAAAAGTCATCACTATATAACATAAGTAACTGGTCCTTCAAAATAGTGTATGTATTTGAAAATGTACAGATAATTACAAGCACTGAAATAATGTCTGTATTAGCAGTTTCTAAAATCTTTATGTAAAAACTAATCATTAATATCCAATGAATTACCCTGATAAAACAAAATTAACAAAAATAAAACTACACCTTATTAAAATACAGGTAACAGCATTTCTTTACATTTTTAAACACTAAAGCTGCCTGAAGTGTTGTCAAAAAGAAAAAACAAGTTTATAATTACATAAGATAAAAGATTAATATACAACTAAAATTAAAAGCTAATAATTCAAATAAATAAAAAATTTTTTTAAATATTACAGCTGATGAGTGAAAAAAAAAAATCATTACAAAAGATTGCAGATTAAAAAAAAAAAAAGTCTACAGGAGAGCAAAAGAAAAAAAAAAGGTAACAGAAGAGTGAGAAAAGAGATCTGGTAATGATGCAAGTAGAATAGTGGATGTATATATGCAAAAAAAGAAGTGCTGAAAACTTCTCAGCCCAACCAAGAAGAGACTCCACACATACAAAAATTCTAATGTTCGATCAGATTTTTTGAAGTTGTTTAAACCAATAACTTTTCAGTATCCCTTCATGCACGTGCATTAGAAATTAGTGAGAGTGAGAGAAAAAAAAAGAAAACCCAGTAATCTGAGTAAGAGTAGAGGGTGTATGTGTAAGGGAAGGGGGGAGAGAGAGGAGTTTGGATGCAGGGGTAGGGAGCTGAGATATGAGACTACAAATATGCCATGAATTTGAACTGGAGCGCCACCACCTAATATGGCAGCAGCAGATTAAAGCATGCCACATTGTGAAAATTTACTCAAATGTCTTTGACAAAACAAAACATATACAACTGAATTTGCATTTTACAATTATTGAGAATTACTACAAACAATACTAACACTACAGTTGTGAGGGGTAGGTAGGTAGATATTGGTGTGGAGAGGTGAAGGTGTTCATTTCATGGATAAAAGTAGAAATATTATATGTGGTGCCAAATAACTTGGCCACTCTATGAATTTCTAATTTACAGGAAGATATCTGGATGCTCAGATCACTAGACAAGAGTTCAGGAGGTTCAATTCCTGAACTTAGAAAACTATTTTCAACCTGAACAAAAGCTGTAAAATCTGCTTTAAAAAATAAGTTGTATAAATTTCTAATAATAATGAATAAGGGTTTTGTTTTCGTTTTTTTAATTAGCCAAATATGCCATCTGTTACTTTTAGACTATAACATTTATTAGTAATTTCCTTAAATAGTAAAACAAATTTCTATAAATTTACAATCTCTATTCAACCTGCGCCTTTGCTTAAAAAGTTTATTCTTATTGTGGCCATTAACTTGCATTCAGATGATCTTTAAGAGACAAGCAAGCACTTTCTTTAAATTTAAAATAATTGTGCAGCTTGAAGAATAAATTTCTCAAATCCCCACATATTCTGCTTTCTTTAACAAATAAATAAAAATGGAGTTTTCTATAAATTTTTAAATTATTTTAAACATAGCTCAGTCTTACACAAGTTCACGAATATGAACTTCCTAGTAAGTATCAAAATTCAGTACACAGTTCAAATGTTCTCTTAGACTAACTTGTTGATCATGACCCTACCATAAGGCTTCTCATATTTTGTATATATAATAATAACAGTAGTGTTAAGACAATCTATTTTTGTGAATGAAACTTCAAGTTCTTTGATGTGGTCGGATGCCCTTACAAGTGGAAGTCTTTCATCTGGGTATTCATATATGGTGGTTGGCGCCAAAACTAAGTGAGTTGAGTGACAAAGTCAGTTGTTGCCGAAACCTGCTTCAGTGCAGTCCGTTTACTACCCTTCACTGACCTGACATGTAAACTATACCACAAAACCCAGCAACTGCTGACTGAAGTAATTTTTGAAGTGTTTCTAACTTCTTGCTAGTCAGCCTTATGTGTTTTTTTCTTTTTTAGCCACTGACCAAATCACTAAAATCAAAATAAAACCTTTTTTGTTGATTATAAAACTTGGTTTTTCCTATCTTTCAATTTGCTTTTCTTCATCTTTATTTCATTTTTGTCGCACGACTGTAGTGCACTAGTGTTTTCAAGAAGCCTTTCTTTCAATTTTGTCAAGTTCCTTAAAATTAGCATTAATATCTTAATCTTATTTTCTGATAAAAATTCTTTAGAATTAGCAACAAATTGAGATATGAGTGCAGAAATTAAAAACAAACTCTGCAAATCAGATCTATTGTCCATAGACACACCCAAGATGGTCTCAATAGTTACCAAGCTAGTTTTGAATGGAAAGAAACCTGAAAAGCTTAATTTTAGCCACAAATTCTAAAAATGTTACAAATAATTCAAGGTACTTCATATATTTTATTCTTCATAATGGGGAAATGAATTTTTATATATCAGAACAATTTTAGGAAAAGCTATGACAAAATGGGAAAATCTTTTGACATGTTTTGCCCTTTAACCCAAAACACATCACACAAAAAAAAATTTCCACTGTTAGAGATTTGTAAATTTTTTACTTCCTAACCAAAAAAAAAAAAAAAGCATTTTTTTTCAATTTTATAAATGGTAAAAAAAATTACACTTAGCATCAGAAAGTGATAGTTGAAAGTTCTAGGAGACATGAAGAAAGACAGCTTAGAAAGTTCAACACTCACAAGACACAATGAAGGCAAGAAAGATAGGAAAGCAGTACATAATCTATCTAATGAGCTTGTATATATGGCTGACAGAATAGGGATCAGAAGAAATAACAAGACAATTAAGAGTTACAAAGGACAGAAAATTGTGGAGAGCCATGGCACATAGAAGTTTCACTCTGGTTAAACAAAAGATGCATTAAGAATTTAAATGATGATAGTAGCATAATGGTTATCAGAATGGAAAATGGAACCAGTAGACAGTTTGAATTCCAGCTGAGGCTGATGGTGATTATTCCACACTAATATCTTTCAGATAGGCATGAACCTAATCCTCATGGAACTATTTCATCACCAGATATTTTTGATAAAATTTCTTAACAGTAGTAGATCACATTGGTTGATGAAAAAGAGAGCAAGTGAATAAGCATTTAAGCAAACTACTTTTCTATAAATACTTTTAAATCCTCAAGGTAAACATTAAAAAAATTAAGATGGCCATTGGGAGGAGAAAAAAAAACATTAAAACTTGGAAGATAGCAACTAAATTTCTTTTATTGCATAATGACTATGACAAATTTGTTTTTATCTTTCAATTTATATATAGAAAGTATTTTTCCCTTAAAATTTAAGTATTGGCAAAAAGAGATGTTAAATATGAAATAATACGCTCCTTCCTCCCCCAATAAAAGATGTAACATTTGCAAAAATCCTCTTTTCCTCTATTAACATATTTTAGAGGAAATTTCTAGGTAAGAATAACTCTGAAATTAATTCTAAGGTTCTGCAGAATTAAACATTTTAGTTTCAAAGTCATAATTAGAAAAATCAGTGGTAATAAATTTTCAAAATTAGCAGATTATTATTTTCTGTTCTTTTATTTTTGAATAAACAAACAATTTGATCAATTACTTTGGAGCTTGATTTCAAAGTTATATATATATTTATATATATATAGATGAAACATAAATGGTACTATTTTTTTTAGCCTTATATTGCAAACTGTCACTTCTAAAAAGTCTTTTCTTTATTAACGAATTTTTAAAATATTTAAAAATAACATTAAATTGATACAAATAAGAATGCAAAATAATTTGTCTACCCCATTCATTATGCAATATTTACATTTAAATAAGGAAAAATGTAAGTTCGTTTATTCATTTTGCTAAAATTTTCCATTCCGTATTTATCTGATTTTGTTGGCTTTATTTTTCTCAAACTTCTGTTTTAAATACTAAATATTAATGCATGTTAAGAATTCTTTTAGGTAAATAAAACTTAGTGTATTCTGTAAATTTTCTACAGAATTAAACACTTTAAAACCAAAGCCCAAAATCCTTAATTAGAAAAATTAGCTTGTAATGAATTTTTTAAAATTAGTAAAAAAGTTTAGGCAAAAAGAAATATCAATAAATATATAAATAAATAATCAGTTTTGATATTTTTCCCAAAAACAAAAAAACAAAAAACAATAAGAAGAAAAAGAAATATATATATATATATATATATATATATATATATATATATATATATATATATATATATATATTAGTCAACAACAAAATTATTCATACACCCATCAATTTTGAATATTTTTATCCATTTCTCCGAAACTAATGCCCGTATAATGCATGGTTTTTTACATGTTAATAAATACAAAAAAAAAAAAAAAAATTTAAAAAAAAAAAAAAAAGAATTACAAATACAACAAATTTGACAGGTAAATTATGCAAAATAGGGAATGACAAAATTATTTGTACAGTATGAAAAATAGAAAAAATTGAACAGTTGGCACAATATTAATAGCCAATAGGATGGCCTCTCATCTTTATAATTTGCTGCAATCATTTTCTAAAGTTTTTGATGAAATTTGAACAAGTCTTTTTTGTGAATTTCTTCCATTCTTCAATGGTTACACAGTCTAATTCCTGAAGGTTTTTTGGTACCAATGATTTATTCGAACTTTTAATTCTTGCCATATATTTTCAATAGGATTCAAGTCAGGACTCATTGAAGGCTATGACAGAGCTGTAGTCTTTTTCTGAATTTGGATGTATGTTTGGGATCATTACCTTGCTAGAAAGTAAATTGCCGACTTAGATAAATATTTTGCTCTGATAGTTGTAGATTTTCATCAAAAATTTTGATATAGTGTTCAGATTTTATTATTCCTCTTATTGCTATTAATTGTTCAGTCCCCCTTGAGCTAAAACAACCCTAAGACATCATTGAGCCGCCTCCATGTTTTAATGTTACCACTGTATTCTTTGGGAGGACAGCCTCACTTTTCTTGCACCAAATCTTCTCTACATCATTATGTGCAAAAATCTCAATTTTTGTTTCATCACTCCATAGTACTTGTTCTCGAAAGCAATTTTCTTTGTCCAAGAATGTTTTGGCAAAATTAAACCAAGCAACAATGTGACATGGTTTGTGAAGATGGGTTTGTCGTGGTTGGTTTCCATATAACCTATTTCTATTTAAACAATTGTACGAGTATTCACACTAATAGCTATCGTATCCAAAATTCGGCGATGTCTTTCAAAACAACTCTAGGGTTTTTATTAACCTCATGACACAGTTTTCGTGTAGTTCTCGGTGAGGATTTGCGCTTTCTTCCATACCCTGGCAAATTCTCTGTCGTGCTAAACTGTTTAAACTTCTTTATAACGAACTGTACTGTAGATCTAGGGATAGCTAACTGGTTTAAAATAGTGCTGTAACTATTTCCTGACTTGGGGAAGAGTTAATAATTCTGTCTCAATTCAAGCTTCATTGTCTTCCCCATCATGTTATTAATGTAATAATAACAGCGGTGACACTATGCACCACATGATGTTCTTTGCTGGAATTATCACAAATATTCTACTGAATTAATAGTTTAGAAGGCTTCACCGATAAAATAATTATGTAATACTTACACGAATCAATCAATTTAAAGCGATATTTTCTACTGTACTAATAATTTTTTCTTTTCCTATTTTGCATAATTCACCTGTCAAATTTGTTGTATTTAACATTGTCCTGAAAATCAAATTTTATATTTTCTTTCTTTGTGCTTATTAACATAAAAAAAACCTAACATCATACAGGCATTAGATTCTGAGAAATGGATAAAAATATTCAAAATTGATGGGTGGATGAATAGTTTCGTTGTTGACTGTATATATTACATTTTGGGTACAAACCTAAAGCTAGCAGGTATAGATTCATAGAAGTCCCAATAAGAAAAATTGTGCATTCCTTAAATAGGTAATTCAAGCCTTCTCCTATCAATGCAGCCATGTTTCACCTATAGAAACTGTTTTCTCTGATGGAAAAGGAGGATATGGGTTCAGTTCCTGTTAGAAGCCCAACCTCTCTTTAGTAAGACTTTTCAATCTAGGCAGGTTGTTATTAATTTCACTTTAAGAAAAAAAAAAAAAAAAAAAAAGTGATAGTCTCTCAAATATGTTTACCCACTAAAAATACGGTTTATAATATAAAAAAATAATGTTTATAGTAATAAAGATATAACATTGGATAATAAATCCATTCAAAAATTACTGTTATTTACATTTCAGGTATGAAACTCAAGCCAGCAAATATAGATTCATAGATGCTCCAACAGGAAAAATTGTACATTCCTTAAATAGATAATATTTTAAAATTTGAAACTTCATTAGGTATCCAATTTTTTAATGGTGGATATTCTTGATTTGTTTTGTTTTACGACATATCAACCTCAGTGGGTTATTTAATGCCGACAAGATTTTTGTTGCTGGTAATATTTTTTTTTTCCAAAAATGTATTGCTGATAATTTTTTTCTTCAAAAATGTACTGCTGATAATTTTTTTCTTCTAAAATGTACTGCTGGTATTAAAACATTTTTATACTTTCATAGTGTTTTAACCCCGTTTTCTTTTTTTTTGGGGGGGGGGTAACTATTTGCCCATGGCTGGGACCCTGAAAGGTGCTACCACCCTGAGTCAGGGTGGACCTGGGAGCACCAGTAATTAAGAGGTGGTTTCAGGCTCCTCAAAACCTCCTGATCAAAGGCCTTTCTGTCGGATGTAGTTTATCATCATACCTGTAGTGAAAAAGATAATCACCTACTGCAAAAAAGAGTTTGTGTTTTGTGTGCAATCTGCCGAAGGAGGATTAAATAAAGAAAAGTAGTTAGCAAAAATCTGCTACTTTAAGTATCAGAATCTATACTAATGTTCTTTCCTCTGCTGAATGGTGTGGCCAATCAGAAATATTGCTTGGTGAATAAAAGCCGTCGTTTTTTTTTTTGCTTACGAGGGTAGGATTTTTTCTGATCTTGGTGGACAAACATGCATTTCTGCTGGTGAGAAATGGAGGTTGGATTTGTGACCCCATTTTGTCGTTTCTATGTTGCCTGTTGGACTGTTACAACAGACTTTCGTTTGAACTGATTTGGCTACAAGTGTTGTGGATGAGAGACAGAAGAAACCTATTACAGGCCTTTATTGCTACTACAAGTTTAATTTTTTTTAATTTTCTTTTTGAAACAACATGACAATGAAACCAAAAGAACAGCAATAGTGATATTACCAGTAGCAGTTGCCTACCTCCAGGAAACGCACAAACACAATGGAGACTGTAGCAAAAAAAAAAGAAAAGAATTCTCAGAAAAGAATGTGTGTTATTTGTGCTGTCACAAAAGAAATCTGAATCAAGACCAAGTCGATAATTTTAGTAGGCCTCAGAATATGGTAATTGTTTGTGCTCCCCTAGCAGTTTTGACCAATCACAATCTTTATTACCCCCAATAAAAGAACTCTACTTTGGACCACAGGATGGCTTTTAGCTCTTCATGAGTGAAGAGGTAACTGTGTGTTGTGAGTTGTGATATGAATTTTTGACCCTTTTGGACTTGTGAGAGTGGTTTTTGACCCTTGGAGTTACAATCTTGGACTTACGATTTTTAAAAAACTAAACCTCCCTATTATTATTTAACCCAGAAATATTTTATACAAGTGCATTCAGAACTCCATCCCCTGTGTTTTCTTTTTGAAGATAGAAAACTATGAGTGACAATAGTTTTTTTATGTGAAAATTATTTAATATCTATTGAATAAAATACTTTCAAAACACACCCCTATTTGAATAGATTAACAGATCCGTGAATTGAAAAGTAACTTGCTTCAATGAGGGCAACATGCTTGAGATGAGAGATTTCTACAACATGTAATTTGCATAAATGGCATCTAATTTACTTTTTCTTTTCTCCCATGACTCTCCAAAGATTCCTTTTAGTTGTTAGCTATGAAATGCCATGATTTTCTTGGGAAATAATACTTATATAATAAAAATCCAAATCTCCCCCCACACACACACACATTGCAAAAATCCCCCTTTTGTAGGAAAAGTCAATTGCTTTTATAGCAATTTGGTGGACCCTTTCCAGGTTTTGTGGAGCATAGAAATGGATTAGCATATTTTTCTATGTAATCCATTCCACTCGGTGAAACATGAACCACAATGGGTTCACAGAAGCTAATTTACTTGAACTCACTGACCTTATTTAGTGATGAAGCATTTTTCTTTCATTTTTTTTCTGCAAAAGGAGCATGTGATACGAAAGCATTTTGGCCTTCAGGTTATGTCACCATTTTATTCTGTACACTCCCCATTGATTTCATGATCACAATTGCAGATATTTCAACTGGGTGCAGGCCTTTTAATTCTGGTACTCCGTTATAAGGATATAATCTCTTTTTCCCAGGACTCATTTTCCAATGAGTCATACTTCTCATCTGGTTCAGGTCCTGAGTCATTGCTATTAGAAGAACCATTTGACACTCCAAATCCAAAACCTTTTGCACTTTCAGAGGATGTACTTGATGTACTGTCTGTGTCACTTTCTATTGTAATGGAGTCAACAGTTGGGGGAAGATCTTTCAGGTGGAGCAGTATTCAGGCACTGTATTTTTCAGTTGCTCTGGTGGATGACCATTTGTTCATTTTCAGGTTGCAGTTCAGATTTTTGTGTTTTTGTCAAGTTCAGCACCAAAGTCTGGTCATTGATTTTAAGGACTGCACATATCAGCAACTTACCGGAGCTGGTTATTTGAACTCCATTGTTTTGGCCTTCAGGGTATGTCACCATTTTCTTCTGTACAGAAAGACAGAATTGATCTCTGATTGCCTTCTCCATGGTATCGAATTCAGAAATGTCTTTCACTTCAACTGGCTGCCACCCAAAAGATAGGAGAGCCCAATTTACCTTACTATTTCACCTTAACCCTAAACCAACCTAAACTCATTACAAGTTAAAGTAAACATGTTTTACTTAAATCATAAATCTTAAAAGATGAAAATATTTCTATGTATGCATAAAATAATTTACAAGCTACAGATTTTTTCCCCCATATAAGTATGTTTTTTTTATTTTTTTCGTGGGAGGCAGTCTTCAAGTAACATCTTCATTAATGCAAAATGTTTTCTTACTGAATTAGATTCTGAAAATAGTAATATTACTATAAGAAAATGATGAACATATCTTCAGTTTACCCCTACAGGGCGGGAACAGGTTCTTTATCAGCATTATTTTCCTTAATCATTAAGCTTATTTTAAGATCTACTGTATTTGAATAAAGACATTGTTGTACACTATAGCGGCTTTCTCAACAAAATGTAAAACACTTATGAAGGTCACTATTGAAAGAAAGAAAATACAAGTCATTAAGTTTATCTACCTGTACTCACAAGAAATTATACTTTGTATTTTCTCCATTTACTGGGATAGTTTGAGGGGGGGGTTGTACCACTGAACTATTGGAATAATTGTGGAAGGAGTTGAAGATCTTAGATAATTTTGTTGTGTATATCTCTGTAAGTAGAGAATCTTAAATTCCTTAGATAATAAAACTTATTTCCGAATTCTAGTTTCTTTTGAGTATATTACTATTAAGTACAAACTACAAAATATATGAACACCGAAGACTAGTAACATTTAGAAAGTTAATTCATTTCAGTTGTAATTGTACACTACTTGAAACTCATAACTCGGGATGGGACAATACCAATATTTTTACCGATTCTGATACAATTTTCAATACTGTTCTAAATTTATGATTCCGATACCTACAATGATTAAAATTCATTATTTTCAGGCCCTACAGTTGGTTTGGGAAACTTAATGAACAAAGTACATTTATTAAACATATAGCAGAAAAATGAATACAAAAGCTTATGAAATAAAGTTAGATATCCTTTTTATTCAAAATTTTTTTAGTAAGAATTTAAATAATAAAGACAACAATTTCTTTACATAAATCATTTAAGTAAATACCTAGATACAGTTGACATTGCTTTACTTTGGTTATCATCAGAAATCTTAAACTTCTAAACTGTGCTTTTCTGCTTGGCATTGGATACACTTGACATAATTGGGGTGTGAAAATAATAAAGATCAGAGAAAAATAAAAAGTTTTCAGTTAGATAAAAAATGTTTCTAGTTTTCTAATGTGTATAATTTGTAAAAATTCAACTAGTACTGGTTTGCTGTTAATTGTAAAATAAATCTATATTTTGTTCACCTTTTAAGTTTTAACAGCCAAAAGATACTCTCTAAATATTCTGCAATCTTCTTAAAATTATATATATATATATAATTATATATATATATATATATATATATATATATATATGGCGTTTTTCAATGAATGGAACAAATTTATGGGCTGACAATTCAATTTCAGCATGCACTTAAAAAAATAAGAGACATATATATATATATATATATATATATATATATATACAAAATATTGCAACAATAATACTCTAAGCAGAAAGGCAGCATCCTATGTATTATGGTTTAAGTCCTGCATACCTATATATAAAGTTGTAGCCTCTGTCTGTTATCAAACTCCTCTTAGGGTTTTGGAGAGACCCCTATAACCACATATTCTAAAACTATATTACCCAGGGTACTTGGATAAATATTTTTCATATTAATCAAAGGGGTCCCGAGGAGGGGGCAGAAACCCCTCTACTGAAAATTTTTTCCTTTTGATTTAAATTTGAACAAAATATAGGAGAAAGCCAGAAGATGGAGGTCATATGAGCAAGATCAAAATGAGACATATGGACATCAAGTTGAGTAAGAAATCACTAATTAGTGGGTAGTGCCTTACAATACATATTAGTTGTAACAATTCAACTGTTATATCAATGTTGAAATCTGCTCATCAATTTATTCAATCAAGTAATGCATCAAATACATATCAAAGGGGTCAGATCAAGCTATTTTTGCACAACCCCCACTGAATTTTCCCCCCTTCAATTCAAATTAAATTTAAACAAGGGAATGACTCCTAGTCAAAATATAGATGGGAAAAGCCAGAAGATAGAGGTCACATTGGCAAGATCATTGAGTAAGATTGAAATGCATCCTTTTTCTCCACAAATTATAACAATTTAAAATCCATCATTTTCTTACAAAAACATGTGTGATACGCAGCAAGGTTTAGGTAATTCAGCTAGTATTTTAGTACAAGGAGTACCTAATCCTGCAGGACAGTGAATAAAAAAAATAAATGTAAAATATGTTAAATATACTTAAGAGGTTTACTAAGAATTAAATATGAATTATCACAGCAACTTAATAATAAAGGGTCTTCAATCTTATCTAAAAGACTTAATCACTAAATTTTGCTAATAAGTTTTACTGTTTAAAATAAATCTCTCACAACTAAAAACTTTAATTTCTAAAAATAATCAGAAAGGGTTTTATTTTTGTTAAAAGAAAAAAAAGTAGAAGTGCATCAACAAAGTAAAAACATATCCTTTGATTGTTTTTTAAAGAGATATAAGCAACTTTAGCAAACTTTACAATAAATTTTTAAAAATATTAGGAAGTTGAAAGCTAAACAGCACTGATATCCAACTTGATTTTATAAGGTATGAGATTCAACTGTTACAAAGCATGAAAATAAAAATAAGATTAATAATGATTAAAATCTTTATAAGGATGAAAACAACTGTAAATATGTATTTTTTGCAAGGGATCAATTTTTTTTCAGTTATTTATTAGATTATTAGATGAAGTTTTACCAGTTTTATTTTAAAAATATTAAAACAAATCATGTTAAAAGTGAGAAAAACTACAGCTTAATCATGCCAGATAAAAATGGGATAAAAATACTTATTTTTAATTTTTTTTTTTATACACATCTACTTAACTTGCATCTCAATTTGGCTTCAAGGAATAAATGAGAAAAAAAGTTTAAAATATTTTAAATGTCATAATAATTTAACAAAGGAAAGTTCAATTATGCCAAAGGAAAATATTAGCAAATTAAAATTAAATCCAATTTTTGATGGAAATTAAATTTGATTTTTTTTAATACAAACTTTTGTGTGAAAAAGCTTCTTTTCAAGAAACTTCAAATAAAAGTTTATTCATTATTTTAAGTAAATAAAGATGAAAATCTGTTTTGAAAACTATAACATTTTAAGAAATACATGAATTTCATAGAAATGAATTTAAGTTTCATAAAAAGAATGTTTACTTTTTTAAGTCTCAGTTATTGGAAAGAAGATTTATTTTTGTTTACATAGTATGCAATGTAAACAAAAATAAATCTTTTTAATAACAGAGACTAAAAAATGATTTTATGGATTAAAACAGTTATAAGAACAAATTGTTGTAATTTCACTGCCTCACCACAAAGACAATCTGTGACACAAGGTCAATTTTTAACATGACGAATCAAATGTGACATTGGCAGGAATTCCATACATTCATTTTTTTCTTTTTTATGAATTAAAAAGAAAAATGAGAGAGCCCAGTAGAAAAATAAGGTGAATTCATTTTGCGTTTATATGATATAATTTTGATTATAATTAAATTAATAATTGATAATATTAAATGGATGAATTAACAATGCTGAAAAAGAAATTAAAAATAAAAATTTTATTTAGTTATTTATTGTTTTACTGATAGGTTAAAATCAATAAATATTTATATCTTTTTAGTACCAAGATTGGAAAATGTTTTAAACAAAAAAATAAAAAATTAAAAAATAAATAAAAAAAATTAAAAAATCCAAAGCATCATTTTTGGAATCAAAAATTAGGTTAAAAATTTTCTGATTCTGATACCCTAAAAAATTCTGATATTTCCAATTCTTGATTCCGATTAACTATCCCATCACTATACATAACCAAATAATACTTCATTTTCAGTCAAACTGGAGGGGAAAAAAAACCCTTAAGATATTATAGGGCTTAAAAACAAATCTTCAGATATTTGAAAAGTATAGAAAAATATTTATTAGAAATGAACCCTAATTAGAAAAGAACATAATTGATTATGTAGAAAATATCCAGGAGAAATCCTGATAAATACTTTTCTATCAATAAACACATGTCAAACACACTTTATTATATGACCAACTTTTACAAAATCCATACTTAAAGAATCTAAGATCTGTCTACCTATAACCACAACTGATGTAACTGAAATCATTTCACTCTCACACAAAGCATCACCCTTCCACCCAATCAACTTACAGACAACTACCAGGCATAAATAAAAATGCCCAATAGATGCATAAACACACACATTATCAACTGAAACCTGCATAGACCAATCAGATTTATGATGCACAAAAATTATACACAAATAATATTTGACAAATGCATACAAGGTTGCATTAACCCATGAATAAAAACAAACACAAAAATATAAGAAAATACCAGAATTTTCTTTTTACCTCTATATTAAATTTTCTGATGAAGCTTCAATATAAAAGTGAAACATTAAATTTATGTCTCCTACTTGATCCCAATTCATGCAAAAATATATAAAACAAAGAAGGTTTAGATTGATTGTTTTTTCATGGCAAATCCATCATTTGCAGGTTATTTAAAGCCAGAAAATATTTTTAGATTGTAAGAATTTTTTGGAGATAAAAATTTACTGATATAATTTCTACTAATTAACCCATAGCTGAGGGAGGAGAGAAGTGAATTCATACCTTTTACAAGGGTATTTCCACATAAGTGAATATAATGAATTTGACTGGAATTGGAACTCAGCTTTACAGTTTCCAATTTAAAGTTGTTATCCATTACACCACCCACACATCCAAGTTTACAGCACCTGTTATTCCCAAACAGGTCACTCATCAAGGTACTGACCAGGTAATGTTAACGTCAATGACTGCATGGAAACTGATGTTTCAACATGATATGGCCATAAGAAAAAACATTACTCACCAGAAAGTTGGTGAATCAAAAATATTACAACAAAGAACTAATCAGTTATCTTTTTTTTGCCAATTTTACTGAGAGGAGGAGGCAAAACAAACAGAAATGTTCAGAATAGATCTCCCTGGCAACCCTGTTATACAAGTACCACCAAATAAAAATAATAAGACAGACTTTATATCAGAACATATAAACATTAAGATTGCATAAAACAATTGTACAGCATCATTATGGTTTAATGAGAATTCTTTTGTATCAAATACAAGTACTGACTGGAATAGTCACCAGTGAGTAGTTTATTAAATGAATGCCAGTTCAAATACATGTTCTGCCAGCAATTTCTGTATAAGTTTAATAAACATGAAATAATTGTACCGAGAAGAAAATTATTTGAAAAATAAGTGTACCATACCAAAAAAGCACCATGCCAGGATTGGGGTTTGTATAAATAAAGATCACTTTAATGACCTGTTCATTGAGAGATGACTTGTATGATAATTCTTTGCACCTTCCTCAAACTTTTTTTTGTGCATTTGAATCAAATTTTATTTTTAACATTCTTAAAATTAAAACATCTTTGCTTATTTTCTTGTCTTCAATGTTAAAATCAATAAACAAAAATTACCAATTACTGACAAAATTTTTAAAAAAGTAAATAAAAATACATGTTTGACAGCTAACACAATCCAATTAAATATAGTCACTGAAGTTCTTCAAGACCAGAGGACACAATGGCCGAAACATTGTGATAACAACAACAATGATAAAGACAACAGTCTGCTTGTAAATAGTGTAAATAAATATCTTTTTTGAATGAAGTCTGTCAAAATTAAACGCACCTAATGCAATCTCAAACTTTTTGGTCAACCCAATACAAACAACAATTACCATCAATATCACAAAGGGATGATTAGGTTGAATCATAAATTAGTTTTTGGTTATCAACTTCAAATATTAATAAAATATTATTAGTTCCCAAAAACAAAATTTACTTATGAGTCAACCTAATGGAAAAGTAAAGAAATTCTTGTACTTTTCAAAAATGTACCAGGCAGAGTACTACAAGACAAGCAGGTTTCATTGGTAACAAAGAAAAGAGTACTGAACTGCTACGTGATATTTGTCCTCCTTTACAGTAGCGAACGTTGGACAATCTCCTCAAGTATAAAGAAGAGACTTGAGGCAACAGAGGTGTGGTTCTACAGAAGGCTACTAATGATACCATGGACATGGACCGAACATGTGAGCACCGATGAAGTTTTGGAGAAGATGCAAACAAAGAGGAAATTTATACTTAACATCAGGAAGCGGCAGCTGAAATTTCTGGGACATGTGATGAGAAAGGAGGGTTTGGAAAATCTGATACTCACACAGTGGATAGAAAGAAAGAGAGACAAGGGAAAGCAACGTGTGGCATACTTAACGAGCTTAAGTGGATGGCAAAACAGGGACTGGGAGAAATAATAAGACAAGGGACAGGAGGAAGTGGAGGGCCATGATTGCCTACATCCTGAAAAGGACACAGCACATAAAAAAAGATGACCAGAAACATTAAAAAAAAAAAAAAAAAAAAATTTAAATGTTTGATATATAAACAAATAAGTAAATAAATAAAATTAAGAAATTCCTTTCTCCACCCTTTTAGTGAATAATATTTTTGTTAAAAACATCAACAAAGTTTTAAATTACATAACTACAAGCTGGATAAACAAAAAAAAATATGCCAGTGAAGTATCTTGGTTTTTTGATACACAAATTAAAATTTATAACATGAACAACAGCAACAGATTTTTACATTATTAATCTGTTTCAACAAACTTGCTCTACTTTTAATGTTAATTATGAAAGTAATTATTAAAATTGAGCATACATTTTATTTATGGGGGGTAAATTTTAAGGCTTGAATCCTAATGCATTGTACAAATTTAATAAATAACATCTGCGGTTAGAATAAAAAAAAAAGAATCACCTCTAATACCAATATAATACTAACAATATAATACTATAATACTAACAAATACAAGTGTTTATCAAGAGAACTGTAGTATTAAATTTAACAACAGACTGGAAGCTGATGTCCTTTATAGCTCATTTAGGACAAGTCAAAGTTTTTTTTTTTTTCTCAAAATGATTGATTACTTGAGAGATCTGCCTATATTTCTGAGATGAGGCATTATGTACACTATTTACCTTATTCAGACTATTGTCCACATCTTTGTTGCCATATTTATCACAACATTTCGGCTGTTAGCTGAAGAAGGCCGAAGTGTACAATGGCCAAAACGTTGTGATAAATATGGCAACAAAGATGAGGACAATAGTCCGACTAATGTAGATAGTGTACTTGAGAGATGTTGAAAAACTACTGCTAACCAATCTGATTAAATTAAAACAAATTAATTCTTTGGTGCTTATCCAAATTATATTCACTTTTCTGATGGATGAAGAGGAGCAGAAGAAAAGACAGAGGAGGGAAGAGGAGGAGCAGAAGAAAAGACAGAGGAGCAGAAGAAAAGACAGAGGAGCAGAAGAAAAGACAGAGGAGCAGAAGAAAAGACAGAGGAGCAGAAGAAAAGACAGAGGAGCAGAAGAAAAGACAGAGGAGCAGAAGAAAAGACAGAGGAGCAGAAGAAAAGACAGAGGAGCAGAAGAAAAGACAGAGGAGCAGAAGAAAAGACAGAGGAGCAGAAGAAAAGACAGAGGAGCAGAAGAAAAGACAGAGGAGCAGAAGAAAAGACAGAGGAGCAGAAGAAAAGACAGAGGAGCAGAAGAAAAGACAGAGGAGCAGAAGAAAAGACAGAGGAGCAGAAGAAAAGACAGAGGAGCAGAAGAAAAGACAGAGGAGCAGAAGAAAAGACAGAGGAGCAGAAGAAAAGACAGAGGAGCAGAAGAAAAGACAGAGGAGCAGAAGAAAAGACAGAGGAGCAGAAGAAAAGACAGAGGAGCAGAAGAAAAGACAGAGGAGCAGAAGAAAAGACAGAGGAGCAGAAGAAAAGACAGAGGAGCAGAAGAAAAGACAGAGGAGCAGAAGAAAAGACAGAGGAGGGAAGAGGAGCAGAAGAAAAGACAGAGGAGGGAAGAGGAGCAGAAGAAAAGACAGAGGAGGGAAGAGGAGCAGAAGAAAAGACAGAGGAGGGAAGAGGAGCAGAAGAAAAGACAGAGGAGGGAAGAGGAGCAGAAGAAAAGACAGAGGAGGGAAGAGGAGCAGAAGAAAAGACAGAGGAGAGAAGAGGAGCAGAAGAAAAGACAGAGGAGGGAAGAGGAGCAGAAGAAAAGACAGAGGAGGGAAGAGGAGGAGCAGAAAAGACAGAGGAGGGAAGAGGAGGAGCAGAAGAAAAGACAGAGGAGGGAAGAGGAGGAGCAGAAGAAAAGACAGAGGAGGGAAGAGGAGGAGCAGAAGAAAAGACAGAGGAGGGAAGAGGAGGAGCAGAAGAAAAGACAGAGGAGGGAAGAGGAGGAGCAGAAGAAAAGACAGAGGAGGGAAGAGGAGCAGAAGAAAAGACAGAGGAGGGAAGAGGAGCAGAAGAAAAGACAGAGGAGGGAAGAGGAGCAGAAGAAAAGACAGAGAGGAGGGGAGGGGAGCAGAAAAGACTGAGAGGAGGGGAGCAGAAAAGACATAAGGTTGGGGAGAGAAGGAGAGAGATAAGATGTTTGTAGAGGAGAGAGAAAACAAAGGTAGGAGAAAGGCAAAGAAGGGAAACAAAAGAGAGGTAAAGAAGGGAGGGAGGGAGGAGGATAGGAGAGGTGAAATATAACAACCTACCTCCCCTACACACACACACACACACACACACACACACACACACACAATGTAATTTCATCAGCAAACAAAATGTTACTTTTCCTTGGATAAAAATAAACCTTATTGTTCCATTATTTCAGGGTAGAGAGAGAGAGAGAGATGCATATTTTATGCCAAAATTAATCACAAAACATGAAAGATGCAAATATATCTACTGAACTGACCGGAGTAGAACCAAATTGCCACACCCAAATAGAAGCAAAACTTAACCATGCATGAACACACCTTAATGCTTTTACCCAATGCCAATAACTTATTCTTTATTTTTCCTCCCATATATCTAGTTCCTTTTGTCATTTCTTCCTTTGAACTGACTGTTAAGCCAACTGAAACAGACCAATTGATTCAATTGCTTTCTTTTTAAGTACCAATACATTCCTTACTTTTTTAAAGACTTAACAGATATTCCTCATTCAATTAATATTTTCTTGTCTTGATCTAGGAGCCATCTCCTAAAAATTTTAAGCATCTTGTAAACAATGAGAATCAATGCAGAGATGATCATCATAATTATCTGCATACACTTCTACTGTTCTGCTAAATAATAATTAAAAAAAAACTTTCATATATGTGTGTGTGTGTGTGTGTGTGTGTGTGTGTGTGTGTGTGTGTGTGTGTGTGTCTGTGTGTGTGTGTGTCTGTGTGTGTGTGTGTGTCTGTGTGTGTGTGTGTATGTATGTCAATATACATGCAAAGATAAATATTAATGGAGTATGAGGTGATCAAAAGTTTTTGGCCTAGCCCACTTCCCAAAATGTGTCTAGATATTAGATTTAGATTTTTGGGAAGACTTCTTGGTCAATCAGAGAACTTTCCAACACAACTTCATATTAATGTAAATTACAAGAATTCTTCAAGCTAATAATCCAGTGCCTACAACTGCCTTAGCAATTACTTCAAGGTAGGCTCCAGGGTTTTAAGCTACTAACACAATATGAACCATTTAACATGCTATAACCTGCGCCATAAATATTGGCTCTCAAAGTTTGTAAGCAAAGTTTCAGTTTGTTTGGCTTTCTGCTTTATTTGTCATGATGTAGTCATATATTATAGCAGAGTATACATGGAGCAGATTACAATGGGTTGAACATTGAGAGCCAATAATTACAGTGAGGGTTGAATGCTGAAGAGCTAATCAGTAAAGCAGAGGAGCAGTTGAGATTAAGAAGAAAGTTAGTAAAAAACTAATATATATATATATATCAAGTTTAAATGGTCAAAGTTGAATCAGACCAGGAAACAGTGATATTAAAAAGTGCTCAATACACAGGTGAAAGAAAATAAAAATAACATATAGAGCTTTTAACTTTTGGATCCAAAGAAACTTGAACCAAAAGTCTCGAGTCCTTGCATACATATTAAGAAATTCCTCTTAAACATGTATAAGGCTGGATAACCCCACCAACACTGATACTTTTATAATACTCTTGCTTTTCTTCTCTTCTCCATCTTGTTATTCTTCTTCACATCCTCCTTCTCCCTTTATTATACCTAACATTGTGAGTTTGTTTTTTTAAAAAGAAAAAAAAAAAAGAAAAAATATATAGCGTTCATTAGTTTTTTTTCAAAAAATAAAGCATTAAGAGGTCATTTGATTAAAAAAAAAAAAAAAAAAAAAAAAAAAAAATCGCCTGAGGATACTGTAATGTTGAAACCAAGATATAGGATACTTGTGAGTGTGTGAGCATGCATATATATATATAAAATATAAAAGGCTCAAACACTAATATTCCATGGTTATAATTTATTACATTGGAATCGTAATCACGATCCAATCAATTCAGACCTACAAATTCAAAAAGAAATCGGAATATATATATATATATCTTATAAATATAAGTAAGTATACTCATCTGGAAAAACCTTAGGTGTTTTGGTTTGTAAATGAACAAACCAACACCCATCGATTACAGAAAAAACCCTTAATGAAGCCTTGCTATTAGCCAAAGAATTCATATCTAACAATAAAATAGATCTTATTAAACATTGCCGTAAATCATTGTTGTTCCACAATGAGTTATGGATTAAAAAAGGTGATAAAGAAAATTTTGACAATCCCATGGAGGCATATGATGGTGCAGAGGTATGCAAGTTGATCAGACGCCTCCTACTTAATAATTTAAAAAGACATGTGGACCCTAACAACCATGGTCTGTACAGGGTCGATGGATTGATTACAGTAGACAAAAGCAACCCTAGGAAATGTGACATAATCCAAAAAAAACTCCACTGGCTTTTTAAAAAATTTGGATTTAACCTTGATATAGAAATAAACCTAAAAGTTACCATTTACCTGGATATTATATTGGATTTACGTGATGGTAATATTTCACGGTATAGAAAGGATCACTCGGCACATATCTTGAAGCAGAATACCTAAAGGTATTAATCATAGACTGTCTACGAATTCATCAAATAATATTTTTAACGAAAATAAAATAATCTATGAATAGGCTCTAAAGTGGACATAACAATAAATTAGAATATATTGATATGAATGATGACCCTAGAACACAAAACAAACACAAAACTAGAAATAGAAATATATTGTGGTTTAACCCCCCCCATATAATTCAACGGTGAAAACTAACATAGGTAAAGTATTTTTTAGACTACTCGAGCAAAATTTCCCAAAAAATAATATGTTATATAAAATCTTTAATAAAAACTGTCAAATTAAGCTATAGTTGTATGCCCAATGTGGCTAGTTTAATTAAGATACAACATGAGAAAAATTAAGGACAAACAACGTAGCCCCCCCCCAGCCCCTAGACAAATGTAGACCTGAAAGGAAATTTCTACTAACACAATATGAACCAGAATTGAAAATTAAGGAAAAGGAACCCTATCCAATGATAGAAAAAAAAAAAAAAGAAAAAAAAGAACATGTATATAATTTTTTTTTTTTTTGCAACAAAGCAAGATGAAAAATATAGTATATATGGAAATACAAAGTAGTAGGACATAAAATAATCAAAACGGACTGAAGATACAAAATGTGAAACTAATTAGTGGTTACGGTATTTATACTTTTTTTTCTTTTTTTTTAAAAATTCTTAGAACCAGTTTATTTTTTAAGCACTTTTTATATTGGCAAGAAGATGGCAATTTCACAGCCAGTTTTGCCTGCAATTGATTTAAATGAATAAAAATTTATATATATTATACATATTTCTAAGAATTATATATCTGGTCCTCACCATTCAATGCATTGAGTGTTGAGGAACACAAATATAATGAATGCTATAAAAACAGACATTAAAAGTTGTGTGTATATATATATATATATATATATATATATATATATATATGTGTGTGTGTGTGTGTATGTATGTATGTATAGTATAAAAACAGGGTGAAGAAAGGCAAGGATAATAAAAAAAAATTTTAAGTGACCATAAAGAGATGAATTAAAATAATAAAATTATGAATGAAACATGTATAAATGAAAGATTGCTGCTTAAATACACATATATATATATATATATATATATATATATATATATAAATTATGTTTGTTCTTTACAATTTGTTCTTTGAGTACAAATGCATAATTAATGCTGTAAATACTAACAGTAAAAGATAGATATACATATAAAAAATAATAATGATTAAGGTATTGGTTAAATCCAGTGACTAGACCCAAAGAAATAGTCTAATTTGGTGTTACTATAATAATTTCTCATTTCAAGTCACTATCACAACACCCACACAGAAATGTACAGAGTTTGTGTAACATTTTATATACTCTGATCCTAGCCAAATGTGCCAAGGAGCGACACTCTGATCTTAGGCAATGCACAAATGCTCTGGCCCACGAAAACAATTCCAAGCCATATGAAATAATCCAATCATTGTTTTTTTTTTAATATTATTAAAATTTAAAAGAAAGATAATCTATTAGTAAAAAAAAAAAAAAAAAAAAATCATCTTTGTTGAGGCTTTTTATAAATTTTTATTTTAATTCTCATTGCTAATTTATACATGAGTATTATGTCTCTAAGCCTTACTCTGGCAATGAATTGTAGAGTGATAAAGACAATTTGTACATTTTTATTAACACATTGACCACCAACCACGAGTTAACTTGTCGGCGTCATAATAAGACCACAAGTTCTCTTGTGCTTGACATTTTCCGATACATTTTCATCTGAAGGCGCCAACAAGTTTATTCACTGTGATACTTTTAGTGTGCAAACAATGTTAAGACATCAATTGAAGCAATAAATCAACTCATAAAAAAATTTTATCACCTAAGTTGGCTATTATAAAGGTGGCGTTTGAAGTCAGATTTTGTAATTGATCTCTGGCAGTCAACAAGTTAACTAACGTAATACCTGTTAGAAAAAAAAAAAAAATTACGAGAATGGTATGGATATTGGCTACTACATCCTACTGAAAATCATGACTCTTTCAGTATAAATCAATCTGTGATTTTTAATAATTTTTAAAAGAAATCGTGCATTATATAAGAATCACAGTTCTTACTGCTGTTACTGCCTAAGCAATTAAGGGAGAGTGGTTGCCATGTGCTTATTTACCTGCTGTCTTCTGTCAATATTTAATGTCAAGGACTTTAAGACATATGGTAACTGAACACAGGGAGAAGTGAATTCATGCCATCAGCAAAAACAATTAGTGTAAAGTGAATACAAACAAGTTCAACTGGAATTTGTACTTATCATTGCATCAAGAAAATTAATGTTATTTTGTCAGATTTATTCAAGTTATTTTTGTTGAAAGAGAGAACAATGTAAACAGATAATGATTATGTAAAAATCAACACAAGATAATAGCCTATTATTATATACAAGTGTGTCACTGACAAAGAAAGTTTTACCCAATCCAATTTATAAAAGGAACATATAATCAGCTTACAAAAGGTGATTCATACACTTAACACTTGTCCTATTTAAAAGAAAGTTAATTAGAGCATAGTATTAACTAGAGCATTAGTATTAAAAGTGTTTAACTTAAATTACAAAGGACATAGTCATTACCAAGCAAAGTTCTTCATTATCTTTCTACTTTCAAAGTCAGTAAATAATCTTAAATCTAAAAACATCCCAACAGTGCTTAGAAGGAAACACAAAACTTTTAACATTGATTTATATTGCAAAATGAATGGGGAAACTTTTCCAATTAGTTTGTAGCTGAATGTAAAAGAAAGCTTAATTGCGGCTGACCTCATAATTGTGCATTTTCAAATAGTTCAAGCTAATTTTGAAATGGTGATTTTCTAGGTTGGCAGATCATTACCAGTATGATAGGAATGGTATGGCAATCTTTTTATTCATTTCCCCTCAATTTTATTTACAGCAGTCATTTCTCAGTTCACTTCCCAGAAGACTGTCAGACATGGGGAATAATGTACCTTACCCTGTCATGCAGTCTCTCAAAGTATAGGCTGGAAGGTGGGTTGGTGGATCATTCCCATAATGCTCCCAAAGCTGAAAAAGCACATCTGCCTCCAACACTTTATTTCACCTGGCAGAGAGGGGTGGGGATAGATTCATACTTTTTCCCCAAGGTATTAGTGTGACGTGAACACTACTCTCAATTTGGCTGTCATTATCTAACTTGACTAAACTTTCTTATAAAATAATGATGATGATGATGATGATGATTTAGTGTGTATCTCTGAAAAGATCATGCAGTTATGTGTGGGTAACAACAGATATCAAGGAAAGTGGAATCTGCAATTTCAAGTTCAGTCCTAATCAGTTGCATTCACTTTATGTTAATGCTCTGAGAAAAAAGAAAGAGAGAAAAAAGAAAGAAAAAAGAAAAAAAATGACCAATATGTCTCTTCTCCCTCAAGCTATGGGTTAAATATAAGAACCTCCACTAAATTTTCAATATGTAAGGTCAAAAATTATTTTTTAAAAATGAAAAAATATTCTTGAAGCTTTCTTTTTAGCTTTAATCGAAAGCTAAATGATTAAATTTACTATTTCCAGCAAGCAAAATACTTGGGTGTATTTCAAATAGAAATTATATTGATTGGAATCTCAATTTTTTGGTCACTTTCAGAAATTTTTAAAATTCAGCCATTTTTGACACATCTGTGAACAAAAAGTTAATTCTTGGTTTTAAAAATCTTCCAAAATTAAAATATACTTTTCTGAAACTTTGAGGAATATTAGCTGATTTAAAGTATAACTAATCTGATTTGAAAAAATATTTACTTTACATTTAAAATAACAGAAATGGATTTTTAAAACGAACAGTAGAAGTGATTATGCACTTATTACCATCACTTGTCCCTCATAGATCACTTGACAAGCGATGATAAAATATGTCAACAGTTGTTCTACAGAGACTTTATATGTTAAGATATAATTTAAGAAAATGATGAGTGCCTTTTTTTTCTTTTTTTTTTCTTTATTTTATAAATATAATTTTAAAGTACTCCATGATCTTAAAAATGTTAGAAAATATTCTCCATAATCTAATTTAGGAATGTTGAATTTAAATTTATTATAGTAATCACTCTTATTTTTTGATTATTTTGTGTATGGTAGACTATACTTTCAAACAGGGGTACATTATGTAATATTTTATATACATAAAAAGAAATTAAAAATTATTTAAAAAATCGTGAAGCAAAATACTTTGTATTAAGCTTTTCAATTTTTGATTAGTAAATATAGGTTTTACTTAAAAATATCACCTAACTGGATTGAAGTAATGCAGAATTTTAAACAATTTATATATTATAAATTATTATAATTAAAATTTTAAAAAATAATGACAACAATTCTTGTAAAATTTCATTATTCATTTTTATCTTAAGACAATAGTGTCCTTAATAAATCTTATTCATAAATACAATTAAAATATTTTTTAATTAAATGCTTTAAATAGTTTTATTGCAATTTTTATTTTACGAATCAGAGCAGATTTTCAGGAAATGTGCATTAGTTTCAAAGAAAAAAAAAAAAAATTTATGATTTATATTCTCCAAGGAGTCCGGCTTTTAACTAATAAAGCAAATTTTGAGATTGAAATTTAATTTCTTGTTTTCAGGAAATTAAGTAAGTGGGGCTTACATCTACATAAATAAAAAAAAAAAATTTTCCAAAATAATTTCATTCATTTGTGAAGAAGTCTTGAAAGTTTAATTAAAATCAAACAATTTGATTTTTGCAAGAATTTCCAAATTAATGTATTTTTCATCTGGAAAAAAAAAAGTGCGAAACACTTATAAAATTACGCACCAACTAAAACATTCAAGATTTTTAACCAAAATTTGATACATGCTAGAAAGGATTAAAAAATTTAATCAAATAATAAAAAAAAATACTTTGGTCTTTCTTCTTAATAATAACAAACATTTGGCAATAAAATTTTGTTTATTAAGTTTGAAGGTTTTTTTTCATTATGCTATGCTTTTTTTTTCAGCAACAAGTGGAGGTACCTAATAGTAGGATGTACAGGGCTCTCTAGCCCTGAGTGATAGCCAATCTTTGAGAAAGAATTCCGAAATGTGAAGAAGGCAACAGGAAGCCATTCCACAGCCTTTCTCAAGAAGACATTGCGGTCCACAAATAATAAAGGAATCTGTAAAGAGCCATGACCACCTACATCTTGAAGGAACATGAATTTTAAAATAAATAAATAAAATGATATGCCAATTTTTTTTCAGCTGACTTACATACAAATTTAACTGAAACAAATTAGCAACAGTATTTACATTAGTCGGACTATTGTCCTCATCTTTGTCACCATATTTGTCACAACATTTTGCCCGTTGTACGCTCCGGCCTTCTTCAGGTGGTTGGAATTTCGAACCGAACCCTTTATTTCGATCACTGGGGTAGACTGTTCTAGTTCCACGAGCCATGTTTGATGGATGTCAGTTATCAGTTATCTCCTGGTAATTTTCCCTCTGAAAGTTCTCCACTGCCTGAACCGGGTATTGAACTCGCACTCTTTGGGTATGTCACTGGATCTAACCAACGCCTTTATCCACTGTACCATGTGTCCTTGAGCAACATAATACAATATTTTATATAACATGGAATACTGCTGCCATATATGGTCTGGTGCCTTCGCTGTTTGCCTTAAGGTCCTCAACAAGATCCAGAGACGGATATGCAATGTGGTTGGTCCTGATCTGACATCCCGTCTACAGTCGCTCTCTCAGATGTGCTGTTACCTCTCTCTGTCTTTTCTACAAATACTTTCACAGTAACTGCTCCAACAAGCTACTTTCACTAATTCCCAGACTGCATGAATTTAAGCATGCTACTAGACTGGCTTCACTGTCTTGCCCTTTCACTGTTGAAATGGTTAAATGTGGCCATCTCTTCTACTCCAATAGCTTCATGTCTCGCACCTCCCGTCTGTGGAATTCCCTTCCTATTACTTGTTTCCCTGATAGCTATAATCTCAAACTATTCAAATGTAATGTCACTCAACATCTCCTGATTCCCTGTCCTTCTCTTCATCCTTTCCTCCATCACGCCTCTTTACTCTTGCTCCCACTCTATAACCCCTTGCGTACTAGTGGCATCCTGCCTTGCTTGGGGTGAAAAAAAAAAAAAAAAAAAATACAAAGTGTTTCTTTTATTAAAATTAATTTATGATAAAATTAGTTGGCAAAATATTGTATTACACATCGTGTTTTTTTTTTTTTTTATATAATCAATTATACTAATCAGTAATTTAAAATTTGGAAGTTTAATTATTACAGAAATTATTTTTATTGTTAAATAAATTCTACTGGTGGTATTATTGTAGAATTTATTAAACATATTAAAACTTTCACTTACTCTATAAGTAATACTTTTTTATTTTTTTTGTATTATACTAATAATTCATTTTACTGTTACTCCTACAGTTAGATTTTTTTTTCTTTTTTTTTTTTTTTTTTTTAATACTAATAAAAAATTTTCTGGTTGATAATAAGGAGATAAAGGGGAATCATGCTGGAAATTCTTCATTTTCCAATTTTTTTTTTTTTACCTAAAATTTGATTTAGAAAGTTCCAACACTAAATGTTTATGTTGGACATTGTAGATGAACAAAAATGAAATGGATTGTCAGTGGTCAGGAATTAATGCAAGCAATGCTGATAAAACTATATAAGAGACGAAAAGGGGAAAAATTAATGTTTTTTTTTATGAATTAAATCTAACATTAATTAGCTAGATGACTTATAATTGGCAGGAGGAGGGGGAGAAACAAATTGTTTGAGTCCCAGCAATTTCTAATAAAAATATGAATTTAGTTCTCAAATCCAGAATATTTTTTCTCCCAATAGAAACTGCTTATGTGGAGGATGTTGAAAATGATCCTGGATTTAACAATTTTCTTTATTTTGGACTTTCATAAATTCATTTTTCATTACTAATGTTTATCTTTTTGGGACACGTTAAGAAAAAAGTATTTAAATGCTGAGCAAAGTCTTTTTTCCATAAATTCCTGTAGAACCCATTTTTCTAGTCTGTAATTTTTCTCAACTCTGTAAATTACTACAGTTGACTACTTGTATATGCAATAAATTGTTAAATAAACTTCAAAGTCTCTTCTCAGATTTCTCAAATATTATGGTTGAGGATAAAAGTGTTAGGAACTTTTGCATCCATTATAATGCTGTGATTTGTAAAACTTAAGATATGCTTTTATGGAAATTTAAAAAAAGGAAAAAACCCTTTCAATGCTAAAATAGTGAATAGTTTCTATGTATTTCTATGCGTAAATGTTTTTGTGAATTATCATTGAAAAGACTAATAAGAAAACGAGACAAAATTTCATGTAAAAATATTGTTTATTCACCTCCAGATTTCATCAATATTAGTGTGTGTGTGTTTTGGGGGTTTTCTCCAAATGTGGATCTCTTTGTGACAATGCCAGAGACTATCTTCCCCACTCAGGTGGGTGCTTATATAACTTCCTGTCTTCCGGTTGTCTCACTTATGAACATACTAAGCACAGCTGGTTCAATCACCTGTTTATATATCACAATGACATACTGTAAGACACAAATCTGCACCTGATAACCAAGAAAACAACTTTCAGGTCAACCCTTTGATGCCCTAGACCTTTTCAATGTTCTGGTGTGACACTGAGCCCAAAATCTATTTTGGTATCACTTAGGCAGAGCCCAGTACATATTAGGGTCATTACAGACCAACTCCTAAGAACAAAAGTTTTCTTATCATATTCAATTCAAACAATTTGATATTTCATGGCATAAATAATTGCCCATTGACATTACTGCAGCTACACCTCTCTTCCAATCATTTGCTGCACTAAATATTTCTGGTAGTATAGAAAAATATTTGATGATTATTATAAATTTTTTTTTGCAATTTTTTACCAAAGATTAGTGTGATGCATTGAAGAAAGGGATTGTTGATGGTCAGGAACTAATGCAAACATTACTCACAGAATAGAGTTATTATATAAATATTTTTTATGTACATAAAAAAAAGTATCAGAAAATGCTTTAAAATCAATTTTTAAAGTAAAATTATTAAATTGCAGCATTTTCATAAAAGCTGCTAAAAAGAAACGTCAAAATTTATATACAAGGTGTGTTCAAAAAGTATCCAACCTTTGGGAGAAAAAAAAAAAAAAATTTTGTACATTTCACAAATTTTATTTCATCATTTTCAAAATACTCTCCTTGAGAGTTCACATACTTCTTTCGGTAGTTTTGCTACTGCTAGTAATACTTATGGAGATTTGTCATCACTTTTCTTTTAATTTACTCTCACAAATCAAATCAGCATGGTTTTCAGTTTGGGGAATAGTTAAAAGTCACACATTGCCAAGTTAGGAGAATAAGGAGCCTGTCAAACAAGTGCTATATTGTTCTTGACTAGGAAAGCTTGGATTATATCACTGGAATGAGTGGGTGCATTGTCATGACTAACTTGCCAATTCTTTAACACCTGCATATCTGGCCTCTTTTGATGCACAGCATCACGAAGGTAACATGTAAACTCCAGGTAGTATTCCTTACTAATTGTTTGGCCTTGCGGTATGTATTCATGATGCACAATATCATGAAAGTCTGTAGTGAAAGAAATAATCAGTTACCCCCCCAAAAAGATTGTGTTTTGTGTGCAATCTGCCAAAGAAAAATTACCAAAAAGTAGTTAGCAAAAATCTACTTCAACGACTAGAATCTATGCTAATGTTCTCCCCTCCCCTGTTTGGCGTGGCCAATCAGAAAGATCTCTCGATGAATCAAAGCCGTTGTTTTTCGCTTATAAAGGCAGAAGATTTTCTGAGCTGGTGAACCGAACATGCATTTTTGCTGGTTAGAAGTGAAGGTTGGACGTGTGACCCCATTTTGTTGTTTCTACGTTGCTTGTTGGACTGTTACGATGAGCTATCGTTTGAACTGTGATTTGGCTACAAGTGTTGCGATCGAGAAACAGAAGAAATCTATTGCAAGCATTTGTTGCTACTATAAGTTGACAGTCTTTTCTTTTCTTTACTACAACAGAGTCAAAGAAAAAGGTCAACATTATCTTCACATTGTTGCGAATAGCTATTTGGGACCATGGTGATGATGGATGCTTCCATTGGGAAGACTGGAACTTGGTTCCTGGGTTGTAACCATAAATCCATTTCTTGTCAGTGATTATGGTCTTCATGAAGTCAGGTTCAGGGTTTGCACAGTCCATCACATCCTGAGCGATTTCCATACAGACTGGCTTTTGCTGCTCTGCCAGCACTTTGGAGACAAATTTCACCAACACTCTCCACATCTGTACTCTAGGCGTAATAGAGATGCACCCTACCAGTGCAGAAATTTGTATGCAAGCATGGGAAGGACAGCATCACCACATTAGTTATGTAACCCCCCCCAAAAAAAAAACCTTTTTGAACACAATTCATATATATATATATATATATATATATATATATATATATATATATAAGAGAGAAAGACACACACTGAAATTTGCATTTATTATATAGATGTGTGTGTCACACTTTTTCAATTAAAAGGGACTCAACTCATTAGCTCATCTTCTATATAATAAATGCAAATGTCAGTGTGTCACACTTTCAACTTCACTCCTAGAGGCATTAGCCAAACATATTCTACCATTCTCTGTCTATATTTCTGAGACGAGGTATTATGTACACTATTTACATTATTTGGACTATTGTCATCTTTGTCGCCATGTTTATCACAACGTTTCCACTTTCAGAGAGGAATTAACAGGAGATAACTGGCATCCATTAGACATGGCACATGGAACTAGAACAGTCTACCCCAGTGAGTGAAATAAAGGGTTCAGTTCGACATTCCAACCACCTGAAGAAGGCCAGAGCGTACAACGGCCAAAATGTTGTGATAAACATGGTGACAAAGATGGTGACAAAGATGAGGACAAAGATGGTGACAAAGATGAGGACAAAGATGAGGACAAAGATGAGGACAAAGATGAGGACAAAGATGAGGACAAAGATGAGGACAAAGATGAGGACAAAGATGAGGACAAAGATGAGGACAATAGTCTGAATAATGTAAATAGTGTATATTCTACCATTTTGGAATCGGGTCAACTGTGAGCAAACTAAAAACATTCTGGGCTGGATCCGCAATCCTGAAATTTTGCTTTCCAGTCAACTTTGATACTCAAAAATGTAAATGTTTCTGAATGAAGTTCCACAGAAACAGCTTCTTCTGATGAACCATAGCTCCCAAGAGGATACTTTCCCAACCACTACATCTTTATCTTTCCCACATGTCCTCATAAACTGCACTTCTTACTGCTCATACAACCTCCTTCAGTAACCCTCTATCTTAAGTGGCTCTTGGAAAAAAATCCTCTAATGACAATAAAAACAAACCAATATTAACTAAGTAGTCATTACTCTATGGCTAAGGACTGATATAATTATACATTTACTATTAGACTGGCAGAGCCATTAGAATGAGGCACCTAGTAAGGATCAGACTTCTATATAATGTAATGGCAATAAATATAACTATGTACATGATATGGCCAATTATGAATAAGAAAAACTACATTTTTAAACAAAATCTGCTGTTTCATTATATGACTATTTCCTAACAAGTTTGGTATGAAAATAGCCACATTTTTTTATTTTTTGTAAAACTACTTTTACATGTAGCTAAAGAAAAAAATTGAACATTTTATAAGTTTTTGTTTTATCAAAAGATATTTTGAATTTTTACACATTTTCAAAATTGTACAAGAATGTTATTTTTTTTTGTTTTTTTTAAATTGCAGAATGGTTTTCACTAAGAAAATTCTTACCATCCTTCATTCCATGCTATAATGTTCTGATATGAACAAACTTAAAAAATCAACAGAGACTGTTTAACAGAGTTGAAAGTTGTTTTTTTTTTTTGAGGAGGGTATCAGCATATGCACTCAAATGTTTAGTCTATTTATTCATAAGAAATCTGATATAAAACATGAGGGTGGGAGAGAGAATGGATTAAAGACAGGCATTTGTTCCAAATTTCAAGCTTGTACATTCATTACTATACAATGTGCATAGAAACAAACTTTAAAATGTTTCCCAATTCCATTATTTTATTTGTATCATTTCTAGAATTTAAAAATTACCCTATTTTCTTGAGTATAATATAACCCACGTAGTACAGCCATCTTTATGTAAATTTTTTTTATCCATTAAAATCTCAATGTCGTACATATATTTCACTAAAATATTTAGTTTTTCACAATATTAAAGAATAGAAATGAACTGGATGTTTAGTCATTGTTTTTCTTCACCTAATTTCCATTTCAAAACTTATTTTCAAATTTTTGGGAGAATACCATACGCAGTAAAACATTTTAAGGTGTAAATTAATCTATCATATTTTTCTGTTTCATATGACTATTATATTTCTATATATTAATAAACTATGAAAATAAAACCATATTCTTTCATTATGAATAAAGAGAGAAAACTTTATAAAAAAAACAAGAAAATCAAAACATAAACACACTTGTGAGCAAAACTGAATGTATTTGCAATCTTGCTGTTTCAAATAAGGTTTAAGCCAAGCAAAAATTTCTGAAAACATGTACTTATGTGTAGACCGAACCTCCTTTTTTGCCTTTAACTTTCGTTCAAAATATCTCATTATGCACAAGTACATATGGTATATAAAGAGTAGAGAAGGTGAAAAGCACAAGTTTGAAAGCTTGTAGACCATCTATTAGTACTAATAAAATTTGTTTGAATTTTTTAGAAATATTTCATTATTACTTTTTGACTTATCTTCATCTAGCCTGAATTTTTTAAGTATTTTCACTATTAATTTTTGACTAAGTTTTTTCATCTTATTTTTTCCTTTTTAATATAACATTCAGATAATAGAATTTAGCAAATTAGTGTGTCGGAAAAATGAAAGAAAGAAGAGTACAATGAAAAAAATCATATGCTGCAAAATTCAAAGATCTTTTTTATCCAATGAAATACTTATTAGATACGTGTGACTAATTCTTTAACAGATTCTTGAAATTGTATGTTTTGCTCAAAAAATCTTCAGAATTAGGTTTATTCATATTTGTTTTTATTTACATTTTTGGTGAAGCAACATTAAATGTTTGGATGTGATAAATAAAGAATTTACCAACAAAATGAATAAAAGCATAACTTTAAATGAGTGTTCTGAAAGCAATACATCCTATTTATTTCCACAGAAACTATAATAAATGCAAGAGAGTACAATCACACTCTTAGAGCAAGTTTTCAGCATCAAAGCATTATTTTCAACAGTCACCACTACTAGATATGTATTTTCAAGGTTCTTTATTTTGTGGGTTGACACGACCATCCAGAACAAGCATATCACTGTTGTTAACAACCAAAACAAATTACCTGTGTTCACATTCACTTTTTTGTCTATGTAAATATTCTGCAAGCACTAAATGTTAAAATGGTCCAATTTATTTCTGCATGGAGGAATTCAATGATACACCTCAGTTTCATTTGTAAATTCATATCAGACACCATTTTGCCAGATTGCTATCAAAGGAAAAAAAGAACAAAATTGGCAAGAAGGTTAAAATTTGTTTGCAACATCAATATCCATCACTGACATCAGGTCCCATCATAATAAAACTGTTGGTCTTATTTTGGGGTAACACTAGCCACAAAGTGAAAAGGTGATGTCTGTATTTATTAGTAGGATTCCTATTGCCTTTAAAAGGTTTAGGTTGCTAGTAAAATTATTTCTCTTACATCAATTACAGAATTTATAAATTATATAGGGATGATAAAAAAAAGAAAGAAGCTAAATTGTGTTATCTTGAGAATAGAAATTAAAATACAAGACAAAATATTACAAAATTAATTTAAACATACTAAGCTTAAAGCCAAACACATACAGAGAGAGTGTTTCATCAATTCCCCAAATGGGAACGGATTTCTTGCCTTGAAACAAAAAAATAGCATTTAGAATCCTGGTTTCAAACATTTTTAACCCTTGGAACAAATAAGAAATATTCTGATATCTCAGCTATAAAACAAACTCTAAAAAGAAAAGGCTGAATAGGCCGTCAACTATTAATTGGTTTGTATAGCCAATGTTTATAAAAAGAAAACCTTCAATATCTTATAGTTTCAGATATTATTTTTAATCAATTCACCCCAAGCAAGGTGACATTGCTACCAAGATGCAAGAGGCAACTGGGAATAAAAGAGAATGAAAAGATTTTAGAAGGAACTGGAAACCCAATCCTAAATAGGAAACAAGTGATAAATTTCTATTCCTGTTCAAAAGGAGTATGAACTGGACAATAGGCGATCCTCTCTACTTAAATTAAGGGAAAAAATAAATTAATGGGAAAAAAAATTAAAAAGGGATAAAAATAAATATGCTTTTAAAATGTTCAAAAGGTTGTGAATATCAATTTTTAATATCAAATATATAATTACAAAAAATACTGTATTATTGACAGTAAAAAAAAAAGAAAAGAAAAGAAGAATCTATACATACACAAAATAGAATTCAATGTGATTTTTTACATGGCTTCCCTTTTATAATATTGACAATTTTCTGCTTTCAGGGTACTAGTCTTTATTCTAACAATGTTACTTAAATGGGAATCTCTCTCATTATTCCTTTCAGCAGTTTTGATGATTTTCCTGCATGAAAAGAATTGTTCACAGCAGTATGTACTATCCAATAAGCGTAACAGTTTTCTAGATAAGCTAAATAATTTTTTATTTAGCTCTGGCTCTTGTGCCATGCACCAGCCAGTGTGTCTTGGCAAAGGCCTTTGTCCCCTTTCTCTTTTAGTGCAACGGGGAAGTGAACCTACTAGCAGAATCTGAGAATAATTTTCTTGACATATGTTACTAAAGTAAAAAAAAAAAAAAAAAATACCTAAAGATTTTTTTTTTTTTATATCAAAATATTAAGTGGACCAGAGTGCAGCCTGCAGGTTGGATGTCCCTGCTTTAGAAGGAACCAGAAACAAGGGTGTGAATCAGATGATTGGCAAACCTGTGAAATTATTTTTTTCACACATACAAACATATAAAAAGGATAGAGGCACATGCCTGACATTTTTAAATTTGGAAATATAAACTAAAGTGATTTATAATTATTTCATTTAAAACTTATTTAAAACATTATCTTTTTCCCTAAAAGTAACTAATGGGTGGCCTAAAAAGTTCATGGTCTTTGCTAGTTGATGGTATTAACATAGTTCATTTAAAAAAGATTATAATTAAAAAATGTCTATATACAGTGTGCAATATTTTTAAAAAATTAAATTAAATTCAAAATTGTCATGTTTTTATTTATTGATTGATGATGTAAACTAAACAGCATTTGGCAATCTTGGACCTTTATGCCCAAAAGAAAAAACGAAAATAAAATGAAGTGTCAAAAGGACAGTTTTTCCCTTGACACCTATTATTTTACCTACTTTAACTCCTCGGCAATGTTTGTTTTAAAAAGCAATGATTAGAACTGTAATAAAACCTAAACAAATGATGAAAGTGAATTTTTAACCTTTTGTTTGTTTCAAAATTGCCCAGCATTTTCTTAAAATAAATAAACAGTTGGTGAAGGTGATATGATGATTAAGCCAAAAATAGGACAGTTGATGCTGATAGCAAACAAAGATATTAATTGAAAGTAATTACTATAATACAATGCAGGAGGTAGCCAACATATCAAAAATATCCAAATCAAGTACTGAAAATCACTTACACCAACTTGGTTATGTTAATCACTCTGATGTGTGGCTTCCACATATGGAAAAGGCAATAATGGACTTTATTTCATTATGTATTTTGCGACTTGAACAGAATTAAAACCTTTCATTATTTTAAACAAGTTTACAACATTACACCAATGCAAAATGCAAGAGATCATGGGGTGAGAAAAATAAGTCACCACTTACTGTACCAAAAGTATAGTTGGTACAAAGGTGGTGCTGGGTATATAAAGGAATTGAAACAGAGACACTTAAGATTTTTTTGAAAAACCAAACAATAGAAGTGAACAAGTAGTCCTTCCACTTCCAGACCAAGTGAAGGCGGCTATCAAAGAAAAACCTGCATGTAGAATTAGCTAAGAGAAAGAACATAATATCCTATCCTTGTAATGCTCAATTCCACTGTTCTTTGACAACTAGGTAAAAATTGTTCAAGATGGGCAGGGTAATTTTCACTTACCCACTGCATTCAGCAGATGCTGCACTTTAAGATTACAATTTAATGTAATTAATTACAGAATTCTCTTAATGAAGGAGAAAAAAAATCCAATTTCCTGGATGGTTGCAAAAGACACCTAGAGTAGTTCTTTATTCAGAAAGATTGTGAAGAAAAACTTTAAAGAAAAACTTTAAAGAAAAACTTTAAAGAAAAACTTTAAAGAAAAAAAAGAAAGAAAAACTTTAAAGAAAAACTTTAAAGAAAAAAAAGAAAGAAAAACTTTAAAGAAAAACTTTAAAGAAAAACTTTAAAGAAAAAAAAGAAAGAAAAAAAAGAAAGAAAAAAAAGAAAGAAAAACTTTAAAGAAAAACTTTAAAGAAAAACTTTAAAGAAAAACTTTAAAGAAAAACTTTAAAGAAAAACTTTAAAGAAAAACTTTAAAGAAAAACTTTAAAGAAAAACTTTAAAGAAAAACTTTAAAGAAAAACTTTATTCAGAAAGATTGTGAAGAAAAACTTTAAAGAAAAACTTTAAAGAAAAAAAAGAAAGAAAAACTTTAAAGAAAAACTTTAAAGAAAAAAAAGAAAGAAAAACTTTAAAGAAAAAAAAGAAAGAAAAAAAAGAAAGAAAAAAAAGAAAGAAAAAAAAGAAAGAAAAACTTTAAAGAAAAACTTTAAAGAAAAAAAAGAAAGAAAAAAAAGAAAGAAAAAAAAGAAAGAAAAAAAAGAAAGAAAAAAAAGAAAGAAAAAAAAGAAAGAAAAAAAAGAAAGAAAAAAAAGAAAGAAAAAAAAGAAAGAAAAAAAAGAAAGAAAAAAAAGAAAGAAAAAAAAGAAAGAAAAAAAAGAAAGAAAAACTTTAAAGAAAAACTTTAAAGAAAAACTTTAAAGAAAAACTTTAAAGAAAAACTTTAAAGAAAAACTTTAAAGAAAAACTTTAAAGAAAAACTTTAAAGAAAAACTTTAAAGAAAAACTTTAAAGAAAAACTTTAAAGAAAAACTTTAAAGAAAAACTTTAAAGAAAAACTTTAAAGAAAAAAAAGAAAGAAAAAAAAGAAAGAAAAAAAAGAAAGAAAAACTTTAAAGAAAAAAAAGAAAGAAAAAAAAGAAAGAAAAACTTTAAAGAAAAAAAAGAAAGAAAAAAAAGAAAGAAAAAAAAGAAAGAAAAAAAAGAAAGAAAAAAAAGAAAGAAAAAAAAGAAAGAAAAAAAAGAAAGAAAAAAAAGAAAGAAAAAAAAGAAAGAAAAAAAAGAAAGAAAAAAAAGAAAGAAAAAAAAGAAAGAAAAAAAAGAAAGAAAAAAAAGAAAGAAAAAAAAGAAAGAAAAAAAAGAAAGAAAAAAAAGAAAGAAAAAAAAGAAAGAAAAAAAAGAAAGAAAAAAAAGAAAGAAAAAAAAGAAAGAAAAAAAAGAAAGAAAAAAAAGAAAGAAAAAAAAGAAAGAAAAAAAAGAAAGAAAAAAAAGAAAGAAAAAAAAGAAAGAAAAAAAAGAAAGAAAAAAAAGAAAGAAAAAAAAGAAAGAAAAAAAAGAAAGAAAAAAAAGAAAGAAAAAAAAGAAAGAAAAAAAAGAAAGAAAAAAAAGAAAGAAAAAAAAGAAAGAAAAAAAAGAAAGAAAAAAAAGAAAGAAAAAAAAGAAAGAAAAAAAAGAAAGAAAAAAAAGAAAGAAAAAAAAGAAAGAAAAAAAAGAAAGAAAAAAAAGAAAGAAAAAAAAGAAAGAAAAAAAAGAAAGAAAAAAAAGAAAGAAAAAAAAGAAAGAAAAAAAAGAAAGAAAAAAAAGAAAGAAAAAAAAGAAAGAAAAAAAAGAAAGAAAAAAAAGAAAGAAAAAAAAGAAAGAAAAAAAAGAAAGAAAAAAAAGAAAGAAAAAAAAAGAAAGAAAAAAAAAGAAAGAAAAAAAAAGAAAGAAAAAAAAAGAAAGAAAAAAAAAGAAAGAAAAAAAAAGAAAGAAAAAAAAAGAAAGAAAAAAAAGAAAGAAAAAAAAGAAAGAAAAAAAAGAAAGAAAAAAAAAAGCTACATAAATTATGATTTGATAAAAATGAACAAATTAGATTCAAATTATAGCTAACATTATAACATATTTTATTAATTATCAACTTCAGACAAAATGTCGTTTTACTGAAAATTATTAGTAAGATATTTTACAGCCATATCACACTGAAACACCTGTTCTCATCTGATCACCGAAGTCAAGCAAGTTGAGCTTGGTCAGTGACTAAATATGTACATGCTTGGGAATACCAGGTGCTGTAAGCTTGGATGTACAGGTGATGTGATGGATAACAGCTTAGTATAAGTCAGATAATTGAATTCGAATTTCAGTCAAGTTTGTTACATTAACATATGTAGATACCCTTATGAATGGTATTAATCTAACTTATACACCCCAGATATGGGTTAAATAGAAGGACAGATTAGGTTCTATTGCATTGTTTGGCAACCAGTCTACTGCAGGAATTCTACCAAATCTGTCATGAATTGAAAAGAGACATGATCACTCAAGCGTGCATCACACATAACACCTAAAGCAAGAAGGATTAATAAGATATCCCTGCTGTGGATAATAACTTTAAATTTAATTAACTTCTTATTTGCAGAGAAAGAAATTACACAGTATTTAAAACATATCAATTATTACTTTGTTAAATTTCAGCTTATTAAAAAACTTTATACTCTTTAAGTTACACACATTCAAATGAAGCCAAACATTTTTCTGTTAAATATTTGTGTGCATTTTGTGTCTACTACTATGTCCATACACCAGGTATAGATAAAAGGACAATGTATCACATAGGCAGTTCGCATTTGGAGTAACAGTTGAAGTAGTATGAGTAGTCATTAAGAAATCTTTGTTTAGCCTACTTTTGGACATACAAAAACTGCCTTCGAAAAAGAAACTAGATTTAAAAAAACATTTTCGTAAAATACCTCAACAATTTCTGGAATATAAAAATTTTGTATTTTACATTTCATCTGCTTTCTTCCTTTTCTTTCTTTGTGGATGAACTGAATATCTTATTTTTTATTTTTTTTAATTTTTTTTTTTTTAAACAAAGCCAAACTTTCACCCCTTCAACATTCCACAAGATAATTCCACCCTCCCAGAACACTTTATGAAGATGTGTGAAAGATGGCATAACAGAAAATAGAATCAATTAGCAATTAAGTTGTTGAGAGAGAGAGGAGGAAAGGAGAGAGAGAGAGAGGAGGAGGAAAGGAGAGAGAGAGAGAGGAGGAAAGGAGAGAGAGAGAGAGAGGAGGAAAGGAAAGGAGAGAGAGAGATGAAAGGAGAGAGAGAGATGAAAGGAGAGAGAGAGAGAGAGGAAAGGAGAGAGAGAGAGAGAGAGGAAAGGAGAGAGAGAGAGAGAGAGGAAAGGAGAGAGAGAGAGAGAGGAAAGGAGAGAGAGAGAGAGAGAGGAAAGGAGAGAGAGAGAGAGAGAGAGGAAAGGAGAGAGAGAGAGAGGAAAGGAGAGAGAGAGGAAAGGAGAGAGAGAGAGAGAGGAAAGGAGAGAGAGAGGAAAGGAGAGAGAGAGAGAGAGGAAAGGAGAGAGAGAGAGAGGAAAGGAGAGAGAGAGAGAGAGAGGAAAGGAGAGAGAGAGAGAGAGAGGAAAGGAGAGAGAGAGAGAGAGAGGAAAGGAGAGAGAGAGAGAGAGAGGAAAGGAGAGAGAGAGAGAGAGAGGAAAGGAGAGAGAGAGAGAGAGAGAGAAAGGAGAGAGAGAGAGAGAGAGGAAAGGAGAGAGAGAGAGAGAGGAAAGGAGAGAGAGAGAGAGAGGAAAGGAGAGAGAGAGAGAGAGGAAAGGAGAGAGAGAGAGAGGAAAGGAGAGAGAGAGAGAGAGAGGAAAGGAGAGAGAGAGAGAGAGAGGAAAGGAGAGAGAGAGAGAGAGAGGAAAGGAGAGAGAGAGAGAGAGAGAGGAAAGGAGAGAGAGAGAGAGAGAGAGAGAGGAAAGGAGAGAGAGAGAGAGAGAGAGGAAAGGAGAGAGAGAGAGAGGAAAGGAGAGAGAGAGAGAGGAAAGGAGAGAGAGAGAGAGAGGAAAGGAGAGAGAAAGACAAGAGAAAGACAAAATTATTATATTTTTACTAAAGCTGAACAAATTTTTGGGAAGAGGCAGACAAATATTCTTGAATTTTAGGCATCCACTGTTTCTATAAAAATTTTAATGATCACCATATGATGAATGACTTGTCAAAATAAACTAAAATAAACAAACAGAGATATATAAAATAGATACAAGAACTGGAAGATGATATTTGATAAAATATTGTTTGGTTAGAAACAAAGCAGCAATGTTATGTTGGATGCTAGAAAATTGTCCTCTGAATGTATAATGTTATTTCTGATAAAATTACTTTTACTGCATTATTTAAAATTATAGTTCAAAGAAAGATTTTTATGACACTCATGAGCCTTTAAGAGGAATTGTTACTATAAATTTTAAGTGAAACTATGAGAGTAGGTAATCTCTATATTTGGCAGCATGTAAAAGTTACATTTTGTTTAAAAAAATTAAAAAAATAATTTTATATATACATATGAAAATAAAATAAAAATAAAACTGGATAGTTTTCTCAACAATTCTTTGGGAATGAAATTACATTTATTCATTTGTAAATGAAATTAACAAAAACAATATTCTATAAAACAATATCTCCATTTTTAATTTTTTCATCAGTTTCAATCATAATGACAATGAATAGTTATAAATTTATAAACAATGAATTTCAGCAGTTAACCATAGTAGCACATGATAGCCTCAAAATAAAACAAATGGCAAAGTCATCAACTAATATTTTTCAACTGTGTCATAGACTAAACAGTAAATAATACTGCCAAGGCAACTTAGTCATTTGAAGTAAAATGTACATATTTATTTTTAGATTTTATGTATTATTTAATGCCAGAATAAAAACTTAATATCTTCAAATTTAGAGCTTACCAAATCCAGATTTAATGATACAGAAAATGAATTAGTAAAAAAAAATGAATTCAGTAAATACATAAAAATGTGTCTTCTTACTGGATTTATTAAATCTTTACAACAAGGAGATCCTAAGTAAACTAGTAGTCCTAACAGGATTTATTTTTGGCAGATGCAATTTTAAACAATATAAGATATGTAAAATGTTGATAGCAAACACAGAGGAAACTGTTAAATCCTACAGAAGGTAGTAAAAGAAAGTGAGAAGAAAGGACTAAACCTCAATTGTAAGAAGACAGAATGTATGGTTGACAGCAAGAGGAACATCCCAAGACATTACAAATTGGAGATGCCAAAATTAAGCAAGTATGAAAATGTAAAACATCAAGGAAGTGTTTTAATGGTTTAGTGATGTTAACAAACGCTCATTGCTGCTTTTGTGCTGCCATCAAATACTCGTCACTTTTGTAATGCTCATTGTAGTAGAGACTTTGTAATCACAGATACAACTATAGTATACCGTCAAACAATACCGGTGTGAGACACCTTCGAATAATCTTGCAATAACAGTACTTGCTCGATAATACTTGCTCACCGTATAGTGATCTGAATAGAGAAATAGTATAGTGAACAGAGTGGAGAATAGCAGTCTGTATAGTAATAGAGGATAGACTAGAAATGGCAATCATTTAAATGTCGTGCGACTTCCTATATATGCGATTTCTCTATGGTCATGTGGTCTACTTAATTCAATAATGGATCACCTGTGTTTGCTCACTGGCGATCTATGTTCAAACTCAAGTGTTGGCAGCAACACTTTATTCCTATATAACAAAAGGATGACAGGAAATGTGACACCAAAATCTGATAGTGAATGATGCCTTTCAAAGCAAAGTATTAGAAATAAATAGAAAAAAAATAGAAAGAAAAAAAATAGAAAGCAAAAAAGAAAAAGAAAAAGAGAAAGAAAATAGAAGAAAAAAAGAAAAAGAGAAAGAAAATAGAAGAAAAAAAGAAAAAGAGAAAGAAAATAGAAGAAAAAAAGAAAAAGAGAAAGAAAATAGAAGAAAAAAAGAAAAAGAGAAAGAAAATAGAAGAAAAAAAGAAAAAGAGAAAGAAAATAGAAGAAAAAAAGAAAAAGAGAAAGAAAATAGAAGAAAAAAAGGAAATAGAAAGAAAATAGAAGAAAAAAAGGAAATAGAAAGAAAATAGAAGAAAAAAAGGAAATAGAAAGAAAATAGAAGAAAAAAAGGAAATAGAAAGAAAATAGAAGAAAAAAAGGAAATAGAAAGAAAATAGAAGAAAAAAAGGAAATAGAAAGAAAATAGAAGAAAAAAAGGAAATAGAAAGAAAATAGAAGAAAAAAGGAAATAGAAAGAAAATAGAAGAAAAAAAGGAAATAGAAAGAGGAAATAGAAAGAAAATAGAAGAAAAAAAGGAAATAGAAAGAAAATAGAAGAAAAAAAGGAAATAGAAAGAAAATAGAAGAAAAAAAGGAAATAGAAAGAAAAAAAGAAAAAGAAAAAGAGAAAGAAAATAGAAGAAAAAAAGGAAAAAAGGAAAGAGAAAGAAAATAGAAGAAAAAAAGGAAAGAGAAAGAAAATAGAAGAAAAAAAGGAAAGAGAAAGAAAAAAAGAAAATAGAAAGAAAAAAAGAAAATAGAAAGAAAAAAAGAAAATAGAAAGAAAAAAAGAAAATAGAAAGAAAAAAAGAAAATAGAAAGAAAAAAAGAAAATAGAAAGAAAAAAAGAAAATAGAAAGAAAAAAAGAAAATAGAAAGAAAAAAAGAAAATAGAAAGAAAAAAAGAAAATAGAAAGAAAAAAAGAAAATAGAAAGAAAAAAAGAAAATAGAAAGAAAAAAAGAAAATAGAAAGAAAAAAAGAAAATAGAAAGAAAAAAAGAAAATAGAAAGAAAAAAAGAAAAAAGAAGAAAAAAAGAAGAAAAAAAGAAAAAAAAAGAGAAAAAAAAGAAGAAAAAAGGTGTTTAATTGCTGTATAATATCAGTCCTCCTTTATGGTAGTGAATGCAGGATATTCTCCTTCCAAATGAAGAGAAGACTAGAAGCAAAAATGTGGTTATACAGAATGAGAATTTGGCACTATTGCACTTTCACATCCCCCAGCAGTCAATATAGACTGCATTGATTGCAACAGCCATTGTAAGCAAGAGGTAAAGCTTGCCAGAAGACAATAAGCATTCGGAAGAGGCCGAGGACCAGCTGTGGAAACAGTAAGAAAGGATTTTGAAATTTCCAGCCCAAACACTGTGGTTGATGGGAATCAGTTTTTTCATATGTATGTTGAGCATTTTATCAACCACCATCAGAGTGATAAAGAAAAACAGGAAAAGATTTTAAAATGCGTGTTTGATGTTCTGAACAATGCACAGGAAAAAATAATAAGGAACAGGAAAAAGTAATCAGAGAAATAAAATAGTTGTGTGGGGAAAAACATGGTGGGGGGGTCCAAAATGTAATAGTGCTTAGAATTCCATGGACATGTGAGAAACAAGGATGTTTAAAGATAAATGGAAACGAAAAGGACACAGAATCAAAAAGAGGCAGTTAAAATTTCTAGGGTACAGTTCAGAGGGCTTGGAAAAACTGACACTCACAGAATATACTGAAGAGAGACAGAAAAACAGCAAGTAACCTACATAATATGTTTGCATAAGTTGATGGCAGATGGAAGGGTGGTGAAAAGATGAACCTTACTAAGAGTTATAAAGGATAGGAAGTTCCGGAGAACCATGATTACCCACATCACATAGAAGATAAAATATGATTTTTTTTATGAGTTATGTCTAGACAGTAATTAAAAATGTATTTAGAGCTTTCTCAAACACTTAAGAAGTAAACAGCATGAAAGTATTTACCTTGATTTTCAATCAGAGTTTACTTATACAAAATCTGCTTGCTAATCTTTCCTCAAAAATCGTTTAATTCTAACACCATTTTGGCTTTCATCCAATATTGCTAATATTCATCATATAAGATACAGTTCCTTTGATATTCCTAACATTTCCCAGCAAATAGTTGTGCTGTATGGGTCAAGACAAAAAAAAGGGAACAAACAACTTTTGATATATTTAAAACAACAATTCCTCATCTTAAACTCTAGACATTTTTTTTTTTATCCACAGACCAACACTCTGAAGAAAAGGATAGAGAAACTTCATTAGCTTAGATCAAGTTTTTTTTTATTCATTTACTATTTAAGAAATAAGTGTAAATACTAGAAAATATTGCTTGCAACCATTTCTAGACAATGATATGATGTGTTTAGAAATAAAGTCACTCACTAATATGCAAGTGAGCTATATTATTTTAATCAGATGGCAATTTATCAAATATAATTATTTTTCATTTATTTAAAATATTTCAGGTTTGAATCATTCATTATTTGGCTATCATTACAATTAAAATCTTTTTAAACAAAATGGAATCATAAATTTAGGGATAAATGCTTTAGAACAAAATCAAATATTTAATATTTCAATTAAAAAAAGAAAAAAAAGAAAAAGGTGATAATAAAACTAGAAGCATATCAAGAAAGAATTTTACAATTTTTCACTTAAATTTTATTTTAGTGACATTGATACTGATAGAATAGGGTTACTATTTGTATAATTTTGTATTTTACTTTTTTTTAGTTTAATATCTTTTTATTTTAGTAATAATTAGTGATCAGCAAACTTGAGAATTTTTCCTACCAAGTTCAATTTTTAGAATAAGTACAAATAATTTTGCAACTTTACCAAGAAAATGAAAACCATGAATTGTTGAGAGAATATTTCATCACAAAGTTACTGCAACTGTGTAGCCAATTTATGATTTTGCTCATTGATATTATGTGACCCTTGTCTTACACTGGGCCTTAAAACAAACAGTTATTTTGATAAGAAAGTATGTAAATTAAATTTTCATTTTGTACATGAAAACTATTAGGTTGGTGCAAAAATAATGTCATTTTTTGACTGAAGTTGAACGTCAAAAAACGACATTATTTTTGCACCAACCTAATAATTATTCAATTTTCAGTTTATTTTGAATTTAAGGCAATCTCTGTATCTCTATGTAGGTTCATCAATAAGTTTAAAGCCTGTTGGTAAGTGACAAAATATTTTACATATTTTTTAATATAATCTCCTTGTTAATGCACTTAATTCAGTGATGAATATTAATCACAGAAATTGAACATTATATAGTGAAAAATTTGGATGAAAATTCAGTGAACAATCATATATCAGGCTAATGGTTTATGGATAGACCCTTGTGAGTAAAAAGCTTGAATACTTTTTTTAATGTATATAGCATTATACATTGAACTATTAACCTATCTCTTCTGAAGCAAAAAGAAAGCAATGCTTTGATGCACCAACTCTTACCATTTTCAGAAGTGGGGGGGGAAAAAAAAAAAAAAAAAAAAAAGACAGCTCCCTCCAACCCATTTAATTTTTCTCATCTTTCCATAGTTTTTTTTTTTTTTTTTTTCATTTATTTAGATATATTTTAGAACTCAATAACCCTTTGCCTGGTCTTAGATTTCTTTGGTTATTCTATGGATATAGATGAAAGTTAATATCATAAAACATAATTGCACCAGAATTTCTCTTGATAAGAACATTGCAAATAATTCTACCAAAGCAAAAGTTGTCAAATATGCAAATCTATTTTTAGGATACAAATTGCATACAAGAAAAATCATTGTACATGTTAAATTATTTATTCAAGCAACATTCAAATTTTAGCTTTTCATGTCAACATAGAAATTACTTGTATTATCTACATAAAACCACCATTTCAGACAAAATAATTCCATATATAAGGTAAAGTCTTGTTGTAGGAAGAAAAAAAAATGGAAAGTCATTTCAGTGCTAACTATAGTTAAACCTGTAGTAGAAAATGTTTTGATTTTTGTTACTATTCAACTACTTCCATTTTCCATTGGTGAGAAGTAAGTTCAACTCAAGCAGCTTTTTCCCCCCCGTGAACCACTGCCCTGTGGAACCGACTCCCAACAGGAGTACTACAATCTTAACATGTTCGAGGCTAGGCTTAACCATTATCTACCACTCCAATACACACAAATGGCCTCCTAATGTAACCCTCTACCTCGAGTGGCTCCCAGGCTTTGTTAAGGGTCAACCATACTGTTTAAAAAAAAAAATGATAAAAAAATATAATTCAATTTTACTTGTTAATTTTTGTTCTAATAAACTTAACATTTCTCATAGTATATAAAAATAAAATTCATGGCTGAACAATGAATTTTATAAAACATTTTTTTTAACAAAAAATAAAAAATATTTTAGCAAGTTTTCTTGTATATAGAAAAATCAAGTAAAGAAATATTCTTTGTGATTAGGAATGAAAGTAAGCATTACTGCAAGTATAAGTATTATTATATGATGTAAATGCATTGGCAATGATTTTACTATAGAAATTTTACTATAGAAATACATTAAAAATGAGGGAAGAAAAAGGAAGTTTTAGCAGTCAGGAATGAATGCATTGCTGAAGGAACAAGAATATTATATTTAGAATATTGGTCATATTTTACTTGGCTAAACTAATGAAACTATGTTAAAAAATTTTACATATTTACTTTATACAAAGTCACCAAGTGCAAACAAGTTCAAAACACTATTTGTTGGGATATAAAACCTTTCTTTTACATTATTATTACAGTAATATAACAGTTAGAAAAAAAATACAGATTTTGGTAGATGACCATGTTTGGGTCAACAATAATCTCCCAGATACATCAATTTCACATACAAGCTTTGGGAGAGAGGCTTTTGGAACAGAGTTTTAGAACTTTAAAAAATGTGTCTTATATGCCATCAAACAGTACAAAAAAAAAAAAAAAAGAAAAGCAAAATGTAGATACCTTCTTTTAGTAGAGAAGAATTTTATGAATCAAAATTGTACTTTTTGTCCATGAAGAAAGAATGAAGCCAAATAAAAATACACAAGTGTGATTATTAATACAGCTTACAGTGTGACCATATAATATCCAGGAAGACTATGGCAGATTATAAACTTCACCCTTTTCAATACAACTATTCGAAAAGGATCTTACTTGACATCCTGATAAACAACACTGCCAGGTATTAAAAAGTTACTGTGTTATTTATTGTAAAATAGTTGTACCTTTGTTTTCATGGCTCACTGCAACAGTATTAATCGCTAACCTTTTTTTTTCTTTTTTTGGTACAATCGGAGAAGAGGCAATTAAAGTTTCCACCTTAATGCAAAGAGCAAATTATTCCAAGCATTTGACTCAGCTATTATTATATTCACTACAACAGCCCTAGTGTTTGCAATTATAGCATGCTTTTGTACATTCCAAGTTAATATCCTCACAAACATTTATTGCCTATTTACATCATTGTGAATAGATGAATAAAATGAGAGACTTGGGGAAAATATTTGTGGTCAGAATAAACCCAATACATCATATAAATAATTATGTGGATGACTAAAGTAGCAATTTTTTTTTAAGGAATTATATTGTTAAACACTGACGTTAGAGGGGGGAAGCAAATCATAAATCATGTACAACAGCGCGCGCACACACACGTGTGTGTGTGTGTGCGTGTGTGTGTGTGTAGCTTAATATAAGACAAAGCCATATAGAAGGAAGCAATTACGTTACCCAATATTTCAACTTTGGAGTGCCACCTAACTATTCTATCTTAAAAAAAACGTATTCTAAACCAGTTTTTACCTGGAAATGAAAACCAGAAGTAATTAAAAATAACCTATTTCTGATAAAAGGTAGATTACTACATATATTATGTCTAAATTGGCCCAATGGTTACCAGTGTAGAAAGTTTGATTTTTATGAAAGCTGGTTTCTATGGCCTCATACCAATTTGAGATGAGCTTGATAACCATTTGGGTATCTTCTATGAAATCTATATATTCAGGTTCAGTGGTACAAGCAGCAGGAATATCAAAAGAATGAATCAATAATTAATGAGCTACAACAGTGGAATAAGAACAGTACACCCCAGTTGATGGAATAAAGGGTTCAGTTCAAAATTCTGAAAATGACGCAATTTTTTGTAAACAAAAAAGTCCACATCAATATCCAACAAAGCCTTTATTCAGGAGTTTATGTTTGATTAGGACTCTGATAATGTATTTTTTAATGTATTTGCTTTTTTATTTTGTGTTTCAATTTTTGAGTAATTTGGTTTGTAAGCCCCACACTAAGTATGTAATAAAAATTTCCCGAATAGTTATATTTAGGTGTAAATGTACATGCTTAATTAAAAAATAACAAAGAAATTTTGATAAAATCTATCGTTTTGGGGTTATTGACAATAAAAGTGCGAACTCATTTGCTTTACAGCATGGCAGCCATTACTGGCATTGTTTGCATACATTTGCTGCTGATTAGATTTGTGCAGAAGATTACATTGTTAACAACCTTTTTACTGCTCTCATTTGTCTATTATTGCGCAACTGAGGACTGTGCGCAATCATCAAGACAAGTAAATTTTAATTCCACAGCAAATATATGCAAATAACACCAATAATGGCTGCAGCGACACGAGTGAGTCCAAACGCATATTGTCGATAACTTCAAAATGGTAGATTTTATCAAAATTTCTTTGTTATTTTCGAATTAAGCATGTACATTTACACCTATATAACTATTCAGAAATTTTTATTACATACTTAGCGTGGGGTTTAAAAAGCAAATTACCTGAATTTTTTTGGTTTTCAACATCAAAACATGCAAACAAAACAATGCATTACATCAAAATATTACCCATTCATTCTTTTATTAGTGTACAAAAATTAAAATCTATACGCACAATATAAAGAAAATTATAACAATTTTAAAACAGTAGTTGCTTATGTTTTTGCACCCTTAATAATAATAATAAAAAAAAATATATATAATGTAGTGGCAGGGGGAACAATTCTAGAAATAAATAGTGTTGTAAAGGTTAAAAAGAAAAAAAAAATTTAATTTGAAAATTCTCAGCATCTCCTTCATGTGTATGTGTAGTTACACTAATGTAAAAACATTACGTTAATCTAATGAAAACCTGGCATCCCAGCTGTCATTTTCCCCACCACCATAACACAGCTTCCCTGTGCCTTTTCTATATACATTTTCATGTTAATTGTTTTGATAAACTTTCCTCTATGGTACCTAAACTTTATGAATTTAATCACAGTACTAGATTGGTCTCATCATGTTACAGTTAAAATGCCTAGAAGCAACCATACACATTCTATGCTAACAGTTTCTTCGATCGCCCTTCTCGCTTGTGGAACTCTCTTCCAGCTTCTTGCTTCCCAGTCAACTTTGATCTTCAAAAATTGAAATGCAATGTCAAGCATTATTTTCTGTCTTAATTATTGTTCTTTTATTGTCTTCTCTCCTTAAAAGTATATTTTTCTCATTATTTAACACTCAGTAACACCTTGTGTCTTAGTGGTTTCATTGCCTTGCTTGAAATGATAAGAAAAACCCTGAAGAATTTAATGGATCACTCATACGCACGCACACACACACACACACACACACACACACACACACACATACATACATACATAATTTTGTATCCGTTATCAATAACACACAAAAAAAAAGTTTCCATGCCTGATGATGACTGGAAGAATCGTCAGAAGTACTTGTGTATTTAAGGAAGACCTAATAGAGTTTATAATTTTAAAAAACAAGGATCATAACATTCATCAAATGTTTAGTGGGTTAATGCATCTTTAAAATTTAGTAAGCAAAGGGAATTCCTCATTTATTAATCGTTAAGTTTACTAATTTACTTTTTATGTGAATGATTCATTGCTATATATATATATATATATATACATACATACATACATACATACATACATACATACATATATACACACACACACACACAAGCATGTCTGGTTGAATAATCTAGACGTATGTCTATATTTTATTTTAACCCTCTCAAATTCATGGATCAATTTCTTAATGTTGTTATTAAACTCATTAAGAAAGGCACCACAGTTTTCCTCATTTCTTTTGTTTTCCCCAAGTACTTTCAAACTCATCCAAGATTAATTTTTTCTCTTAGTAATTCACCCCTTGAGGAAAATGATGGTGCCTTCCTTAATGATTTTAATAAGAACATTAAGAAAATGATCTGTGAATTTGAGAGGATTGAAATAAAAATAGATGTCTAGATTAGTCAACCAAACACACATTATATATATATATATATATATATATATATATATATATATATATATATAAAAGAAGTAATGGATTTTTTTTTTTTTTTTAAGTCATCAATTGAAAAGATTTTATCACTTTAAATGCTATTTTTTGTGGATGCCCTTATTTGAAGAGACACTCTGTATATTTTTTCTAATTTATTTTCATCTACCAGCCTGAATATTTCAGAAATCTTATTAAAGAAAATGATGCACCCTCCATAAGGATTCAAACTTGCATCCCCTGTTGCAGGAGAAACTGTCATTAGATCTGATATGCTTTAGACCAACTCAGCCACAACTATTAAGCCATGCTTGATTGGCAACATCCTTCTTTTGTTCTATACAATTCAAATTTAATTTCTATATCAAAACATCTCTCTAACTCATTCAAGATCTTCCTTGTGCGTGTGTGTGTGTGTGTGCATGTCTGATGATATTAACACAATATTAAAATGGTAATCAAAATGTGCTACTAAAGTTTTCGCCCTGTTGACTGGTACCGAGCCCTCAGTTTATTTATATTTTTAGCTTATATTTTATCATCACACAAAGACTTTCCCACATTTTTTATATTTATTATTGTTGTTGTTGTTGTTTCTGTTTCGTACTACATCTTTACTTTGAGTATTCCTAGCAACCGTTTTTTTTTTCTTACCTGTTCTCGTATCAGTGACAGACTTTGAACATTCCCTTTACCCCAGTAATTTTTATGTAGCTTTTCTAAACTCCTCCATTTTGGGTAAAATTTCTAGAATTACATAAACTAGCCTGTCTGTCCTTTAAATAATTAACAGTTACTGTGTGTGTGTGTGTGTGTATCTCCCTTTCTCTGCCTGCACACATTTCTACAACTCTTTATAACATTGTAACCTCTTTTGTAATTCAAGCATTTGTTTAGTGTAATCTAGAATGAATGACTTTACACCAAATTACCCACTCTAAGGTTTCTGTTGAACATTTACTGTTGTCATACAGGTGACTTGTAAACAAAGACCTCTTTCTTGACAATAGAAAGGGAAAGTGGTGGGGATTTGCATTTTATGGACACTGAACAATAATGAAAAATTATTAAGCTTTCCTAATAGAAGTATCTTTCAGATTTTGGATGTTGAATTTTTTTTTTTTTTTTAATGTATTTGGAAAATGTCTTCACAGTGTAGGGATTAAGAATAAAGGTAATGAAGGTATTTCGTGACATTTACATGATAAAGATTTCTTTGAATATATAAATTTATTAATGAAGATCCCCTCCCTATACAAAAGTTTTCAGTGACCTGCTGTTAATGCCTACAAATAAATAATCCCTATGTTTTTCTTAATGGTCCCAAAATAAAATGCTGCTGACAAAAAGAATATGCCAATGAAAAATTGTCAAGTGACTCCTTTAAGTGACAACTTTAAAGTTCTAAATTTAATGATGAGAGAAAAAACTGTAGACAGGAATTGTTAAAATCTCAGGTAAAAGAACAGAGTTTCTGTCATTTAACTTTTATTACAGTACACTGCTATAATAGCTCCTTTAATACTTATTGTTGGTACTTACAAAAAAAAAAACAAAAAAACAAACAAAACAACAAAAAAATAAAACAAAAGAAAACAAAAAACAAACAAAAAAACCAAAAAAAAAAAACCAACAAAACTTAAGGTTTAAAAAGCATTTTAAAAATGAAAAATCTTTCTTGAAGCTTTCATTTTAGTTTTAATTCCAAATTAATAGATTAAATTTAATATTTCTCATGAGCAAAATACTTTGCACAATTTAAGCCAAATTTAAATTGATTGGTATGATTTTTTCTGATTATCATTAAAAAAAATAAAAAATCAAAAAAAATCGGCCATATTGACAAATCTGTCAACTCAACCAAATTCACTCGTTCAAGAATAAAATATACTTTTCCAAAAAAAAAAAAAAAAAAAAAAAAAAAGAAGAAAATTAACTTATTTAAAGTTAAATTAAAGTAATGCAGAAAAATTATTTTAATGCGGCAGTGGGTGTTTTTATGGGGTGCTGACACATTTATCAGCAACTTGATGTTTGGCAAATTTATCTAAATACAGAATCTTAAAAGATTAAAAAATTTTATATATTATTCTAACTAAAATTTAAAAAAATTGAAAACAATTTTTGTAAAAATTCATTATTCATCTAAATTTTTTTATTCTAAGACAATAGTGCCCATAATATACTTTATTCATAAAAGTAATTAAAAGCTTTTTGTTATAATGCGTTTCATAGCTCCGACAACTTACCATGACACCTGTATTACTTAGTCTTCAGACTGACTCCAAATGGCTTCTTCTTACCTCTAACTTGGAACTCTTTATTGTTATGGACTAGTTCATAAAGTCACCAGGGATATGCTATTTACTCCACAGCAAGATTAAAACTTTTTATAAATATTTTATTTTTTTTATTAGTATTGGTATCTCCTCTTCTTTCTGGAGAATCCGTTAACATACTTGTCTTTGTAGCATTTCCATCTTGGATCTACTTCCAGTTCTTCAGTATGCTTTTTTTTTCTGGAACTTGTCCTTGTGTAGCTTCCACATCTTGTGGTGCTGGCACATTGAAAACATCATATAGCATTTTTATTGGTTCTGCCAATGATTCAGGTCTTTTGTCAATGAACCTTTTTTTCAGCAGATTATGGTGCTTTTTATGTTCAAGTCTTTTCCCTTGTATCATGTAAATCAACTTCCCAATTCTTGCTGCTATTATGCTGTCTTCCCATGGTTCTTTGCCATCCTTATATGCTTTAAAGAATACTTTATTGCCAACCTTGAAACTTTTGGTTTCATTTTTGTTATCTGTTCATGTTTTTTGACTTGGTAATAACTTGCTGAACATTGATTTTACTTTTCTAGCAAACATTAATTCTGCCGGCGGCATGCCTGATGGAGTATTAGGGTTAGCTTTTACATGATAAACTCTCAGAAAATTTTGAAGTGCTTCCTCATTTACATTCTCAAGACTTGCTTTCTTCAATGCTCTTTTGAACATTCCCACAAACCATTCCACTTGTCTATTTGACCTTGGGTGATACAGTGAGGTCGTAATATGTTCAATGGAGAACATCTTACAAAAGTCTGAATTCTTTACTTGTGAATTACATTCCGTTAACAGAGACCATGGTACCTGGTATGCCATATCTTGCAAACAGTTCATGCAAGAAATTCACTGTCACAGAAGATGTTGAAATTTTGCACTTATAAATTTCCCAGCCATTTAGTGAAACTATTAACTACCACAGGATAATGTGATACATTCATAAGACCTGCAAAATCTATATGCAGTCTTGACCACATTATATCTGTATTTGACCAATGTCTTAACTTTGTATTAGGTAGTTTTGCTGACAGAGCACAACCTCAACCTCAACCTTTCACTATTTTTTTCGATAGCTTGGTCCATTCTGGTCCAATATGCAAAACTTCTCATCAGAGATTTCATTCTTGAAATACCAGGATGTCCGCTAGGAAAAGCCATCACTATTCACTTTTGTAACACACTAGGTATTACAGCCTTTTGTCCAAATATTACTACACAGTTGCTTAGTGAGTAAGCATTTAAGTATGGATTTCGTTCTTTGTTTCTTTCAATTGCTTTTTTATTTTTGCAATAAAGACGTCATTTTCTGCCTTTTCTTTTAATTCTTCCAGGGTAATTGGTAACTATCAGAATATGTTGCACAAAATGTTTTTTTTTTTATTTCCATTTCACTTTTCGGTGCTGTGTCTTCAAATGGTTCTGCATTTTTAGGTATTAATCTTGATAATCCATCCACATGTCCTAATTTTTTTAGATGGTTGGTACTCCATCGTAAAATCATAGTCTAATAAGATGGTTTATTAGCTGTATGTGTAGGTATTCCATCTTTGAACCATATATTGTTAATAGAGGCCTGTGGTCTGTTTGCAACCTAAAATTTCTTCACGGCAAATAGGACTGCTACAGCCTCTTTTTCTATCTGGCTGTAATTTTTCTCTGCTGGTAGAAGTGAGTGTAAAGTATGAGCAAAAGCTTTCATTTTAATGTCATTGTATTTGCGTAAAATCACTGCTTCAATACCGTACTCACTAGCATCTGACACCACTATAATTTCTGCTTTTGGATTGTAGTGTGCTAATGATAATCTGACATAAGTTTTTTTTTTTTATTTCATCAAATGCCTGTTGACAGTTATCATATTCCAGTTTCCCTTTACTCCTTTTTTAAGACGATCGTTCAATGGATCTCTCAAATTATGCATATTATGTACATATATTTGATAGTAATTAGCCAGTCCTAGAAAAACTTGTAATATAGTCACGTTTGTTAGTGGAGGCATATTTTTAATTGCACTTTCCCTCGACGGACCTGGTTGATGACCATTTTTAGCAATAATTTGACCAAGATATTTAATTTTTGGCAAAAACAATTCACATTGTTCTTCACCGAGCTTGATTTTACTTTTTAATCCAACTACTTCAAATGTTATTTTTAGTGGGTCACAAACAATATCAACTCAAATACGGGTACACACTAAAAATTTAATTAATAAACAGACACAAATACACAAAACATTCAACTGAAATACAATATACAATTCAGCCAAATGTAGACTAACACTGATTTTTTTGTATACAGTTCTCAACATCCTTTAAACAGAGTTACACACAAGTATTAATATCAATTATTTCTGCAAAAATGAAAATCAAAAAAACTAGAATGCTGAAAAATTAAAAATGGTGACATGTCTAGAGAATATACTAATTCACCATAAATGACAAGTATCAAAAGAAAAAAGTGTAAAATGGAAAAGAAAAGGACAAATGATTATGGCACCTTACACATACACACATCTGCACAGACAGGCACACACAACCATAAATACATAAAAAATTATGTAATGATAATGCAATGATAAGAAAAAAATATAAGCAGCAAATTGCTGATACTCCCTGAAGAAAGGATGGACAGGTCTGTCTACAAAACTCTAGAGTCAGGATGCTGAAGGTAACATCAATCAGCTAAATGATAAACTTTTACTTATATATATATATATATATATATATATATATATATATATATAGTAGACACAGGTCAACACAGAGTGGCGACAGTTTACTTCATTCCTAAATCCAATTTTCAGACCATATGTGTTGATAGTAGCTCAAATATGATATGCTGGTAAATGCAGCATTATGGGTAGCAAGATCAAGTGTTTTCAGTTTGCATTATCCTAACTTTTATTGGATAGGTGTGAAAGGTTATATTTAAAATTAATGTAAGGCTATTGAGTAGAAATAATTATGGGCCAGAATGCAGTCATTTTATAGCTATAAAATGATGACCAACATGAAAAAGAAAAACCTGATCCAAGCATGTAATCATTTCCAAGGCTGTTCTCAAATCAAGGATGGTTTTATTGAATAATTTTTTTAAGTGAATATATATACAATATTTCCTTTCAAATTATAATTGTTGTTTTTTAATACTATTGTTCACCTTATGCAAGGCCCAATAGCCACTCAAGGTAGAGGGTTTCTGAATGAGGATCTTGTTAGGACTTAATAGGACGGAGATTTGTATATTATGAGTATATATGTGTGTGTGTGTGTGTGTGTGTGTGTGTGATAGATACCAGTTTACCCTACACTTGAGTTTAAGATCATAGTGATCAGGGAAGCATCTTCTTGGGCATCTGTTAAATCTGTATGTTGTATAGCAGGTTGAAGCTGTGAAGGTCAAGACTGGTGAAGCTAAGGCATGTAGCTTGTGTGAATATTGGCCTTGAAAATAGCAACAGAGTAGTGAGAAGCGAGAAATATTTTATCTGTGGGAAAGGGGTTGTAGGCTGGGAAATAATTCATCATGCGCCAAACTGTAAACACTTTTGAACTCTGTGAGAATTGGTAAGTGAAGAATGGGCAGCTCCAGCACAGATAGCAATACCGCATTCTATTGAATATTTTTTTTTTTTTATACCTGCCACACTTTTTAAAGTTTGAGTGCTATCTGCAGCTTTAGATATCTACAAACCCCATGGACAAGTGTTGCATTCCATATTGTCACTGGCTTCAACACATCAGACCCCAATGCCACTTCATAGACTGTATCAGCGAAAGTTTCTTTTTCTTATTCGTTTATTATACAAGAAGGACAGACATGGTAGCATAGATTCTTAGAAGCAGTGAGTGGGGAAGAACTTCAGGGGAATGCAAACCCACTCATTGAGTTAGCATCCCACAATGTGCAGCCTAAGTATCAATGCTACAAAATTCCTGCTGCCCTCTGCTGACTTAGCGCCATATTGGACTTATATCTAAAACTTAGACAAAGGAAATTCATCACTAACAGAATACCACGCCCACAAGGTATTCTGGCCATCCTGGGCCAACCACCACATTATATATAACACAAGATGATATGCACAGTGTAGAAGTTATCTATTTCAGAAAGTAAGTTTGGTGCATAGAGTTCAAATTGTAGACAAAGTCATTGCATTTGATCTCACACAAATACCATTAGAAAAGTACTCCAACTCTTGTCCACCATTTAGGGGTTATTGGCAAAGAAGAGTAGGTTGCGTACCTTTTGTTGGCAACCAGTTTAACAGAAGGAAAAAACTGAATTCAAAAGCAGTTAAGTGTGGATTAGAAACTCCACCCTATAAAAACCTACTTGCTATGGAAATCACAGTAGCAACAGCTAGCAAGTGATCCAATATACCAGTGGTAGTCAACAGGGTTAACATAAGAGAGGCTACTACTAGATATCTGCAAATGTCATTATGCTTGTACTTAAAATTTTATTTAAACTTAATGTCTATTTCTTTATGTTCATGCTACAAAATTCATTACGTGGATTCCATTAGGTTTTTACGTCAAGATTTTAATTAGAGAATCTACTTACATTTCCTATATTTCTTTACTAAAATCATTTTCAGGAAGATGAGAATATTTTAAGATAACAGTAAAATCTGAGACATAGACCTTCAAAAGCATTTTTTTTATCTTTACTCAAAATAATCCATCACACAAATCTTTTAAATTCTGAGATAAATTTTTAAATTCTCTAAACTAATTGCAATTATAAATATTTGTTTATATAACAAATATTTATAATTGCAATTAGTTTACATTTACTTTCTTCACAATTTGAAAGTGGAGCAATCCTAGGAAACCTTTTCTAAGATGGAAAGCATAAATGAACATTAATTTATGCGGAAAATCTTTTGATCATTCCGAGTCCTTAGTATGATGATAAATTACATCTGGCAGCAAAGCCTTTGATCAGGAGATTGATGGTTTTGAGGAGCCTGAAACCACCTCTTAACTGCTGTTGTTCCCAGGTCGACACTAATCCAGGGTGGTAGCACATGTTAGGGTCCCAGCTATAGGTAAATAGTGAACCCCCAAACAAAAATCAAAACACTAGGAAAGTATAAAAATACATATTCATATTAAAATTACCAATGAAGGCATACAATTGTGCTCAAGATTTCGGCATTTAATAACCCATAGAGGTTGATATGCAGCTAAATAAAACCCAACAACCAACATGAAAGAATTCTTTCATGACATTAAACCATATATCCTACAATTTCTTAAATCAAACTGTATTCCAAAATATAACTTCAACAAAGATACAACATAAAACACATATCACCACCTCTAGTAATTATGTCCACACAAATTGTATATGCACAAAAGCTGAGTATCATTTACCATGTATTCAACTGTGAAAGCAGAATAAAATTTTTATTACTCCAAAGCTCCCAAGAAAATTAAATTTCAGTATTAAATGATCCATAAGGAATTTATATGCCATTAAACAAACAAATCAATCAAGCATTTGATCATTCCTTGACCAAGAATTTAAAAAAACCTGATGTTTTCTCTGCAACAGACAGTACTGTAATAATTTATTATTACATGACTAATTTTAAAAAGCATGTAAATTTAGGCATGTTTGCAGAATGTTTCTCATGCCTACCAAGATGAATACCGGGTGTGTGTGTGTGTGGGGGGGGGAGGTTACAAATTAAGCATACTGTTGTATTTAAAGCTTCCCATATCAGCCACAACAGATGAGCCTCAACCTTTGACACCAAGGGAGGAAGATATAGGCTATTTTGAAGATGTGGAATGCTCAAAGATTCTTCCCCGTAAAAATTAATGGTAATTGCTTCTTGGCTTTACACCTTTTTAGTCTTTTGTAAAAGTGAAGTTTTAAAAAGAGAAATACATGTACCAAAGAATTACCAACTTATACCTAAGCAATTTCATACATACACACACAAAATTAATGAAGAATAAAAACAAAACAAAAAACAAACAACAACAACAAATCAACCTTTCACCAATGAAAGTGTGTAAATTATTTTTAACTCAATATAAAAGTGATGAAAAACGAGAAAATAAAACAGTCAACTGCTGGTATCCCCTGAGGAGTGGATGGAGCAATTGCTGGAGGGTCCATCACATGAAAATAACATAAATCAGCTAAGTGACAAATTTTATATTTGTATTAATCATTATTATATATATATATATATATATATATATATATATATGTGTGTGTGTGTGTGTGTGTGTGTGTGTGTGTGTGTGTGTGTGTGTGTGTGTGTGTGTGTGTGTGTGTGTTTCATTATATAATATAGACAAGTTTTGTCTATTTTAAGTAAGTTCCTTTCATATTGTCTGATAACCTTAATAACATTATCATTGAAAGACAAAAGGAAATCATCATATTGATACATGTTTAAATCCAATCTAAGCTTTCAGCTTAGATGACAAAACTTGTCTATATTATTTAATGAAACATGCATCAATGAAAAATTGCTGCCTAAATATACACAATGTGTGTGTGTGGTTTTGAACAATAAAAAATATTAAAAAAATAAAATTTTCAGACACACTGGGTTGTATATTAATATTTTTTTGTTTTATTATTTCAATTAGGTTCCTTGATTAGTTTCGGCCAGCATGTCCATCATCAAGAGAGAAAAAAAAATTCTGCTTGTTAGTAGCCATGAACTACAGTAGTGAAGGACTGTTTATGAAGAAAATGAACTTTATCTGTAGTTTTCATTTGTTTTGTTTTTTATCGTTAATTTTGGTCGGACCTTGTGTTGGTCAAACTGCCTCTTTCAAGTTTTTTTTAAAAAAAATGCTGGGGAGATTCATGAGTTCCAGAATTCCCTTTTTGATCATTTTGACAGTTATATTGGTTGCTGGTAGGGGAATGTGTGTGTTCAGTATATGTTATCTTTTAATTCTTTAGAAGTGTGTAAGTATATTAGTATGAGTGTGTGTATAAGTGTGAGACCTCAACACCTCTGCAAGCATGTCTGTCTTATGTGGGTAGAGCTTGATTTATGGGATTATATATTAATTTTATCTATATTGTTAAATTTGTGGTTCCATTTGTCTTCATGTTCTAAAATTTTTCTATGGTAATCTTTTCTGTCTATTTCTATTTTTTTTTTTTTAATTATAGTGAATTTGGCATGGTTTTTAAAATCATGTTTTTCTAGGCGGAAATGTTGCTCTACAGGTAATAATCTTTTGTGGGGAGCTGACTTGACCCGACCCTGATAATTAATTCAGTAGCGAAAGGGCCATTCAGATTTTCCCATATATATATATATATATATATAAACAGAAATAAAAGTGTGAAACTTAATATTACTAGACATTTTAAAAGCGAAGCAACCGGTTTCGCTCCCGCTCTTCAGGCCTCCACAAGAGATTTAACTTAAATTAAAACACTAGAAAATGTGCAATGAGAAGGAAAGGGGGGGGAATGAACACAAGGAGCTAGAGACAAATAACAGTGAGCCCCAACAAACATTCATGCTGTTTACACAGGGAAGGCTTGCGGGACCCGATATAAAGTGCCTCCAGCACCTTGAGGTGAAATAACGAGTGCGAGTGGGACAAAACAGTGAACCAATCAGCACTGAAATTAGCAGCACACCCTCTGTTATTTAAGAGGTGCTCACATATGGTGGAACCATAGGTATTTGGGACATGTCCATTCAAAGACAAGGTGTGATTCCTGATCTTGGTGGGAATACGTTGTTTAATTCTCATGTTCAGATGTTGAGTAGTTCTCCCTATGTAGTCAGCACCGCAACTACAATTGTATTTCTAAACAATAGAATTAATTTGATGGCGAGGGAGAACATCCTTACACCCAGAACGAAACATAGGCCAGGTTTGAAAAACTACATGAACCTCAGCCGACAAAAAACAACGACGAACATTAGCTGAAATCTGCCTAATTATACTTTCACACTTGGATCCAATCCAGGGCAATCTAAGATAAACAGGGCAATTTTTAACAGTACAAAGTTTGACCTTTCGGAACTCCTCAATCTTGTTCCGGATGACCGAATGAACAGTATCAGGGGGATACCCTAAACCACATAGGGTTTCCTTAACAAAATGGATTTCATCATCCAAGAAAGACTCCGAACATATCATTAATGCCCTATGAACTAGGGTTCTAATTATGTTTATCTTATGTTTTCTAGAACAAAATGAATCCCAACATGTATATAACCCTGCAAATGTTGGTTTCCTATAAACCGAGGTGAGAAAAATTGTTGGTGTTCGATGTACTAAGACATCCAAGAAGGCAAGTTGAAAATTGGATTCCTTCTTGACCATAAACCTGAACGCTGGATGGATACCATTCAGAAAAGAGAGAAACTGATCAGCCTCAACTACATTATTAAATAAACAAAATGTATCGTCAACATATCGACAATACAGTTGAGGACGAAGTACATTCCTACATATTCTCTCTTCGTGAAAGCCAACAAAAATATTGGCAAGTGCCGGACCCAAAGGAGAACCCATAGCAACCCTGTCAATCTGTCGATACATGGTATTATTAAAACTGAATTCAACAGATGACGTGGCAAATTTAATCAAATCCACAAATACAGATTCAGGAATATGAGGTGGAGACAAAGAACTGCGATAAAGCAAATCGCAGCAAATATTGTTTCCAAAAGAGGGACACAAGTGAATAAGGACAAACATCAAAGGAACACATGAACTTGCCAGAAGAAGACAAATTTCGGATACAGTGAACGAAGGAAAAAGAATCCTTTATGCAAAATCCACTCAAGTGCTGCAACACTGGTTCCAAAAGCGATGAGAGCCATTTGGCTACCTTGTGTTGGGCTGAACCAACCATTGACAAAATTGATCTCCGTGGTACCCCATCCTTGTGGATGTTTTTGGGGAAGCCCATACAACCGGGGACAAATCGACCCAGACGGTCGAATTTCATTGGAAATTTCTTGTGGAAGCAACCCAGTTTTTACCCAGTTCAGGAGTAATTTCTGAAATTTTACTTCACCCGAGGCAGTTCCATCACACGTACCAGCATATCCTAGCTTTATAAATTTAGAAGTATCTTCCAAAATCGAAGACTTCTTAGCCATATAATCTGCCTGATCTAAAATAACACCAGCACCTTTATCCTTTATCACAATTATTCCTCAAGGAATTAACAACTCACTGATATTCAGCTTTCCATTTTGATTTAGCTGAAGCAACAGAGGAACTAGCAAACATGTGTGCAGAGTTATTTAACTGGGCTTTCAAATCACAAACTGCATCAGCAGAAGTAGGCGAAAGTCTTGCCAACTGGGCATAGAAGACCTTGAACTCAGAGAAAATTTCTCCTTATCAGGCATAGAGGGTGGAATACAAAAATCCAACCCATGAGCAAGGACAAACTATTCAAGCTCAGTTAATTCATGAGAAGACTAATTTACAATATTATTTAAATTAGGTTCCTCTGTACCTCCATATATCTTATGCGCCAATATTTTCAACTTAGCATCATGCTTAGTTGATAATTTAATACGCTCACGTTGATATACCCAACCCAAAATCCTTGAGAACCTTACCCAATCAAAAAAAAGAAAAAAAGAAAGATTAATTCAGCTAAAACTTAATCTTTCTTTTTTTCTTTTTTTTGATTGGGTAAGGTTCTTGGGAGGGAGGGAGCAGCTCCTACTGCTATTAAGCATTACTCTTCAAGTAACATTGAAGTTTTCCTAGCAGTTTAAAAAGATCTTTTTGCCCTACTTATAAAACGCTTTTGCATAGTCTATGAAACATAGGCATGTCCTTTTACATTTGTATTGCTCTTTATGATATCATCCTGATCATAAATATTGTATTTCTTGTTCCAGAGTCTTTTCTTGTCCTATTTCTTATATAATTCTACTATCCATTCATCATAATTTGGATGATTAGTTTACTTATGTGGCTCATTAAGCATTCATTTGCACCCGACTTCTTATGCAGCACTATGAAAATGGATCTACTAAAGTTTTCTGATGTCACCACTGTCATATATTACATTTTTGTAATCTTGTCAATGCCAAAATCGTTTAAAGCATCTCTATTACAATCCCATCTTGTCCTGCTGCTTTGTCCCTGTTCCTCTTGTTCAATGCCAATCATACCTCCGACTTTAATATTTCAAATTAATAACACAAGAAGAAAAGTGACAATTATGGAATTTGGCAAAGTTGAGGCAAGCAGAGCTATTTTATATGGCTTACAAGAGGGAGGATAGTGCCAAACATGGAGTTGGGAATGATTGCCAGGTCAAGAATTGATGCTGGTCTTACTGACAAAAGAATTATGACATAACTGGAATTGCTTTGCACTTAAAGTATTCTAGGACATATCTTGAGATGTCGGCAGAGAAACGTTTATTATAAAATTGCCATTGTAGTATTTTTTTCATGTGTTTTTAAAGGAATCTATTTTTCATTTCTGAAAATTTAATATAAAATATCTGATTCTCGAGTACTTTTAATATATATTTACTTAACTATTCTTGTGTTAGCATTTTATTTAACCTTTCAAAATGTTGCATACGAGCAATCATTAACATTTCTGTAAAATTACGGTGTTACAAAATATATTGATCATTGATATTATATTAGTTGTCCAGTAAACTTGATACAGGAATAAGTACCAAACAATTATTTTTTTTTTTATTCATTATTTCAGGAACATTACAAATAACTTGTACAAAAACAAGCTTCCAGTTCTGGTATTTATTTACAGAAATAAAAATATCAATTTCCTAAGTGTTTTGAAATCAAATCAAAATTGTTTGCATATCTTTGGAATTCTACTTTATTGATCTCAGTTTTTAAGTCACTGAGCTGAAATTTTCAGCACTAGAATTTTTTTTGCAACACGTTGATGCATGTTGAAATCCTCAGAATACTTAGTATTGTTGATTAAATTGTTTTAAAATAGTGAGAGTATTCTGTATGTTAAATAATAAAACTGAAAAAAATGAATAAAAATTTATTGTACTAATAGTACAACCAACTGTACCTGTTCGCACATTTCCCCAAAATTTGGTTTCAATGTATAGCTATTTTAGAGGGTGTGATGATGAACAAAAGTCTCAGAATTATATATATATATATATATATATATATATATAAAAAGGGTGTTCCAATAACTTAAACTTAATTCAAATTTAAAATTGGTCTAAGTGTCTAATGATTTTTTTTTTTTTCTTTTAGATTTAACAACTTATGTCTTTGGCAATTTCAACCATGGAAAGATTAACAATCAAAAAACGTGTTAAAGTTATCGAAACCTATTACGAAAATGGACGTTCAAACAGAAATGCATTTCCTGCACTTCATGATTTTTTGGGTCAACATAATCGACCAACTGAGAGTGCAATTGGAAATGATGTAACATTGTTGTGTAGACGTTCAATTCCTGTGTGTGATGATGAATAGAGGTGTCTGGATTTTTGGCCACATTCTCGTACACTGCAGCAATGTTTTCAGCTGAACAGTGTAAACAAGCACGCAATAGTGTTTTCATATCTGCCATCTACCCAGTTTGTTTGAATTTACAAACAATTTTTACAATTGCACTCTTGAAACTAACACATTGTTAATCTTTCCATGGTTGAAATTGCCAAAGACTTAAGTTGTTAAATCTGAAAGAGAAAGAAAAAGAAAAGAAAAAAAATCATTAGACGCCTAAACTTAATTCACATTTAAAATCAATCCAAGTTATTGGAACACCCTTATATATATATATATATAAAATGATAGATATTCATATAAGCAAATCAATATTCTTGTAATATAATTGTTAATAGTGCAAAATTTAAAGTCACTCCTTTTTCTATCTTGATAATGATGTACTATTTAACCGACATGATTAATTTGTCTATACAAAGTTCTTCACAAATGCCAAGTAAAAATAATGCAAATACATTTTACTTCGTGTAAAAGGACAAAAAAAATAAATAAATAAAAATAAACAAAGATGACCTCCCCTAAGTACTGTTATTTCTAATGTATCAACATATATATTTTAAACCAAGTAACATTGGTAACAAACAGGAAAAATGTTAAAACGAAGCAGTTAGAAATAAATTCCAAGTTAGGCTCAAGCATGAATCATGAGATCTTCATGTTACCATTACCAAGAAAGCAAGTAAACAAATTCAGCTCACAGTTCTAGCTCACTCACTTGTTTGGTTTTTAATACTACATATAAATTACAAATCCTACTTTATTGCAAAAGAAATATAAATTTAAACACACAAAAAAATGTTATGATTAAAGTGTAGCAAAATCAGAACGTCTGCTAAAAAACCTGACACAAACAAAAATTTAGAATCAGTGTTCTTTATCTTCTGGATACATTATGACCAGTTTTATCAAATATTTGTGGGTAGATCTCAATGATGAAACATTGGAAAGTGGTTTCATGTACACTATTTACATTATTCGGACTATTGCCCTCATCTTTGTCGCCATATTTATTATGTTTCGGCCATTGTACGCTCCGGCCCTCTTCAGGTGGTTGGAATGTCGAACTGAACCCTTTATTTCACTCACTGGGGTAGACTGTTCTAGTTTCAGGTGCCACGTTTTTAATGGATGTCAGTTATCCTTTATCTCCTGTTAATTCCCCTCTGAAAGTTCTCCACTGCCGGCTATTGAACTCACACTCTTTGGGTCCTGTCACTGCATCTAACTAACGCCTTTATCCACTGTGCCATGTGTCCTTGCGACAAAGATGAGGACAATAGTCCAAATAGTGTATATAATACCTCATCTCAGAAATATAGACAGATACTGGTTTCATGTAGATGCAGAGTCAAGAAAATTGACTTCAAAATTTGAATAGTTGTTTTGTTTACTAATGAAATGCTGATTACTAGAGTTAAAAAATAACTAAATGACTACAAGAACAAATTTCAAAACTGTAACCAAAATCAAAGGGAAAAAAATTCAGAAAAATAGACAAATCAAACATCTTAAATTATTATATACCTTGCACTACCAGACCCAGTCTGTATCACATGGGCTACTGGATTAAATCATACCTGTTTCTCTGGAAGTTCAGAGTTCAGTCTCTGGGTTAAGAAATGAAAAAAATTAAATAAAATGCAGTTTGGTTCAGTGGAAGAAAGAGATAAGCCACAGAAAGGTGAATAACACAGGTGAGCATTAACTGATATAAGTTATCTCCCCTAAGAATGGGAAGCAAAATGAGAATAATGGGTTGAACAAAGAATTTGGCTTAAAATTTCAAGATTACCAATTATAACAGACACCTGAAGAAACGTCAGAAGGTACAATGGCTGAAATGTCAGGAGTATAACATTAACAACCAAGATTAGCATGGTCCGATTAAAATTGTTGGTTCCAGTCGTACTTCCCCTCTCCAATTTATAGGCATAAACACAAATGCATGCTGGGACTTCTTCCTTGCCAATAAAATAGGACGGTTCTGTGTCATATGACTCAGTCCCAGCTTGTCTTGTCTAAGTCAGAACGCTTTCTTCATTCATCCGAATTTGTTTGTGTGTCAACCTCAATTTTTGGTTTGTGAACTTTTTGCATACTGTTGTTGCTTTGCCTTGCATATATTGTTTGCCCTGTTCTCTCCTTTTCTTGGTATTGCATATTACAAACTTTGTCAATTCAGTTTGCTGGGCAGTTCTGCAATTTAGTTATAATTGAACAATGGCCACTCACTCTACAAAAATTGTACATAATAATAATAATTCCTCATCTAAAAGAAAATGACATAAATTACCTTAAATATTCTCTTAATCATTATTCGCTCAAATATCCACTGTTGCAATTGAAATGTACAACCAGTTTGTGAATATGGATTCATGTAGTGTGGTTGACATGGTAAAAGTATTATTCATAGTAAAGAAGACTAATTTAACTGTTGGTGACAAAGCAAGACTATAGAGCCAAAGTTTCAGGATTCTGTAGGCCCAGAGAAAAATAGTACTGAAACAAAAGAGACCTATCGGATTAACAGCCTAACAGATTAACTGGGACTTTATCTGGTGTCCTTGCAATCCAATCCCAATTATTTATACCAAGATGTATGGTAAAATGAATCAAGAAAGCTGACCAAAGTAAATGGACGACACACTTACTACTATTTTGGTTTCATCAAATACACCTGAAGCCATGTCTAGATTTGCAGCATTTTCAGTCATAATCTCCTGATATTTATTCTTTAAATGAATTGTCACTGTCCATGAAAGATGGTTACACCTGTATGACTCAGAAGCAAGAAGTCAGCACTCAAGTTCACCACAGCTGAAGAAATTCAAGACCTAAAAAGTTTATAACCAGACACTCTGCCGATTCTTGGAATATCCATATGTGCTCAATAGAAACAAATAGTCTTTGTTTAGGTTAGGATACAATACAAAGCATATATGGATGTGTCAAGAATTGGCAGAGTGGGTATTCAAAAGGTATTATTTGGGCTTAGTTTGACCGAGATTATATATATATATATATATATATATATTATACACACACACACTAGGTGTAACAGCAAAACTGTCCATTTGTTAGATTAAGATTTGAACTGTTTTATCTTAGAAATGATTAAAGACATCTTACTGGAATTCTTAAAAGGATTTTATAACACTATTGGACTCTGAGCTATAAGAATCTATAGTTACACTCCAAGCTTAACAGAAGAATTGTGATGAAATCAATCATAAACGAAAATGACATTCATTATTAATTAATCATAGATATATTTAAAAAAAAAAATTTTTTTTAATGTATACATAAACATGCCCCTGTTTGAAATTATGGTGACCATAGATAATCAGAAAATAAGCACAATGACCATAGTAAATTTAAATTCAACATTCCTAAAATTAGATTAAGGAGAACATTTTCTAACATTTTTAAGATTACTAAGTACTTAAAATTCATATAAAAAAGCATTCACCCGTTATTTTCTTAAATTATGTTTTAACAGATAGGGTCTCTTTAGAACAATAATAAAAGTGTTAACATCTTGTAAATTAGTTGTCAAGTGATGTACAAAGCGATGACAAGCAATTAATCATGTTATAGTTAGTTGTAAAAATTCATTTCTCTGTTATTTTGAACTTAAATAACATTTTTTCAAATTAGATTAAAAATATACTAATATTCCTGAAATAAAATTTCAGAAAAGTATATTTTAATTTTTGGAAGATTTTTAAAACCGAGAATTAACTTTTGTTGTCAAACATGGTTGAATTTAAACAATTTTTGAAAGTGAGCAAAAAGTTGAGATTCTAATCAATATAATTTCTATTAAAAATACACCAGAGTATTTTGCTTACTGGAAATAATAAATTTAATCCTTTAGTTTTCAATTAAAACTGAAAAGAAAATTTGAGAATGAAATTTTAAAAATGAAAAAAAGCATTTTAAACCAAATGAAGTGACCTGCGTCTCTTGTTTTGTGTGCATATGTAGAGGCAGCAACATCAACAAAGCCCAATCCAATGAAATTATAGAATTAAATTAATGTCCCTCGTCTTGAAGATTGAGAGCTGCTGTTTTTTTTAGAGTTTTCATGAGATAAAAATTATTATCTATGGGATTTTAAGTGTTTGATATTCTTTAATTAATAGTAATTTTGCTCTGTCTTATATCTATATCCTCCTGGAAATTCCATATTGTATCATTACTATATATATATATATATATATATATATATATATATATATATATATAGTTGTATATTTAGGCAGCAATCCTTCTTTTATGCAAGTTTCATTAAAAACGACAGACAAGGTACTACGGTTAAGTTTTTTATTGAATTTTTCTTGTGTACGAACAAGAGCTTTTCTTTCTGGACAAAGTGTGTGTAAGAACTGTCCAAATGTTTTATTTTAAAGGTATAGCCGAAAGCGCTCGGAAAAATAAAACATTTGGACAG
>OZ038482.1:17831068-17841068 GCA_964036315.1 Acanthosepion esculentum | reverse complement strand
TTAGTTGTTTAAATAAATTCTTTTATAAAAATATTTTTCCAAACTTTAAAAATTAACCAAAATTGACAAGTTATAAATAAGACAATGTTTGATATGAAATCAAAAAATATAGAACCAATTCCATTTACACAGTTTAGTAAGGCATAAGGAAATATAATAATATATATATATATATATATATGTGTGTATGTAAAGGGTGTTCCAATAACTTAAACTTAATTCACATTTAAAATTGATCTAAGTGTCTAAAGATTTTTTTTTTTTTCTTTTAGATTTAACAACTTAAGTCTTTGGCAATTTCAACCATGGAAAGATTAATAATCAAACAACGAAAGTTGTCGAAGGAAATTTAATAAGAAATATATATATATATATATATATATATATATATATATATATATATATATATATATAGTTTTCTTATTAAATTTCCTTTATGCCTTTCCATATATATATAGGCGTTATCATCATATGGATAATTAACGCCAGGTCAGGATCAATATATCCTGCACGATGATATTTTCTTTTATTTCTCAGTTAACGTTCCATTAAAGGATTCTTGAATAAGGGTTAGGGTTGCTTCCCTTGTATTATTGTATCATCGGCAGTATAGATAAAGTAAAAAAAAATAAATGTTAACCCAATTAAGATTTAATTGAATTTAAATTTCACGGGTCCCCTAAATGACACATTCGACCGACCGTAGACCAGAGACAAACGAAACAACAGATGTTAACAATATAATATTTTTAATAAACAAGAACATGGGACAAATGACAATAACGGATAAAAAAAGAATAGCATAAAATGTTGCGTCTAACCAGAGTTGGGAGAAGATGAGCGATAACGAATGCAGAACTCAACATATGAAAGGGGATAACATTCGTAATCTGGTGTTACATATGTAATGGTGTTTTGCACGAACATAATGTTATTGGACTGTTGTAAGCTACAATAATATCTGGGATGGAATACAAGAACTTATCTGCTATTTGTGGTTTAACAGGCAATTTCGATAACAGTCTTTTTCTCTTTCTTTCTTTCTGAGGACTGAAAGTTAGATTCTCGATCTGGATCGTGTCTTCCGCCTTGGGTTTGAATTCAGGATTCCTTCTTAAGATGACGATATCCGAGTTGTAAAGGCCTACTGCATTAGACACTTCTCACATTCTCGGCACTGGAACCATCTGGTTTGCATCTCGGCCTCGGGGAACGTGCGGTCTCAGTTTATTGTTTGGAGTTCGCAGTTGGTGTGACCTTACTCGTCAACAGCCGGCCTGCTACTAATTTTCTAGAGTCACCACATGCGTCTCTTGCTTTTTGGCGCCTAATTTCCTGCTTGCCGATTGTCTGCTCTTGACCAATCGCATTGACGCTTTCGCATGCTGCTGAATCTATTTTTATCACTCGCCTACGCGTGTGTGATTTAGGTCAGGGTGTGGGAAAGGAATGGGTGTTATATGTCGGCCTGCATTTGTCACACACACACACATATATATATATATATATATATATATATATATATATATATAGAGAGAGAGAGAGAGAGAGAGCATGCCTACTTTGAAAATCAGCATTCCAAATAAAACATTTTTTTCTAAAGCTTGAAAACAGTATCTCTGGCATTATTTCAGATTAATTACAGGAATTTATGAGGCTTTCATGGATGTTACTTGAAAAACTTTAGACAATTTGATGATTAACCCTTTAACATTTAACCTGCCCAAACCCACCCCTGTAAATATCAGCTCTGAATCTTCAACTTGCTGTAACCCGCCCCATATATACTCTGACCACAAACAGTGATACTCTGAGATATTTACAAGGAAGTGTGTTGAATGCTAAAAGTTTTTAACAACACAAATCCGTACTTTATTTACATTATTCGAACTATTGTCCTCATCTTTGTCACCATATTTATCACAACGTTTTGGCCGTTGTATGCTCCGGCCTTCTTCAGGGGGTTGGAATGTCGAACTGAACCTTTTATTTTGCTCACTGGGTAGACTGTTCTAGTTCCACGTGTCATGTTTAATGGATGTCAGTTATCGGTTATCTCCTGTTAATTCCGCTCTCCAAGTCCTCCACTGCCTTAACCGGGTATTGAACTCACTCTTTGTGTCCTATCACTGGATCTAACCAATGCCTTTATCCACTGTGCCATGGCATGTGGAACTAGAACAGTCTACCCCAGTGAGTGAAATAAAGGGTTCAATTTGACATTCAAACCACCTGAAGAAGGCCAGAGTGTACAACGTCCGAAATGTTGTGATAAATATAGCGACAAAGATGAGAACAATTGTCTGAATAATGTAAATAGTGTACATAATACCTCATCTCAGAAATATAGACACAAATCTGTACTTATTCTGCTGCTACCTTTTCCTTTGAAAAAAAAACATATTTCCTTCTTTAGGTTTCCCTTTTTGTAGTCAATATTTTCATTTCCTCAATAGATTTCTTATAAGTGAGCAGCAATAACCAGTCAGCTCATTCCATAGAATTCTTAGGGTTTTTTTGGGTTTTTTTTTTATTCTTTTCATATTGTCAGCTACTGTAGTTGAAGCTTTCCTCCTCATCAATCAGCATAACCATGTTTTTTAGGCAGGACTGGGATTAATCTCACACAAAGCAAGGTAGGTCCTGCCTGACAAAGGATATGTCAATGACCTGAGGCAAAGCCAGATCCTCTTCCTGACGCCAAACTCAGACACTGATGGTAATCAAAGTACATCGTGTTTTTATAGTGACATCATCTCTAGGAAGGTTGTAATTCAAGGTTTGAGGCCCCATACTAGCCATTATTATATATGTTGTAACCATAAACTACGGAAATGGAAGCACTGTTTCAGCTACTGTTCAGGCACTGAAGTACCGTGTCAGGCATATTGTGTATGTGTGAATAAAAAGCAAGAGTCACTTCTGCAAACAGAAGTCTCCAAACTAAACGGAAAAATTATTACAGATCCTCTTACCAAGTTGTATCACACACACACACACAGAGGAGGCATGGTGAAGTAATGGATAGCGACTTGGATTGAGGAAAGCTGAGTTTGAATCCATTACATTCACTTACTTGCTAATACCGCTAGGAAAGGTATGAATCCTCTTCTCCCTCCAGCTATGGTTAAATAGCAGGACAGACTGGGTTCTATAGCCTTAGATAGCAACTGGTCTAGGAGAAGGACAACTCTGAATTCAAAACCTGCAGAGGTTTGTTTGGGGGCTTTGTGGCACGTAGTGCACCAGGTCTCTGTATTCGGCCATTCAAAAAGTGTGGATAGTTCTGCACAAAACCTTTACCACTATAATCAAATCTCATGTGCTGATGTCGGGCTGTCGGTTCCTAGGAACTGATCTGCTTGACCCACTTATGTCAAATTTGACGGGAGAGTCAAATACATACAAATACAGAGTAAGTCCCTAATTTACAAAGATCCCAACCTACAATGATTTGTGGTTACGACACAATCTCCATTAATCTTGTTTCAACATGTTTGCCTTGTATATATGACAGTTTATTACACGACAATACTGTTTTTTTTTACTCCTAATTATGTTAACATGTCATAGATTATTACTTTACTACTGCATTAGCATAGGTGAGTAACGTAAGTGCTTATACACAGAAAGTCGCGGTTACAGTCCTACTTACGCAGAAAATCACATTAGAATGCATCATATAAACAGAACTGTTGTAAATTGAGGACCCACCCTTGTGTGTGTGTGTGTGTGTGTGTGTGTGTGTGTGTGTGTGTGTGTGTGTGTGTTGGCTCCTATAAGAAGCTCATCCGCTCTTTGACGGGTCTTGTTTTTCACCCTGCAGAGTGATATGTCACCCTCCTCACCAGCAGAAATGCTAGCAGGAGAGCTGGTATAGACACTAACAACCTGTCCCTGTAGAAGGTTGCACTAAGTTACATGTTAATTATGATCATTTTTATTGCATTCATGAAACATTTTTCATTATTATTATTATTATTATTATATTACTAGTTCTCCAAACTTCATTCTAGATTACTGTAAACAGTTTAAAATCAGAAATAAAAGCAGCTTCTAATAAGAATTAAGCTCATGCTTAAAGAATCCATTTTTCATTAAATAATAACAAAAACTAACCAAACCATAGAAATTCCATGGATGCTGACAACCAAGATAATTGATTATCTCATGCCTTTGCTCTTTTCTCATCCTTTGCTTCTATTTGTCTTTTTTAGTTTTTCCATTATCTCTTCCAATTTTCATTGCCAGTTTATTTTTATTTTTTTTTATCTAAATGTTATGCAGGCATGGATTAGTGTCATACTGTGAAAAAGGACTAAGGAATGTACGAATATTTTCTCAAGCAACCTATCTTATCTTTCTTTTGCTCTAACTCTACAAAAAGAATTTTAATGTATCACAATTTTTTTTTTTTACACCTTTTCATTCCTGTCTTTCATTCATCGTCTCTTGATATCTAGCCAGCAAGACTTTCATCTCCATCCCTTTTCTCTTTCTCACTCATACAATATATACACTACCATTCAAAAGTTTGAAGTCACCTCCAGAATTAGCATGGGATGAACTTGATAGAAGAGTGAAAAAAAAAGAAGGAAAAAAAAAAGAAAAAAAAAGAAAAGAAAAGAGAAGAAAAAGAAGAAAAAGAGAAAAAAGAAAAGAAAAAGAAGAAAAAAAAAAAGAAAAAGAAAAAAAGAAAAAGAAAAAAAAAAAGAAAAAGAAAAAAAGAAGAAAAAGAAAAAAAGAAAAAAGAAAAAAAGAAAAAAGAAAAAAAGAAAAAAGAAAAAAAAGAAAAAAGAAAAAAAAGAAAAAAAGAAAAAAAAGAAAAAAAGAAGAAAAAGAAAAAAAGAAGAAAAAGAAAAAAAGAAGAAAAAGAAAAAAAGAAGAAAAAGAAAAAAAGAAAAAGAAAAAAAGAAAAAGAAAAAAAGAAAAAGAAAAAAAGAAAAAGAAAAAAAGAAGAAAAAGAAAAAAAGAAGAAAAAGAAAAAAAGAAGAAAAAGAAAAAAAGAAGAAAAAGAAAAAAAGAAGAAAAAGAAAAAAAGAAGAAAAAGAAAAAAAGAAGAAAAAGAAAAAAAGAAGAAAAAGAAGAAAAAGAAGAAAAAGAAAAAAAGAAGAAAAAGAAAAAAAAGATAAAAAAGAAAAAAAGAAGAAAAAGAAAAAAAAGATAAAAAAGAAAAAAAGAAGAAAAAGAAAAAAAGATAAAAAAAGAAAGAGTTCTTAGAGTCATTAAAAAAAGAATGGAATCATTATCAAACTTATATGTTGAGAAACTTTTGCAACAAATGCCAAATATTTGTGCTACAGTAATCAAGGCTAAAGGAGGATATTTTGATGAGCAAAATTTAATTATAAAATTTTTTTTCTATTTGTCATAATAAAATTTGTAATAAGAAATCATGCCTCACATTTTTGTCCATGTATAATAATTTTCTCCTATTTAAAGTATAAAACAACTAATTCTTTGTCCAATTTAAAAAATTACCAAAGGTGGCCTAAAACTTTAGAATTGTAGTGTGTGTGTGTGTGTGTGTGTGTGTGTGTGTGTGTGACCAGAAGTCAAAATGGTTACAATAAAAAAAAAAAAGGGAAAAAGAGAGAAAAGTTAAAAAATAAATAAATAAAGAGTAAGTGTAAAGTGAAAAAAATGAATAGGACAAATAACCACAACATTCTGCACATGAACATACACACACACACTTGCACCAATGAAAATTGCATATAAAAAAGGAATATCAAGAAGCTGTCAAGTGCTGATACTCCCCTGACAAGTGGACAGAGTGAGTCCTAGAAGGATGTCTATGAAATTCTGAAGTCATGATTCAGAAGGTAACATCATTCATCTAAGTGACAAACCTCTCTCTCTCACCAAACCTCTCTCTCTCACCATATATATACATTTCTTTTATGGAGACTAAGGAAAACTATAAGAACATTAGAAAAACTGAATAAAAAAAAAGTTACAAATTTGTGTGAGTGTATACATTTTTTTTTCCAGTCAGAAAACATAAATGATTCTGGGTCAAAAGGGCTAGAGATTGAGCAGATACTACACTTTCATCCTAGGTAAGAAAGTAAAACAGCTGTGCATATAAACAAATAAGCTAATAGAGGCTTTCAAAATAAATTCCTATTATTCTATTGCTCTATGTAGTCAAATAAAGACAACAGACACAGGAAGGAAGTAGCTGATGTAGTAGTTATGGTGATGTCAATGAAAGACATGCTGCCAAGGTGGAGGATCAAAATTCAATTCCTGTCAAAAGTTATTTCCAGTTTTGTGCTGTTTACTCTGGTAGTAGAATACAAAAAGTTCTCAGATGAACCCACTTCCAAAGATCTAACCAATCACAAGTTTTTCTTGGAAGAACTTCATCAAATTCTCATAGCATACAGGTTAGCAAGTTGCTCTAAGACTATTTTCTATTCTTGTAAGTTGCCTCTTTACAGGGTGCCCTGCCCTTATAAGCCTACACCCCAGATTAAAACTGAGCTTAGTAAATATATTTTCTGATCAAAAAGCTCTAACCGTCTTTCATCAGCAAAGTTAAACAATGTTAAGGAACCCTGAGTGTTATAACGTCTTCCCTTGTGCCAAAATAAGGCAGTGTAAATAAAATGATAAAATCATATGCACATTGTAGATGTATAAAAGGAAATTATCCTTAAGAAATATACTTCTTTTTTAGCTTTGCACAGAAAACCTAAAGCTATCATTACGGGATGCAGAATTAATTTCTGCTTCACCCACTGCGATGCAAAGAGTCCAAACTTTTGTTGTTGATAACTCCAAAATGGTAGATTTTATAAAAAAAATTTTATTTTTGAATTAAGCATGTACATTTGCACCTAAATGGAACTATTTGGGAAATTTTTATTAAAAACTAAGCACAGGGCTTGAACTGCAAATTACCCTTTTAAGGTTCTGCATTGAAATTAGTTCTGTCACCCATCATTACAGATAAAAATAAGGCAATTCATTATGCAGTAGGATTACACTGATAAGTAAATTAACTGATTACTCAAACGATTAATTCTTTTTGCATACTGTAAGGGCAGATTCAGGAGGTCTTCCACAAGGCAGGATTATCAAAAAAATTTTAGTTTTATTTTCTTAAGCATCTTCAAGTTAGTCCATTTATTAGTGACCATTTTTTTTTTTTAGGCATTACAAAAAAAAAAAGAAGTAAAAAACAAAAATTTGATAAAATTGTCTAAAAAGTTACTTAAAAAAAAAAAAAAAAAAATGTCCCTTCAGGATGTAGTAATCTTTGCTCTCAACAGATTCGTATTTTATTATCTGTGAATTACTACTCTCTTTTTAGGAGGCAGCAGAGTGATTTACCATTACTTTCTCCATGGTTTGAAAGTGAGAATTTTCTTTCTTTTGAACTGGTTCTCTAATAAGGTTAAAGTTCAGTCCAACCTGCTATTTAATCCATAACATGATTCCTGCTTTATCCAAGGGTATCCATACAACAAATTAGTCTCGGTTTTGAATTTGGCTTGCCAATTTTACTTTCTGCACTGATGACAGCCATTACACTACTTGTACATCCAAAATGTTCAATACTGTGCACAAATTTTAATTGTATCATTTGGTTGTTTCTATGGTTAGATTAATCATTAAGCAGAATAAGCATCTTAAGGTAGGTACCAAAACAGAAAGCACTGGTAGTTAAGTGACCAAATCATATTCAGTCAGTTATGTGCCATGCGTGATACATGCTTAGGTGATCATGTATCTTTAGATGCATGACTGACGAGGCAGACACCCCCAACCCACCCACAGTAGGTTGCCATTTCTTTCTACAGTAGACCAGATGACATCCAAGGCTGTAGAAGCCAGTCTGTCCTGCTATTTACCCCTAGCTGAGGAGGGGGAGAGGATTCACACCTTTCCCAAGGGTATTAGCATGTAAGTGAATGAAATGGATTTGACTACTGATACAAAATAGAATCCCTTGCCTGACTCTTAAGATTTTGATAGTGTAAAATTTAGTTATTTACATGTGGACTATTGTCCTCATCTTTCTTGTTGTTATCACAAAATTTCAGCCCTCATCAAATGTATGTCAATATGGCTAACCTACAGGGAATTTTGAACTGATCCCTTTATTAATCTCTGGGGAAGATTAAATAAAAGGTTCAGTTTGAAATTCCTTGAAGATTACCTGGATTGACAAGCACCTGAGGAAGGCTAGAGAGCACAGCGGCTGAAATGAGATAAAGATGAGGACGACAGTTGGCATGTAAATGTCAGAATATTATTTAAATTCATTCTAAGATAACTGACAATTCTAAAGTTAGGGCTGAGATTTTTGTGATGTAATAAACAAGGATGTAAAAAAATTAATTCAAGCAAGCAACTTTTTCATCCCTCCCTTGAAATTTACAAAGAAACAACACTGTTTCAGCTTGTATAAAAGTGTTCAACTATTTAAAATAAACTGATTTTTCTAAATTATTGAAGGACCATAAATGAAACACATCCAGTCAGAATCAAACCCAATAAAGTAGTAATGGCCAGCAAAACCATCTTAGATTAATTCCTATGGTCAGGTAGAATGATCATACAAAAAAATAAAAGGTTTTATAAAAGAACAAATATTAGTGAAAATAATTAAAAAATGACAAATAGAAAAAGGAAAATGTGGCGAGCTGTGATCGCCCACATCCTGAAAGGATATAGTATATAAAGAATGAAATAAAGGTAACAATCCAAGAAATGTAATATAAATTTTCCAAAAGTTACTTTTTTTTATACCATATTGAATTAATCTTTTAAAGTATTTGTATCTGATAAAATCAAGTTATTTATTCAATCAGTTCAAGGTAAAAATACTCCTTGAATTAAGCTAAACAAGTATTTTAAGGCTTGAATTTTATTTCCTGCTGAAAACCAAGTTAAACAAAAAAAGACAAGCTGGAGAAGTCAGATGTGAGAAGATTTTTTAAGGTTAGTGAGGAAGAAGCAATATGAGTGAAAAAAAAAAAAAAATGTTGGTATTTATAGATATAGCAAAGACTTGATTAGTAACAAAATTTTTTATATATTTTGGTGGTAGTAGTAGTAGTAGTAGTAATAATAATAATAATAATCATCGAGGAATTGCATGATCAACTGACAGCAATAGCCCAGCAGACTTCCAAGAAATAAATAAAAACTAGAAAAGGTGGTGAGGCCAAAAAAGCTGTAGATGCAAGTAGAATATTTTGACATTTGATGAAAAATTAAGTAATTTTCTTTTTAAATTGTGAAGTTATGTAGAAACAATTTTAATATTCATGACCTGATAAAAAAAATAAAATAAAAAGTGTATTTCATAGCATATGACTATCCCCCCCCCAAAAAATAAGAAGTCAAGTTTAACATGCTAAGTTATAGTCTCTAAGATGATAAAATTATCCCCACGCTACAGGCAACCATTCATTATCTATCCAGGCTCCCTAATACTGTGATATTAAATGGGAATGGGGATCTTATTTGCCATAAAGTATTCTTGTTTCATGATTATTTTACTATTATGAAAAGAAATTAGATTAAATTTGCTTATTCATTTGATGTATATATAAAAAAAAATTTTTTCATCAAAAAGCACTAGAATAAAAATTCATCCAAGTCTCAAGTTAATCTCTCTAAACCTTAGTACTTTAAGGAGTTCAATACTATTGTTTACTAAAACTTGACATTAAAATGAAAATGTTTTGGTCTTTGTTAAAATATATATATATATATATATATATATATATATATATATAATGTCCATATAAAATGAGAATGAATAGAATCCAATTCCAATGTTCTTATGAATGAGATGTGTTAATATGCATCAAAACATAAATAATGATTGCATATAATTTTTTTACGTTTTTGATGTAATATCCTAAGCGTATATATATATATATATATATATATATATATATATATATATGGCAAGAGCTAAAGAATTGACAAATTCGCAAGAAGCACAGATTGTTAAACTCTAGAAAGAATGTACAAG
>OZ038482.1:17393568-17826068 GCA_964036315.1 Acanthosepion esculentum | reverse complement strand
TTTAAACAAGATTGAAAATGATTTTCATTTATTTCAATAGCTTTGAACCTTTTCCTATCTAGTAATGTGTTGTATGTGTTTGTCTCTTAGTATTTGCTTTTATTAAATTATTGAAATATGCCTTTTCTTTTTTAATAACTGTGTGTGTGTGAGATCATATATATATATATATATATATATATATATATATATATATATATGATTTTCCAAGCATAGCTTAGATGTGGCACAAGGCTGAAAGTATGGGGCATCCAGTGAGAATCGAACTCACTACTCAGTCGTAACTGACCTAGCGAGACAAGCTCGCTAACCATTATGCCACGTTGAAGCATGTGTGCGTATGTACATACATTACATTGAATGTAAATATCATGAAAATAAATACATACATACATACACACACACACACACACCTCAGTAGGTTTGTTTGTTTAATTGCATATCAACTTCTTATGGGTCATTTAATGACCAAATTTAATTTTCTTGGTAGCTTTGCAGTAAGAAAAATAGGATACAAGTTATTCTGCTTTCACAGATGAATACATGGTAGATGAGACTCAGCTTTTGTGCATATTCATGTTTGTGTGGACATAATTACTAGAGGTGATGATATGCGTATTTTATATTGTAGTTTTGTTGAAGTTATATTTCAGAATACATTTTAAGAAATTGTCAGATATTATATGGTTTAATGTCATGAAAGAGTTTTGTCGTGTTAGTTTTATGATTTTGTTAAGTGACATATCAACCTTCATGGGTCATTCAATGCTGACATGTAAATAATCTGAACAATTTTATGGTTTCAACTAAATATATTTTGTATGCAACTGTATGCCTTCAACTACAGATAAAATGTATTGTTGGTCATGTTACTTTAAAAATGTATTGTTGCTTTTTTTTTTCTTTTTTTAAAAATAAATATATTGATGGTATTTTTACTATAAAAATATAGTTTTATACTTTCATAGTGTTCTGCTTGGGGTTTCACTATCTGCCCATAGTTGGGACCATACCATGGGAAGAACAGCAAATAAGAGGTGGTTTTACACTCCTCAAAACCTCCAATCTCTCATCAGAGGCCTTGATGCTGGATGTAGTTTGTCATATTCAGGACACCAAACAGAGGGTAAATGAATTACAAAAATGGCAAAAATTCAAACTACTAACAGTTTTACTGAGGGAATCAGTTTTATATATAAGGCTGTGGAGTGGGGATGCAACCAATCACCTTCCTTTATAAAACTACTGCCGATACATTGTGAAAAGCAATAACAATAAACATAAAAGTCTGAAAAAGGTAGACATACTGGAGATATAAAAATTTTAATTTAAAGATGTGTACCTCTGTAGCTTTAACATTTCAATGTAAACTAACTAGCATTTATTGTATTTTCTGTCACTGTGTGTGTGTGAGTGAGAGAATATGATATATATAAATTTTTATATATCAGAACAACATGAGGTAAATTAATGACGAAAAAAAAATCTTTTCCACTGTTATTATTTTTTCCTCTCTATATAAATATATATATCCATTGAGCATGAAACTCCGAGTTGTACTGTCAGTGTAAGGTATTATGTATATTTATTAATATATACTTAATAGCTTTGTTATTTAGCAATGAGTACCGTTTTTCTTACATCAAAGGAGATCATATGTACATACGCATGCACACACACACATATATATATATATATATATATAAAAAATTTGATAACACGAGCAGTCGATCTGAATAGAGCCAAGAACACCCCAGCCTGCCCATTGTTGAAAGAACTTCACTAAATATCGTCTCGACACCAAAATAGGATTACAGTTGTGTATGTATGTATGCTCAAACAAATGAATATATATCTGCGCTTAATCTCGCATTGTTTATATGTGTGTGTTTGTGTGAAATACAATGAGTACACCTGTATGTATGTGTGTACGAGTGTCATCCCAAAACAGATATGGTGGAGAATTCCCCCCCCTCCATCACAACCAAACATAATCAAACAAACTAACATAAATAGATTAAATTTTTTAAAAATAAATCAGTTTGTCTGACGATCGAAAAAGCGTGAAACCCAGGGTTACAAACTCATATCCATACAAATGAATATATATTTGAACACTTACATATACATTTATGTCTTCCATTTGAGTATATTCATGTTTATATATATGAGAAAGATTTTTGTATTATTCTTGTGATTTTGTTAAATATTTATTAATAATTTATTTATTTTTATTTTAAATAATAATTCAAGAACATCTGGAGCCACTTTTTATTCAAAATAATGTCTAGTGGCTACATACCAGAGGAAGTTAGGTAATGTGACAAAGATATAGATTTACTAAGAAACCAGGTGCAAATGAAAGCAAGTCCCATCAGACATAACTAAACTAATGATGCGAATCCTGATTATTAGAGCATGTAGCAGAATTAGACTGGAAATAGGACAAAAATAGAGTGTCTTTGTCAAGGACACACCGGAACATGAAAGGTAATATTCATGATTAAAATGATATCAGAGAGAGAGAGAGAGAGAGAGAGCAATATGCAGAAATATGTGCACTTATGTCATAGATTATGCAAAGCATTGAACAAAGTACGGCACAAGGATCTATTTGAACTGCTTGGAAAACTTAATCTATCTAGAAAGAATGTTAGAATAATCCCAAACTTATAGAGCACACAATCTGCATATGGATAGAAAATAAATTGTGAAGCTACACAAAAATAGAAAGGGGTATAAGACAAGGATGTTCCTTATCAGATTTATTCAACCTCTATAGCAAGGCTATCCTAAGGAAGCTGGAGACACTAGTAGGATTTATTATCAGTGGGTATAATCTTAACAATATCATATATGCAGATGGTACAGTGTTGATGGCTGACAAAGAAAAGTACAAGTCTCCTAGACAGGGTAGTAAAAAAAAAAAAAAAAAAAAAAAGAAAAAAAAAAGAAAGAAAAAAAGGACTAACCATCAACTGCAAGAAGACAGTATAGTCATCAGCAAGAGAAAAAAAATCCAAGATGCAAGTTACAAATAGGAGATGTCAACATCAAACAAGTAGTTTAAATATCTGGGAAGTGTTTTAACAGTGGTTGAAAAAATATGACACCAAAATCTGAATATGCATTGAACTAGCGAAAGATGCTTTCCAAAAGTTAAGCAAGGTACTGAGAAAAATTTCATTAGAAATGAAGAAAAGAGTATTGGATTGCTATGTGAAATCCATCCTCTTATATGGCAGTGAATGCTGAACTATCTCATGGATGAAGAGAAAAGTAGAGGCAACAGAAATGAGGTTCTACAGAAGGATACTGAGAATTCCTCAGATGGAGCAAGTAAGTAACAAAAAGCACTTAGAATCAGGAAGAGATAGTTGAAATTTCTTGGACACATAATAAGGAAGGACAACTTGGAAAAAATGACCATCGCAGACTCATATTGAAGGCAAGGGAGATAAGGGAAAGCAGGAAGTTTGCAGGGTTTGTATTGAGTTACAACCTGCTTTATTTTTGTCTCCTAGCTGGACGCTAGCTGGGACCCTTATGCTGGTAAGTGTTGTTATTCTACATTGATGAGCATATGTGAATGGATGGAGAAACAGGGGATGGGGGCCTTAGCAAAGGGAGAAAAACTGCTAAGGCCTACAAGCGATAAAAAGTTTTGGAGAGCTATGATTTCCCATACCCTGAAGGATGTGGCACATAAGCTTTTATTCTCCATCCTCTCTCTATATTTAAAAAGGATAGACAGTTACATATTATCCACTCAGTCTTTTTTTCTTTTTTTTTTTTTTTTAATACTTGCACAGGGGGTCTGAAAGTCTTGTCACCCCTACATAATATAATTTTCTATTTCAGAGGGCTGACACAAGCTCCTACAGTTTGGAAGGGTGGGTTAGGGTGACAAAACTTTCGGACCACACTGTATAATAAAAAGTAGTCTTATTCATGACTAACATCAAACTTTTATACTTTATTTTATGAGTAAAGTTGTTTTGTATTTATGTTAATTCTGAAAATAAGAATCTAAAAAAAATTTTCAAAATTTATTTTTACAAATTATTTGCAAATAAGTGTTTTATTTTCTTTAGTTTCAGTAGTGGTGGAATAGTTACTAGTTCAACTGAAATTGAAAATTTTCATATTGCATTATTGCTCTAGGTAAAGGCATGAATCTACATCTCCCTACTATGTCTCATTACCAGATATTTTGATAGATAAAAAAATAAGTGTCACTGATATAGCTGATAGAAGAGAAACAAACCCCTCTTCCCTAACATCAGTATTTGATGGTAGATAGCGCTCTGTTTGCATTTTAACAGAGTTGGGTTAGTGTACAGTGCCTGGGTAAACATTAACTGAGCAAATATCTCAACTATAAAATCTAGAAGATATTTTACAAATCATTTTATTGCAGGATGAGTTTTACTGTCACCAATGTACCATAGCCTGTTAGACAGTAAAAAAATAAAATTGATACCACCATAGTCAACATGGACCAACAAGTATTAATATTTTTGACTATTTATTATTAGCAGAAAAAAAAAAAAAAAAAAATATAAGAAAAGTGAATACACAGTTAATTATTAAAAAAATTTACTATTGTTTAAAAATATACGACGATTTAAAAAAAGAAAAAGATACAAATTTAAAAAAAAAAAGAAAAGAAAAAAAGGAAAAGATAAAAAAGGAAAGAAAAAGCCAGAGAATTCCAAGAATAAATAAAATTGCTTAGACATTTCTAACCAAATAGATAACGTTGATACTTTGATTGAAGTAATCCAATACTGTGCAAGCCTCTTGCAAATCACACGCAGCATAGTAAGTAAGTCTGTGCAAAAGTAAAACCCAGAAGCTATAAAGATTCTTCTTTAGAAATAAAAATATACATATCTTCCTAGATAAGGTTTTCCACGCATCAAGATTAAGGACATGAGTAAGAATATGAGGTGGGGGGGAATCATAAAAACAAACAATGAGTGATGATTAAAAAAGAAAACGGAATGTAGAAAGAAAAACCCTCTGCAAGAGGAAGAAATCCAACAAGTACCTCCTACACAGAAAGAAGAAGGATGCCCTTCCATAGACAACATTCCAACTCACAAGAAATTATATGCCATGTTTTCTTTTGGAGTTTGGACTATCATAGTGCTCTACAAATTTCTGTCCGTTTTATTCTGTTTTGTTTTTTTTAGTTCTATAATTCTTGATTCTTTACGATTCATTTTTTTTTTTGTTCTGTCATTCATTTATTTACTCAAACAAACTTGTCAAGGTGTTATTCAGTTTTCCCCCTTCTCTTGCCTTTGTGCCCTGTGAGTGTTAAATTCTTCAAGTCTTCTTTCCTCAGTAAGTATTTTTAAGAAGATATAAAATTTAAATTCACTAATCCTCACTCACAAAATAATTCTTTAAGAAAAAAAAAGACCTTCAAGTTAAGTAATATTTTTAAATTGAAAAGAATTCATTTGCATTCGCTCCTAGAACATAAGACTAAGAGACATTTAACATTTTTAAATGATTTTAAAATTCTTTGAAATATAGGAAACAAAAACGTCTTCAGAATGTAAAAAGTCAGAAAGAAAGGATGTTTTATTAAAAAAAAATGAATAATTAAAAAATACTACTAAAGTTATTTTTTTAAAATTTAATTAAATCAGCAACTTAAAACATTTTCTATTCACATCAACAAATGACTTATTTTTTAACTTAAAAATTAAAATTATTTAATTTTACCAGGACTTAAAGCTGAATCAGTGCAAATCCAATTAAAAAAGTTTTCGTTGACTTTGAAATTTGCATGATTTTTTAAAAAAATAAGCTGAATAAGCATCTCCATTGGATTTAGTAGAATTATTGACTTTTTTTTATTACCGAATTTTTAAATAATTTTTTTTTTTACTATGTGAAGAAGTGCAAATTAAATAATTTAAACTAAAGTTATTTGCCATACGAAAAAGTTGGAACTTTTTACATTCCTTATTATTTGATGATGTGGGGTTTCGTTTAAAATGTTAATAATTCTTTCGTTTTTCAATCTTGGGATAAAAAAATAAAAAAAAAAATTAGAGGAGAGGGCAGAATTATCTAAAATTCCAAATAAAACCTGAGTTAAGAAATAAGTATCCAGTATCCTTATCAAAATCATTGATTCTTTTTAAAGTCGGAGAAATAACATAGAATTAATTAATAAAAGAAAACGGATTTTTTAAATTACAAAACGAGTATTTTCAACTTGGTGTCTGTATAAAAACGATAAAATTTACTAGAAAAATACATACACAAAAACATAAGTTAATTTCGTATCCGGTTCAATTTTGTTTTTTCCTCTCTCCCAAAACTCTCGGTTGTAAGCTTCAACTCTAAATTAATTCGGTCATGACTTCAGCATAGCTACTATGTAGAGACTGACTAATGTTTGGGCCTGAAATCGTTTCCGGCTCATATAGTCAGCCTCCGCCCACATTTCTGGATTATTAGGAGTATTTCCAATTTCTTTTGTGAATTAGCATTAAAAACGAATATCAATTTCCGACTGAGGTTAGTCGTGTTCAACTTATTAAAAAGTTCTTAAAACAAAGTTATGACATTCCTGCAATAACTGTCCCCTTGTCAATATACAATACCTTGACAAAAAAAAAAAGGTCTGGTCACTGGCATACCAACCAAAATGGTTGATTTAAAGAGAAAAGAGGAAGTTAATTAGCACTTTGCGAAAAATTATTTTTTACTACTTTAGGTTTGCTTTAATAATAACGATAAAAGCTGTTACAACCAGTGATGTGAAACTTGACAGGACCAGACTATTGAAAGAAAAAAAAGAAAAAGTGTGCTACTAAATAGAGAAAGAATTTAAGCTGGCCAACTTTGAGGTCCTATTACTTACTTAGTGTATTATTAAGAAGTTATTATTAGCGGAAAAATATTCAATGAGAATTTTAAAAATAATTTCTTCCTAATTTTGGTTCCTTAGTGATTACGTGCTTATTTTGAGGTAGCAATTTGGTTAGTTAATGAAAAAGAAATATCCTTCATTAAGAGAAGTAATCAGTCTTTCTTACTCGTTTACTAATGACTTTTAGAGTCTAAAAGTCTAAAGTCATTAGTAAATTCATAAATCCTAATTTGAGGAAAGATTTTTTATACTTTTAATTTTAAAAAAGAATAGTTTTTGGCTGAAGAAACTAGTTAACCTTAAGAGTAAGACTAGAGACAAAGTTTTCAAGCTATTCATCAACAATCAACTAAAAAAAAAAAATTACTTTCTTAAAAAAGAAAACTTAAAACTTGGCAGTAATGAAAATGCTTTTAATAATTTTATAATAAAAAAAAATATTTCTGTACAGTGGAAAATTTCGGGAATTAGTAGAGAGAGAGGACATCTCAAAACAAAAAGTAAATTTAACATGGAAAGGAACTTTCATAGTCAAACTTAAAATTTAATTTTGAATTTTGATTGTTTTTTTTAGTTATATAATATTTGTTAGATCTAAGTTTCGAGGAATGGACACGACTTTCGTTGTTGAACAATTGTATAAAAAAATCCTTAAAATCTCAAGAAGAAAGAAGTAATTTATGATCAGTCTTTCTTCTAGACTTCACAAAAAAAACTAACCACTTTTTACAACAGGTGAAGAAAAAGTTTTTGCCTCCTTACACTTTTTTGAAGAAAAAAAAAAATATATATTTTTGTTTAAATTAATTTTTCGATCTTTAGAAAAAGTTAAAAAAAAATAAAACTTAATATATTTTTAAGGGTTTATTAACTTCTTAAATTACTAAGAAAACATGGAGTGTTGCCGTTAAGAAAGCCATGAAATAATTTTTAAAGTCAAATAAAAGATGAAAAATATCCGAAGATGAAAAAGAAAAAATGGATTTTTTTCTAATTCAATTTATTTTTAAATCATTATTTAAATCTCTAAAAAAAAAAAAACAACAAAGTGTCAGGAAAATTTAAACTTTTTGTTACTTAGTTGTTTACTGATGTTTAGTACATCAATTTATAAAAAAAAAAGTTCAAGGTAAGAGACTTTTGATTTGAAAAATGATTAAACCTAAGAAATATTCATATTGTTAATTAATAATGATAATTACATCGATCGTTTTTTCCCAGAAATTATTAGCTGCAAAAAGGAATCTTATAAAAATGTGCAAAAAAAAAAGAGGAAATTGTGAGGATATTTTTTGCCAGGTTATCGCCAAATTTACTGACATTAAGGAAGAAGAAAAAACTTTTTAAGGCAAGAAAACTAACAGAAAAAATATTTCATAAACAAATTTAAGTTTTTGATATAGTTTTATTGGTAAATTTTCATTTACCGTTTTATTTTTGGAAAATAATTACGAAAACAATCCAGAAAACCTTTTTTTTTTAGAATCAATGCGTAAAGCAAAAAGTTAGTTAATTAATTTAACTAACATGATCAACTTTCTAAAACTTAATAAAGTTTGTTTTGTTTTTTTTAAGCTTACATAGAACAAGTATGAAATTATAACAATTACATTTGATTGCAGTTGTTTAAAAAAAAGAAACAAACAAAAAGTTTTACCTGCTTTGTTGAATGTCCATGGTAAGAAGTAGAAATGATGTGTTGTTGATAGAGAGATTGCTGGTCTGTAATAGATTTCTTGTCTCGTCCTCGGGACGATGATGACGGAGGTGTAAGAAAAGAAGAGCTATTAATGGTACTACCACCAGCCGTAGGTGTGCAACAACTCGAAGTAGCAGAGACTGTAGGTGTACTATTGGTACATCGCTTTTCCACCGACATGGTATGTTCAACATAATAATAATATATGGTATACACAATCGCTTCCCCTTTAACTTTTTCTCACGAGAAGGCTAACCCTCCCTTCTTTTGCCTCTTGCTCTCTTTACCCCTCTCTTTCTATTTTAGTGATCCCTCAGAGAGAAAACTTATGTAGTTAACAATCTTTTGTTTTTATGGATGATCAGAAGCAAAATAATTTGTTTAATTTCACTCACTTTTGTTTTAAACAATGTATTGTATACAATACATATATCTAATTAATTATCTCTTTAATGTTTCTATTTTGTTTCTAAAATCATTAATTTTGTTTATCCTTTTTTTAGTTCCCTCATTACACACCCTTATTGTTTTATTAAAATTTTTATAAGATTTTTTAAGGATACAAATAATGAGAATTCCTATTTTTAAAATGGTATCTTATTTTACACGATTATGTTACTGATGGGTGCTCGTACATCTAAATTTCCTACCGCTTACTTGAGCATACTATTGCTAAAAAGGAAGTGACTGATTTGTTTATCATCATCATTGTAATCATCAGTCAGGAAGGATGTTGCCGAGGCGTAGCTATAGACTCGGCAACAGCTTAGTAATTATGGTTGGTACAAATGTCGTAAGAGTAGTTTTAGTTACTTATCTACCACTACTACCGCCAGATCTTGTCTGTCAGGTAGTCCGAAATGAAGTGGGGGATATTACGAGAGGAACACATGCACCGCATTTTTTTTTTTTTTAAAGAAGGCAGACATACACCCACCCAGCTCTAACTCAGTTAATAACTGACAGTATTTCTTTTGCTACTAACTTACCTATGATAATAAAACTTTATTATTGTTATTGTCGGTAGAGAAGTGGTATTAATGACAACAGCATCACGCCGCCTGCAACACTTACCATTTAGCGTGAAAGAAAGCAAGGGATTTTCTCGCTTTTAAAATAAATATTTTTTATTTTAATTAATATCAACTTCAGTTAGGTTATTTTATTTTATTTTTTATCTTAGCTTTTAAAAAAAACTTTTGAGAAAATTAAAATATTTTAGTAAATTTAAAAAAAAACAATTTTTTTGCACAAGTCAAGTTCTGTGGTCCGTGCTGAAATATACATGAGGTCACAGAGTCGTCAGTAGAATTGAAACTAATTAAATTATTGAAATAACTAATTACTTTATTAAACAAATAGCTTTTTTTTACTTTTAGGAGTACTAAAGACTGAAACAATAAAATGCAATGGTTAAATGCGGGGTACTAAAAGAGTTAAAAAAAAGTTGCCTGACTGCGAATTTTTTAATTCTCACGTGTTTCTGTGACGTCACACACATTTCAGCACGCACTGCTGTACTTGATTTTAAAGTTGTTTTTTTTAGATTTCCTCTGAGAAATTCTTTCTGTAAGTTAGCTTTAGTTTTGAACTTTTACTTTGCTTATATTTTATTTACATTAAATGTGCTAACAAATTATTTGTCAGAATGATTTTAAAACTTTAAATAGTAGATAGGTTTGCCAATCATATGATTCATACGCCTCCCCGGTTATTTGAACAGGAGTATAGGTTTATCCCTTGTTTCCTGCTTAGGATTGGGTTTCTGGTTCCTTCTAAAGTAGTCTCTTTCCCTTCCAGTAGCCTATTGCATCTTAGTGACATTATCACCTTGCTTGGGGTGAAATGATTAAATAAAATAGATCACAACATTACCATTTATTTATTTATGCATTTTATAGAATCTAAATATTTTTTTATAGAATTATAATAGCATGCACTTAGGAGTTAAAATGGACAGTTGATTTGAAGATTAATGGAGGATGGTAATGACGAGGAAACACAGGTAATTTTAACAAAACAAGATAAGGAATATATTTATGAATTTACACGTTTGAAGTAGTTTCAGTAGTTCATTTCAGCAAAATAAATCAGAATTTTTTAAAGTCCATAGTTTTAATGAATTGTCAGAAAGAGGAAATGTTCATACAACAGATTAAATGATCTGACACAAAATAATATTCAAAATGTTTAAAATAAAGATAAGGGAGTTTGTTGCTTGCAAAGGAGATATACAGTTACATGCAGTCAAAAGTAGACAAAGACAGATAGTTTGAAATACTTAGCTTTCTTGGATTATTGAAGGAAAATTCTTTGAAATGCCATGTGTTTGGTTAAGGCCGTTAATATAATTGGTGAGTAATTTGACACTGGCAAAAACTTCATCAATGGACATATGAGCAGAAACAAAACCTTTCACATGACTTCAGACACACTTCTCTCTTTAATTTTTCTCCTCATTTTATATCAAAGGGAATTTCGCATAAGCTTGCTACTTTCTTTTCTTTCTTCTTCTTAGATTACTGGCTAATTTGTGAAGGCAAGGTTTTCATTGGTTCAAAGAAAATTTCACATAGGTTCACAAATTCCGTCTTTTTCCTCAGCTCACCAGTATTTGAAGGGAATGGATAAAGGGAGTTATTATTATTTCGCAGAAACACTTTTATCCCAAATGATATTTTGTTTTTTCATATCTGAATGTATTATTTCATTGTTTTAAAATGTTTTCTTTAATGGGATATACACCTTTTTATTTAATGTGAGAAACATCCTTTACATTAAGGCCTTCAAGTTGAACTACCAGTTCCTGTATAATCACTGAAGTTAAGCAACATCAAGTCTGGTTATTACCTAGATGGGTGACCACTTTGAAAAACCAGGTGCTGTAAGCTTGTATGTGCAAGTGGTGTAATGGATAACGGCTCAGAATTGTTAATCAGAAAGCTGAGTTCCAATTCCAGTTGGGTTTGTTATATTCATTTACACGCAAATACCCTTGGAAAAGGTATGAATCTACTTCTTCTCCACCAGCTATGGGTTTATTAGTAAGACCTGTATCACTAATTCATTATTATCTCAAAAAAATTCTTCCAATCTAAATATATTTTCTGGCTTGAAATAACCTACAAAAGATTGATAAGCCATAGAAAACAAATCAATCAATAAAAAAAAACTGGTAAACATGGATAAATGTACCCACAAAAAGACACAGTGTTAAAAGGATGGGTTTTCTTATGACACAACTTTTTTAACTACCTTCACTATGCAGCAATCTGTCTTGTTTTAAAAAGCAATGATTAGAATTCGAATAAAACCTAAACAAAGGATGAAAGTGAAGTCATACAGTTTCTTTTGTTCTTGAGAATTTACAACAAAAATATTAAACACTATTTACTTATTAGATTGTCTATTTACAAGAATAATTTTATATTTAAAACATTCTAAACACTAATACAATTAAGAACTAATGTAAAGCAATATTTATTTACCAATTTATAAAGAACTAAATTTGAAAACAATTTTTTATTTTCAAATTTATAAACATTTACTAAATTATTAAAATATGTGAGAATCCTTATTATTTACCATTTTATTAAGTTTGAATTAATTGCGATTAGCTGATGTTTTGCAAACCATTCCAATAAATAATGTATAAATTCACTTTCATGTTCAGGTTTTATTACAATTCTAATCATCGCTTTTTAAAACAATAAACATTACCAAAGATTGAAGGTACTTAAAAAAGTGGTGTCATGGGGGAAAAAAATGTTCTTTTCACACTCCATCTTATTCCTGGCATGTTTATCCATGATTGTCAAAAAAAACTTTTATTAAAGCAATAGTATTTTTCTAGCTTTCAATTTGAAATAATCTAAATGTTCATAACACAAAAAACAGAAATTTTCACTCAGAATAATAAATGCCCATTTTTTAACATCTATATGCCACATGTATTTTTGTCTATAACTTTTTGCTGTAATAGGGCAAACATTAATAGCAAGTTATTCCTGTTCTGATTCAATTGTTCAGCCTGGAGGTAACCAGGAATGTGATGAATGCACTATGCTAGTGTTATTCTACTTGAGCAAGAGGGTAAAATTAACTTAAGTTAGGCAGTGTGCACAAATACTACACTGATCCAAGATAGCAGCATGATGTAAGTATCCATCAGCTTCGGGGAACTATGGAGTCTAATAGGGTGGTTAGCTAATCGATCTTGCAGACATCTGCTCAGGCACTTCTTTATTCCTTCAACGGCCACAGAGCCAACAAGTTTACACTGCAATTATACTGAACGGATCTTACAGTTTCTGAAACAGAGCACATAAGCTCGCCAAATCAACAAGGCCAGTATGCTCAGATCCTCGGTTACAATGAGTTATTAATTTATGGTAGCACAGCCTTTGATGATGTCCGAACATTTCATTTACCTAATTTCATTTACAAGGTTTGGGTTAACCCACGGCATAGTTTTCAGGTATTTCCCAATAAATCCACAAACTGGGATCATCTCTCCACACTGATATTATCATGGTCATCTTCTTGAGAAATCAACTATGTTGAGCTTTGAACCCAGATGTCATACTCTAAATGCTAATGTTTTAACCATTTGGTTATGTTCCCATTAGGCAGCAGTAAATATGTAAATAATCCTATCATTTTTATAGGCACAATATAAATTTATATATTTTAAAACTCACATACGAAAATCTAATAATAAGGACTGAAGAAAATATGCCATCATTTTTGATGGCATGGATAAACTTATCGTATAAACCAAATAAAAAAAAATGAATTGATAAAAGACAATAAAAAATAAACTTTAGTAAAAGGGAAATAATCCCAAAATTTCGAACTTGCAAGAGTTATGTTTGCTTTTTTGCTATCAATCAAGACAGACATGTAATAAAAATGTTGATAGGCTAATATAAATCAATCAACAACCTTCTAAAATATCTTATAGAATTTAAAAGGTTATTAGGTGTGTGCATGTTCACATCTGATAAACAAAGAAGAAGCATACAAAAATTCAGGCTTCTACTACGGACCATTTATTCATTTATAGTGACTAGTGAAACAAATTTCTCAATGTCTCTTGGGTATGTCCATTTTCTCTTTTTGGTTCAGAAGTAAGTTAGGGTAAATAAGGATATCAATGGTTCAAATGGTTGAGCTGAAGTCAGCCTTGTGCAGAGTTGGAATGACCAAATTACAACATGAGTAGGATTGAAGGTATTTGAACGATGTCATTGGAAAGTGGACATAGATATTCTGTCCTTTCCAAAAGTGGGGTCATAAAATTGCATAGATGACCAAAAACCCTTTCCAGTTTCTTTATTACTTGCATCATGGAAAAATGTATTTCTTTTTCTTTTATTATTCATTATTATTATTATTTTATTTATCAATTTTATTTCATTTTCCTACAATCTTGCAACATTTCTAGATTTGCACTAACTTCAAGAACTCTTCCTCTTTCTTGACTGAATATCACCAAGTAAAGACATGGAAATCGTACTAGACATACTGGACAATCTTATGCTTACCAGGTTGAAATGAAAAAGATGTCCAGCATATTTAACTATAGAAAAACTTCACTGTATTCTCTGAGAACAGAGTGTAAACCAGACTTACAGACACAGCATATGTAACTACAGATGTGTGGGGTTTGACCAGTCTGTAAGAATCACCAGATCACCCTAACTAATTTATTATTACGCAAATTATCACAAAATATGAAACAAGAAGAAGAAACGCATTCAACGAGAAGTTGCACAAGAAATTTACTTGGAATTTTGAGTGAGGAAAATGTTCTTGTTAATAAACTGTGAAGTGTATTAAAAGGTGTGTGGATTTAAAGAATTTTAGTAAGATGTAATGTAAAAGTTTAGTGACAAAAGTTGTCTGCCTTTGACTACATACTTTTGTATGTCAAAGATTGAATAAAATATCTTACGAAAATGCTGGAAGGAAGTTCGTTCTGTAGTTAAGAACTAAACTTAGTGAATAATAAATTCCAGTGTAAGAAATGTTCTGTGGATTCTGTTGAAGATAAATTCTATGATTGAGAATTTATGTGATAAATGAATCCAGAAATGGTGAGTGAGTGAATTGGATAGAGCTGCATTAAATTAGCTTGACGTGACTTGAATTGAAGTTTGTTTTGTGTTGAAGTCATTCTAACTTTGTAACTTCAAAGAAACAAGCATCATATGGTAGTTTGGCAGTTGTTAGACATGTGAAAAACTCACTAAAGAAAATGTGCTTGTGCACTCTATTTATTTATTTTTCAATCATGTGATTGGCTCATGAACACGTTTAAAGATTTTCGCAGTAACCTGAGTCTAAACACTATTGTGTAGGTGTTGTTGCATCTTTTGATATATATTGACTAATCAACAATGAATAATGTAAGATTTAAGCTTGGAGCTTAGATTGCATTTAGGTTGCACAAAATTTGTCATTAGCATAAGTAAATATATGGTAAATGTACTTGAATATTTGTTATCCAATGAAAATCATTAAATCAGAATAATATGATAATTAGTTAATGGATCCTTGGCATAGAGAGGTTAAACTCTATAGATGGATTTCACTCTATTTCTTGGGAGCAGAAAACAATTCATACACTGTCATTGTCCATTAAATGAAGAAATAACAAAATTGTCAGGTTTCTAGTGTTCTTACTCTTTGAATTGTTTTGTCTTTTAAAAACCAGTGGGTGATTGTCATGTCCAGCAATATTATAATCAAAACCCACTAAAAATTAATATACATATATTTGTCCTATTCTATTTGTAATGGTTTGTCTGTCTGTTTGTTTAGCGACATATCAAATCCTTATGGGTCATTTAATCCCGAAATTTAATTTTCTTGGGAGGATTTGTAATTTCTTTTACAAAAATGTATTGCTGGTAATATTCATTTTTTTTTATTATTATGAAAATGTGTTGGTAGTATTTTTACAATAAAAATGTATTTTTTATACTTTTATAGTGTTTTGACTCTAGTTTCAGGATTAACTACTTGCCAATAGCTGGGACCCTAACTGGTGCTACCACCCTAGGTTAGTTTGAACCTGGGAACAGCAACAATTAAGAGGTAGTTCCATGCCCCTCAAAACCTCCTGATCAGTGGCCTTGCTGCCATATGTAGTATATCATCATACCCAGAATGAATCTGTAATGGCAACATTAGCCATTCCCTTACAAGTACATATTTGGCATTGATTGACAAGAAAGTTAGCATTACTGCCTGTTGAAATTTATAAAAGCTTTCTATTAAAACCGTTTTTCAGGAAAATAAGTTTCTCAAGTTTGCTGTTATCACTCATTCCAGTGTTGATGGAGGTTTCCTTCCTAACCTTTTGTTTGAGGTAGTGTGTGAAGTCAACATCTTGATTACTTATCAATTTTTTCCATCCTGTTGGAAATCTCTAGTTTATTAGTATACAAAATGAATAAATCTAAATGAGGAAGTGATAAAGTCAAATCTGATGTACTTATAACAGGTTCAAATGGGGTGCAAAAGTAATTTCAACTCGGGACTAAGGGTTAGGGTTTTTAAATCGAGCTGACATTAGTTCTGTTACTCATTTAAATGCACTCATCAGTAAAATACAGCTGTGATTATAGTTTCATTTTTCTTTACTTCCCAACAGAATTTACCATGCCACTATATTTATTAGGGAAGAGTGGCTTGTGGGAGTAATGATTAATAAGTTAGTCTAGAGAATACTGCAGACTGAGTTCAGTCCTCACTAAGTGCTTTACACTTGTCGTCTTGTGTCAGATTAGATAAGGAGTCACAAGTGGTAAACATAATGTAAACAGCAGTAATTAGAATTTGACTTCAGTGACTTAATTTTCCTTACTTTTGTCTTTTTCTGTCTCTCACACACATACACATACATTGAAACATTTTGATGTCAGTAGTACTAAAACAGGGTCTCTGTAGTTAAACTTTGTTTTCATTATCTTTTCCTTTACATTTTAGGTTTCTTTTTGTTGTGATATGGGGTTTGGCAAGATACACTTAAGTCAACAGAGACAGTCATGATAATAGTATTCAATACCTAGCTAAACAAGTCACTAAACAAGTCACTGTGATAGTATTATTGTTACGAGGATGCATTTCTATAAAAAGAAAGTCTCAATAAAGTTAAAATTTATAGTAAGGGATTCTACTGAGTCCTTCCTGTTAATACAAAAAAGTTTCCTTTCATGAAGTAGTTATAAAATAGAGAAATTTGAAATAGAACATTTGGAAGATTCTAGATCATTCAGTATATTCGAGAAGAATCTAGATGATTCAAGAAACATCTAAAAATATGCAAATTAGGTGTTAGCCCCTATAAAATAGGTTTTTGGTAAAGTGTTGTCAGTTGGGTAAAAGGAATTGCTGCCAGTATCAACTCTGGCTTTTGATTCAAGGATCATTATATCCATCCAAAAGAATCTCTATGAAAAGTTGCTGACCAACAAAAACCCAAAAGAGAATTTCATGGAACAAATTTGGTAAATAGAATTTTGACTAATTTTCATTGACCAAACTAAAAATTTATCTTTATTTACACACATTTGTGGATTTCCAGTAATAGCAACTAGATTACTTCACTAGCCCTAACGTAGTAATGACACTTGACTCTCCTCCCTTGTAACACTTCACCAGTAACTCTGTGTTTTCAGTTTTGTATAGCCAATTGTATATCTTGTATATATTTTATTTTGTGCTTTTTTCAGTAAATTAAATATTGTTTGTGATTTAGCTCTGTCTTTTGGCAAATCATTCTTTTTCCTTTGTTACAATTATCAACACGTAACATTATCTTCTTTCTTCTAGACAATTAACCAGGACTACTTATCATGAATGGATCAGTCCATTGATGATAGTAAGGAGGGCAACTGGCTCTTACCACAACATCTCCCCTTTTGAGACTTACTTCCTATAGAAGTTATACTTTTTTACTATTGGGTTAAGATCCTTCACTTCTTTACGCTGTCTCTTCCTTTTACTGGAGTGTGTGGTTTCTGTGTAAAGTTTTTAGTCATGAAGTTAGTGAATGTGCATGCGTACATACATGCGTGTGTGTGTGTGTGTGTTGTTTTCAAAAAGGAAGGTAAATAGCATTTACCAAAACATTTTTTTTACTTCTTTGAACATGTTTACTACGTATTCTGTAATTGAAATACATTGTAATATGTAATTATTTTAGTGTTTGAATGACTGTCATAACAAGGGAGTTAACTCACTCCCTAAATGGGAACCAAGTTATGCACCTTGATCAGAACTCTCTAGTACAACAGAGAAGAAAAGGAATTTGAAAATGTCAGTCACACATTCCCACATGTACCCAAAAAGAACTATTAATCTACCAGTAATACACTGGTCATGTTCTACATCTATTGTTATCCACTAGTGAATAAAATATATAAACGTTTGAATTATGTGTTCGTTCTTATTTGACATGAATAAGCAACACCCAACGATACAGCATAAAGGTAATTAAAAATGACATAAAATATTTATATGATTTTAACATAATAAGTTGATATTTCATTCAACAATTTTATAACACTATTAACATTCTTAGCTCCTATTAATGCTATAGAAACAAACATAATGAAATTTTATATAACTATATACAGCAATAAATATGAAAAGAGAAAAATAACAAACAAGGTAGAAGAGCAACGATAATAAAATAAATCACCATAAAGGGATGAATTGAAATAATAACAACAATAAATAGGGAAATTAAAAAAATAGGCTAACTGGTTTTTGATCCTTGCTCTTTGGAGTCAATTAAAGACAAATGTGTAAATTGTGTGCACAATGTTTGAAAAAACAAACAAATTAAGAACAGCCAGGGAATCATCAGGGGAAAAATATATTATCACACTTCAATTACATTAAGGCCCAACAGCCATTCCTTCTGCTTCCAGAAAGAATGCTGCCTTGACTTAATGTATAATGTCTCTAATATTTTCAGGTGGTAATCAAAGTACATTCTAGTGATTATGGTAAAGGAATCCCCGGTAAACAACATAGCACACACCATATTAATTATAATCAATCACTGAACCTGAAGTATTAACTAGATAATGCAAATTTTTATATCTCTCATGACAGATCTTAGCTGGCATATACTGATCTATTCTAGTCTCCAATCTTTGATTAGTTTTGCCTATATATTCAGCTTCATCCTGACATTAATAATTGTAAATAACTAAGTTCACATAATGTGGAGGCAGAACATCCTTACAAACAAATTTCAACATAGGCTGGGACAAAAAAAGTTGTGGATTAGCAGAAAAATAGCAAAATTTCATGCTTTGAGAAATTTGCTTAGCAAATCTAATGCTAACCACCTTAATCTACGGAAGACACAAATGTGACACTTCTCTGGATCAAATGATTCAGATTTATTAAAGTACGACGCCATCTTGGCTCGAATACCAGGTTGCACAGCAACCAGTGTTGTGACAAATTCAATCTCTGATTATAACTCAGATTGAGAGTATATTTTTAAGGTTCAAGAACCAACATCTTAATCAGGTTAAGTTTCTATTGTCTAGGACAAAATGAGTCCAAATGAGTGTATGATCCAGTGAAGGTAGGCTTATAGTACACAGGTCATAAAACAAGTATCCAACCTGTGGATCAATATGTCAAGAAAAGGCAACGTTATATTGTTTTCCTCTTCACATGAATCTTAGAGCTGGATGCAAATCATTAAGTAACCCATGAAACACTTCCAACTGTTCCTCACTATCAAAGACACACATGTTATTCATATAGCTGTAATAACATAATGAGTTTACTATATGACCCAATAGCCCCTGCTGATGAAATCTAACAAAATATTGGCTAGGGCTGGGCTCAGAGGACTACCCATAGCAATCCCATCAATTTTTCTATACATCATACTGTTAAAACTAAATTCCACAGACTCTGAGATAAACTTGATAATCTCATTGAAGACAACCTCCAAAATTGGAGGGGAGACAAATGACTCCAAAGAAGACATCAGTACAAATATCAGTTGTTTCCCTCAATGGGACACAGCAGTGTGCAGAATGGGGTGGTCAGTAAGTGTGACAACCCAGGCATCCATATTGGGAGAGCATCCAATCAAAGAGTTACATAAAAATTTAGTTTTTGAAATAAAGTGTTTATTTCATGTTTCATCTGTTTTTACATATTTAAAATGTCTTCCTTTTTCACATTTCTCACTACTAGGCTCTATAGCCCCCCCCCTTTGAGTTTTAGGGGCATAGAATAAAGGAGTTGGCATCAGGCATCACCCAACCTCTGAATGGGACAACCCTGGAAAGATTGCTAATATCAAACGAACATATAAATTTATTATCAAGGGGACACTTTTGGATAGAAGCAGCACAAGTAAAAGAATGCTTAATGCAATGAACCAAATCGATCTCCAATGCTGGTTGTAATGCATTAGCCAACCACTTGGCCGATTTATGCTGCACTGAACCTACAATAGAAAGGACATCCCTTAATTGTTGTCCTTGTGGGTTTTTGGCAAACCATAAAGCTGAGATTGCAGAGAAACCACAGATCTATGTAGATATCCAGAAAAATATTCTTGTTTTTAACTAACTTAAGAAAGCATTTCTGAAATTTCAGCTCAATAGCCTTGGTTTTGTCATGTGTCACATCTAGTCCCAATTGCACAATTTTCTCATCATCTCCGAAAACAGTCAACATTTTGTTGACATAATCATCATAATCCAATACCACTACACCTACACACTTTCTCAGGTCTAGTAACAACAATAGATTTGTCACAATGCAAAGATTTAAGAACACAAAATTTTTCATGTTGCCAACTGAAATGCATGATCATTAGGTGAACCAGTATAAACATGAGCCAGTCTTGCCTTGAGCGCACTAAATTTATTTTCAGATAATGCTGGGCAAATAACACTTCAAACTCAGCAAAACTTTCCTCCCTTTTAACTGTCAATGGTGGAATACAAAATTCCAAGCTGTATGACAACATATTCATTTCATAGAATGGAAATTGCCATGGAGTTAAATTCAGAACACTCTTTTTACCTGAATCCAACAATCCACCAAACCTTTTATATACCATATATACTTGAGTATAGTGTAAGTTTTTATGATCATTTTTTATGCAAAAAATAGGGGTTTGTAATATACACAGGTAATTTTTTTTGAAGAGGTTAAAATTCATGTATTTTCTCTTACTGGTTGCATTATAGACAGATAAAATTTTTCTGGAGGGGTTAAAATTCATGCGAAAAAAATCAGGGGTCACATTATCCATGAAATTGGTGTATACACAAATATATACAGTACTAGGAATTGCAGTCTCTTTTGGTAAATAGTGTTAGTACTGGCATAGCTACACTCATGAAGCAAGACAAGGTACTTAGAATATTGTTGAAGTTTGAAAGGAACTTACGAGAATGCTTCCAAAAGGACTGGAACTCACTCTTTAACTGTTCAATTTCAATGGTTAGGTTTTGTATGTCAAGTTATTCTTACCTTGTCCAATTCTAGTCCCAATGAGAAAAGGAACAGTTGGGTATGAGCTTAGCACCTTCATCCTATAATAAAAACTCCTTTGCTGCAGAAAGAAAAAAAAACTCAGCTCTAAGACAAGATAGGTCTTCTTAGTGACGATTTATGAAGTACTAATTACATAAGAAAAATCCAAACCTGAAAATTCCAAGAAACCACCTAGTGACTTTGATTCAAACATCAGAAAGCTGGGATTAATTTGATAAGAAAAAACCAAGACAAAACTATTTGTGAATCTCTTGTTAATGGTATATACTCCAGGAGAGATGGCAATCATTAAAAAATATACTCTTAAAAGCTCGCAATCTGAAAAAAAGAAGAAAAATGACTGAAGTCAGGACACCTACAAATGAATGGATTATTACAGAATAAATTGATAGAAAAAATCATTTTTATAAGCTGATAACCAAAGCAATGAGAGAAACAATTCAAAATCTATGTTATTAACTTCCTAAGCTGAATAAAAAAAGATAAAATTATTCCTTTGTTTTAAGAAAGCTTTTTTGATATAGAAGATATTTGTTTACTTGTCAGAATATTTAAAATAGTTAAATAAATAATAGTTAAATAAAAAAATACAGAAAAAAAAATGGTTCCTTGCCATAGAGCAAGCTAATCTTACAGATCATTAATACTATAGTGAGTTTAAACATTACTGGGTGCTCTATATTTGTGACCTTGAGTCATAATAAACTCTAAAATAAGGGTTGAAGATAAGAGTTGGTATTCTTAATATTTCATATATGATGATGGATCAAGAAATCTACAGTAAGGCATGTAGTTAGCTGAATTTTGTTCTGAAATTTCCAGTGTATAACATTTAATTGGTAATGCTAAAGATATTAACCCAGAGAAAAAAACAGTGTGTCAAAAGAATAGTTTTTCTCTTGACACTGTTACTATTGTATATTCCCTCGGTAATTTTTATTCTTTTAAAAAGCTATTTTTAGAATTTTAATAAAGCCCAAACATATGATTGGTATAAAAATAAAGTCATTTTAAACACACAATAAAGATATTGGATTTTTGTCAATTTTTATGTAAAAAAAACTAACATAGGAGAGACAATATTAAAAAAAAATATAATTGGCAGATTAAATATCAAGTCATATTTAGGAATGTATGTCATATAGAAATAACAAAGTTTACTTGTTTTTTGTTGCCTGTGATGTTGTAATTTGTAACAGTAACCCATAATAGAAAATATTCAAGCATTATAATTCAAGATTTTGGCACTCACTTTTGAGGAGTTAGAATGTTCACTTTCTGGCCATGAGACTTCTGTTCAAATCTCACTATAGATGATTATTCAGAGAAGTGACTTTCTGATGCTATCCGCCTGGGGAGATGATCCCAACATGTAGCACCTTAGAAAAGTGCCTAAAAACCATACCATAGTTTGAGCCAATCCCTGTGAGTAAAATTGGATAGGCAGAACTGTTCAGAAACCATTGATAGTTGTGTTCACACTTTAATCACCAAGGGTTTGGCCATGCTGGGCTTGTTCAAAAACTCATCATGTCAGATTATGTGCTCTCTCCCAGAAACCATAACTAAGGTCAGCTAAATATAGCTACAGTATAAACAACAGACTAGGTGTCTGTTGTAGGGACATTATTATTATAAATAATTAAAATATTATTATTATTATTATGATGATGATGATAATAATAATAATAATGAAAATAATAAATAAGACAAAAAAAATCAGTAACATAAAAACTTTATATAAAATAAATTAAATAAAAAATAAAAGGTTCTCTTAGCATTCAGCAATAACTGTTCCTGCTGGAAATATGGACATCCTGCCAAAAGATGTTGAATTCCATCTCTTTGCCAACAACCTGGGGACAGTCAACACGTTTGACTTCTCTCTCTGTGACATAGCATGTAATAATACAAAGTAACTACTTCTTTTCATTACATACACCATGAAACATTTGTAACCAAAAATACACACACCAGTATACATAAAAAATAAATTGTATGATATGAATGTACAATTTAGCATGCTTTCACTGTTATCTCTTTGTCTGTTATATATATTATATATCACATTTCTTTTCATCATAACAAAAAACTACAAACGGGGAGTGTAAGAACTTTAACACTCATACATGCTAAGAAAAATTTAGTTGTAAAAAAAAGAGGAAAATAAAAATATCTTAGATTTTTATATTTAAACACTTCTTTCTTTGTTGTGGTTTGATTCAAGTCCACAACAAAAATTGTTTCTCTGTGCTTATGAAATAAAGAATTAAATATTTTGTGCATACATTTCATGAAAAAGTCACACTGTTGCAATTCTGGTAAGAAAATCAAAATAAACAAGTGTGGTCAATTTATAAATGTTAAAAATATTGAGTGTATTTTAAGTTTTAAAGTAAAATTTATTAACTTTGAAGGTGGATTGCAAACTAGAAGATAGAAGTACTTCAAAACAAATTTATAGTTTAAGAATAACAATGGAAGTGAAGATGATTGATGAAGAGATTTTGATTTTAAATTTAGTTGGCTGAAAACTGTTTACAAATAAACAAAATAAACAAAGTCTGAATTATCGGATTTGTAAATAAAAATAAAAGTCACACAGTAAAAAATCATGATAGTCCCTCTATTCTCAAAGAAATAGTAAACACTTAAAACATCACTTCCATAATTTTCTAAAGTAGATATCAGCAGTACATCCCAACTAAGATGTATAGATTCCCACTCATTTACAAAATGTTAATTCTAGCCAAGTCTTGGAACTGAAGAACGAGCAAGGAGGAGGTAGCTGGTCCAGACAGCAGATAATTCTTTAAAAAAAAGAAAAAGAAAAGAAAAATGAAGGCAACAAAGTAAGTAAAAACTATACTTAGCCATTTTTTAAGAGGATTTTGCCACCCAACATGTGTTATTACAGTAAAGTAACACTCTAATAGTTTCAGTTGTTTTCAAGAGAGATCTGTCTGTCATGTCAAAATAATGGGTACTTCATTTTTATCAATTCTAGAAAATAAAAAAAAAAGTTTCTTAAAGAATTATACCTATTGTCAGGGCTGGTGCAAGGGTCATGTGACCTCCCCACCCACCGAATCTATGATATGCCCCCCACTCTACTATGTCTCAATTTTCATAAGGTAGTATTCATATAAAATACAAATTTCATTGTAACATGATTATGTGCAATAATGGATCATATGCAATATATGTGATCAATTCAACTAGAAAAATTCAAAATAAATACAATGTATCTAAATATAAATTAGAGACATGTCATAATAGATCATTCCATCTTAAACAAATCAACAATTTTTGCAGCAACTTTTAACATCAACTTGAGATTTTTCTTGTTAAAAAGTTGAATAATTTTAACACATTCAACATTAGGGATAAAAAGTAGTGAATTTTATATTCTGTGTTTTTTTTTTTAGACTTAGCATGAGCTAAACAAATTCACAGATTTGAATTTAAAAAAAAAAAAAGACCTCAGAATGATGTCAAAATCTGCAAAAACTTTTCATCCTTTAATAGTCAGTTGTGCTTAGTTTAATTTGTAACGTATTTAAATGTCAGGCTTGGCACCCCCACTGGTTGGTGTGAGGGTGTAGTAACATGTATAACAAACCTTTGAACCAAAACAGCCTTTTAATATTATTTGAATTTCTTTGTTGTTGTTATTATTATTAACAACAACAACAACAGCAACAACAACTACAACTACTAGCAGCAGCAGCAGCAGCAATCTCTGTGAAATTTTTATAGTTTTTCTATTTCAATTGTCTGATGTCTCATAATATTAAGTGACTAAGTTTACTGTGAGTTCCATGACTACAAAATACCCATAAAAATTACATCGTTAAATATTTGAGCTTAACAACTTTATCAAATATTGCAATAACAATCATTCATGATTATGAATGCAGGTCACTATTTAAAGAAGTAAGAGGATACAAATGAAGATTTGAAATTGAAGTTTTTCGATTCCACTGAAGCAGCTATGAGAGTGTTAGCTTTCTCTATCTTCTCTTTCTTTTTCTCACTGAAACCAAACAAACATCAATGTCTTTTCTATTTTTCCTTGTGATCAAAATGGAATAGTTCACTATTTATGGGGTATTAGCAGGGCATAACTTACATGCTAACTACCTAAAACATGAAAAAACAAGCACAGTTATAATATGAACATTTTTACTATTATTTTTTTTTCATCTTAATTTCAGTTTCCTTTTTAATCACAACTCCCATTTTGTCATTTAACAATCAATGGAATTGATTGGAAATAAAGTTATAATCCTCCAATCCTTGCTACTGAAAAGCAATCATGAAATGACAATGTGAAATTTGTAATAAAAAAATAACTAGAATTAATAAGACTTGAATACAGAATAATCTGTGATGTTTATGAAGAAGGTACGGCAGATTATCAAAAATATCAAAATTGTTTTTCAAAATTTCACTAACTGTAATGAGATGAACTCAGCCAACATATTTCCATAAGCCATATTTTGAATTTCAAAGAACCATATATTGCTCAAGAGCTATATTTTGACAAAGCCTGTTATAGACAAATTGCAAAGCTATTTGAATGTGGGTCTGTGAATGGTTGTCATATGAATGAGTCTACAAGAAGCAACATTTTTAACCTTAAGATTTCTTGTCTGAGAAGTATAAAAAAAAGAAAAATCTTATGGACTTAGATATTTTTTAACTAAACTAACTTTGGTACAAAAATACGTATTTTTAAAATCACATTCAATAACTTGACATACTAATGTTGAGGCAGCAACACCAGTTATCTACCCTTACATAGCGATTTGTTGGTTCCAATTCAGTGGAATGACTGCTAAGAATATCCCATCTCCTCAAATTAACTTATCAGTCAATAATATTAAACTATCTGTTGGTTTCAGCCTCTGGGAATGACTGCTAAGAATATCACATCTCCTCAAATTAACTTATCAGTCAATAATATTAAACTATCTGTTGGTTTCAGCCTCTGGGAATGACTGCTAAGAATATCCCATCTCCCCAAATTCATAGACAGATCCTCTAGATGCATGTAGGGATTTCTTCCTAAGCAATAAAAATTGACCAATTCTTGATCTCATCTTCATATCTTTATTTTTTCTTATCTTGAAGTCAGAATGCTATAATCACTTGACTGTATTCCTTTTGTGTGTGAATAAAATTCTTACTTTGTGAACTTCTTGTCTTATTACTGTTACTTTGGCTAGTTTGAGCTTGCATATATATATGGTCTGTTTAGTATGATTCTGTTTTGTTTTTTCTTCCATTTTTTTTTTATTGTTTTTTGAGAAATTTGTCAATTCCATTTTTTGAGAATTTTGTGAATTACACTTAACCATCGCCACTTACTCTCCTCTTCTCAATTGATGCACCTATAACCTGTCCCCTAACCAAGTGGCCACCAGACCTAACCTGTTTGAAGTTGGTTATCAAAAAAAAAAAAACACTCTCATTCAGGTATTGAATACCATACCAGAGAGGGGGTGGGGCTACACTTCAGTAAAGATGGCTTGCATAAATTCACCAATTTGTCCCTCATCAGGGTTTATGTCATCTAGTGGATGGTGTTTTGTTGTGTACTTGTCTGAAATGACAAATTGTGGCTTTGAAGGTCGGACAATAATTTGATCATACTACTTCTCCAATGCCAAGCTTTTCTGCTGAAAATGGTGTAACTGTGCCCACAAATGAAATGATATTACGGATGAAATTTTAAAAAAAATCATACAACGACTAATACATTTCAATTTCTTTCTTTCTAAACTTGAGGCACTGAGAGATATTTATTTTTAAGAGATGCATGAGTACCAACATCTTTGCAGTAATAGACATCTAAAGTGAATGAAGGGCTTCCATAGGATTCTCCAAGAGCATCTTCTCCAAGGGGCACACTTTGATGATTCTGGGCGACTAATGTCTCTTCTCTGAGCCTTTTTCTGAACTCTCTGATTTCCGCACAGCTATATTTCACTTACTGTATTTGACGGCATATAAGGCGCACTTTTTTTTACTAAAAATATCTTTTAAAATTCCCCTGCATCTTATATGCCATATGTAGGTTTACTAATTACTAATTTTTTCTTGATTTGTCCTGCTGAAATTGGGGTACATCTTATACACCCGTGCATCTTATATGCCGTCAAATACAGTATATAGGCTTCTGGATCTGAAATGGATATGATTAATTAACTTCTTGAACAAAAAGCCTCCTGTTAGAAAAACCTAATGGCCAACCATAAAGTGCTTGATGTGAAGTCGAGGTTTAGCACTAGTCCATCGCTAAGCTTGTCTATTAATTTGCCAGTGTCACTAGATCTCCCTGAAATGTATAAGTTTTATACCTCTAGTAGTTCTTGTACATCTTCTCATGATAGTTTAATTACTTTGCTCTACTTCTCTCTCTCCCGTACTTTGTTCTCTGGGAGACCTAGATCTGTCCCGCGCTAATCTGTAATCATAGGCATTTTCTTGCATTATTTGATCTTCGTCCGAACTTTAAAACTCATTCTGGCCCACTTGATCCTGCATTCTTTCGTCTTCTGATGTTTTGTTCTGTAACGGTTGTTCTAATAAATCATTAATGGACGGAATCGTAGACATTTCTTCATCATTTTGCTCTTCATATTCACCCTGGGTCCTTATTTAATCTGCATAGGCACTGTTGCCGTTTTCCCTATTTATTATAGCTGTATTGTGGCCTTTTTGCATGATAAATTCTGCCCTTTCCGGATTTGCTTCTTTGTTCTTTCTGTACCATATTTTTTCATTTGTGGAGTATGACATCGTTAGCAGAGCTCTAATTTGTCTTCTCATTAAAGCTGATGGGCTTTCTAGTCTTCCTGCGTATGGTATTGTGCGATAGCTTAAAAGCAGCCTCTGTAGAAAAATTTCTACTTTTTCTTTTTGCTGAGAGCATGCTTTTAGTCACGTTTTTACGGTTTGCACCATTCTTTCCGCTAACCCGTTCGACTGAGGGTGATATGGGGGTGTCTTATATGGTTTACATCCTATTTTTTCTAACCATAAATTAAGATCTTCATAACAAAATTCTGGTGCATTGTTAGATACCAGGGTTTTTGGGATGCTATTTCTGGAAAATATGACCCTTAGAATCTGTTTTATTGTAGAACTTTTCTTGTCTGGCACCCGGATTATTTCGGGCCAGCCTGAAAACGAGTCTACTAGAATTAATAAGAGTCCCACTCCATTAGTATACGCATGATCCATATGCACCCGACTCCATGGCTCCACTTATCAAGGCCATGAATGTAAAGTAGTCTGTGTAAAGTTTCTTAATTCTTTACATTTTTTGCACCTTTTTATATATTCTTCGACATCTCTTGAATATCCCGGCCACCATGCTTCTAATTTTATCCTTTTTTGTGTAGCCGCTACTCCACAGTGTATATCATCATGTACACTTTTTATTACCAATTTTCTTTGTGTTTCTGGGGGAACTACCAGATCCCCATTACAAATTACTCCATGTTCTATCGTTAATTTCTGTCTTATTTCTTTATAGGGTCTTTCCGCCCTAGAACAATTTCCCCATGAGTTTTTCTTATTCTCGATTTTTATCCTACTTAGTACTGGATCATGTCTAGTTTCCGCAGCCATTCTATCTAGAGACAAAACATCAGTCTCTACCCAATGTAAGAATGCATCTTCAAATTCTTCTTCTGTTTTATCTTTTGACTCCTTGTAAAATCGCAATCTTGATAGTGCATCTACATGTGGAATTGAATTTCCTTTGACATATTCTATATCAAAGTCAAATGCCATTAATCTTATTGCCCATCTTAGTATCCTCGATGTCGTAGCTTTAGGTAATTCTTTCCTTGGGTTAAATATAAACTCTAATGGTCTATGATCACTTCTTAACAGAAATTTTTTTCCAATTAAAAATTGTCGGGCTCTAGTAGTTGTCCACACGATAGCCAATGCTTCTTTCTCTATATTTGAATAATTAAATTCGGTGTTCGTTAGTCTTCCTGATAAATACATTATTGGATGTCCTTCTTGTGATAATATTCCCGATATTGAATGTTCACTTGCATCTGTGGTTAACGTCATGTCCTTTTTTGGATCAAACATTTTCACTACTGGTTTTTTTGCCATAATTACTTTTAATCTATCAAAAGCTTTTTGTTTTCCTCTGACCAAATAAATTCAACATTCTTTTTTCTTAAATTTGCAAACGGTTCAGTCAAGTCCATGTATTTTGGTAAATATCGCCTGTAAAAATTCACCAATCCCAAAAAAGACTCCAGTTCTTTTTTATTTGTAGGTGTAGCTACTTTTAGTATTTTTTCTATCAAGGCTTGGTCTGGTGATATACCTTCTTTTGAAATGGAATAACCTAAAAAAATATTTTACTACAATTGCTTACACATTTTTTTTCATTTATTGTCATTCCAGCATTTTTTAATCTATTCAAGATTATGTCGGTTTTCTTTTTTAATTCCTTTTCATTAGTAGCACCTGTGCATATTTCGTCTTGGTAACAAATCATATTTTTCATATTTTCTAAAACCTGTTCGATGGCCCTTTGAAATATGGCGCTTGCAGTTTTTATTCGATATGGCATCCTTTTCGCTCTTAGTAACCCTATTGGCGTATTTATCGTGGTTACTTCTTTGAAGTTATCGTCTATTGGTATTTGGTGGTATGCCGTTTTTAAATCTATTTTTGTAAAAACGCTCATTCCTGCCAGTGCATGTAATGCAACTTCAACATTTGGTATGGGATATGAATCCGAACAGAATTTGTGATTTACGCCTATTTTGTAATCTCCACAAATACGTAAATCACCATCTGTCTTCCTCAACACTACAATGGGTGATGCCCACTTGCTACCCCCAGGGGGAACATGTCCAAGAAGGTCTTGTTCTATTAATTTTTGTAGTTTTGTTACTACTAATGGCAACAAATGTACTGGTAATTTTCGTGCCTCATAATAAGAGGGGGAGACATTTTCTTTTAATTTTTAACTCGCTTTATAGTTTTTTAACTTTCCGATTTTTTCCATTTTTATCTGATTAATTAATTTGGTAGAATTTATGTTAAGCACGTCGTTTCCAAGAAGTCCGTGGTTCTTTTTACAACTTGTGACAATTATAGGTATTACTTCAAATTTATCTTCTAACTCCAAGGAACCTTCAAAGTATCCTAAAGTTTTTATAACCGACCCATCAAATTGGTGGAGTTGTAAACTGCTCTTTCGTAAAGGTGGCTTTCCAATGCGTTCCCAAAAATCTTTGGTATCAGTGTTACTTCACTCCCAGTATCAATTTGCATATCTAAATTGCAGTTGTTAATTTTAACCTTTAATATAATGTCTTTTTTCTTTTGTTCAATTTTTTCTATATTCTTATCTTTTAGTGTGAAGACTTCCATATTGGTTTCGTTTTCTTCAACTCTTTCAACGGTTTTCTTTTTGAATTTGCATACTGCTTGAAAATGGTTCTTTTTAAGCAATTTGTACAGGTTTTTCCAAATGCTGGGCATTTTTCCCTTTTTATTTCGTGTTCACATCCACAATACAAACATTTTCTTATCTTTTTTAACATGTACGTATCAGCGAATATTTGTTCACTGGGTTGACTTTTATGATGGTTGTATTTCTGTATCAATTCTCGTTGCTGTATAAAGTCAATGCATGTATTTAAAGACATATTTCCTATTTGTAGTTGTTCCATTATTTTATATCGGTGTGATGCATTGCACATACCTTCAATTAACCGTAATTGAACCAAGTCCTCTTCAATAGTCTGTTCGTCTTGTCCGAGTTTTTCAAATTCGCAATATCTACTTGCATTTCGTAGACGGTGTAGATATTTTATAATTGGTTCGTCGATTTCTTGTTTCATCGACATGAACTTCGTTCTTTCTGCCACTACCAGCCTTTTTTTTGGTCTCATATTTCTCCTTATAATCTGACTTATTTTTTCGAAAGTCAGATCTTCCAAGTTTGTGGGATATGCCATGGTGGAGACTTTCATTATCGCCTCGCATCCAGCTGTAGCCAAGAATAAATCCGTAATTTCATTTTCGCCTCCCTTCTTTCAGTTTTTTACTTCTCGTACTGGCAGAAAAACAGCAAATCCATGCATCCACAAAATCTGAATCTTCTAGAGACAAATGGTATCCTATCGGTGACGCCATTGATGTGAAGTCGAGGTTTAGCACTAGTCCGTCGCTAAGCTTGTCCTTCTTACGTTATTCTCAGTGACGAGTTATACAGGCTTTCTCCTGCACTTATGCAAATTAGGCATATTAATTTGCCAGTGTCACTACAGTGCTTTTCAATTTAAAAAAAATTTCATTGTAATCAACATGAATCTGCCAAATAGGTTGCTAAACAAACAAACCCTAAAATTACCAAAAATCCTGTGAACTTTTGGATAACCAATTCGACATATGCCAACTTCCTTGGGATTATGGAGTTGAGACAGTAGTGTTAGTTAAGTTGAATCTTACTAAATCTTACTTAGTTTAGCCTGAGTTCAAACTCTTCGAAAACCTTCCTTATAAGTATTTTATGTGTTTAAATTAATATTTTTAAATCAGCCTATTTTTCATTAGACTCCAATCCAATTAACCACTCTCCCATATTTTTCTCATAATATCTGTACTCCTTCACTCAGAATTATCAAGTCTCTCAGTACCCCAAGTCACTAACCACTTTCCATGTACTAGTATGACTCACTGAAGGCCTCTACCCAGTTACACACCATTGAGATACAACCTTTTGTTTCTTGCATCTCTGATGTGTTCCTGGAAACACATGTACAAAGAAGTCTTCATAAGCCACATGTAACAAAAACCTCTATTTAGGTTATTAAGACACTTAACATTAATGTCTACGCAAGAAAAGACAATGTGCACATTATTGTTAGATATTGAGATTCTACATATAATATTGTTATAATGAATTTGTGTTGATGCGACATTTTATGTTATTTATGTTTCAAAACTGCCTCATGTAAATATGATAAAATGAACATTGGTGACCCCAATATGATATACATATATTTTTACACATTTTTTATTACTTGTACATTTTACAATTTTTCTTAAGATTTCTTTAATTGCTTTTCATGATTTTTTCGTTGTTATGAGATATACCCAGACATAGACAACTGAATGACATCAATCTATCCATATAGATAAAATAAGGGATTCAGTTCAAAATTTATTGTTTCTTCTTGGTTAATTGTCCTGCTCAGTTATTTCCACTGAGTACTACCTGGCCCATATAGTTTGTTTAGCGGCATATCAACTCCTTATGGGTCATTTAATGCTAAAATTTGATTTTCTTGAAGGCATTAGTAATTTTCTTTACAAAATGTATTGTTGGTGTTATTTTAAAATGTATTGCTACTAATTTTTTTTTTTTAATTTATTGTGTGTAATTTTTTTACTTTGAAAATGCATGCTGAAATTTTCACTATAAAAATGTATTTTTATATTTTCATTGTGTTTGGGGTTAACTATTTACCCATAGCTGGAACCCTAACAGAGCCTACTACTCCTGGACCTGGGAACAACAATAATTAAGAGGCGGTTCCATGCTCCTCAAAACCTCCAATCTCAGAGGCCTTGCTGCTGGATGTAGTTTATCGTCATACCCAGGACATCCAACCCATATACTCATACTCAGTTAAAACAGGATTAACTGAGCAATGCTAAAGAAAAACTAACCAAGATGAGATATCACTAGACATAGAGATGGAAATAAGAACAATCTATGTCCATAAATTTAATAAAAGGTTACCTCAGTATTTCCTGAAGGTTACATGAATTGAAAGACACCTGAAGAAGGCCGGAGGGCACACCAGCCAAAACATTGTGATAACAAAAATGAGGATATTAGTCTGAATATAAATTTTGTAAATAATGATAATGATAACTTAACCTTGAATTCCTTCACTTTTGAAACATACATATCTCCTTCTTTAGATCAATGGTTTGTTTCACATTATATTCTTTTGGCATCACAATGCAGTGGTTGCAAATCAAACAGTTTATCTTTCCATTAACAGTGGTACAAAATGACTGAAATAGCAGAAATTCATACATAAATTATCAATTGGTCAATACCAATTCTACCATGAAAACAATGAATTGTATAATAGCATCTGACATTATAAAAATATACTTGTTGTTGTTGTTGTTGTTGAATTGGCTTGTAATCATCTAAACCATTTGTTTCCACAGAGAAATGCCCGAGACTAAGAAAAGACAGAAAGAAGATATTTCTTCAGAATGTTCCTATGCAGTCTTTTAACTGCAATGTGTTGGCAAGAATTGATAGAGGTTTTTCTCTGTTGAACATCTGCTTACCATAAGCAGTTTTGCATTCTTCTATGTCAATATTTCAATTTTCTCCTCTTGGGAGAATTTCAAAAATTTCTCAGAATTATGTTCATTTACAAGCAGATAGATGTATACAAACCCTTGTACATATGCATAACTATGCAACCCTATGTACATATGTTGAAGAAAAAACATACATATCTGTGTATTACTCATATATATGTGCAAAGAATAGCATGCATGTATATATATATATATACATACATACATATATATACACACACAAGAAGTAAAGCTAAAGGCTTAAAATATAAAATAAACTGAGGACCCAATGCCAAAGTTGACAGAGCCTAAATATAATATAATGATATTATCAATAACAAAATCCGTTCCACCTGATGATTGTTGATACATGAAACACTGAGTAGCGCATTTTAGTATTGATATTATTATTATATTGTGTGTGTGTGTGTGTGTGTGTGTGTGTGTGAGGTGGTGCTGAAAAGTTCTCAACCAAGAAGGGCTTTCCCAACAAATTTTGACATTTGGTCATTTAATCTGTATGTAAAATTTCAGGTATTAATATATGACTATAAAAATGCTAAAAATGAAAAAAAAAAAAATAGTTTCATAACCATCTATTATTTAAAATATATAATACATAAATTAATCCCAAACTAAAACAATATAAATATTAACTACATTATTTAAATTGTTTATTAGACATTAAATTATGTCGCTTAGCATCCTTCATAATTTACCAAGATTTTTCAGTTAGTCTCATGTATATTCTAGACCAGGTGTATCAAACTGGTAGCCTGCGGGCCACATACGGCCATTTGCATGCATCTTGGCGGCCATCACAAAGAGGTTTCTAGAGCTGTGGTACATCGAGAATTTTGTTTATGTTGGTAATGCGAATTATTAAAAACAGTGAGATTATTTTTCAATTGGTGTGATTATTATTGATTGTTTATTCTATCTTAATGTTTTTTGTTTTTGAATGTCAGTGACTATTTTTAACTTCCCGTTAAACATGTGGCCATCCTTGACAACTGCATAAGAACAAATGTAAAGTGAAAATGTTCATAACTTTGTAATATTTTGCCTTAAAAATGTTGAATTCTACTCGTAAAAAAAGAAAATTATCTGAAGAAGGATGTGGGTTTGAAGAAAAGTGAGAATTACAGTCATTTTGTACGACTGTTGATGGAAAGATAAACTGTTTGATTTGCAACCACTGCATTGTGATGCCAAAAGAATATAATGTGAAACAAACCATTGATCTAAAGAAGGAGATATGCATGTTTCAAAAGTGAAGGAATTCAAGGTTAAGTTAACATAGCAACAGAGTTACTTTACAAAAATTCAGAAAGGCAACGTTAGTTCTGTTACTGCAAGCTTTGAACTCTGCAATATCTTGTAAAAACAGCTGAAATTGTATGTCCAGAGAAGTCACACTTATTTCAAGATATTTCAATAAGCAGGAACACTGTTGCTGAACGGATTGATGAAATGGCAGATGATTTGAGTCGACAGTTGAAGACTTTATCATCAAGTTTTGAACATTTTTCTATTGCTCTGGATGACTGTTGACATAACTGGAATAGCACAGCTCACCATTTTCATCAGGGCTTGTGACAATGAATTTCAAATTTATGAAGAACTAATTGAACTGGTTTCAATGCATGATACTACAACAAGCCAAAACATTTTTGAGAAAGTTGAACAGCTTTTCCATGAGTATGGCCTTGATTTGAGTAAACTTCTGTGTTTATCTACTGATGGTGTTGCCAATATGGTTGGGAGAAATAATGGTGTTGCTGCCAAGTTAGGTACAAAAATAGAAAACATATCCAGATTCGACATTCAAGCATTTTCACTGTATAATTCATTAACGGAACTTATGTTCCAAGATTTTAAAATTTGATCATGTGTTGAGTTTTGTCACAAAAATGTTGAACTATATCAGAGTTCATGCTCTGCATCACTGTCAGTTTAGCCAGTTAATGGAAGATGTAAATAATCAGTTCACAAATATCCCATTCTATACAGAAGTTCAGTGGCTTTCATGTCACAAGGTACTGAAAAGATTTTTTTTTATTGCGACACAAAATTATGTTTTTGGAGATGAAGGGTCAAAGCACAGATGAATTGAAAGATGAAAGCTAGCTCCAAGATTTAGCTTTTTCAGTGAATATTACTGCCCAGTGCTTAATTAAGTTACCATAATTTGAAATTACAAGGTAAAAATAAGCTCATCACTCAGTTATATGATATCAAGTGTTTCATTGCAAAATTAGCTTTACTGAAGTCCTAGTTGTCACATGAAAACTTGATTCATTTTCCTATGGGCAAGGAGTTGAAAAAAACTGCCAATACTGAATCTGTATTTATCTTTGCTAAGTACAACAATTACCTGGAATTGCTGTCAAAGGAATTTCAGCAAAGATTTTGTGAGTTTTCATCTTGTGAAAATCAGTTTGCATTATTCTCAGCACCATTCACTTTTGATGTTGCTCAGGCAGAGGAAAGTCTACAGATGGAATTACTGGAAATGCAGACTGACTCAACACTCAAGAGAAATTACCTAGAAGTAGGGGTACCCAGATTTTTTTTATACCTTCCTCAGACATTTAAAAACTTCAGAAAGTTTACCACAAAGATTATGGTGATGTTTGGTTCCATATATGTCTGTTAAGCTGTTATTTTCAGTTATGAAGGCCACAAAAACGTCTCACAGAAGAAAATTTGCCATCTTTGATCAAAGTGGGATCTAAACAGACATTCCAACCTGATATATCAAGAATAGTTTGTCTAAAGCAATGTCAATCATCAGGACAACATAAAAATGATTAAATTATACTACCTTGTATTGTAAGTATTTTGTATTTAAAGTTTAGTTACCACTAGCTCTGATTAATGCAAGATTGTAAGCAAGTGCGGCTCTCGAGGCTACAGATATGGCCGATGCAGCCCTCCATATGCCCTGAATTTGACATGCCTGTTCTAGACCATTCTTAAATTAAAATTTTTTTGACAAACTAACGTTTTTTTACTTTTGTTCATAAATACTTGTTACAACATAAAACCCTTCTTACATTTGCCTTGATAGAGTCCATTAGAGGATGAAACACATTGGCCAAGATAAGTTTTCCTTTTGTCATTATTCACATATATATAAGAGATTATAATAAAACTATTTTTTAAATCGCTACACAAAAGCTTTCATGTTTCAATACTATGATTGTACTTCCTCAGGCAATGGTCAATAACTGGTTATAAAATGATTTCTTAGGGAAATTTAAAAACCAATTGTTACCTCCTTTCCTAAAGTTAAAGGGTTAAGGGCATAAGGTCAGAAATTAAAAATAGACTTGTGGGTATGACTGGATTAACCAACTAAATGCCAGATCTATGTTAAAAAGAAAAATAAGGTCAGACAATCTATTTTTACACTTTTATAATGCTTTTTAACTCAGTTTTGGGGTTAACTATTTGCCCATAGCTGGGACCCTAACAGGTGCTACCACCCTGGGTCAGGGTGGACCTGGGTACACTAGCAATTAAGAGGTGGTTCCACGCTCCTCAAAACCTCCTGATCAGAGGCCTTGCTGTTGGACATAGTTTATCGTCTTACCCAGGACTTGGATGTAGTTTATCGTCATACCCAAGACGCACTGGAAGCCTTGAGCTACAAGTCTAGTTTTACAAATCTGTTTACCATAAGAACGTGGATATCCTGGGTTGACCTTGGTCAGGAATTTGTATGTAGGCTTTATTTTCATCTCAACTTTGAAGCTCCTTCTTTCTTGCTTTTCCAGACCATCATTTGAGAAGGAAATCATTATATTTTCTTCATTGCAAGAAGTGTTTTCATTTTCTCTTGCTTGCTCAACCTGACTTGCTTACCATTCTGATACTCCATGCTAAAGTCCAGCCAAAAGTGTTTGCCTTGTTCTATAATGACATTCATTAAGTGTTTGTTTCTACCTGTTGCTTTGCTTGCCCTACTTAAGACATTTAATTTCCTCCATTCTGAATCATCATCATTGGCAAGCTTGCATTTAATAGTTTGTCCAGGTTAACATTCCTTAACTATAACAAGTCAATTTATGAATGAAATGTTCATTTTAAATTTTTGTTTCAAATATTTCAAGTAGTGCATATATCTTACTTTGCGAAATGATAGCGAGCGAGTAAAGCCTGCTAGTAAATAATATAATAAATAGTGTTTATTATTTTTGTTATCAATTCACAAGAACGAAGAAAATATATAAATTCACTTTCATATGTTTAGGTTTTATTACAATTCTAATCATTGCTTTTTGAAAGAATAAACATTGCTGAAGAGTGAAGGTAGTTAAAATAATAGCAGTACCAATGGAAAAAGTGTTCTTTTAACACCTCATTTTTTTCTGGGCACGAAAGTACCAGTTTGCCAAGAACTCTTTAGAAGTCAACACTTTTTCTTGACAGTACAAAGCAGAATGTTACACTATAAAGTACAAGCTATACTAAACCCCTAAAAAATCTTTATATTGGAAAAGTCAACCATAAGTTCTCATTTCAAGTATTCTAATAGTTTCTTCTTTCACACTCCTTGCTTTCCTGTCAACTACAATCTATAAAAATATAAATGCAATGTCAATTGCCATGTTTATCTTCTCAGTTTTCTTCATTCTGTTGTCTTTCATCCTCAGTAAACCCCTAGTGTCTTAGTGGCTGTATTGCCTTGCTTGGGGGAGAAATGATTAAAAAAATTAAGAACACTGAAGCCTGCTGTTACATCTAATGTGTAAATATTTCATCGTTAATATTCACCATTACTCTGGATTTCTCTGTGTTGAGTTCAATTCCATTTAGTACTATCCATTAATGCTTATGAATAGTACTAAGCCCGATATATACATTTATTCCTATACATACCTATGATAACTGACTGATTAGTTTTCCACAGTTTATCAACCATTTGCAGGTTATTTAAAGCCAGAAAACATTTTTTGAGATTGTAATTTTTTTTTATTTTTTGAGATAATAATGATTTACATAGCTAGGGGAAGAAGAGATTCATTCATACCTTTGTTGGAAAATGAAATAAAATCAATAAAATAATGAATAATAAAAAAAGAGAAATACATTTTCCCATGATGCTTATAGTAAAGGAACTGGAAATATGATTGTCCACTTGACTGTTAAGCAGTGCTTATTAAGTCTATAAAAAGACAAACATTTTCCTTCCTTACTCTCTTTCACCTCCTTGCTCCAAGAGCAGCATGTGGAAAAAAGGACAACCACGCTGGGGTGTTTGTTTCCCCCCAGTCCACTGACTTCTGAACTCTCTCTTTCCACTTTTCTATGCATGTCTTCCAAAACCTCCACCTATGAAGTAAATTAACCTTTTTTTTTTCTTGTTTCAACTCAATGCAATGGGGGACTTGAGCTCAACCATTGTAATGATGCTTATCCTTACTCTAACTTCTGGACCCCAAAAAAAAAGAAAAGAAAAAAGACATCCCATAAACATGTTTAAACCTAACAATAACATAAGTACAATTTTTGTTTGGTCATTCCAACTCAGCACAAGGCTGACTTGAGCTCATCCATTAATATGATGCTTATACTTGCGTATCCTAACTTCTGGACCAAAAAAGAAAATGGGCATACTCAAGAGACATTGAGAACTTTGTTTCAATACAGTTTATATAAAAAAAAGAGAATAAACAATCTGTAGTAGAAACCCAAATTTTTGTTGCTTCTCTTTCCCCGAGTACATGCCTCTACCTAAAATAGACACACAACCTTTAAATACCATAATTGGTAACCCCAACGTTTAAAAGAAGCATATCTATGCACCATAGTAACTACCATGCAAAATGGCACACCAAATGAGCTAACTTACTTGTAATATTCAACAGAAGTAACAAAAAAATAAAAAAATATATATATTATTACTACGTTTACTTAAACCTTTTGTCTCAATCAACAAGCAAGTGACGCTCTCTTCATCATTTTCTACTATTTATTCTATTTTTCTCACATTAATACCTGACCTTTTCACCTTCCTACTTCCTTTGCAACCACAGCTATTACCACCACTAATCGACCATTGTGTTTATTCTATCACCAGCAGACCTAACAAAATTCAAACATGGCTACTACCCCTTTATCTCTTAGTGTCAAATCTAAAAACCAACCGAAGAAAAATTAATGAGACCAGCAAAAATTACTCATTTAAAAAAAAAAAAATTCACATGTGCACCCTAAAATATAACAGATGATGTTAAAAATGCAACATTTCAGTAACTCAACAATTAACTATTAAAAACAGGATAAAATACTCCCAACATTCTACATGAAATGAGTTGTTCTCATTTATTTGAACAATGGCAATGTGACACCATGTGAAAATCTTCATTAAACACAAGCACAGAAAAAATTAATTATTTTCTTTAAAATACCAACAAAAATTCACAAAGAAATTTTTTGACCTCGATTCTGGAAATGAAAATGTGCCTTTGAACAGACTGAAGCCTGTAACACAGTCAAGACTACCTCTAGCTGATCCAAATCCAAAACAAACACGAACCACTATTTTACATAAATGCATTTGTAGAACACTGCTTCTAGGCAGGGATGTTTTGTGGGAAATTAAATAAAATCAATAAATAAAATAATAAAAATACATTTTCCCATGATGATAAGAATAAAAGAAACAGAAATATGATTGCCCCACTTGGCTTTGTCAAACTCCCTTAAGCAGCACTCATTAAGTCCATAAAAAGAAAAACACTTTCCTTCCTTACTCTCTTTCTCCTCCTTGCTCCAAGAGCAGCATGTGGGAAAAAACAACCCTGCTGAGGTGTGTTTGTTTCCCTGGTTCATTGACTACTGAAATCTGTTCCTATGTATAGCATTCGCACATGTCTCCCCAAACCTCCACCTATGAATTAAATCATAATTTTCTTTGGTCGTTCCAATTCAGCACAAGACTGATTTGAGCTTGACCATTATAACCATGCTAACACTCCACCAATGAAGTAAAACTGTTTCAATAGTTTATATAAAAAAAGAGAATAAACGGCCCATGATAGAAAACCTCAAGTTCATATATGCTTCTTCATTGTTCACAAATATGCACCAATATAAAATATACACCAACACATCCAACTTTTTAAATTCCATACCTTTCTCAAGAGTATTTGTGTGTAAGTGAATATAACAAACCCAACTGAAATTGGAACTCAGCTCTCCGATTAATAATTCCGAGCCATTATCCATTACACCACCTGCAAGTCCAAGTTTTACAAGTGGTCACTCATCTAAGCACTGACCAGACTCGACATTGCTTAACCCTGGTAATCATACAGGAACCTGATGTTTCAACATAATATGGGATTAAGCCCCAATGATACAGTTTAATTTATAAGTCAACTACAATAAGAGATTAACAACAATAATTAATTTAAAAAAATAGAAAAATTACAACAATACATTTAAAAAAAGTTATATGATAGAAAATCTTTCCTTGATATTAACAATCTCAGAATATGATAAGTCAAGAGCTTAGCTACTCACTTAAAAGGAAGCACATTTATAGTTTCTCTTTGGAATATCCAAATTTCCAGCATCAGGAACGTTATTAATCTGAATTGTTTATTTCTAATGTTGACTGTTGTGAAAAATTAAATCATGGATAAGTGAGGACTACTGTAATTACTTTATCAACACATCTGACCAATCAGTGAATGGATGACCTTGTTCATCCACTGCCTCAGATTTTGAACAAAAATTCAATATCAAGAAGATAATGGAAACAATAAAAATTCTTCCAAACTAGTTATCCAAATTTCATAGTGGTCGTCCAAGCAATTTAATTTACTATTCTTTCTGATTCTTTGAACTTATTAATACAGACATCCACATAAACATTCATGAAATTATGCCAAAATACAGTTTCTTTTGCTGACAAGTCAACTAAACCATAATGGGAATGGAAGACAATTTTCATTACTCTTCTGACATCACTACAAACTTACATTCAACTTTTGTTACTTTATTACTTGTGAATAAAAATTTCTTATTGTTATTTTAATTAGTGTCATGTTCATCTTTTTTTGCAATCACCTCAGTTTATATGACTTAATACACATTGTCTAGTCAGATTTCTTTACTTTATAGTATGAGCAAACTACAAATTGGTGGCATTGCTGATGCCAACTTTGGATTGGCAGGGGTTGGGTGAGGATTCCCAAATCTAATAAAGTAAGTCTGATGAAAGAGTTCTAATAGGGGAAATAACTTGTATAAGAGAGAATATCTCTTCTTCAGTTGTGATTTGTGGGAATGGGTACTTGACATTATATACGATAAGGTTATTTAGAAAAAAAAGTGTACTGTTGTTTATTATAATAAAATGAGAAAAAATATTAAATAAAGATTTATTTGAAAAGTTAGAAATGATTCATATTAATGCAGGTACAGTGGGGTCATCAATAAAATCTTCAGAATTCTCTACATCTTCAGCTGACCATTTATTCTTTCCTTGCCAGCCAAACAGTTTTTTCTGTTGGCCTTTATTCTTTTCATTCACAATATTGCAATAATCAACTGATTTTGTACCATCTCCAACTTCCAATGGCTGAGGGCCAGTCCTATAAAATATTTTTAAAAGTATTTAATTTTAAAACCAAAAAAGCATTTGGCTACAAAAGTACATTCAAGTTGGAGCTTGTTATACTTGCATTCAACAGATCATCAAAGTATGTTTACTAAACTGAGCCTAATGACATGATAGTGAAACATCCACTGAAGATCAAACCTGTGATGAATATGTTCTTAGACTATTTTTTCTCACTATTATTCTCTAATAATATGTGTGACACTGGGACCTCAGGGAATTAATTGGAAGAAAGGAAAAGGAAGAGTCTACTGAATGGATGACTGTTGTTGAAATTTGCAGGAAAGTGGATTGAAAAATTGAGAAGAAAATTGCAAAAATGCATTGAAAAAATTATGTTTCAAAATAATAGGATGAAATCTCGAACAGTTTCAAGGAGAACTGAACCCAATTTTAACTAGATGGAATTCAGTAAGATTGAGCAAAACCAAGACTACACATTCTTCCCCATTTCCTGTCAATAAGAAAGAGACAATTATCATTGAAGATGTCGGTCCTGGAAAATAGAAAAACATGTTGTTGATAAGGAAAACAGGTAGTCATTGAAATAGCATCTAAACTGTTCTGGACAAAGAGCCAGGAAAAACATCTGGTTTGAATTGGTCACTCAGAAGAAAAAATATCCCAACAAAAATAAAGATTAGCACCTAAGATTAGGGACAGGTTTATTCATTTTAATTTCTGTGACATTTGTCAAAGCTTTAATAGCCAACATTATTTTGGATTCTTTTGGAGACAAGAAAAATTAATTACTAGCCCTGGAGTGATAATAGGCAGCCAGCTGTGTAGCTTAGTTGACTGAGAAACATAAACAGAGAAAGATAGTTTTTTTTTTATTACCAAAGTTGTTAGGAATACTTTTTTCTTTTTCTTTCCCACCCATGATGACTGAAAATGAACAAAATTCTTGAGATTGGCTCCAATTATCTTAGATATGGTCAAGTCCCTAGCTTTGAAAAATCACCTAAAACAATCAGCATGGGACAAACTGATAAAGAAAAATTAATTACTGGAAATACCCTTTTCACCTACACATTCTAAAAGTTTAGATTCGTTACAAAGACAGTTGTACCAGCCCTTGGAGTGGGCTGAGGTTGGATGCTGAGAAGGTGGGAGAAGGAAGGGAAAGATTAGCACTATGTAGGGCAATGGTGAGAGATGAAAGTGAAGGGAGTTTGGCTTGATTCCTCTGACCACTCTCAAAAGGGGGCTGGACAACACCTAAATTTGGAAAATTACTTGATTAAACCTATTTTGAAAATAGGGGATTTTTGAAAAAGGTTAATGCTAAGGGTGGGAGATAACTGAACTCCAGACCCTGGTCAAACCCACACCTGCCAGATGGAGGACTCCATATAAGCCGGCGGTTTGGATAACAAGTGAAGAGTCCCTATATAACTGCTACTGGAATCCACATTATTCACCATGAAGGAGATAAATGCCAGCTAGATTGAGTGGAACCGTGCTCATCATTACAATACTAATAACAAATCAGCAATGTGTTAATGAGTGAGGTGTCAACTAGATGGTAACCATGATAGTCTGAAGGAACAAAAAGACCAACGTGGTGGAGAGGGGGGCTACATATGAATATAATGTGAATATGTTTGTAGTAAGTTGTGAAACAAACAATAACTCCCTTCACCCTTCAAATTTGAAGGACTGAGGAAGAAGGAAAGGAATTCGCAAGCCTATGTTAAATTGTTTTGCACCAATGAAAACCTTGCTTTCACAGAAATTAACCAGTGAGCTGAAAAGAAAAAAGAAAAAAGTAGCAAGAATATGTGAAATTTCTTTAGATATAAAATGAGGAGAAAAATGAATCAAAGAGTGTCTGAAGTTATGTGAAAGGTTTTGTTTCAGTTTCTTGCGACCAATGTCAAAGTACTTGCCAGTATAGAATTATTTGCCAATTATATTATCAGCCTCTAACTAGTACACAGCACTTCAAAGAATTTTCTCTCAAAAGTCCCAAAAAGCTAAGTATTTCAAACTATCTCTCTTTGTCTAGTTTTGAACATATACAAACCATATATCCATTTGTTAAGGAACAAACTTTCTTACCTGTTTTAAACATTTTTTAATATTATTTTGTGTCAGATCATTTCCTTTTCATGACAATACATTAAACGATGGACTTTAAGAATTCGGATTTATTTTCATGAAATGAACTACCTGTCACAACTTCAAGCATGTAAATTTGTGAATAAATTTATCTTATTTTGTTAAAAGTATCCATGTGTTTCCTTGTCATTATCATCCTTTATTCATCTTCTTGGCATGGGTAAATCAACTGTTCATTTTAATCCCTAAACCTAATGCCACTATATGTTCGCTATATACATCAAAACAGCTAGCTTGATTTTCATAACAAATCAATATCAACATTCATATTAATCTTGTATTATATTGCATATAAATGTGGATATTTTGTTGTTGGGTAAGCATTAACAAACTAAACTTGTAAACCATTATGCTGCATTTTTATGTTCCAACTTCACTAGGTACCTGACACACTAAATCTTAATAAATACTACTAAGTGCTTCACCATGCCATGGTGTAATGGTTATTGTAACTAGCTTAGTACACCATTACTACTGATTAAGCAAAGCTTAGTAAATATTTATACCAGTTGTAGACCATATTTATGCTGTCTTGTAATTTTATGGTAATTCAAGTCAAGCAAACATTATAACATTTAACTTACAGTTTTTACATTATATATATATATATATATATATATATATATATATATATAAAATACGGGGTATTCAGGCTAAATTTGACTTTTTTCTTTTAAAAGGAAAGCAAAGTGAATATCTAAGCTAAAAATCAATCTATTGGAAAAATAGAAAATTAACACAGATTATTATAATCAAAAAACAATTCACTCAAAGATACCACCCTCAGAATCTACCATGGCTTTGATCTGACTCTGGAATCTGGCACATGTGGCATTCACAGTGTCCCAAAGGAGAGCCACAAACATCTCCTTAACCCTGTTGATCAGCTGGGCCTTGACATTACAGGCAATGTAGTTGGTATCTTTCTCAACTGTGCCCCCACACATAATCCATGGGACTAGAATCAGGGGAGTTAGGTGGCCAGCCACTGGGGCTGTTAAAGTCTTAAAAATTATCTGACAGCCATTTTTGACTTCCTGGAGATGTAGCAGGGAGCTGAATCTTAGACTGAACACCCTATATATATCCAGGTAAAATGAGAACAACTGGAGTATGATTCCACTGTATGTAAGATTTAATTCAAAAGAGGGCTCAACACATAGTAGAGCTAAATATTATTGATTTCAGGATATTAAAACATGTTAAAAATCGCTACACAATTACAGTTACGTTTCAACACTATAAATATATTTCTTCAGGTAATGTTAAACTACTGGTCACTAGTTTGACATCACCGGAGGAGACACATTTATGGTGTTGAAACATAATTGTAATTGTGTAGTGATTTCTAACAGGTTTTAATATCCTAAAATCAATAATATATATACATATATATATATATATATATATATATAGTACTTTATTTACAGTACTTTTAGGTAAATGAATGGCAAAATGGAAAAAATACTGTGTAACACATTTTGTCCTCTAGAAGAAGGATGTCATCTGACTAAAAAATGCTTTTGTTGATGGAATTATATATTATTTACACTATTTATATTTGCATTATTTTTCTCATCTTTGTTGTTGTTATCACAAAGCTAACAACAAAATGAGAATAATAATCCAAATATAAATAGTATAAATAATGATAGCTCCTCATTCCAGAAGTTCAGACAGGAATTATATATGTGGGTTTTTTACTTAAAGAATTTGAACCTTTTAAGTTTATCAGATTTAGTTTTTTTAAAAATAGTTCTTTACCCATTTTTTAAAATATAGACAACAGATTAAAAAATGAATTATTGATAATTGATGTTTTATTAAACAATTTAATTAAAATCAAAGTAAAAACAATAATATTTTAAAGTTTAAATTTTAAATTAGCTTTAATAAATTTTTAAATCTAAAAATTCAGATTAAGTTTAAATTAATAAAAGTTAATAATTTGAAAGCTTTAATTTTAATTTGTTCTATATCATCTTTCCTTTATCCAATTTAAAAAAAAGTAATAACTGATGATTGATTTAAAAAAAAACTTAATAATTGATAACTAATTTTTCATTTTTTAACTTTAATAAAAATCAAAGTGAAGACTCAATCCCTTAACGTCAAATTCTACACTGGCAAAAATAAGCAGAGAAAGGTTCTAATTTCTATCCTATTAACAACATCCATCCAGAGAAAATAAGTATGAGGGAAATTATTGTAAACAAAAATGACCTATTTTAATTTTAACTGAAAAGAATTCAAAGAACAAAGATTTTTACTTGTGATTTGGGTGAATTTCCTTCTCATTTGTAGTTTGTTGAGGTTTCTTTTTCTTATACAGAATTGGCTTCACCTGAAATGTTTAATAAAATAGTTTGAATATTTGTTACCAAATTTGACATTCGTCTTATTTTTTAGTATTTTGTATTGCGACTTTACTCAGGTTATCAATCCACAGCAATGAGTGGACAGGATTGAAAATGAAGAATAAACTCTCAGCCAAAGCCAGTAGAAAGCTACTAAAAAATTGAAGGTACAGTTGGTTTTATGGATTCAAACTGTTTTTTTTTTTACACTGATTTATCTCCCTTACATTGGATGTAAAACGATAGACAGATATCTATCATGAAATTTAAATTTTTATTTCATTATTCCAAAGTTTTAGCACATCAGCAGATAGCTATTGATGTCAACAACTGAGCCCAAATAGTTATTAATTAAATAAATTAGTAATTAATGTATAATATTATCCATAACTACATGTACAAGAATGTCATTTTTGATAAAAGTTTAAAAAATAACCATAAATGTGTATATTGTCAAAAATTACTTTTTCCACAATATAGCTATTTGTGCTATAGTGCTTATTACCTATTATTACCTAAACAATAATAATACTGAATAATTTTTTTTAAACATTATTGTATATTTAATTAGATCTCCCTAATACCTGTTGTGATCTGTGAATACAACTCATATTCTGATCTTTCTGTTGAATATAAAAACTTACACAATTGAAATGAACAAAAAATGCAATATAATTTATTTTAACTATTTTTTCTGTAATTAAAAAATTGGATTTTATTCAACATTTGCAAACAATAAGACTCAAAATTTGAAAAAAAGAAAAGAAAGTAAAATAAAAAAAAGCCTGACCTACCTGCACTTATAATAAAACAAAAAAGCAAAAAATACTATCTGAAATACTATTAGGGATATTTGTATATAAAACTTGTTTGAAATTTTAAAACCATCAATACTCAGAATTGGGATGAAAGTGAAAACTAGTTAAAATTAATGATAAAACATTTAATTGTGTTTCATCTCATAAAAAGAAAATATAATACTGTTGCAATGCAAAGTGTTGCTAAAATCTTTTAGACTGACCAAATTCTCAAAATCTGACCAAATGATTAAATATCAGATTTTTTTTTTTAATCTCTTTTGGGTTGGGTCAAGAACTTTTCAGCATACCCTTTACTTTTAGTGTAAAGGAAACAAATATGATGCTGAGAGAGGTTGTAGATTGCAGCCTGGGCATAAAAGATCAGATTTAATCTTCCTCAAATTGTTATACTCTTCTGACTCAATTAGAGCATCTAAGGGATATGAGTTTGTGCCTTGCCAAGGATTTTGCCTTTACTTGCATACTGTACTGTTGAAAAATGCCTGAGTAAAGTTACAATGAAAAGCAACTAAAACCACTGAGGTAAAATAGGTTTTCATCAATAATTACAATCATTAAATTACCTAATGCTACTAAATGTATAGAAGACTAAATGATTAAACATTACCCATCAACTAATGGTGTCAGTCACTGCAAAAGTTAATGAGATCAGTCCTGAATGTATCAAGACGTTTTGAATACCCCCAAAATCAGTTGTGTGGATTTAATTCAGCAACTAATCAGAAATAGACTTTACAGTGCATTTGGATACTCTCCTATGTGATTACATAATAGGCAGTGAGATACCAGCAAGTGATTTGGATTGATTGATTCATTTTTTACAGCTTATCAGCTCTTTGCAGGTTATTTAAAGCCAGAAAATATTTTTAGACTGTAAGAATGTTTTTTTTTTTGAGATAATAATGATTTAGTGTCTTACTAATTAAACCATAGCTTGGGGGAGAAGAGGTGGATTCATACTGTTCCCAATTGTTTACATGCATCCACATAAAATATACATTAACAAATCCAACTTTTTAAATTCCATTTTTCCAAGGGTCTTTGCACGTAAGTGAATATAACAAAACCAACTGAAATTGGAATTCAGCTCTCCAATTAATTCTGAGCCATTATCCATTTACACCACCCACACATCCAAGCTTATGGCACTTAGCATTCCCAAGTAATCACCCATCTAGGTACTGACCAGGCTTGACATTGCTTAACCTCAGTGATTGTATGGGAACTGGTGTTTCAACATGATGTAGCCATAAGCATTCACAATTATCAAGCTTGCTTATTCTTCACATCTTGTGCAGGGTTTCTTTTTTGGCAGAATGTCTCATCATCCAAGTTTCTCATCCCGACATTACAGTCTAGATTTGCCACTTTATGACTTAATTTTTCCCATAGCTAAAATTACCTTTGAAATGTGGATGAGATTAAGGGGAATGTCATGAGGCAGCTGTTGGCGATTTTTAAAGTGGGCTTGGTCACCTTACTTTCTTTTTCTTTTTTTAAAGTTGAAGAGATGCTGAAACAAATATGTTTGGTCCCAAAGGCAGTATTTTAAAGAGAACTAAGGCAATATTGCCCAAGGAATGTTATTTGTCAATATTAAATGGTTGGATATATTCCAAACAGGACTAGCATGACTTATTTGGTGTGGGTTAAGGGTGTAGCATCAAACTACCATATTCATCAATATAGTTATCATCCACAAATGCAGAATTAATGTGCATATCATAGAAGTATAAGATTATAATTAAAAAAATTTTTTTTCTAAAATAATATAAATGAATAAAAATAATGACACACCTTAGGCATTGTAATTAGGAGATTCCCTGTTACCTGTGACCTCTTGGCATAGCTACTGTCCGTGTTGACTTCCTCATTTAAGCCAAGTTGGAATATCTGTGTGAAGCGATGCAATAAAGGAAAATCTTCTAGTTATACAAATGTCTCAACTGAAGTTCCGAAAGTTAAAAGAAATATGAACTAAAAATGACTATTTAAAAACAAAAATTACAGATAAAAAACAATGTTAACATACATATAAGACAAAATACATCCTTTTCTGACTGCAAGCAATTAATAACTTAAGAGTTTTTTATTCTTTTTGTAAAGAATTGTCTATTGTTCTTTTTTCTGCTGACATGAAGTGGAAAGATTATACTGAGTCATTTGCTAGGTCTGCAGTTATGAAAATTGATTCACTGTGTCGTGCTAGACAATTTTTCTTGTCAGAATCTATTTTACAAATTTCAAAGTCTACCATGCATTCATGCATTGAATATTGCTGCCACATCTGATTTGTTGCTTCTGCTGTGTAATTAGAGATTCTTGATAAAATCCAAAGAATCTTCAATGTTAACGGTTCTGACCTGGCATCTCAGCTTCAGTCACTTTCTCATCATTGTAACATAGTTTTCCAGTGCCTTTTTTATAAATATTTTCATAGTAACTGTTTTGATGAGTTTCTTCTTTGGTAACTTTGACTTTACGAATTTAAGCGCAGTACTAGATTGGTGGCAAAGTTTCATCCTTTTACAGCTGAAATAGCAAGATGTAACCATAAGTTCTATACTAACAGTTTATTCTCTTGCACTTATCGTTTGTGGAACTCTCTTCTGGCTTCTTGCTTTTCGGTCAACGTTGATCTTCAAAAATTTAAATGCAATGTTAATCATTATTTTCTGTCTTCTTAATTCCTGTTCTTTTATTGTTCTTGAGGTGACTCATTTACATATGAAGTCTCAAAGAATATAAATACCTACAGTTATTATCCATGAGGCAATTGAGTTCATACTACTTCCCGTGAGTCAGTAACTCTAGAATGGTGTTACTAATATCTAAAGAACCAAAGAAACAATTATCACTTGATAATTATAAATATGCATAAGCGTGGCTTAGGCTAGTAGCAGCTAAAGATAGAACTAAAAAGCTAAAGAATTTAAAATCAGTCGAAGGAGAAAATCAAATAACTGATCTCTTGTTGGCAACTGCTGGTTGTGAGGCCATCATAAAATTATCAGCAATTGCACACCCAAGAAATGATGCTTGACGATATAAGTCAACTAATAGCAAAAATCATAGCACCCAAGAAAAAACTAGTGAATTCTTAGAAAGCTAACTATATGAATAATTCTTAAAATGTGAATGAACCAGTCATCGAATATGTTCTTCATTTAAAAAAGGATGCTAAATGTGAATTTGAGAAACTGTGATTGGAAAAACAGTCAATTGAAAAGGATTTGATCCAAATGAAATTGATAAACAGCCTTCAAAATGAGGATTATAAGCAAATGACTATAATGCATTTACAACTGGGAAAATTGTCACTAGAACAGCAATGAGAATTAATTGGGAAATATAATAGAACAAAAGTTACCAATCTGGACACAATTAAATAAAGAAAAAAAGATGTGTACTTTTTGTGAATATCAACATCAAAGCGAAAAACAAAAATGTCTGGCATAGAAGAAAAAAATGTGAAAAGTGTTTCACAATGTATCATTTTAAATGTATGTGTAAATCCAAAAAGAAAAATGTAGAGAAGGGCTAACAAAATGAAAAAGAAATAAGTATGGACATTTTTTCATTGAAAAAAAAAAAAAAATGGAAAAGGATTATTAAAAATTTGAATCAATAATGTTTTATTGGACATGCAACTAGATATTGGATGTGACGTGACGTTGATACCCAGAAATTTCTGGAAGGAATTAGGAAAACCCAGATTAAAGAAAAGCCATGTCCAATTGAGTCAGTTTGACAGATCGGTGATAAAAACGTTAGGATATTTTGAAGCCTATGTGGAACTAAAAATAAGTTTAATATATTACCAATTATCATGGCAAACTGTGAAAAGAATCAGTCTAATAGGAAATGATGTATTGAATATAAATTTGACAAAATTATTAAACAAACTCAAGGCAGAAGAAACTGGGATGTTAAAAGGCTATGAAGCAAAGTTAAGACTAAAGGAAAATGTCTCCTCGTAATATTTTGAAGCACGAAAAGTGCGAGTCCATCTACTACCAATAGTTGTGGAAAAACTAAAAAAAATACTGGAACAAGATCTACTTGAATGAGTTCTGCTAGGAGGGAGCAAATGGGCCTTCCCATAAGTAATTTTAAGAAAGAAGGATGGGGTCTGCACATTTGTGGTGACTACAAAATAGGTGTAAACCATAAAATATGTACAGACTCATATCCTATCCCTAATGTAGAATAGCTTTGATGTCCCTTGCGAGTATGCAAACATTCTCTAAAATTGATCAAATACATAATGACAAAGACTTTAAAGAAGTCACAACAATAAACATGCCAACAGGCTTATTAAGATGGAAAAGAATGCTGTATGGAATTAAAATCGCAAGTGTAATTTTTCAAAGGGCTATACAGAAAATTATTGCTAGTGATATAAAAAATATAATATGCTACCAGTATGATGTTTGTGTTGGTGCTATTAACGACAAAGAGTTAAAATGGAAAACCAGTATTGTTCTGAATAAGTTAAAAAATGCTGGATTAACAATTAATGAAAAAAATGTGTGCACAACACTAAAAACATGTTATTTTGGGGATATTCCATATCTAATGAAGGCATATCACTGTTAATTGATGAAATATTAAAAGTTGAAGTACCTAAGAACAAAAGAGAATTGGAATCTTTCTTAGGACTTGTGAATTTCTACAGACACTATGTAAAGCAATAGTCTGACTTGACAGAACCTTTTGCTGATTAAAGAAAAAGCAAAATGGAATTTTATTGGAATAAAAAGAACAATAAATGGCATTTGAAAATTAAAAGCTGTTCAGGCAAAGAAGCCAGTATTGAAAATATTCAACCTTAGAAAGGAATTAGTAGTAACAACACTCAATTTCAGGAACATTAGCTCAGGATGGTCATCCGAACTGAACTACTCAAATATTGAGAAAGACGTGTTTGCCAAAATTTAGATGACAAATAGAGCTTGTCAGTTTCTGATTGGAAATAAATTCCTACTAAGGTCCGACCATAGACCTTTAGAATTCATATTTAAGGAACTTCCTAAGGTAACGTCATCTAGAATTCTAGGATGGGCCTTAATGTTAATGGCGTTCGACTTTGATGTTGAGTGAAATCAATACTATTCCACATGTAGATGCTTTGTCAAGATTGAGGTTTATTACTTTTGAAAGAGAGAAATAGGATGAAAAGTTGAATATACTTTCTTACACTGGGATAAAACTGATATTTTGTTGATAGACAAATTACCTGAGGATATGAAGCGAGATCCCATATCGAACAGTATATTGTTCAGGATAAAATATAAATAGAATAATTGCTCACAGGCAGAAAGGTGTTTTAAAGAGGTTAAACACAAATTAACAGTAGAAAATGGTGTAATTTGTAATGGAGACGTAGTGGTTTGATCTGCAATACCAAGGAGCAAAGTTATAAAAAGCATACATGACGATGTTAATTGCGGAATAACGTCTACACAAAGGAGATTAAGGCTAGAGGTAAGGTGGCCAGGCTATTCTACAGATGCAGAAGAACATATAAAAAGGTGTAAAATGTGCAATGCCAGAAGTAAATTTAGACAGACAAAAACACATACATGATCAAAAGAGTCCCAACCTTGGGACAGAGTACACATGGATCATGCCCATGTTAATGGAGTGGGATTATTACTAATACTGGTAGATTCATATTCAGCCTGGCCAGAAGTAATACATGTCTCCAAAAAAAGAAGTTTGACTGTGTACAGGCATTAAGGATCATATTTCCAAGAAATGGAATTCCTAAAATGCTGATATCTGACAATGCCTCAGAGTTCTGTAATGAGGAATTATGCCAATGGCTGAACAAAATTGGATGCAAACCATATAAAACCCCACTGTACCATCCACAATCCAATGGATTAGCAGAAAGGATGGTGCAAACTATAAAAAATGGGATGGAAATATGTGCACAACAGAAAGAAAAAAATAGATACATTTCTACCTAGGCTGTTGCTAAGTTATAGAACAGTACCACATGTTGGAAGATCAAAAAGCCCATCCACCCTCATAGGTATACAAATTAGATCCCCATTAGGGTGGATGGGCTTTTCAATCTTCCAACATGTGGTATTGTTCTATAACTTAGCAACAGTCTAGGTAGAAATGTTTCTATTTAACCATATCCTATGCCACCAACAAAAAACTGTGGTATAAAAAGAATAGTGAATCTTATTGACAAGAGGCAAGATTCATAATGCAAACTGGATAGAAAGTTAAAATAATTGAAAAAAATGGAAATGGGATATTAGTGCATATAGACCAAGTTAGACTTCAACATGATAGCGATGAAGAAATGTACAGTGAGCCTGAAAGTAATAAAGGCAAAATGTCATGTCAAGGCAAGACAAGCATGACAGTGAAATTGATGTAGTATAGACCCTGAAGATGTTCAAGAGTTATCGGAGGAACACACCTATGAAAAATGGTTGAGATCTAGACAATCTCTTAGGGAGAGGGAAGAAGATAGTGAGGCGACAAAAGCTCCCAGAAGAAATACCAGGGAAAATAAGGGGATAAAACCTCTTTGGCACAAGGAGATGAGGTGATTCATTTAAATATGAAATCATAAATAATATAAATAACTACAGCTATTACCCATGGGATAGTTGAGTGCATACTTCCAGTGAGTCAGTAACACTACATTTCTCTTTCCTTAATAATGTTTTCAAAAAAATTAACAATAACCTACATTTGATTGTAATTATATTTGAATTAAGTAATGGTTTATAGTGTGTGGGTGGGGAGTTATATGCAACTTATACACATATAAATCATTATCTTCTGTCTTCTTAATTCTGATTCTTTTATTGTCTCTCTCCTTAACAATGCATTCTTTTTCTCTTATTCTCTCACACTCAGCAACCCCCTTGTGCCTTAGTAGTTTTATTGCCTTCCTTGGGGTGATTGGTTAAAAAAAAAAAAGGCTCAAAAATTGAGTATAAACTTTTTTTTATTTCAAAACAAGAAAATATTTCTTTTATAGCTTAACATTTTTTTAGTATCTGGAATTGTAATAAAATGTTTAAAAGAACAACAGAAACATTACCTTTCCTTTGATAATTACCCGAACATACAATGGCTGCACATCGACTTCTAATAGATTTGTGTCTAAATATCTGGACAAAAAGAGAAACTGTTACTGGAATGGAAATCTCAAATAAATAAACAAATGCAACATAAATAAACATTTTCAGAATTATAACATTTTACTTCGAGGCCATCATCAACAGCCATTAATCTTAGTGCCAAACTACTTTGTCTTTAATCAGGGGGAGCATGCAAAGCAAAAAATAATATTTCCAGTTTACATTCCAGGCATTGCTATATGCATGATATAGTCACACATTAATACACAGACAGAACAGAATAGTTGGAAGAAATGAATGACAAACATGTATTATTCTCAAAGAGATTTTATATACGGCTATGTCATACAAGAAATTATATATAAGTATCACTAATTTGTCCCATTCAAAGAAATTGTAACATATGAATAAAAGCAGACTGGAAAGGCAATAAGCAAGAAGGTCTTACTTTTAATATTTCCCATGCCAGTGGTATATTCTATGAACTTTGAGGTATCATGTGGGCTCTTTTGTTCTTGCTATCACCGTGGGTTTGAGATGATGTCTACTTCCTTAGGGGTTGATTCATCAACAACTGGTATGGACAGATATATCTTATCTCTATTCATGGTAAATAGTAATTCTGCTTTTGTCATGTCACTTACTGGCTGTCATGTGACCCTCATGACTTTGTGTCAACCTTTGCATCCCTACATCTTTATAAAATTTATATAAGGTAAATTTTCAAACAAATAAGGGTAACTACTGTATAAATTGTATTTAATATATCTGGAGTTATCTTTGAGAAATTTGATTATTCAGAGTTAATGTTAATACAAAGCCTACAATATTAAGTTACAAATTTGACTGGAAATTTATTTTCCAAGTTAGAGGATTTTAACACTTTTGCACTAGCAAAATTCTTGCTATAGTGTGCCATTTTTACTGAATTATGATAAAAACAAAATACTCACAAACAGAATATAATAATCTCAGTAAAGACATAAAAATAATTGGTATACTGATTCATATGTAAAACTAATGTTTGAGAAAATCCATTGGGATCTGATCTAAATGAATTTAGTAAGTTGGCTTGCATGATTGAAAGGTGATTGCAGAAACAATGACATTAAATAAAATGAGTGATATTTTATTGTTCATATGATTATCGATAGGAAGAGAATTTTTCTTCTTTTGGACCAGAGCAAGAAAAGAAAAAGAAACATGAATCAGTTATCATAGCTTTTATAAATATGACTGTTTTTTCATCTACATTTTAAGCCAGATATTTATTGCACACCTACACAAACAAAGTATTACCCAAAAGTGTGAAGAATTTGACTATGAAAAAAACCCAACAAAAAACAAAACAAATTGTTGTGGTAAAATATAAGAAACAATGGGAAGTAAGAAGAAGCAAATAGAAACAAAATAAAGATATCATTTATTTTAGGTAAGAAATGTTAATATCATTTATTATAGGTAAGAAATGTTACTTGAGAAAATAACAAAAGAAGAAACTATTTTATCAGCAGTTAAAAGAAAAAAAAGGAAGAAAAACTTTTGCTGTCAAAAAATAAGTCCTAAATGAAGCCATATTGGCTGCATTAATCACTTTATATACAATCATTTACACAACTTACACATTTTATAGGAATATTCAATGGAAATTGAGTAACAAATATGAAAACAGCAGCAAGAATTTGAAATTCTTTAATTATTATTATATAAAAGTTCACCCAATACAAAGCACACGATCCACTTAAGGTTGAGGGTTACAGTTAAAAATAGTAAAAATAAATGTGAAAAATGTGCAACATAAATGAAAGAGGAGGTTGTAGATTATGAAGATAAGGAGGATAGATAATGATTAATTCTAGACTTGAAGAAGAAATGATTGCAGTGTTCAAGAAAGCAGCCACATGCAAGTCTGTTTTACAAAGTAGTAATCTTGGGGAAAAAGTTGTCTGAGTAGAACTTCTTTCTTAGAATCAATCATCGCAAACCTCTGCATTAAATCTTTTTAAAATTACATTCTCTTCATTTCCTGTTGCTTCTTGTATTTTACAGGAGCAAAAAAAAAAAAAGAAAAAATAATTACTTAACACCTAGTTTCTACTGTTCCCTCTTGCAAGTAGTCCTTTTCAGCTTGTATATGGTGACCTTATGAAGGATACTACTCACTAAGTGTAGTCAAAATAGTTCATACTACATTTGTAGGTTAATTTTAACGTCTCTAAAATGAAACTGCTCTCTGTTAATCATCTAAAAGAACCTTTTTTGCCTTCCATCATTATGGCTGATGCTAACCTCATTTTGCCTTCCTGGTCTCATGTTTTCCACTGAAAATGTAAGGTAGGAATGCCACAAGTGGGCAGGTGGTTACAGGGAGTGAAAGTGAAAGAGAAGATTGAGAATTGGGAGAATTGAGGAAAGGATAAAAGATGAATGGGATTCAAGAAGACAGAAAATAGCAATTGATGTTGCATTTAAATTTTTGAAGATTGTATTTACCAGGGAAGCAAGTAAACAGAAAGGAAAAACACAGGTGCACAGTGCAAGAAAAGAAACTTGGAGTAAAAGTGGTGGCTGAATTTATCTATTTCAATAGTAAAAGGGTGGGACCTAGATGCCAATCTAGTAGCACACTTAAATTCATGTATTTGGGTCATCAAGGAAAAAAATCTCATCAGAGCAGTTGCCATGAAAATATTTGAAGAAAAGACAGAGGGAAGACATGTCATGTTGGTGAGAAAGTGATGGGGTCGAGATGCCAGGTCAAAATTGATTACATTACAGATCCTTCCTTGGAGTTTGTCAAGAATCTCGAGATGCACAGCAAGGGTATCAGACCAGATATGGCAACAGTATTTAATGCATGAACAAGTAGATTTTAAATGTGCAAGATGGACTCTGGTGAGAAAAACCTTCTGGTTGACACAGTGACCCAACTTTCCTTGCAGTAGATGCAGCTATTGATTTGATGTAGTTGCTCCACTTCAAGTCAGTTGAAAACGTGAGACCAAGAAAGCGCAGTATGTTGCTCTCCTGGGGTCTAGCATCAACCATGATGATGACAGGCAGAAAAGGTTCTCTATGGACGGATTTCCTTGTCTGTGATTAGTTTCTGAGAACATTTTGGCCATATATCCTCCACCTTTTATCAAATCTTGTTTTAGGATAGCATTATAAGGGTCAGTCAAACTGGTTTACCTTTAATTTCAACATATTTAATTGTAGAAGCACACAAAGCATCAAACACAAAAGTCTCAGGATTTCAAATGAACATAGTCTTTATCTTTTTTAATCATGGCATTCTACCTTTGAATGAGGGAAGTACGCCTACCTGGTGCTTTATTAGCCATATGTGATTTGTCTCTTTCATTTCATTAACATTGGAGAATGGTTTCATCTGTGTGCTTTTTTCATGGTGCCAGGCAGATTAAAGTCTAAGAATGCCAGATAAGGACTGTAGGGTGAGGTAGAGTAGTTCAATCACATGCTGTGGTTGCTTATCTAGTTTTTAAGCTGCCGTAAGGCCTTACAATGTCATCTTGTAAAAGCCAATCATTCATCTTCCAAACAAAGAACCCTTACCCCCTGAGTTTTGATAATATGCCTCATGATAGTGGTGCTATTGAGGATAAACTTTAACCATATTAGTCCCTTCTGATCCCAAAACAGTGTCCACTAATTTTCCAGTAAAGCATACTGCCTTTCAGGTTGAGTCAGCATACTCCATTGATCTTCTTTTGCTCTCTTGCTATTGTGATGAACCCAAATCTCATCACATGTGACTATTTTACTTAGGAAGGTATCTGTGTTGTGCAGTTCCATAAGCTTTTTGGCAGCAACCATCCTCTGCTACCTGATAGAGTCTGTCAGCATTCTGAGAATCCACTTTACATTGCTCTTTGAATAAAAGAGCATGTACTAAACCATGTACCCTATAATGGTGCACCTGAAGGTTATTTATACTTTTGTGAGTTTTCTATGAGCTGTAATGAGAGCATCAGCCTGTATGACGTTATCTTTATTCACAGCAATAACTGACTTGACACTAAATTCAGTTTTTCTTTTATCTCGACAACTGCCATAAATTTTTCTCTGGGTTCCTAGAGACTGCATAGTTTATAGCTAAAAAAAAAACATGGGATTTCTTTTTGACTGACATTCATACATTCTCTTTGTATGTTACATCCACTTCTTATTGAATTTTGCTGATTCTCCCATCTCTTGAGCCATGACTATGGAATCCCATGTTCTTTATTTGTTCTTTCCTGAATAATACTTTCACCAAGCTGTTAATATCTGTGCTCAGTCTGTGATTGCATTTCCGTGTTCTTGGGTTTGTCTACACAAGAACACAGAAATACAAGCACCAGGATAAGCTTTACCAACAATCCAGAACAAAACAAACACAATAAGAAGGCTGGAGAGTACACAGCAGAAAGAAGGAAGAGGAAATTAATCCAAACTGACCACATACAATAACTATTCTACAATTCTCATATATAGCAAAATTACTCGCTCTGTCCAAATTTCCCCAAACTGTAAAATCCTTGATATCAACTCAACAGTTGATATGAGATTCCATTATTCCTATACATTCCTGAATTCAGTTATCATCCTCTTGAGAGTAATAAAAACATCAGAAATTTTGGGAAGTGTGACACTGAAATCCGAAGGTGCACTGGGATAGTAAAAGATGCTCTCCAAAAGTTAAACAAAGTATTAAGAAACAGAAACATTTTGTTAAAAACAAAGAAAAGAGTACTGAACTGTTATGTAATATCAGTCCTCTTATATGCCAGTGAATTTCTGGAAAACTCTTCCAAAGATAAAGAAAAGACTTGAAGCAACAGAAATGTAGTTCTACAGAAGGATACTATGACTACCAAACATGTGAGCAAGTCTTAGAGAAAATAGAAACAAAAAGGACACATACTTATAAGAAAGAGAGAGTTGAAATTTCTAGTGCACATAATGAAGAAAGAGGGCTTGGAAAATTTGATACTCACAGAACAGATTGAAGGCAAGAGGGACAGAAAAAAAACAGTGCATAACCAACCTAGAGAGCTTGAATAAAGGATGGTGGAGCAAAGTTTTGGAAAGATAACAAAAAGACAAAATTTATTAAGAGCTACAAAAGACAGGAAATTATGGAGAGCCATAATCGCCTATGTTCTGAAGGAACACAGTGATTACTCTCACTGCAAACAAAAGTCATTTCATTTTAGAACTATTGATTACTTTCACTGTGAACAAAAGTCATTTGATTTCAGGACTCGTGATTTTTGTTCAAATCCTCCTTTTGTTAAATTACAGAATAGTCAATTAAGAATAATAACATTACCAACCTATAACAAGCCAAGTCCAAAATAAATGCATTTGCATCAGTATCATCTGTCAGATGAAAATCCACCCTGTTTCAAAATACAAAGCAAAACATGAACTGGTTTTAAAATAAATAATAAAAATCCTAATTTAAAATTTTCTAAAGCTTTAAAAACGAAAGTAAAAGTCAATTTTTGGTTATCCAAAATAAATCATTTTAAAATATTATAAACAGAGACAAAATTTTCTACCTATAATTGTATAAAACCTTTTATCCAAAGGATACTATCATTTGTTATGTCTACGATTTGCAATGGAATTCTTCCCTGTGTAGTGTTGAGGGACAATCTTAAAATAGTTTTATTACTTTAACAAGATCCTACCCCACTATACTTATCTGAGCTCAGTATATATATATATATATATATATATATATATATATATATATATATATATATTTTACAGACCTCTAGTGAATCCTCACCAACCCATATGCATTGATTATACTAACCTACAAGTGAACTCTTACTGACATTGTAAACTTGCCACTATCTCTTATCAAATACAGTAAACTTATTAATTTGTTTCTCTTTTAATTAAATCCTGTTCTTTTTCCCTACTGATTATACTTTTCTATCCTGTTTTTAATAAGATAGAAAGTGTTCAAAAATATATTTCCATTTAAGGTATTATGTGTATTCAGGTATAATAGTGATTAAAATTAATATTATGAGATATTCACTGTTGTATACTTTTCCCTAAAAAGCAAAAAATGTATAAAATAGGGATAAAAATTATGAAAATAGATATTGTCAGAGATAAGGAGCGTATTTTGAATTTAATAAGTTATTAAAACATTAAAATATTACATAAATTTTATATTAACAAAATACATTGCCTTTTTAAAGAAAATGATTTTGAAATAGTTTTTTTTGTGATATTTAAAATAAAATCACTTGATTATAAGCTTCCAGAGGAATTATTTAAAAATTCCAGTTATAAAAGGTAAAATAATTACAAGAAAATTGGAAATTTTTCTTACTTTGCTTCATTAATATTGAAAGGACGGCCATCATCTGCAAACAGCCTTCGATTTTTTTTTTCTTTTTCAGGAAGATCACTAAAAAAAAAAGATTTTTGACTAGTGAGTAAATTGTTACATACTAACATAGTAGTTGTCAAAATTGACACAAGTATATCAGATTTTTTACTTTTTACTGTGAAATTTTACTGTGAAAACCTTGAATTGCATAATGCAATTCAAGGTTTTCACAGTAAAATTAGTATTAACAATTGATATGGGTAAAATTTTCAGGATATGCTTATATTTATATAATAAATATGCTATGTGAATTCAAGCTTGTAATATCTAATTTTATTACAACTATTTTTTTTAATCATTGCATCCCAAGCAAGGCAATAAAGCCACTAAGACACAAGGAGTTATTTTTCAATAACTTATTAGATGTGAAATTTTATTATGTAATTCAAGGGAGTTTCAGCAAATAAATATATGCAATATAGTTATTGATATATATTTTTTAATTTCAAATATATAAAGATTACTATGGATTATTACATAGATATAACCTAAAAAAGAAACAAAATATTGTAAAGTTATTGAATGATGGGCAAATAATGTTGGAAATTATGGAAAAGTTGAACAGAGACTTTAGCAAGATAGGAACAACAAAAAATAGTTTTATGAATGTCATAGAAAGATTTGAGAAAAATTAAAAAGGTAAAAATCAAGAAAACTAGATTGATCAGCAACTAAATATTTGAAAAAGTTAGTGATATAAATGTAAACAAAGAGAAAATATACTGAATATTAAGAATTGTTGGCTAAAAACATAAAGGTAACCAAGCTGCCTTTAAAGTAAACATCACAAATAGAAACATTTTAGTTAAATGAAAGAATAGATAAAAACCGGTTTCTTAAATGTAACTTTTAGTAATAAATGTAAAACCATATTTGATGAACCTGATGTTTGGGTTGGAGGTTGGTTTCTTTATCAAAATAGTTGACCAACACAATAGAAGACAACAGGGAATAGGTAAAGTCATGTTTTTCGCAATAAAACTATTGCCTACTTCAATGATGATGTTAAGATAAATGGAGAGAATTAATGTAAGTTCATAAACAAAACATTTTTGAGTCGTACAGGTCACAATAAAAAAACTTTAAGCTAAATAATTTATTTATGTAAGACAAAAATCAATCATATTCTGCAAAACTGATTATTGCACATTTTAACATGAAAAAGAAAAAGTTTCAAAGACAACAAATTACTGCAATGGCTCCTAGACTCTCCAAATATTAATCCAATTGAAAAGATTGGGATCCATCATAAAAAAGTGTATATCAAAATAGAAAGCAAGATTCAAGCAAAGAAAATCTTTGGGAAACAATGAAAAGTAATTTTAAAGTCAAAACAGTAGAAATTAAAATCAAATGAATAAAAGACTGATGATGATTATAGAATGTCAAGGATAAGTTAGAACATTAAGATAATAAAGTAATTTATTCAGACATATGAGATATTGTTTTAATCAAATATGTTTCTATGGCTAATATGTTTGGAATTTATTTATAAATAAAACTTTATCTCCCATTAGTTTGTTTGAAAAATAAAATTGGACATTCTCCAAAGCAAGTTAATATCAATATTTTTAATAAGAATGAATAAGATATGATGAAGCTCATATGATATATTGATCATATAAATATAAGTATATCCTGAAATTTTTACCAACATTGGTTGATCCATGCCAATTTTATTGTGAAAACATTGACTTGCATAATAACATCTGACACCCCCAATAATTTATATATGTTTCTAATAAAACCAGATATTATAAGCTGAATTTCACAAGGTGCATTTCTCATATAAATATAAGCTTATCTTGAAAAATTTTAATAATACTGGTTAGTTAATTCCAATTTTATTGTAAAAAAGCATTGACTTGCATAACAAAATTTGACAGTGAATCAATTTAGGAGCAGTGTAGTATCTGTACAATCTGTGAAAAGTGCAACACACCAAAAGTCAATTTATATACAGGGTACAATGGGTAAATTGTTGCCATTTTATATTTTTAATTTTGTGCATTCTTTGTTTTTGATTTTGTCGACTGCACTGTACAGTAGGGTCAGTTGGGCACCCTTTGTGAGAAAAAAACACCATAATGCAATTCACTCTGCCAGAAACTTGAAAATGACATGCTGTAATGCTTGGCATTTGTGGCAGAAGCTCCAATACGAACATTTCTGAGTCTTTGGGCACCAATCTGATGACAGTGCAGGGGATTCGGAAAGAGTTGGATGATATATCCAGTCAACATCATGGTGTTTGGAGTGATGGTGACATTATGCCTCCATTTCATCTTCCCACAGGGTCTCAGACTCAACATGGAGGCCTACATCAAGTACCATGAGGCAGTAGTGCTGCTCTGCATCAAGAGGGTGGCTGCTGGAATGTCCTACATTTGGCAACAGGACTCTGCACCATGCCACACAAGCAGGAGAACCCAGTGATGGCTGTCAGACAATTTCTGTGACCACATCACCCCTTACATCTGGCCACCTAACTTCCCAGACTGCAACCCCCTTGATTATTATGCATGGGGCGCAGTTATACGAGAGACCAACAAAATTCCTTGTAGCACCAAAGATGAATGAAGGCAAGGATTATGGCAGCATTCACCAACTTAAACAAAGAGACCAACCAGAAGAGATGCAAGAGATACTGAAGTCATCTGGAGGAAGTGGTTGAAGCTAATGTCAATTTTATTGAATAAATTTACTCTTTTGTATTTCAAGATGTGTAATTTTGGTAAATATATCTGTTAAAACAAGATGTCAGTGTTATTTTCATTTTTGTGTAATTTGAACAACAATTCATCCATTGCATCCTATATATAAATTTTTTTTTATATTAAATAGAAATGTATTTTGCATTTCTTTTTGAAGAAAATAATTTTCAAGGATGTTTTCATATTTAAAATAAAATGATTTAACTAGAAACTACCATTGGAATTATAAAAGTTATGTTTTTTTTAATTGGTGTTTACTTCATTTATAAAGGATAATTATAATGACAAATGTAGTTTTTTTCTAACTTCATATAAAGTTATCTATGAGGAATGTTTGTAATTTCACTCTTTCATACTTAGTTATTTATTTATTAGATAATTATTTCATATCAGGAGTACACTGTCAAATACTTTGGGATTCTTTATATATGGATCAGCATTTCTGTGTAGGAGTAGAGTATCTGTATAACAATAGAGAGAGAATGAGACAGACAGAGAAATGGGTTTGACCATGGCATTCATGTCTGACATTTGCAGTAAATTTAATGTAAAGCCATGAAACTTTCACTGCTTCTAGCAGAAAGGAGAACACCTTATGATCATTAGCTTATCAAACCAGTCAATTAACCACTGGGTTTTTAAAAGGTGTTGTGCCTTTTACATTTTTTACACAAACCAGATGTTGACCACTCAATGACCCAAAGCAGACTGCATAAATATGTTTTCTTTGCATTGGCATACATCCGCTTTAACCAAAACAAAATGAACAATACATTATGACCGGTCAGGGCCACTTCCACTCAAAAACTAACTCCTTAATTTCAGACCGATTCAAGGCTACATATACCCAAATTCAAACAAACCCCAAACAGACCAGTGTTTAAGGTCAACACTGACATGCTGAGAGGGAAACACCACCAAACAATGACAACCATCACCAATGTCCATTTTACTTCTATGTTCATCACTCTCTCTCCCTGTTGCCTTAGCAATAGCAACAGATAGAAGTTAGTAGTTTTTGTACATGTTATGATGTTGGTTTGGGGTTTGTAGAGACAAACGACAAATAACACGTAACAATAAAAAGGGTTTTTATTGGTTGGTAAAAGGTACAGAAATCGCCTGAGTAGTCTATAACTAGCTCAGCCAAGAACTTTCTCTCGCCCCCTGTCTCTCGACGTGCCACTATATAAAGTCTTTGCTAGCAGACAAGTTCATCTTCAAGAGGGGTGGTAGGTTTCCGACACAACACCTCCCCCTTGAGATTAATTCCGGAGGAATTAATATTTTTCTTTTTGGGATCTGGACTTAAACGTTCCACCCTAGTTCTTTTTCTTTTGCTTGTCCTTCTTTGGACAACTGTTTCAGGCAATGGTGGAGTTGGTATATTGAATAAATCATATAATACCTCCATTGGTTCTTCATTTTCTTTACTTATTTCTTCAATGGTTCTTTTCCTTAATTGGTTCAAATGTCTTTTGTGCGTCCATTTTTTACTTCTTATCATGTACCACATTTTACCAATTCTTTGAGTTACAACTCCATCTTGCCAAAATTCCTTCCCATTTTTGTAATTTTTAACAAAAACTTTATCTCCCGGCCTGAAATATTTCATATTTTCCTGATGCGTTTTGTTCTCTTTCTTAACATATACAACAGGGCAGGCCCACTCTGAAAATTCAATGCGTGAGATAACTCCTAAATTTTCAAGCCGTTCCAATTTTTTGTTAATCTGTTCCAAAACACCAAATGGCACATTTCTTTTTCGCTTGAAAATAGGTTTTACATTTTCCTTCACTTCAAATTTTGCCTTCGTCTTTTTGCAACATCCAAGACCTTCTGAAAATACTTGTGGAAATTTTATTTTCAGATCTTTCAATTTTTCTATAACCCGCTTTTTACACGGAGAAGAAACATTAATTCTATTGCAAAAAGAATTTATAGGGAGTTCCCATAAATTAAAAAGTACAATCCAATCTGTTCCAAATAAATTTGAAGCATTTTGTAGTACATACACTTTAGACTTTAGTGTCTTACCAATACATGAAATATTACAAGAAAATTCATCTTGAAAATGCAATTTTTTTCCAGAAATCCCGCGAGCCACTTTTTCAGTCTTTTTAAGCAAAGGTCTGCCTATTTTAATCCATGTATTAATAATGGAAATATCACTTCCAGTATCTAGCTGTACTTTAACATTTTTTCCATTAATTTTTACCTGTACGAATTTTCTTTTCTGCCCCTCCTCAATCTCTTGACGTGACAACACAATATTCACATTATCTTTTTTCGACTTGAATTTTTTTCTTTTGCCTTTACAATGAGTACTTATATGGCCTTTATTGCCACATGAATAGCAATTTTTGTCGCGAAAAAAACATTCACTTTTAAAATGACCACCACCGCATCCAAAGCATGTCGGTTTTTTAACGTTTTTATTAACTATTCCCGTTTTTGGTCGAATAGGATGGACACGGGATATGTCTTTTTCTTCAATTTGCGTATTGTCATGTTTTAAGTTTTCAATTCTTTGACACTCTTCCGTAACCTTCTGCAAAGTGATCTCGGAATTTTGTTCGAGTTTTGCCAATATTCGGGACCTTATGTCCTTATCTTTGCTAGAAGTCAAGCCTTGAACAAATATCAAACATTTAAATCGATCAATTGAAAGATCATGTAACATAAAACGTTCACACATTCTGTTAATATTTCCAGCATACGTAACAATATCCTCATCGTCACGCTTTACCATATTCAAACACGAGAAACGAGTATGAAACAAACTAAATCACTCGCCAAAAATACTAGATAAAGTATTAACAGTTTCTTCGAAAGAAATGTCACCAGTTTTTCTTGGAAGGACAAAATTCGTATACTTATTATTTTCATCTGTACCCAACTTTTGTAAAAGTAAACTCACTTTTTGTTCGTCAGTCCAACCTTCACATTTTTTTTCAAATATTGTTTCAAATCTTTTGAAATACGCAGGAAATGTTATGCCCTCCTCTGGGTTAAATTTGAACTCAGTAATAGAATTAGCAATACCTTCAGCCGTGAATGACGAATTTACTGGATTCTTAAGTAAAATCGCTTCATATAAAGCCTTTGTGTCATTTCGCTGCTGAACTTGTAAATCCAATAGTTGTTCCCAAAACAATTTTTGTTGCTCTTGTTGCGGAATTTGACTTTGCACTAGAGTTTTCGTTAATGCAATCAAATCTTCCATTATGCGTAATAGATTACCCAAAACACTTTTCAAAAACAGTCAAAAAGGGAAAAACACGTATATATCCACAATAAGCACAAGTCTTACTTCTTTTTGGCACGTTGAAATCCCACTTCTTCATGAAGAACAAAGTTTGACGTATTTTGTTTTTTTCTTTTTCAGAGTAAGAAAAAAAAATTTATATAGTCCACCTAGAGTTGAAAAATTCTCCACTCAGCGTGATGAACGAATCTTCCGTCGCCACTGTTATGATGTTGGTTTGGGGTTTGTAGAGACAAACGACAAATAACACGTAACAATAAAAAGGGTTTTATTGGTTGGTAAAAGGTACAGAAATCGCCTGAGTAGTCTCTAACTAGCTCAGCCAAGAACTTTCTATCCTCTGTCTCTCGACGTGCCACTATATAAAGTCTTTGCTATCAGACAAGTTCATCTTCAAGAGGGGTGGTAGGTTTCCGACACAACAGTACATATGTAAATAAATTATACATTTATTTACCCATACACAATGTCCTCTTTTGTTTGATGCTTGGGTTTATGTTTGCCAAGCTAAAGGAGGAATTAAGCTCCACAACAATAACACCAACAACAAGGTTCTGTCTTTCAGGTCACCCATTTCTGCCTCCACAACAAAGGATCATAACATAAACAAACATGGAATTATGTATTTCTTGTTTCTGGGGCTTCAATTTCATTGATATCAAAATTATTCAAAAAGTAAATAAATAAATAAAATAAATGGTGGGAAAATTGGCTTCAGAGACAGCAAAATAAATCTAAAAAAAAAAAAAAATAAGAACATTTTTTTTTGCTTACCCATCTGAATCTTTGGTTCTGAGTTTTTCCAAATGTTTGTGTACTTCAATTCGAGATTCTGGTGTGAAAGGCACAACCTCATCCCAAAATCTGAAATTTGGAAAGAGTTCATAATTCAAATCTTACAAGAGTTATTCCAAAGGAAAACAGAATATTTGTAGTAATTACTTTTAAGACAAGAATTCAAGAATGGTAATTCTTACAAATTGAAGCTTTGTTTTTGTTGGAAATTACTGATTAACATATTTGATAAATTTATGTAAATTATGAAATATCATTATTGAAGATTTATTTACTGTTATTCTGTTTTATTACATGTTTATTCATATATTTGCAACATAGAAATGGTTTCTGATATAATTCATGAGTTGTTTTTTGTATAATTGATTTTTAACAAGCTTATGGAAGATAATTGTCATGACAAATATAGTTTTCTTTTATGATTAGTTAATATCCTACTGTCTACAAGGAACAGAAATAGCAGGGACACACTGTAAACCTCTAAAGCACACATTAACAGGTATATACTATATGTACATATGCATGCACAAACACATATATATAAACATACATATACATACACACACACACACATATATAAACATACATATACATACACACACACACACATATATATAAACATACATATACATACATACACACACACACATATATATATAAACATACATATACATACACACACAAACACACATATATATATAAACATACATATACATACACACACAAACACACATATATATATAAACATACATATACATACACACACACACATATATAAACATACATATACATACACACACACACACATATATATAAACATACATATACATACACACACACACACATATATATAAACATACATATGCATACACACACACACATATAAACATACATATACATACACACACACACACATAAACATACATATACATACACACACACACACATATAAACATACATATACATACACACACACACACATATAAACATACATATACACACACACATATAAACATACATATACACACACACATAAACATACATATACACACACACATAAACATACATATACATACACACACACACATATAAACATACATATACATACACACACACACACATATAAACATACATATACACACACACATATAAACATACATATACATACACACACACACACACACACACACACATATAAACATACATATACATACACACACACACATAAACATACATATACACACACACACAAACATACACACACACACACACAAACATACATATACATACACACACACACACACATAAACATACATATACATACACACACACACATAAACATACATATACATACACACACATAAACATACATATACATACACACACACACACATATATATACATATACATACACACACACACACACACATATACATACATACATATATATATATATATATATATATATATATATATATATATATATGCACACACAAACACATATAGAGAAAGCATATATACACATATATAAAAAAATACACACAGGCACAACCTTACATATATATATGTGTGGATATGTGCGCATTCATACACATACAAAGGCACAAATTCGTATACAAACACATACACATGCAAAAATGTGTACATACATACACAACCGAGTACAAATCAAGATTAGGATTTGTATGGCAAGGTAGGGCATAAACAAAAAAAAAGAATTGTTAGAGTACTATGAATTAATATTACTTACTGATCAGGACTTAGTGCTATTATACTATAAATAAGGAGTTTAACTGTACTGCAAGGTGAAAGGAGAACTATGTATACAGTTGACAGCTTGCTTCTTTGATTTAATAAAGAATTCTTATCTTCGAATCTAATTAATGTGAACTTTTTATTAAGGCATAGGAAACATGGTTCATTTAAAGATTTACAAGTTCTGGATTTTTTAAGGATTTTCTATTTTAACTTTTGTTTTCCTCTTTTAATTTCCAAAAAATGTTTTGTAAGTGCTATTTGTGAATGATAATTTATGCTTTTACCTTCTATTCTCAAAATCATTCTTAATGCTCCCTATATAGAATTTTTTTAGACTCAGGTTTTCTATTGTGGAAATTAGGCCTAGATAAAGGAGAGCTTGTCAAATATTTATTTTGCAATGGGCAGTTATTAGGTTTTCTAAAATTACATTTGCTCACATTATTGGTACTGATTGTTCAATTTATTGCATTTCTATTTTGATTTTTGCATTGGTTTAGTTTGTTATTGCGGTTTTTATGATTTTTTGAGGTTATCGGTACAACTGTAGCTTAACTTCAGTATGTTTGTGTGTATGTTTGTATGTGCATGCATTTGTGCTTATTTACTTGTATGAATTTCTGTCCACATATTTAGCTGTATGCATGCGTATATGTGTTTATGCTCATGCATTGATTTGTGTATGCATGAGTACAGACTTATGGGATTGAGTATGTATTTGTTTGTACATTGGTTGTTATTTACGTTTGTTCTGCTTAGGTGTTTATGGCTATACCTGTATCTGTGTGTACGCGTTGAGCACACTATGGAGAAAGAGATTTTTTAACAGCTGCTCCTCCTGCTTAATGCATAGCTCTTCACCAGAACTGAGAACTCTGGCTACTAGTCTAGTGTTTATATACACCACATATCTAATACGTTAAAAGATTCCCTTTCTCTGCTGTGTGCCGATAGCTTAGGGATAGAGTCTCTGACTGATGCCAAATTGGTTGAGTTTTGATCCCAGCTTGAAGCACTCAGATGTCTAGCCACACTGATGAGCTGTGATATAGTGAAACAGGCTGTCTGTATATATATATATATATATATATATATATATATATATATATATATATATGTGGGTGTGTGTAGATATATGTGTGTGTGTGTATGTTGATGTATGGGTGTCATTTAATACTGTTTATTATAAACAGAGCATTTACTTAAATATTTGTATCTATAAAAAGAATGTTAAACATAAAAATGTCTTAAAATATATATATATATATATATATATATATATATATATATATATATATATATATATATATATTTGCCCCCAGAAACATAGATTGGACCTTAAATAAAGTATCAGAAAAAAAAAAAAAAGTTATTATTTATTCAGTAACAATTCTCTATGACATGGATTTCCTAAAAGTAGAATTATTGGGATATTTTTGTTAAATTTATTGTAAAAAATACAATTATGGCACATGGCCTAAAAAAGGGGAGGGGTTAAGGCTGGTCAACACTAACTATCTTATACCTAGCTAATCCGATTCACAACCCTTTCACTCATTACAATTTCCACATTCACCATAAAAACTTGTCCGTCACCACTCAATCCTCCATACACCACAATACCGCATCCTCTCAAGGGGGACCTACAAAACACGCCCCATGGCATAAAAATTTAATGATAATAAATAATACATAAAAATCTAATAATGAAGAATGAGAGAGGAGAGAGATGAACCCAATAACGAACTAAACATCAACACAAAGTAAACTAAACATAACTGATGTTAGTAGGGCCTGTTCAACCCTCAAAAAGGAGAGGCCGCTGTATTCTGCCCATTGGACAAAATCAAGAGGCTCTCTTGCTAAGGGAGTGGGAAAAGGATAAAAAATTATACAGACATGGGAAAATTAAAAACTGACCCAGTCGAGATTAAAAAGGGGCTAAAACAAACTGGGGAGGTTGGGAATCTCACCCTGGATCATAACCAAAGATGCAGCTGGGGACAGGCCAGGAACAACACTTACTCACATAACCTAGTTACACAAGGCTTGTCTAGCCTAACCAACAGGAGGGCTCCACAGGAAACCACCCCGATGTGATGTAGGTTGACCTAAAAGAGAAAATCAAGGCTAGCCCCGTTCAAACGAACCAAGCTTGCCTCAGTCACCCACCTTTCGCTGAAGACTGTCGAATGCAAGCGTTTTCTATCAGTTCTAATCTTCATCTTGAGCTGAGGCTCAAGGAATCGGATCAGATCCTGATGAGAAAGACGGTTACCTCGTAAGACTTCCTCCTGTCGCGTTGTCCAAATCACCATTTGGGCCGTGGCCAGCAGCATCAGAAACACCATTCGTTTCACCCCAGAATACGGGGGCGACACATTGTCATACGCAGATGCCCAATCCATGAGCACAAGCTTTTCGGGAGCGAGACGAGCCGTCAACTCGCCAACATGGTCCCATAAGTGGCAAACCTGGGAAGAATGGTAGAAGGCGTGCAAAGCTGTTTCTTCTAAACCATGGTCACACCATTCACAGTCTGGCAAATCTACCAAGCTCCATATGAAGGCCTTGTCATTAAGAGGCAGCCAATTCCGAGCCAATTGTCAGGTAAGCGAAAACTCAGGGTTACTGAGATAATCCTCCGCTGGCACCCAAGACCAAAAAGAGTGAAACTCCTCCTCCGACAAGTCAAGCCACTCATGTAGAGGATCCTTTGCGACCCCCTCCACTAAATAACGACAGAAGACCTTTGATCAATTAGAGTCAGTAAAAATATAAAAATATACAATAACTCTATTTTAAACTTATGAAGTGGCCACTATTTGTGTGTGTGTAAAACATTATTGAATGTATATCATGTTTGATGAAGGCTGAAGAACTAGTTGAAAATGTGTGATAGAAACAACAAAGATGAGGATACTAGTGTGACTAATGTATGGAATAATGAAAATGTCATGTCTCAAAATTTCAAGTATGACTTACTCTTTTTCAAGCTCTTCCTCTGTTTTTTCTTTTGTGGCGCTTTTATTTTCTTGCTCTTCACTGAAATCAGAAAATCCCCAAAACACATTACTGATTTATTTATTGTTGTTTTCAGAAAATAATCAGTTACTTTTTTTTACCAATTTTGTAGCTGAATAACTTTTATAATATGCCAAGTGTATTGATATTGTAGGGGATTTATAAATCTGAGTAAATAATTATAAACCCCCTAACATTTATATATACAAAAATACTCATAGAAAATGAGAAACAGCAAGATGTGGAAACAACAAAACAAGTATTATTTATGATCTGGTTGTTACGTAGTGTTGTTGACAGACACTAATACTGAGTAAAATTTTGAGTTTGGGATCAAATGTAGGTCAAATATGGATGAGAATCTGAGAGAATGATAAGATAAAGAATAAGTAAAGTATATACAGTCTTTCTTATATGTTTTTTTTATACATGGGTGTAATAAGTGCCCGAATAATTTAGTTGGAAAATAAAAAAAATGTGGCCTGAAAAAGGAAAGGAGCCCAAATTTTTGTCAACCCACATGTTGACTGCCTTCCCAATAGTGAGGGGGTCATGAGTTTGGGTGTAGAGGAGAAAAGTGGGGTTGATTCTTATTGGTTTAGAAAGAGTGAATTAATGATAATTATAATTGTTATAATTATTTTATCATAATTATTTTTGACACTAATTAATTTTTATTTATTTATTTTTTATGGACGCAACCAAGTGACAATATAATTAATTTTTTATTTATGTATTTTTTTTATGGACACAATATATTTTTTGTATGTGATACTTATAATGTTGCTAGTACAAGGGAGATATCTCCAGGCATTGCCCTTTCATTGGCAACACCAGTTGGCAGTGCCTTTGTTTTGACAATAACGGACCCTTTGAATGAATCAAAACACCAAAATCAAAAAAGAGATCAGAGAATATTAGCATGTGTATGTGCAAATAGGTAAATTATAATAAGTGGAAAAATATATTCAGAGAGTCACATGTGAGTGGTAAGTACTTGACAAAATATGCCATAATTTCTGATGTCATAGGTAAACTAGAATATATATATAAAAGCAGAGTTCACGTGTTAAATATTTTCATTGCTTCATGATAAGGTCTGTTGCACCGTGTCAGAACTCCAATTCTTTAACTCTAATGGAAGTGTTCATTTCAACATCTACAAATCATATGACAAAAAGCAGAACTTAATTTTGTCCAGTTCTGTTGCACCCACTTCCGGAAAACTACCCAAATATATCAGGGTCATAAAACATCCCTTTTGACTAATCAAAAAAGGCCCACATGGCTTTCATAGGAGCTGTTTCTGAGCCTTTAACTCATTATAAAGCCAATGCTGATTTCACACATGAAAACAGATCTGACCCAGCTGGCATTAGCAATGCACTACACAGCAGGCAAACTTAACCAGGCCATAAGCTGCAACACCAAAGTACATCTATCAACAGCAATACCTTTGGCTAGTGACAAAACCAACAGCAGGACAGATTAATTCTCAACTAATGCAACCGAATAATTCATGGAATATATCTTCCACAATTCTATTTCACTCAACTACACATGCCTGTTGATATTCTTCACATGTCTATCTTGACTACAACCTTGTGCTATACCCCAAACAAAGTTTCAATGTCCCAGGACTGATATACGATACTCCAGAATAAGTTATTGAATGAGTAAGTTATCAAATCATGAGAAATAAAAAACTCAACCACATCTTATCTCCATTTGATGTTTTGTTACTTCCACTTTTTCTTTTTAACAATAAGGCCACAATTACAGGCTTAAAAAATTCAATAATATTATTAAAAAATATACTTTAGTTTAAAATTTTGATAGCTGAACATAAGCATATCATAGCAGAGTTTACTTTTTAAATAGTCTCACTGTTTAGTGTTATTATCCTTTAGTAAACAATTTTATAAATATTTTTGGCACTCATTCTCAGCTTAAATTCTGTCAAATTCATTTTTTAATGATTATTAAAGACTACAAATGTAATTATAATGACTTATTTAAAAGATAATTTTCTGTCTAACATAACTAATCTATTCAAATGTACTTTATTTTCAGTAGAGAAACATTTGGTAGTGAATATTGAGATCTTATGATCTGTCAGTTGCAAGTTAATATCTGAAGGATATTAATGGATGAATGTCCTGAAAAATATTCAAAATTCATAATATATTCTCTGTATATATTTACAAATCCCCAAATCAGGATGGTGTAACAGTAGTGTAATGGTTGTCAGCGCAAAAAATGGAATTGCTGAATGGAGTTCAAATTCCAGCCAGTTCTCTTTTTTTTGACTTCTGGATTCATGCCTTTGGAAAAGGCATGAATCCATCTTCTCCCAGCTCTGGGGGGGGGGGTAAACAGCATGGCAGACTGGTCTCTATTGCCTTGGTAGAGTAACCAGTCTAGGAGAAGGATAACTCTTAAATTACCCCCCCCACACACACACACAAACACACCTCCCTGAAAAGAGGCTCTGTCAGGCAGTCTTACTGCTACAGCTGCAGTGCATGTGGTGCCCCAACAACCCTAATTGGATACAGAACTCATGATTGAGACTGCCCGGAAACATTTCTTCGGTAGTGAAGGAAAAATATTTCTTCTTCATAATTCCTTGGAAGGATTGCAAGATTCTAATAACACAAATGAAAACAAAAACAAAAAATGCTTTTCAGAGAGTAGACATTGTATTATGGAACTTACAATGGATTGATTTATAACAGAATTATTTTTCTTAAACTTCTAATAATAACTGTTATCTCTTTACTTTCAGCCCTATGCTTTCACCACTGAGATATAGCTACAAGTGTAAATGTTCCAAAATAACTTCAGTTTATGTTTGCATTTCATAGTCATTAGGTTTATTGCTTGAAGAGGATTTTAAAACTTAAACTAACTTTTGTTAAAGGTTTGAGTACATATTTAAAAAAAAAAGGTTATTTGATGAAAAAACAATGATTCCACACAATATTATTTGCCTTATTACTTTCTAATAAAGTAATAGAAATTCTTTAAAAAAGTTTCAAGCACAATACTAGATTGGTGGCAAGGTGTCATCATTTACAGTTAAAATGCCTAGAAGCAACCATACACGTTCTATGCTAACAGTTTCTTCTATTGCACTTCTCGCTTTTGGAACTCTCTTCTGGTTTCTTGCTTCTCAGTTGACTTTGATCATCACATATTTATTTGCATTGTCAGTCATTATATTTTGTTTTCTTAATTAATGTTCTTTTGATATCTCTCTATAATGGTATTTCCCCCATATTCTCAAACACTCAGTAACCCCCCTTGCATCTTAGTGGCTTTATAGCCCTGCCTGCGGTGAAATGATTAAAAGAAGTTGAAATTAAATACCTTGATTTAGTGCCTTCAGAATCAGGAAAACCATTTTCTTTATCACTGGAATTAGTACTTTTGTTGGCTTTAGATTTTTGCTTCTCCTTACAAAAAATAAAAGAGACAATTTATGGCTACATTAAAAAAAAGAATATCTATCTGAAATCCTTGGAGCCAGACCAACATGATAGCTTTTGGTATTGACTTGGACCAGACACTTTTCAAAATTCAAAAGGTTTTTATTTGAGAATGGTGGTATATACGTACTTATGGTATATACATATACATACAATATATCCTGGAATTAGCAAGTACAAAAACCCAAATTTTCAAGAGGTCAAGCAAAGGGGACATGTCAAACATTAATATTTTTGCATTGCATTCTATGAATATTTACACTGAGTGTTATGAATAAAAACTATAAATAATATTATAGATTATTTGTATAGTAATAAAGTAATGAATGGAATGGGAAAAGACAGCTCATAAATTACTTGCATATTTCTCTGTAAAACATTCATTATTTCAAACAAACAGCTTCAAACTAAACTGAAAATAGTAAAATACTAACAAGCAACTAAGACACACAGTAGGTTAATAAAAGAGAATGGATGTGTGGTGTGTTATAATTGATAACACCTTGGAATGTGAAATTGGAGAGCCAGGTTCATTACTTACATTATTTGGACTGTTATCTTCCTTATTCACAACATTTCGGCTGTTGTATGCTTCTTCGGGTGATTGGAATTTTGAACTAAGCACTTTATTTCATCCTAGTTCTACATGCCATGCCACTTCTGGATGTCTCAGTTATTTCCCTTTAACCCAACTCTCCAAGTTTTTTTAGCCTGGTGAACCACAGATCTTTCTTATTTTTTCTGATAATCCCTTTACATAGGGTAGGCAGATTGAAGCTGTTTTATGAGTGTTGTTATCCTCTTGTACCCTTCTATCCCAGTTTGTCAGAGCTGCTGTTATGTATCTGGGGTAGTTGTTACGTTGTAGGGTACTGCTTATACTGACCATCAATCTTTCCCTCGATCCAGTGTAGTCGTCCTGTCCCCTTAGCAGAGAAACAGCCCTAAAGCATAATGTTTCCACCACCATGCTTAATGGTTGGGATGGTGTCCTTGGGGTCCAAGTCAGCTATTTTTTTCCTCCAAAAACGGCAAGTTGAGTTGATGCCAAAAAGCTCAATTTTAGTTTCATCCGACCACAGCACTTTCTCCCAACCATCCTCTGAATCATCCAGGTGCTCATTTGCAAACTTCTGATGGGCTTGTACATGTGCCTTCTTGAATAGGGGTACATTGTGGGCACTACATGATTTCAGTCCATGACGATGTAGTGTGTTACTAATGGTCATCTTGATGACTGTGGTCCCAGCTGCCTTGAGATCATCAAGAAGCTCTTGTTGCGTAGTTCTAGGTTGTTTCCTCATGTTTCTCATCATCAAGTTCACTCCACATTGGGAGATCTTGCGTGGAGCTCCAGACTGAGGGAGACTGATAGTCAATTGGTGTTTCTTCCATTATCGCACCAACAGTTGACTCCTTCTCACCTAGCTGCTTACCAATTGTCTTGTAACCCATTCCAGTCTTGTGCAGGTATACAATTTTGTCCCAAATGTCTTGAGACAATTCTTTCTTCTTGCCCATTGTGGAGAGGTTAGATTCTGATTCATTGATGTATTGTGAACTAGTGTCATTTATACAGGTAATGAGTACTTGATTAGGAGTAATAATTGAGTAATAGGACTAGTCTATATGCCTCCTGGTCACATAACTGGTCAGTGGGGCCTGAATCATTGCTGGTTGGTAGGGGGTGAAATATTTATTTTTTCAATAAAAAAAGAAAGAAATGTTCAAAAATTAATATAATGTGATTTTCTAGAATTTTTTTTATATTCTGCCTCTCACTTTCCATACAGACCTATATGTAGAAAGTAAGTGACAACTAACGATCTCCATTTCTAGTCTATCCTCTATTACTATATGGACCGCTATTCTCTACTCTATTCACTATACTATTTCTCTATTTGGATCACAATATGGATTGCTTTTTGAGTGAGTATTATTGAGCAAGTACTATTAGTGTGAGTGTTACTTGAAGGCGTCTGACACCAGCATTGTTCAATGACATACTATAAGTTGTATCTGCAATTAGAAAGTCTCTACTACAATGAGAATTACAAAAGTGACAATGAGTATTCATTGGCATCACAAAAGTGGTAATGTGTGTTCGTTGACATCACAAAAATATGTATATATGGATGAGAATTGCAATCAAATAAGGATTGGAATCCAACAGAATGATAGGATAAGGAACAAATAGGAAACATTTATAAATCTAACATGTTTTGCTTTCATTAAAGTTTCATCAGGGAATGAAATATGGAGGAGAAAAAGAAAAAAAAAATCAACACAAAAATTAAAAATAGCAGATTTTTCTTTTTTGAAGGGCATCAACTGTCTTGCTATTTATCAGGAGACTGGAAGTTTTGAGGAGTGTGGAACCACCTCTTAATTGCTGTTGTTCTCAGGTCCACCCTGACACTCAGTGGTAGCACTTGTTAGGGTCTCAGCTATGGGTAAATAGTGACCCCCCCCAAACAAGAGACTATGAAAGTATAAAAATACATTTTTATAGTAAAATACCAGAAATACATTTTTAAATAAAAAAGGACCAACAATTTATAGTAAAATGACCAACAATACATTTTTAAAGCAAAATGACCAGCAATACATTTTATCTGCAGTTGAAGGCATACAATTACATTCAAAATATATTAATTAAATCCATAAAATGGTGTTCAAATTATTTAGATTTTGGCATTAAATTACCCATAGATGCTGATATATCACTAAACAAAATCAATCAACTAAACAACCAACGAACATGAAAGAACTTCCATGATATGAATCCATATAATATCCGACAATTTCTTACTCTGAAATCAAAGTGTATTCCAAAATATAACTTCAACAAAACTACAACATAAAACATACATATCATTGCCTCTAGTAATTATGTTCTCACAAACATGTATATGCACAAAATCTAAGTGTCATCTACCATGTATTCAATTGTGAAAGCAGAACAACATATATTTATATTACTTCAAAGCTTCCAAGAAAATTAAATTTCAGAATTAAATGACTTATAAGGAGTTGATATGCTGTTAAATAAATCAAATAAAATGAAACCTACAAGGGAAAAAGTATAACCTTGTGCAAGATCACAGTTATTAATTCTCACACTAGTAACTGATAGTGGTTGTCTGCTTGGTCTCAAGCAGCTCACAAATTGGGAAATTTCATTCTGTCATTCATTTTAATGTCAGGTCAGGCTTAGGACTGCTACTGGTAACATATAACCCAGTACAACCTGCTGCACAAACGAGTGGTTCACATCTAAACCAGCTCCCCCACAAGATTGCCTGCTGTATGAGGAGGATTGCATGTCACCCCATAGGAAAAAAAAAAACAAGACCTGATGCAGTGTAGTGTTACTGACTCACGGGAAGTAGTATGCACTCAACTACCTCATGGGTAATAGCCATAGCTATTTATACTCTTTGTGACTTTATATGTAAATGAGTCACCTCATCTCTCTGTACCGAAGAGGTTTTATCCCTGGTACTGTCTTTTCTACAAATACTTTCATGACAACTGCTCCAATTAGCTACTTCTCACTGGTACCCTAACTGCATGAATTTAAGCGTGCTACTAGGTTGGCATCTCGGATCTCGGTCCTATCCTTTCACTGTCAAAACAGTTAAATGTAACCACCACTTATACTCCAACAGCTTCTTCTCTTGCACTTCCTGACAGTGTAACTCCCTTCCTCCTACTTGCTTCCCTGATAGCTATAATCTCCAAATATTCAAATGTAATGTCAATCAACATCTTCTGATGCCTTGATCCTGATCCCCGTCCTTCTCTATATCCTTTTGTCAAACACCCCTCTTTACTCTTGCTCTCACTCTCTGTAACCCCTTGTGTGCTAGTGGCACACCCAACTTGCTTGGCGTGAAATGCTTAAAAAAATGTTTCCTCTCTTCATTCAATTTAATCTGATTATTAAACCAGCCATTCTTCTATATTATTCTACCTCTGTCCCATAATGATTGTTCCATTCAGTCTATGAAATTTGTGCAAAAATTGAACAATCATTATGGGACAGAGATGGGAACTCCCTTCCTCCTACTTGCTTCCCTGATAGCTATAATCTTCAAATATTCAAGTGTAATATCAATCGACATCTTCTGATGCCTTGATCCTGATCCCCGTCCTTCTCTATATCCTTTCCTCAAACACCCCTCTTTACTCTTGCTCTCACTCTCTGTAACCCTTTGTGTGTTGGTGGCACTCCAGCCTTGCTTGGTGTGAAATTTTTTAAGCTTATCACCCCAAGCAAGGCTGGAAGCCACTAGCACGCAAGGGGTTACAGAAGGTTTGGAGGAAGAGCAGATAGGAGTGTTAAAGGAGAGGATGTGGAGAAAGATAGTGGATCGATCAAGGCAGGAGGCTTACAGAAGATTTGGAGTGAGAGCAGATAGGAATGAAAGGTGAAAGGATGTGGAGAAGGGAAGTGGATAGATCAAGGCAACTGGAGATGTCGATTGACGTTACACTTAAATAGTTGGAGATTGTATTTGTCAGGGAAACAGGAATAAGGAAGGGAGTTCCACAGGCGAGATGTGCGAGACATGAAGCTATTGGAGTAGAAGAGACGTCTACATCTAACAGTTTCAACGGTGAAGGGGTGGGAACGGGATGCCAGCCTTGTAGGACGTTTAAATTCATGAGGCCTAGGAACCAGCGAAAGCAGCTCCTCAGAGCAATTACCGTGAAAGTACTTGTAACGCGGCAACGTCGCGTCTGTGAGAGAGCGACTGCAGACGAGATGACAGATCAGGGCCAATTACATTGCATATCCGTCTCTGGATCTTATCAAGAACCCTGAGGCAAACAGCAGGGGCTCCAGACCATAAATGCTTTAAAAATAAAAACAAAAAAACTTCTTTTGGCAGCATTTGTCTCCTCATTACTTTCCTCTCCCTCCCTAAGAGCCTAAATATGGAACCTCGACCTTCTTTCTTCAAAGGAGTGTTCCTCCAATGATTGTCCTTGTTCATCTTCAGCGTATATATTACTCTCAATTTCACTGTCTAGTTGGTCTTGCCTTGACATGACACTTTCACCTTCATTACTTATTATTTTTTGTCCTGAACAATATACTGTTTAATATGGGATCTCACTTCTCAGTTAATTTGTCTATCGACAAAATATCAGTTTCGACCCAGTGTAAGAAACTATCTTCAAATTTGTCCTCCTCTTTCTCACTTTCAGAAGTAATAAACCCCAATCTTAACAAAGCGTCTACATGTGGAATGGTATTGCCTTTCACATACGCAATATCTAAGTTGAATGCCATTAACATCAAGGCCTTCCTAGGATTAAATATGAATCCTAAAGGCCTATGGTCGGACCTTAGTAGGAATCTCTTTCCAATCAGAAACTGACGACCTCTGTTTGTCATCCATATTATGGCCAACATGTCTTTCTCAATATTTCAATAATTCAATTCGGCTTTTGACAATTTTTTCGAAAGATACATAAGAGGATGAGCATCCTGCTGAGTTAATAACCCAGCGATCGAGTGTTCACTTGCATCAGTTGTTACTACTATTTCCTTTCTAGGGTTGAATATTTTTACTACTGGCTTCTTTGCCAGAACAGCTTTTAAATTTTCAAACGCTACTTGTTATTCTTTTGTTCAAATAAATTCCATATTTTTATTTTCTTAAAGGAGCAAAAGGTTCTATCAATTCGGAGTATCGCTCTACATATCGTCTATAGAAATCCTAAGAAAGATTCCAATTTTTTTTTGTTCTTAGGTACTTCAACTTTTAATATTTTGTCAATTAATGATTAATCTGGTGATATACCTTCGTTAGATATGGAATATCCCAAAAATTATATTTTTTTAGTGTTATGCACACATTTTTTTTTTGTTAATTGTTAATACATTTTTTAATTTAATCAGAATGATACTGGTTTTTCATTTTAACTCTTTGTCGTTAATAGCACCAACACAAATATCATACTGGTAGCCTATTATATTTTTTATCTCGCTACCAATAATTTGCTCTACAGCCCTTTGAAAAATAGCCCTTGCAGTTTCAATTCTATATGGCATTCTTTTTCATTTTAATAAGCCTATTGGAGTGTTTATTGTTGTGACTTCTTTAAAGTCTTTGTCATTACGTATTTGATCAATTTTAGAGAATGTTTTCATACCCGCAAGGGACGTCAAAGCCCATTCCACATTGGGGGATAGAATATGAGTCTGTACATATTTTATGGTTTACACCTATTTTGTAGTCACCACAAATGTGCAGACCCCATCCTTCTTTCTTAAAATTACTTATGGGAAGGCCCATTTGCTCCCTCCTAGCAGAACTCATTCAAGTAGATCTTGTTCCAGTATTTTTTTTAGCTTTTCCACAACTATTGGTAGTAGATGGACTCGCACTTTTCGTGCTTCAAAATATTACGGGGAGATATTTTCCTTTAGTCTTAACTTTGCTTCATAGCCTTTTAACATCCCAGTTTCTTCTGCCTTGAGTTTGTTTAATAATTTTGTCAAATTTATATTCAATACATCATTTCCTATTAGACTGTGATTCTTTTCACAATTTGCCATGATAATTGGTAATATATTAAACTTATTTTTGTTCCATGTAGGCTTCAAAATAGCCTCACCAACCAGTCAAACTGACTCAATTGGACAAGGCTTTTCTTTAATCTGGGTTTTCCTAATTCCTTCCAGAAATTTCTGGGTATCAACGTCACGTCACATCCAATATCTAGTTGCATGTCCAATAAAACATTATTGATTCAAATTTTTAATAATCCTTTTCCATTTTTTTTCAATGAAAAGACATCCATTGTTATTTCCTCTTGGCTTTGTTGGTCCGTCTCTACATTTTTCCTTTTAGGTTTATACATATGTTTGAAATGATTCATTTTGAAAAACTTTACTCATTTTTTTTCTATGCTGGACATTTTTGTTTTTCTTTTTGATGTTGATATTCACAAAAAGTACACCTTATTTTATCTTTTTTCTTTATCGCGTATGTGTCCATTTCCTCTACCAGATCCATAACTTTTGTTCTATTAAATTTTCCAATCAATTCTTCTTGCTGAACACATTCAACACGCTGTTCTATTGACAACTTTCCCAGTTGTAAATGCATTATAGTCATTTGCTGATAATCCTCATTTTGAAGGCCGTTTATCAATTTCATTTGGATGAAATCCTCTTTGATTGACTGGTTTTCTGAACCCAGTTTTTCAATCTCACAATATTTAACAGCCTTTTTTAAACAAAGAACATATTTGATGACTGGTTCATTCACATTTTGTGAAATATTCATAAACTTAGCTCTTTCTGCATTCACTAGTTTTTTTGGTGGGTACTATGTTTTTCATTATTAGTTGACTTATATTGTCAAACATTATTTCCTCCAACTGTCTTGGGTGTGCAATTGCTGATAATTTTATGATGGCTTCACAATCAGTAGTTGCCAACAAGACATCAGTTATTTTGTTTACTCTTCTGACTGATTTTAAATCTTTTAGCTTTTTTGTTCTAGCTTTACTTGTGCATATTCATAATTATCAAGTGATAATTGTTTGTTCAGTTCTTTAGATATCGGTGACACCATTGTAGTGTAGTGTTACTGACTCATGGGAAGTAGTATGCACTCAACTACCTCATGGGTATTTATAGTCTTTGTGATTTCATATGTAAATGAGTCACCTCACCTGTCAAAGGCCAATGTGTGTATATAAGGCTAAGATGAGGTCTCAAACCTTGAATGGCAACCTTCCTAGAGATGGTGTCTTGATAAAAACACTGTGTACTTGGACTACTGTGTCTGAGTTAGATGTCAGGAAGAGCATTTGGGCCAGTAAAACCTTGCCTCAAATCATTATGGAAAATCCTTTGTCAGGCAGCACCCAACTTGCTTTGTGTGAGATTAATTATGGTCCTGCCTCAACAAAAAAAAAAAAATATGGCTATGTATGTCTGTAGATTTGTGGTCTGATATAAAAAAAACTTTTCACCCTCCCATTTCGTTTAGTAAAAAGTAAGTTCTGTTAGGACAGCTTCTTTCCAAGAACTGTTGCTTTGTGGAATGGACTCCCAGCAGGGTATTGTCCCAATCAGTACAATCTTGACCTCTTAAAGTCTAGGGTTAACCGTTACCTTTCTTGCATAGCCCAAGGTATTTCACTTCTGGTCCTTTGTTACGCTCATACAACACTATACAATAATCCTCTATATTGAGTGGCACTTGGGACTTGTATTGGGTGAACATTAGCATAAAAAAATTACATCAAATCAAATTCAATGCTGGTGCTGCTAAATCCATAAGTCAACACACTACACAGAATACACTGCATTCCATGAGCTTTCATAGTTATAATCATCATCTAACAATCTTTTCACCAGAACCAGAGAAAATCCCCATTGGACTGTGAAAGATTGGCACCATGTTACTTGGTCATATAAGGTAGATTTCCAATTCATTCAAGCAAATGGTCAAGTTTGTGTGTGTGGAAGAGACTGTATGAGACTATAAATCCAACACACCAGCAAAGTGTTGTGCAAACTGTTGTTGACTCTGTAAAGGTATGTGTGTAGGGAGTGTTCTGTTGGAGTTCAAAAGGACCACTAATTAGTCTATCTTGACAGGTGTAACATACACAGTACTTGATGCAGATCCTTTGCATCTCTTTATGCTTGTCATGTTTCCTGGTGATGGTGGTATGTTACAAAAAGAAAACACAATTACATTGTGCACAAATGACATAAAAGTGTTTAAAGGAACATTCAGTTTGCTTCCAGGTACTCCAATGATTCCCATGCTCACCAGATTTAAACCCCATTGAGCATGTATGTGATATTATGCAAACCTTACAAAATACTGTACTGCCACACCCAATAAACACAATTCAGTTATAGAAAACCCTGTTGTGGGTAATTCAGTTCCCCCGTCGTTTGCAATGACTGAAATGGATTAAAGCGCTTGCTTTCATCCAGTCCTCCAACTGAACTGTCGCTAGTGACCTCTTATTCTCTCAGTCTCGTTAGTATGCACGTACACCATCATGCCAACAATGCGCTCTGTTGTCTTCCTCCCAGACTCACTATTTATGCCTGCATTGGGGGCAACTAAAATTTGCATACGAGACTTACTTCTTGTTCGGCCGAGACTTCCGATTTTATAAATTCAAGCTGGTTTAAGTTCTTAGCCTTTTTTATTTTTTTTCCTTTGTACGTCTGCCCGTGATATGGGAATTTCGAAATAATCCATTTCTCTTTTAATGCCGGTCGCAATCTTTCAACAGGACCTGACATGCCATGCAAATTTGCTTTGCTGGAGGTAAGTCTTCTTGTTCCTCACAATAGTTGAATAGATATATGCATGAAACAGACTCCACATCACTATTACTCACACAAAGGGAGAAGCTACACATTATTACATAACTGTTTTTAATTTTTGGAAACTTCAGTTTATATATAGGCAGTAGAAAATGAAAAAAGTAATATGTGTTTGATTATTTTATAGATTTACGAAAACTAATTCTTTTGTCCCTAAGCAAGTAAAATAAATTTGCTAAATTTATTTGACTAACATCATTAAAATATGCTACATCTTGAAAAAAGTACAGCCAAGAACAGACAACTTTTGCAATATTGTGGTGAAGAAAATGGTGACTTACCTTATCAAAACAAATGACAGCTTGTCATGTATTATCTGTCAGCAAAAAAGGAAGACTCACATGACTTAAACCTTTATGTAGAAATGTCATGCAAATTTCTGTTCCAACGCAATCAATCATTGACTTCCCAACAATGGGTCAATTGGTTTTTCTTGTTCACTGTGGTGTGTGAAGGACAGTTTTGCGGTTTTTGACCAGTGGACTTTTGTTTTTATTTTTGACTTTTCCAGAAATCTTCAACTACAAATATTTATTTCAATTTCATATATTCTATTTTCAGTTTATGAACATCACTTTACAAGTGGGTGCTGAAAAATCCAATTAAGAACAAATTTTTTAAAATTCTGTTACCTGGTAATTTGATCAGATTTTTGGAAGTAGCTCAGACTGAGATTTTTTCAGCATTCTCTTGTATATGCTCTCCTCAGCAATTAGTCTAATTGGGGAACAAATTATGACAAAAATTATACAATGAGAAAAAATAGAATGAAAAAATTCTCACCCTTTCTTTAAAATATTTTTCTTGATGTTTAATAATTTTTTTTTCATTTGATTTTAAATCCTGTTGAGAAAAAAAAACAAAATAAAATCATTACAGATTGAAAATATCAAATATTCATATTTTATCTATATAAATAAATGTGAGTGTCAGTGTGTCACACTTTCTCAACTTTACTCCTAGAGGCTGTAGGTCAACATATAATATCATTTTGGAATCAGGCTGACATTGTGAGCAAATTAAAAACATTCCAGGCCAGATCCAGACCAGCAATCCTGAAATTTTTGGATTCCCAAGTTTTCATTATTGCAATTGTTTTTTGGTTTGTTTTTTTTTTACATGATTTTTTGCGAAACATTTTTTGTATGATAATAATTTTTATAACTTGGAAATAAATTTGGGAATAATTGAAATTAATTGCAAAATTCAGCAAAAGTCACCCATGAAATAAAAATAATTGTTTAATTATTGATACAGAAAGTACGTACATCAACATACATAAAATTGTCTTTAAATTAAATGGTGTCCAAGGATTATTGTTAACTTTTAATAAGTTTGCATGCATAGAATTAGTGATTGAAATTATTTCATTACAAAACATATGAACCCCAAAACATTATGTAAGAATATTTTATTGCATCAGCCCAAAATGCAAATTACAAATTAGAGATACCAAAATCAAACAAGTACAAAAATATCTGGGAAGTGTTTTAACAGAGGACGGAAAGTGCAACACTGAAATCTGAAAGTGCATTGGGATAGCCAAAGATGCGTTCTAAAATCTAAGCAAAGTATTAAGAAACAGAAAAACTTCAATAGAAACAAAAGGAGTACTGAACTGTTACGTGATATCTGTTCTCCTGTATCGCAGTGAATGCTGGACAGTCTTCCATGGCCACAGCTATTTCAACAGCCATAGCATATGTTAAATTATTCATGGACAGCAACCTTTTTTGAATTTGTTCTGATTTTAAACCACATAACTGTCTGTCTTTGAGTGTATTGTTGAGGTTGTCACCAAATTTGCAATAGCTTCTTCAGCTCTGACATGTATTTGTTTACACTCTTGCCTTCCTGCTGGTCTCGCTTATTAAATTGAAATCTCTCAGCAATAATGACAGGTTTTGGTGAAATGTGGTTTTGTAGAATTCAAACAAGCTTGTCGAATGACTTTGGTTTCTCTGGTGCTGTTAAACTCCTCAACAGCCTGTACATTTTTCCTCCGATAAGACTCAGTAGAGCTGATATTTTCTTTGTGTCGTCTTTTCCTTTCAATTCCAAATACTGTTCCAGCCTTTCAATGTAGGCTTGCAAGTTTTCTAGTTTTGTCATAGGTTTCCATATATTTGATGTTTCCAGCCAGTTTGTTTGTTTTTTGACACCACGTGCTTCGTGAATGGACTATTCTGTTAGCATAATTGTTCTCTGTGCATGAAATTTGTAATCCTTATCGCCAGTTGTTAGATACTTGGTAGGGATTGGCAAAAGGACAAAGGAAAAGAGGCCTGAATAAGAAATGACCAAATGACTTGGTGGTCTAAATCCAATTGTTTAATTTCTTGATGTCAAAAGCTAGCAGCATATTTTTAGTGGGGTTAGTTTTGTATGTTAGTAGCAGTTATATCTACATAGGTTAGTTTTGTATGTTGATGTCTAACACAACATATTGAATATATGAGCAATGACAAAGTTTTAGAGAAGATGGAAACAAAAAGGAAACTTATACTTAACATCAGGAAGAGACAGCTGAAATTTCTAGGGCACATAATGAGGAAAGAGGGCTTAGAAAATCTGATACTCACAGATTGAAGGCAATAGGGACAGAGGAAAACAATGCATAACATACTTAATGAGCTTGAGTAAATGGATAGTGAAACAGGGTTTAGAAGAAAGAACAAATTTATTAAGAGAAACAAAAAGCAGGAAAGTGTGGAGAGCCATGATCACCTACATCATGAGGAAACACAGCACATGAAGAAGATGATGAAATCCTATTAATTCAAAGAATCATAAATATTTCTGTACATGAAAATGGAAATGGAAGAGATGAGTGCAAGTGTGGCAACAAAAATCATTCATAATTAATGCCCAGGCAAAGAAGTAAATCCTTATTTTTACAAACTGTTTTTATGAAGAGAATATGCAGTTAGTGTAATGATTATCAGCACAGAAAGTTTAATCCACAAATTAAGTTCAAATTCCAGCTTAGGCTGTTTCATTCATTTTCATCATAATGGCCATGGGAACAACATGAATCCATCTCCTCTTCTCCCAGCTATGGGTTAAATAGCAGGGTAGACTTGGTTCTCTAGACTTGGTTAGTAGCTAGTACTGGAGAAGTACTACTCTGAATTTAAAAACCATGGAGAACACACCAGAAATCATTTCATTATTGTTTCCAAGAAGTCATGGCAATTAATAGATAATCAAGAAAAGGAATCTGTAGAGAGCCACGATCGCTTACATCCTGGAGGAAGATGGACTACTCTGAATTCCAAACAGTGTAGAAAGCAATAGAAAAATCACCCCACTATGTTTCTGTAGTTTGAATGAAAGGAAAAAGCAAAAGTGGAATGTTTCTTACTTTGTGATGGGTGAGAAGAATAAGTGGTGACAGATGATTTCTTTTATAGAGAGACATTATAGCAAACTGAGGAAAAAGACGAATTATGGGAAGGAGGAAAACAGGCTGTAAAATTCAACTGAAAATAGGTGTCAACGATTTTATTTGCTTTGGCAAACTTCACAAAGCAATGTGCTAATCATGAGGGAAAAAAGGACATATGAGAAAGGTTGTAAGAGACAGAGGAAGGAGATTTGAGAATAAGGAAGGATGAGAGAGATCCTGGGAAAAGCAGAGGAGATTCGAACTACCAAGCCCCACTTACTTCACATTGATACAACCACTCTTGACCTCTTTTTTTATTTTTAAGCTTTCAAACCAGTTTCTCAAGAAAGCAATCTGTAAAGAGCTATGATCATCTACATCTTGAAGGTTTTTTTTTTATTGATTTGTTTTTTATGACTTATCAACCCTTTGAAGGTTATTTAAAACCAGAAAATATTTTTAGATTGTAAGAATTATTATTTTTTTGAGATAACAATTTAGTGACATAAGTTTTACTAATTAACCCATAGCTGTGGGAGAAGAGGTGGCTTTATACTTACATCCTGAAGGGATATGGCATGAAAAATGGCTATATGTCCTAAAAAAATGATGTCCTCTACTCCGTTAACAATTTAAGCTCTTATTAATTTAATGATAAATTTGTTTGAATAGATTAAATTTTTCTACATTCTCCTTCAGTTTACATATTATTTTCAAATATTTATGCAACATTAAATAACAATTCTGTTTACCTGCAAAGCGAGGATCCTTTCTGATTTTTCAATTTCTTTTCCATCGAGAAACTGAAAAAAATTGAAAGATTCAGATAAGCCACTTGGTTTTCATTAAATCTCATCTTCCAATTTTCAAGCTTTTCTTTTAAACCAGGTAAAGTTATGAGCACATTACAAAATTCTTCTTATTCAAAACTGTTTAGACCATCTCCAAGCTGAACTGTTGGGTTTGGGGTTTTGGTTTGGTTTGTTTAACAGCATATCAATTCCTTATGAGTCATTTAATGCCAAAATTTTATTTTCTTGTGACCTTTGGTTTACTTTTGTTTGTTTTACACCATATCAACTCTTTGGGTCATTTAATGCTGAAGGAGCTTTGGTAAAAAATTAAAATTTTTTTTTTTTTCCAATAATGTGTGACACTATTTAGCTATGGTAATTGGCTAACTAATTAACCATAGAAATTAAAACAGAAAATAGACATTCTTAAAGCGAAAAAGAGCTATCTCGAAAGATAGACCAATCGATGTTAAAAAGATTTTATTTTATTTATGAAAAAAGATACTTTCACAAAAGACAGTAAACCCGTGGAAAAAGCCTTGTGTGAGGTCTTGTCGAGTTGATTTATGTCTCACTGAGGAAGATAGAGAGAAAGGCAAATATGAAGATATCATCGGCCAAACCACATGCCAGTCATAAAAATTTCAGCTTGAGAAGATGGCAGATACAGGACAGGGAGAATCAATGTTAATTATCTTTTCAAGATATAATTTATTTTTTGGGGGCCACCACGAGAGAGAAGCAATGTGGCGGTTATAAAATTTTAGCATTGTCTCGACATAGGTGAGAGGATTGTTATCATTTACCTTACCAACAGATGCTGAGATGTTGAATAGCAATATAGCAATTGTAAAATTTTGGCATGAGACAGAAACTAGAGTGGAGAATTGAGATTTGGCGAGATAGAAGAATTTAATTTCTCAACAAGCCAAATATTCCATTATAAAGCTAACTTCACGAAGGGACCAGATGGCAAATATTGACAGTGATTGATGGAGTCAGTAAAGAGTGTTGGCTAAGTGAATTTTGGGTGGCCCAAAAAGAAAGATATGATAAAAATTTAATTCGCAATATGGAATTCGTAAAACGTTTGGCTGATGGGAAAAAGGAGAATTTTGTAAACAAAAATTTTAGATTATAATTTTAAGGAGGCCAGCTTAGCCACACCCACACGGCCAGGATGCCATTGGTTGAGTGGTAGCAATGGTGATAGGCGGAAGTGAATGCATGAGAAAGACAGAGAAGTTATTAACGCCCTCTGAAGGGATTGGTATGAGATATCAATGTGAGAGAGAAAGAGTCTAGGAGGATAGATCTCCTTTGACCTTCTCTCACGGACGACAGAGATCCCTCCCCCGAAATGGAAAGTGATTAATTTTCCAAAAATGGGAAGTAATCAATTTTCCTGGCCTGACAACAAAGATTTCTTGTTAGAAATCGAGAATTACCGAGAATCCCAGGCCACGTCTGGCCCTACACCGGGTTTTGGTCGGTACCCATATAAACAAATGTCCTGTGGTCGTTTAGGCAGTTAGAGTTTGAGTTCTGAGTGAGTGAGTTACAGTTGAGCTGGTTTTGGAGTTAGAGTCAGAATTTAACCAGAGTGTTGCCTCGCAGAAGCTGACCGAGAGATTCCACGACCTCCAACTTCGCCTATCCTACCAATAGCAAGTTATACTGATGAATGAAGCCAAGCCAACACCTCAGAACTAAATTAGTTGACTTACGATACCAACATACTTGAAACATAGAAGTGTCACATTCTGTGGGAAATGGGCTGGGAGAAAAACACACTCCTGTATATAACAGAAGGATAAAGTTAAATTGTTATTTCTTAACATACTTGAACCTCTTGGGTTTTTCTTTTATTTTTTTCTTTGCACTTGTGCAATACCACCTTCAATCTGACGCCTGATTGATCTTCTCTACCTAAGATCAAAGTCACAACATGGGTAGGTTAGACTTGAGATCGAAGCAGTTACTCCAGTAACCAGACGTTGCAAATGAGCTGTGGACGATAGAGTTGTTATTGAACTGGTACAGCTGGTGAAGCTGTTAACATCGATGACCAGAATTTGACCCTGGATGGGCCACTGTCCCACATTGGTATCCTGACCATGGAATTTCGCCGAGTAGCGACGACCACTGATCGACTGGGACACAGGCCAGTGGCAGCGACAAAGAGTCAACTCCAAAACATCGGTAGAAGAAACATTACAGCTTCACGCCATGACTGAGAGTTGACCACGGGCCGACAGCTTGGTGTCACAATGTATTGCAGGTGATTTTTAATGTTTTTTTTTAATATGAAAATGTATTGCTGGTAATTTTTCCTAATGTATTTTTATATTTTCATGTTTTGACCTCAGTTTGGTGGTTTACTATTTGCCCATAACTGGGACCCTAACAGGTGCTACCACCCTGGGTTAGGGTGGACCTGGGAACAACAGCAATTAAGTTCCTCAAAACCTCCCAACTGGCGGCCTTGCTGTTGGATCTAGTTTATCATCATACCCAGGACAAGAACTTTTGAGTAAGGATGTGTATAAAGCATACTTAACCACAAAATTGTACATCCTTTATTCAATCCCCGAACAAAGAATATGGTGCTCTATGAAGTCTATGTATTACTCATTTTTTATGAACCATGTATTAAATATGGCAAATTGTGGCAATCTTTTAAAACATTTATCAATTAACATGAGAAATATTTAAGTTTCTAACAGTACTAATACTTTAAAGATATGAGATGTGCATAATTCGTAATAGATTATTGAATTGTTATTATATGATTATAATTGGTCCAGCAAAATGGATACTCTTGGTCTAGATAATAGCTGGCATTTTTGAGTCAACTGACTGATGATTAAAACATCTTTTTCATAATACTTAGTAGGTTTATAAATTTATTTTTAATTCACTTCAAGTCAACTGTGATTGGCTAAAAAATATCTTTTCATATCATGTGATATACTCTCTATTATATTTGTGCCAATTTTTATGTTTTGCAGCTTCCACTAGAGCCTACTGAACTGTTATAAATTGTCTGATCCTATTTTGATCCAACTATGACAATCATTTGACCACATTAAACAATTTGCATATCACCAAAAATCTTTAATCTTTCATCAATTTAAAAATTTCTCTCATTTATACAAACAGAATTTGTTCAAATTTGCTCATATTTGCCTTTATTTCATTGGCCACAAGTCAAAACTTAATTTTTAATTCTAGACTATTCCACCCTCCATTTCATGCTAGACCATTTTGCATTATCTGTAAATTAATATTAAAAGCAGAAAAAAAAAACTATTTTTATATTTTATATAAAATCTGAAAATTAATCTCAATCTTTTTAACTATATGAATATTTAAGCATTTTACTCTGCATGAAAAATATGTAAAGAAAGAAAACTCACTTTAAGATTTGGTAAGGTAGCAATAACATAATCTCGGTAACCTTCAAATTGTGTACATGGATTTCCTGTCAAAAATCTGTAGAATGATAAACATTTTGAAATGATTTTATTACTAAAAATGTATCAGAATAAAAATCTATATTAAACTTGGACACAATATAAAAAATTTTATGTAACTTTGTAAACAAGAGATATACTTATATGGATTTACAGTTGAAGAGAAAATTTTAATAATTCTTCAGCCAATTTTAAAAAAAATTTAAATGTGGTAAAAAATTAAGAGCTATCTTCTTTAGTATGTTAACTAGTTGGCTTATGTGGCACATTACAAAATTCTCTTAATGAAAAGTTTTAATTCTCTGGAAGACTTCAGTCATTTTCAGCAGTTCTTTGCTGAGAAAAAAGAAAGTAATGGGAGGATGGGATTACCAAGTTGACTGAAAGATGGCAGAAGATTGTGTGACGAAACTGTAAACACAAGGTGCGATAGGTAAATTGTCGTCATTTTATATTTTTAATTTTGTGTATTTTGTGTTTGTTTTTGATTTTGTTGACAGTATAGTATACTGTATATCTGTGAGAAAAAGAGCACCATGACACCATTCACTCTATCAGAAATTTGGAAACGGCATGCTGTACTGCTTAGCATTTGCGGCAGAAGCTCCAACATTTCAGAGTGTTTGGGTGTCAATCTAAGGACAGTGCAGACGATTCAGAAAAAAGTTAGATGGGTCTAATGGTGATTATGAAAGTATGGCAGCTCGGAAAACTCACTCTGAAAAAGAACTCCTGAATTTGCTGGTGAGGGCCTCAGGCTCAACACAGAGGCCTACATCAAGTGCCTTGAGGAGGTAGTGCTGCGCTGGGTCAAGAGGGTGACTGCTGGAAGACCCTATGACTGGCAACAGGACTCTGCACCATGTCACATAAACAGGAGAACCCAGTGATGACTGTCAGATAATTTCTGTGACCACATCACCCTTTATATCTGGCCACCCAGATTGCAACTCCCTTGATTATTTGTGGGGTGCAGTTGAGCAAGAGACCAACAAAACTACTTGTAATACCAAAGATGAACTGAAGGCAACGATTATGGCAGCATCAACCAACAAAAACAAGGAGACCGTCCAGAAGAGATGCAGGAGATTCTGAAGTTGTCTGGAGGTTGTGGCTGAAGCCAATGGTGATTTTATTAAATAAATTTAATCTTTCATATTTTCAAGATATTTTTGTATAATGTTGGTAAATATATCTGTTAAAATGAAATGTCAGTGTTATTTTCATTTTTCCATAATTTAGATGACAATTTATCCATTGGACCCTGTATGTAGTTCAATGACATTTTCCTTATTATACATTTTTGTATTTTCCAGAAAGCAAAATAAAAAAGGTATACATATATAAGGTTTTTCTGGAAAGCATCTAGCCATTTAATATAAATGAAAGAAAGAAAAAAAAAGTCTATCTAGGGCAATGTTGCCTTAGTTCATTTCAAAGTACTCCCCTTTGTATTTCATACACTTATTCAAGTATCCCTTCCACTTTTCAAAACAGTTTGCAAAGTCCTCTTTTGGGATCATCATCAGGTGCTTTGTTCCATTTTTCTTTATCATAACCATAATCTAAAATTTCCTTTCTAATATTAGCTTTTGAAAAAAGGGCTAAATTTGCACTTTTAGGGGGCTGGCAAATCAGGGTGATGTGATGTTTTGCCAAAATTTACTCTACTAGACATGAAGAATAGGAGGTATATTGTCATTATGACTGCAATAGTAACACGGTACATAAAGTCACTTATTGGTGTCTCATTACCGATTAGGTAAGCTGATGGAAAAATGTCTCTTCATGTCTATGCAGTTAGGCAAGCTAAGATTCAGTCAGTTATGTGCCATGCATAATACACACTTAGGCAATCATGTATCTTTCGATACATGACTGACAAGGCAGATTTTCTCACGCAGCAGGTTGCCATTTCTTTCTGCAGTAGACCAGTTGCCATCCAAGGCTATAGAACCAGGTCTGTCTTGATATTTACCCATAGCTGGGGCAGAGAAGAAGCGGATTCATACCTTTCCCAAGAGTATTAACAGGTAAGTGAATGTAATGGATTTGACTGAAATTTGAACTCGGCTCTCTGGTTTCTCAATCCGAGCTGCTATCCATTATGCCACTGATGACTCCTAAGATTAGTTACCAAATTACATCAAGGTTGGTTTTCAAGATATTCAAAATGGCTGGATGCTTTCTGGACAGACCTCATAATCATTTATATTACATGCGTCAGAGATTTAATTTTACATACAGTTCATTGAAATGATACAGATCTTTAAGACATTTGATGCTGGTCAATTCACCAATGAAATTCACTGTTAGATCAAGTTTTCGGAGAGATTCACAGCCTGAAAATAGAATTATTAATCTGAGATAAAATAAATAATGATAAATGAAAAGAGTTTTCCATTCAATATGTATACAAATGCAAAAGTGCAAAAACAGGATTTTATAAAAACTATCCCCAAACAAACCTTCAAGATTTTCAATCCTCTCAATATTATTCAAGGCCAAATTTAAATAATCCAATTTCTTGAGCCTGCTCACATTTTCTGAAACATAAAATGGATCAAATTAAATCTTAATTTCAATTTCATGAAGATAAAAATGTGAATATTTGTCTTTATTTTCATTTCTTTAAGTATTTTAACAAAACTGCATCAATAATAAAAATGTGGATAATCCTTCACTTAAGTGGCGTAAAATAAACTACCATTCCTTGAACAGCGTAAAATCAATAAAACCAAGGTATATATGTTTATTAGAATTAAACATTTATAAAATTGAAACATTTAAAGATATAAAATGATAGCAAAGAATGAATACTCTCTGACACTTCGACAATGTTTACATGATTTGCAATACCAGCAATAACTATCTGTTGCATCTTGACAGGCATTTAGCCCAAATATACAATTGCACTGGTTATAATGTAGGCTGTTTCAAATGAGCTGTCATTGCACCACAGTTACAGGCTCCCTAAGATGACGGCTGAGCTGCAATAAGCCCCAATCTTTTGAAAAATATCTTCTTGTAATAATAATTCATTTGAACTGACGATTGATGGTGGTGCACTTGGTCTGTCATATGAAATTATTTTAAGCAGAGGACATTTATAAATTTAAAACATTTAAGGATATAAAATGACAGTTTATTTTACGGTGTTTAAGTGAAGCAGAACCATGGCAGATTATTTTATGTAGCTTATGTGAAGGATTACCAGAATTTATACCAAAACATTACTAACAAAATTAAATTCCCAAAAATGTCTCAGATAATAACTTAGATAATCCATATTGAAACCTTATCCAGCTGACAATCTGAAGACATAAAAATGAAAATAAATGAAGAAAAAAAAAAACATTTGTAGGTTATCGAACAGTTAAGTATTTTTTGTTAATGTGATATTTTTATGATCCCCTGAATATTATGTCTTTATCAGCTCTATCATAGGAGTAGATATTAGTTTATTCTAGTACAAGGCTGTTTTAGTGGGGCATATTATGAGAATTAAAAATACTACATTTGTGAATAAATATAGTAACCCATTTCTAATGCAGTAATAGCAACAAATAAATCACTAAATAACTTTTAACCCTTAGTACTAGACTATGCAGGAGTATAAAACTAAAATAATAAATAATTAATAAGAAAAGAAAAAGTTACAGTTAAGTAATAAAAATAGTTTAAAATATAGATAAAAATGATAATTAACAATAAATAAAGAAAAAGTTAGATTATAAAAATAATAGTTAAATAAATATGAAAAATCTCATAATGCAGTGGAACAGGCATTTTTGCCATCAATTGAAACAAAAATCAAATTTTCTCTGACTTCAACAAGCCAGACTTCAAAAACTCTGGGTACAGTGCTCTGATAACACATATTGCTACCAACCCAGATAAGTAAAACCTTTTTTTTATCTCTGTATACATATATGTACTATAAAATATACAATGTTCTCTGAAATGTATACAAAAGCCCTTTATTGTTTTTTGTTTACGTTTATTGTTGTATCTTGTATATGATTTGTTTGTAATTTATATATTTCTGTTGTGGGGCAGATTATGTATTTTTAACCCCAAAACAAAATTATATATATATATATATATATATATATATAAGAAGAAAATTCAGAAAAGGCCAACTTATCATCATAACAATCTCACAAAACAAAAAAATGTACTACATCATTTGTATATTGTTTTGCTTTTCATTATTTGTACTATTATCATGGTGTGTGTGTGATTTCAAATTTATTATCATATTACTTTTAGCACAGTGTAAAAAACTCGAAAGCAGACCACATATTTTGGCATTTTTTTTTGGTGAAAATTAAATTTCTAAAGACACCATCTCCACCTGTAGCATATTGTGCAACACACGAGTTTCAGTCATTGTGCCTGTTTACAAGTTGCCACATACCTACAAGTGGATGGGTGCTTTTATCAAGTCACCATCTTTAGAATGGTTGCCAACCAAGACTGAAGAACCCATTACACAACCATTGATGGCTTCTGTTTTGTCTGTCTAATTTTTTCACAAGGTTTTGGTCAACTCATGGTATTGTTTTCAGGCACTTTCCAATCATCTCCCAAGGACAATATTATCAAGAAGTCAATCTTATTGACTAATCGACCATGGTGAGATTCAAAATCTTAATCTTATGGTTAGAACATTAATTGTTTTCACCATTCATTCACCCACCCACTAACTGTTGAAGAATTTTTTTTTTAAAGCAATTCACTCTAAGCAAGGTGGGAGTGCCACTAGCACGCAAGGGGTTACAGAGGATTGAGAATAAGAGTAAAGAGGCATGTATGGGGAAAGGAAACATAGAAGGACAAGGAACAAGCTCAGGGTGTCAGATGTTGATTGACATTACACTTGAATATTTGAAGATTATAGTTATCAGGGAATCAAGCAAGTGGAAGGGAGTTCCAAGATGGGAAGTGTGAGAGAAGAAGCTGTTTGAGTAGAAGAGACAGTTACATTTAACCGTTTTTGACAGTGAAAGGGTGGGACCAAGATGCCAGCCTAGTAGCTTGCTTAAATTCATGCAGTCTGGGAAATAAAATAATGTATAGGCTATGATTTTCTTTCCTTTATCATATAACAATTTAAGTGAAAGACCAGCAGTTGAGTTTACTTAGAATTCATTTCTGATTTATAACCAATCAAATATGAAAGTCATGAAGAAAATATTGTAAATATTTTCATATTTCTCCATAAAATCAAAACTTACCAATTTTAGGAATGAGATTACTTTGCAAGTACAAGATTTTTAATTCTCGGCACCACTTGTCAACATTCTCAATTCTGTAATATAACGAGAAACAGTTACACAAAAGAGTTTCTGATTACATTTGTAGACTTACATGTATTTGTTTTTGTTATGATGTTGATTTGGGGTTAGTAGAGACAAACGCCAAATAACACGTAACAATAAAAAGGGTTTTAATAGATTGGTAAAAAGGTACAGAAATCGCCTGAGTAGTCAATAACTAGCTCAGCCAAGAACTTCTCCGTCTTCTGTCTCTCGACGTGCCACTATTTAAAGTCTTTGTTCACAGACGCAGACAAGTTCATCTTCAAGAGGGATGGTAGGTTTCCGACACAACAGTTTTTAATACAGCTCAGTCTAATTAAAGTGATTTTGATCATCCGTGGTATTAAGCCTAAAACATTTGCTTAAGTCATAGAAACCTCTGTCAGTAGATAGCAAATTTCCTAGGTTTATGTATATTTTCAATGGACTTTATAAAATTGAGAATGTTAATGCAAAGTTATTTTTTCTTTTGTAAAATAGACCATTTTAAAAATAGAAATACTTTCCTGTTGACAAACATGAGATTCATTTTTATCAATAACAAAATATGTCATAGATATTAAAATTAAAAATGAATGCTTATGCAAAAATGTGTGACTTCACAAATAATTATCATATTCAATGCCAAAAAAGACATGCTTTTTCCATTAAAAATCTCTATCATGTCTTATATGCTGAGTTAGGTTAATGTTTACCCAAACCTAACCTAATTTCATATCTCTATAATACTGCAATAATTTAATGAAAATGGGCGGTGGTGTGGTGTGGTGGTATTAAATGCCATCTAATACAGTAGTTTCAGTTTTCTTTTTGTGCAATAAATATATAAAAATATTAATTTTGAACACATTTTTATAAATAATAAAAAAAAACTCAGATTTCTTTACTTCAATAATAATGTTTCATTCTTTTGGACATTTGAAGTGAATTCATTCCTTTTTTTGTGATTTTTGTTCCCACAACATTTCAACCAATTTTTTCTCCAGCATTCATCAGGTGTACTAATATAGTACATATTTTTCTTACAGGTAGTAAGTAGCTAAGTAGACCTAAAAAAGTCAGCCATAGAATAGATTAGCTGAAACATTGTGGGAGCAACAAAAATGAATTCAGTTGTCCCAAAATATCTTTGAATGATAAAAGTGACTTATTTCAAAGTTATAGACAATAATAATTTATCCTAATAAAAGTTAAAAATTATATTTAAAAAATGATTTTTATTTCTAATAGTGAAGTTTTTGTTGCTGAAAATTACAAACCTTTCAATGTCTTGTTGATGAAGGGAAACTTCTTCCAAAGTAGAAATTTCACAGTTATTATGTTCAGCACGTTTCCGGATTAAATCTTCAGTAACTAAATAAAAATAAAGTAAAATATTTTACTGATACAGAAAGAGCTTTTTTATTAGTATATCTAACTGCAATTTCTAAGTTTTTGATATTTTATCTGAAAAGTGCAAATATAAAATTTTTATTTATTAATTTATAAGATAAAAATAATCTAAAACATGAATAAATTGTGTTTTATTTGTTAGGTTTAACTTAATAGAAAATTCTATTTCTACCATGTCATCAAAAGAATACATTACATAACTCAGTTATGCTAAAATCAAATGCAATCATTACTAAATTTAGTAAAATTTGAAAGTGAAAAACAGTTTAAAAGTAAAATTGAATTATTAGAGCAATAAAGGCAGACATCAAAAAGATGTTTATAACAAACAAGAAACAATTCATAACAAAAAAGAGAGGTTAACAAAAAATATATATTACCATAAAATGTTGCATTTTGGTATTACCATTTTATGGTAATATATATTTTTGCCACCCCTCTTTTTTGATATGAATTCTTTCTTTTTTGTTATAAATTACTTTTTAATGTCAGTTTTTATCACACAAATAAAATGTTGTACCCTGTGAAAATTGAATTACTTAGAAAAGGAGTAGAAAAATAAAATTTACAAGATAAGCAGAACACAAGGAAAGCTATAAACATGCCTGATTAAAGAAAATATAGTTAAGACTTTTAAATTAAAAAGAAACAAATTTAATTAAAATAATCTTAACAAAACCTTAGAAAATAGAGTAATCAAGTAGAGCCTTCTGCACCAAAGACATGTAAGACTAAAGTGCAAAGATTTATAGGAAATATCACTCTTTATTTCTTTTCTTTTTTTTACCAATGTTATACTCTACTTCAAATTAAACCTCTTTCTGATTCACTCACCATCAAAACTTCTCAACCAGAACTGATTGCTAGAGAGGGTTAAAAAATTAAAACATTGTTCTCTGTGTATAGACTCTGAGCATCATTACATCCAGCTCACTAACAAAATTAAAGAAATAAAGTTTAAATGTCAATTAAAGAGCCAATCACAAATGTTGCTATTAAAATGAAAGTATGACAAAATAGCATAGTCATGTATCCACTCTGAGTATTTAAAAGGACCCAGGGGTCAGAGTTCCATTCTACCATTAATTCAATGGTAGATACATTGATAATGTAGTTAATTCTAATTTAACATTTCTTTTCTTCTTTTCTTTTCACTTCATACATTTTGTCCATTATTTATTCATGCAAACATATGCAGTATGTAATGAAACCAAGAACCAAACTCAGTATTATGTTGTCATTGGCTTTCACACAAGAAAGGGCTTATGGTCACATCACGTTGAAACATTGGTTCATGTATGATCACCAAAGTTAAGCAATGTAGAGCTTGGTCAATACTTAGATGGGTGACCACTTGGGAATACCAGGTGCTGTAAGCTTGGATGTGTAGGTGGTGTAATGGATAATGGGTCAGAATTGTTAATTGGAGAGCCTAATTTCAGTTGTGTTCATTATATTTATAAAACTTTTATTTGTTTATTATTTAGTCTTAGTGTAGTAAATGTGTAGTGAACAAAACAAGATCTAGAATTGAAATTCAAGTGCTGAGTACTGACTCATTGACTTTGTTAGAAATTAGAGAGACAAAACTTTTGAAATTTCACAAGTTTTGTTTTGGATTCGCTTTTGCGTGTGTGTCAAGCAAAGTTTGCAAATTCGAGTCTCTCTAATTTCTAATAAAATCAATGAGTCAGTGCTCAGCACTTGAATTTCAATTCTAGATCTTGTTTTGTTCACTACATATAAATGTTTAATTGTCTAGGTTTCTTTTTTTACATGTACTCTTCAGAAAAGCATATTTTTGTGCCAGACAGTTTGTAAAAAGAAATTATTACAGTTGGGTGAAAATCTATTTTAGAATTAGCAGTTAAAGAACCACCAAAATTATTTCTTTGTGAATTGTTGCAGATTTGTTTTTATATTTACTGGCCAATGAGAGATCTGCTCTCAAGCCCTTGTGAAAACTGTGATGGAACCTCCTTTGTGAGATAAAAGGACTGCGGTTAGCAGAGGGCTTCAGAAAGCAATTAATTGTTGAGGAGGAAGCATTGAAGTGCCCATACTTCAAGGCCAGAGGATTAGTCCAGCCAAAGGGGTCATAAATCATCTCAGGGAAAGAAAGAAGGGCTGACAGCTATAGGCAGATTCAAGGCCCAGGACAGAAATTTCTTTTCAGAGTCTTTCAAAGAATTTGAAAGACACAAACACTCAAGTTGAACTTTCCAGTAAAGGACTGCATAAAGTACTCGAGACAACAACCTGTTGAAAACACAAAACCCCTTTTTGTGCCGAGACATTCTGATTCAGGATTCAGATGAAGAAATTAGGTGGGTGTGCTTTCGTATTTTCTGCCTCATGCAATTTATAATTCTTCAAAGTTTTTCCTTTTTTTAATTTTTTTTATAGGTGTAATCTTTTTTTGTCATTGAATCCATGTCTTCTCCTGAACTGTAACCTTTTTTACTTTTTTTGAAACATCAGAAATTTGTTATACTGCCTTCATAGGCAAGCAAAAATAAATTTTGGGTCAGATTTTGTATTTGTACCTTTTTGACTTGTGTAATAATTTTTTTCCCTTTAAAATTTTACACAGTGGTTGGGTCTTATTTTGTTATTTGCACCTATTTCAATCACTTGTAAAATCCACATCAGTAACTCCATTACATTCCTCTCCCAGCCATGCATAATTTAGCCTACATTGTAAATTACAACCATGGCAATTCTTATTCAAACCAGCCACTAATTATAGATTCATTTATTGGTAAATTTATTCCATTACAGAATATATTTCGGAAATGTTCTTTTCTTTCAGGAAATAAAACCTGCTGCAGCAGTATTTTCACTATTGCCCGAATTAATAACGAAAAAGAAAGAAAAAAAATGCAAATCAGATTTAATTATAAAGAAAGAATATTTATTTCTAACAAGTTAAATAAGGGTTCTTGCAAAAATTCATCCCTTTTTGCTGAGAATAAGATAACCTATTCTCTGAGTAACACAATATAAAAAAAACATAGCAGAAAACAAACTTAAAAATTACAATGCACAAAAAAACAAAAAATCAAAAAAAAAAATCCGCCCACCTGCTGTGTCAATGATAACAATAAAAAAAAGGGGGAAAAGCCTTAGCTCTACAGTACACTTTCAGTCCTTTCAAGGTTCAAAAGTTTTTTTTGTTTTTTTTTCTCTCTTGTGCAGACAAGGTTCTCTTCTTGGTGACCAAACTACCTTCTTTCTTCACTTATTTTCCTCCCGTCCGCCGGGAAATTATGCCGTTCTTTCTAGAACTTAAACATGTGGTAAAATGCTTTTTGAAAACGCACATGTTTGCTCCTCCTTCATCTTCTCAAACGGCTTTAGCGCCAAACTCCACTGATGCACTTCTTTTCAAACTTTATTTTCTGGGGATTCTTCGAGAGGACTTCTCAAAACTTTCTCTGAAGGGAAACTTGCCCTCAGCAACTTTGTTACCCATGCATCCTTCACTTATGGGCAAACGCTGCCTGCCTTTTCAGCAGCGAGAGAGAAAAACAAACCTCTTCTCTAAGTGGTCTCATTTCCGACTGCTGCTAAGGTCCAGTCCCAGTTCTCCCTTCCCTTTCAAAGGGGGGCAGTTCACCTTTGAACCATCCAATCACAGTCCATTAAAAGAAAATATCAGCAGGTCCTTAGGGCCAGTAACACAGTGAGTGTCTCTTTTGTTCTCCCTTGACCTAAAAATTTTCAAATATACCACCAATGAATGTTCTGCAGTGAACAGCAACATGTTTCTTGTTAAAGTGGGGAAAAGAGATTCTATTTGGTTTGTTGTTTCAATTCCTACTGATTTGGTGATTGATTAAGTTTTTACAGCTTATCAACCCTTTGTGGATTATTTAAAGCCAAAACATACATTGGATTTTAGGTTGCTTATAATACCCAGTGTTCCCAAGCAGTACCTCATCAAAGTACTGATTGACTGTGACTGCTTAACTTTGGTGATCAAATGAGAATCAATGTTTTCAGCATGATTTGACGTTAGGCAACTTGTTGATAAAAACTTTTGGTGGAAATATGAGAGTTTTGAAGTGACATAATGCACGTTTTTATTAATTTTTTATTAAATCTATGCAAATGTTTCTAGTGAAAAAAAGGTTTGTCTCTTCAACTCTACCAAAAACAGATTATTCATCGAAATAATCTTACTCATTATTATTTAATTCAATCTTATCAAGAATTATTTTCTCATATCTACGTAAAAGAGCAACACTAACACAAACATTTCTACTTTGGTCACCACATTCGATGTAACCGTATTACAAATAACTCAACAAATACAAATTACAAATATAATTTACCATCATGATATCAAACACCGATATTTTTGACATTTTTTTTAAAAGCAAAACATAACTACTCCTGTTTTAAAATACTTTCCAAAAATCAGAGAATTCAACTACCTGATTCAAACAAAATTTTTAGTACTTATCTACTAATTATTGAATTGTATACTGAATAGGTTATTTTATTAGAAAACTTTGTGAAAATGTTTGGGAGTGGGGTATGTTTCACACCTCACTTTTTGATATCTTAAGCAAGATGTCATCCGAACCTGTGAACATGGGCGCAGATCTGCGCAAGGAAGAGATTCGTCAAGGTTCCGATCGTTAGATTCGTCAAGTCGATACCCTGAAGGGATGCACTCTTCGGGCCACTGACCACATGTGTGAGGCGGCATTTTGAGAGCCGGTTTACCAAGGAGCCTGGTCTTCATGAGGATGTGTTTCGCAGCTATTTGGCTGACTTTCCTCGGCTTTTGCCGACTGAAGCGGGAGAGATCATGGAGGGCGAGGTCTAAGAAGGTCGCCAGAGGCAAGTCACCCGGTCTAGATGGTTTGCCCTATGAATTGTACTTGAGGCTGTCGCACATCTTTGTCCTGATTTTGACTGTGGTGTTCAACAACTGGTTCCGGCAGGGGTCCCTCCCTGACCAGTTCTCTAGGGGTGTGATCAAGCTGTTGAAAAACAGCAAAGGTGTTGGGGGGAAACTAGATGATTACAGGCCCATAACTCTGCTAAACACAGAGTTAAAGATTTGGGCCAAGATCCTGCAGGAGCGTTTGCAGTCAGTTGCCGAGTCTCTGTTGGGTCCGGAGTAGACTTGTTCTGTGAGGGGGCCGAACAAATTCAGAGAAACCTGCATCTGATCCACACGATCATAGAGGGTGTAAAAGATGACGACGAGGCCGCGCTGATCAATTTGGATCAGCCCAAGGCATTTGATAGGGTTGACCATCGCTACCTTGCTGCTGTCCTGCAGGCCGCCAGATTCGCACTCGACTTCTGCTGCTGGATTAGCCTCCTGCAGCGCTCCCCCAGTGCTGTGGTACAGGTGAACAGGAAGCTGTCGAGCACTTTTGCTCTGTCTAGGTCGGTTCATCAGGCGGATTTGCCAGACTGTGAATGGTGTGGCCTTGATTTAGAAGAAATGGCTTCGCACGCCTTCTACCATTGTCCCTGGGTCCGCCCCTTATGGGACCATGTTGGCGAGCTGTCGGCTCGTCTCGCTCCTGAAAAGCTTGTGCCCATTGATCACGCATATGTGTGTGACAATGTGTTGCCTCTGTATTCCGGGGTGAAACGAATGGTGTTCCTGACACTGCTAGCCAAGGCCCGAATGGTGATTTGGACGACATGACAGGAGGAAGTCTTGCGAAGCATCCGTCTTTCTAATCAGGATCTGATCCGATTCTTTGAGCATCAGCTCAAGATGAAGATTAGAACTGATAGAAAATGCCTGCATTCGACAGTCTTCAGCAAAAGGTGGGTGACTGAGGAGAGCTGGGTTTGTTTGAACGGGGTTAACCTTGATTTTCTCTTCTAGGTCAACCTATGTCACATCGGGGTGTTTTCCTGTGGAGCCCTCCCCTTGGTTAGGTTAGACAAGCTTTTGTGTACCTAGTTAATGTGAGTAAATGCTGTTCTTGGCCTGTTCCCGGACACATCTTTGGTTATGATCCAAGTTGAGATTCCCAACCACCCTAGTTTGTTTTTGGTCCCCTTTTTATCTCGACTGGGTCAGCTTCATATTTTCCCATGGCCGTATGATTTTTTTATCCTTTTCCCACTCCCTTAGTGAGAGAGCTTCTTGATTTTTTTGTCCCACGGGCAGAATACAGCGGCCTCTCTGTTTTGAGGGTTGGACGGGCCCTACTGACATCTGTTATGTTTAATTTTAATTATGTTAATATTTTAGTTTATTTTTGGGTTCATCTCCCTTCCCTCTCATTTTTCATCATAGATTTTTAAGTATTATCATGGCATGGGGCGCGTTTTGTAGGTCCCCCGTGTGATGATGCGGTATTATCGTGTATGGAAGATTGAATCGTGACGGACGAGTTCTTATGGTGAATGTGGAAATTGTAATGTATGAATGGGTTGTGAATCGGATTAGCTAAGTATAAGATAGTTTGTGATGACCAGCCTCTACCCCTCCCCTTTTTTGGCCTTGTGCCGCAATTATGTATTTTGTACAATAGTGTCAGAACTTCAACCCTGGAAAGATGCTAAACAAATCCACGCTAGTCAAAACTTTGACCTAACTACACCTTTCGTTCGCTAATTCTTCTGACTCAACAAACAGCACTTCGCTCTCTCAGGAACATTACTTAAAGTGAATTATTAACCCACTACTCTAAATCTCAATCCAACATCAAGACAACAGCTAAAGGTACACAACTCTTACAAACTTTAACAGTAACTTTAACAAACACACACATACACACTAGTGACTGAACTCCCACAAAAGACATTTTGTAATACGATAAAACATCTTGTTTAATTTCATACACAAATCTTAACCACAAACCTACACACATTGAAACTCAGCATAATCCTTCTACATATTTTATTACAACTGGTCGCACTTGATCAGCAATATCTATCTTGATTGTGTTCAATTGATAAATGAATGTTTTTGTTAAACCTTTAATCACGTTGTCCTCATTTTTGATTTCTCCTAAATGATTTTACCTTCAATGTTCTTATTTTTATATATGCTGTGGATGAATGTCTTGTGAACACCGACATTTCTAAGCCTTCTGATAACCTAACCTTCTGATACGCAAAATACATTCGCCAATCTGCAACAGGGGTATTTAAATTTTTAATAATTATAAAGAAAAATCCCTGAAGATGTTAATTCAGTAACAAATTTATTTATGCAATCAAGTCAAGTGTGAACATATGAAAAAAATTACTGTGAATCTTACCAAGAATAATTCAATAAAACTTTAAAACGGTAGATTTTATCAAAATTCAATTGTTATTTTCGAGTTCAGCGTGTGTAAATTAGTAAATTTACACGGAAATATAACGATTTGGAAAACTTTTAATAGATATTTAGTGCGGGGCTTAAAAAGCAAATTACCCATAAAGAATTACATTCTTAAACAGAAACTATTGGTTAATTTATTTTTAAACATAAATACCTATGTATACCAATGTCTGTAATTTTTATTTTTCGCGCTCTTTCAAAAATAGTCAAAAGTAGGTGTGAGTTATTTTTTAAATTTTAACCCCAGACTACCGTGCGTAAATAAACGTTATTTTCATTAAAACGTAAACATCACTTCTTTTACAAAATCCAATTAATTAAACCTTAAATCTAGGGTAAATGTTTATTTTAACACCAGAGCGCTAATATCCCTTCAAATTTTTCCAAAATAGTCTTATTTCCGTGCAAATGCTGAACTCAAAACAACAATTAGATTTTGAAGAAACCTACCTTTTTGGATGTTAACGACCCGAAAAAGAATCGTTCAGCAGCGAATGTAAGCCGGTAATGGCTGACGAAAGACCAGGAAAAAGTTCGATTTTTTTCGGGTCGTTAACATCTAAAAAGGTAGGTTTCTTCAAAATCTAATTGTTGTTTTGAGTTCAGCATATACATTTGAACGGAAATAATACTATTTTTGAAAAATTTGAAGGGATATTAGCGCTCGGGTGTTAAAATAAACATTTACCAAATAAGCCAAATATTGGATTTTAAAAAAAATTTAAATTTATAAATAAAATTTTATTGTTTACATTTTTCCTTTAATGGCTGTTCGATGAGTGACGAGTGAACGTGCCAATGTTTTAATTTAAAAATGCCTAAAAACTTTATATGCGATAATTAATTTTTCTTTTAATTCTAGTTACTAATTAGCGCTAATTATTGGCGTTACGCTATTATCATCATCTGTAACATAAAAGTAAAACCGAAATTTAAGTTCAAAGAAGGCATTTAAAATTTAATTTTAAAATGATTTAAAATGCATTTTCGGTTTGTTTTTTTCGAATTTTTGAATTCGTTTTGGGGGAACTTCAAGACTTTTTTTTTTAATCAATTAATAATTTAAAAGTCAAAAACTTAAAAGCAAATTACAAGACTCTAAAATACTGAAATCAATAATAGATTTCTGCCTTCTGGCAACTAAACAATCTCTTAGTGAAAACGACAGTATTTGACAGCAAACCAATTTAAAGAATATTTACAAAAGTTAAGCATGTTATTGTTATTTTACAAAGAGCAATTTCGCCATGTTTGTAAAAAAAAAAAAATATAATGTATCTTATACACATTTTTGTGAATGCATTTTAAAGAAAACCTTTCATTTTCATACGATTGGAATTTTAGAAAATAAAATCAATCACAAATGAAAAATAAAAAAATTTCTTAATATTAAAATAACAAAAACTTATAAATTCATGATATTTGTAAACGTAAGAAATATTCGAAGCTAACGTTAACATATGAAATCGATCTTAAAATGAATTAAAAAGAGTATCATATTACTTACTGCGAACCATGTTGCTTTGTCGATCGTTAGAAAATTCTTTCAATATTAATAATACTGAAAAAAGAATGTTAGTCTTGTTACTAATAGCAACAGCAAGGGAGATAACTTCAATTATTTACCTGATTGTTGCAGTTAATGCCCTTGGATTGCTTGAAAGGAAAAAATAGAAGAAAAAAGTTGATTCATAAGTTTACAGTACTTTGTCCATGTTGTGAAAAAAATACTATTAGTTTTTCTCCTACACTCCCTCCCAACATCTAATCACATAATTTTTCAGTTCCACTTATGGATACTGAAAATCCATTCTCCTAGGTCAGTGTTCTCATTTTACACTGAATATTCAAATATACACCTCAGTTAAAAGTGGTTCTTCCTTCCTCAAAGGAGAACTTTCATTTTTTTTTTATTTCAATTGGCAAACTATACACAGCCTACTGGATGCCACCTTTGAAGTTGATCAATAAGTTTTTGGTTTGCTACATTCATATACTCCGTTTCTCCCCACAGCCCACCACTGACTTTGAAGCTAGGACATACCATGATTTTCATTGCAGAAATTTTACACCTGAGTGAAAAATAAAACAAAAAAAACTATGAAGGATATATAAAATTTAATTTTATAGTCATTTTTCTCTGCTAATCGAAAGTTGAAAGAATGAAGGAAAAAAAATTGATATATAAATATTATTTTTAGTTTTTAAGTAAAATCAGAAGATATTTGCATTTAAAAATGTTGTTTGTGTAAACACTGTCATTATTTTAGGACATAAAAAATTGATTTAAAAAAAGAACTCAAAATTCATCTAATTCAAAAAGAAATTAATTTTAAGCATTTAACATGGCTCTTTATTATTATTTAGATCTATGGGGACCCATATCAAATTTCTAGTTAAATTTAGAATTCTAAAATATATCAACTATTGCATTGAAAAAAATTAAAATACAAAAATAAATATTTTAAAAAAGTCAAATATTACCAAATATACAATAATGGACTCTCCCATCAGTTTTGACATATGAGGATCTGACAACTTAATTGGTTCAGTTATGAAACTTTGTGTGATAATCTTAAGTGGCACTTAAGACCCGCTAGTGATTTACAATGGAGGCCACATATGGAGCAAGAGTAAGGATTGTGGGATGAGATCACTGTTAGATTGGGTGACCTTTTAGATCTTGCTCTCGCTTCTTGAAGACGATTCAGACAGCTGATAGAAAACAGCTGAGACAACTAAAACATGTTGATCTCCATTCTACCTGATCCAAGGCTAAGCACTCGCGGGTGTTATGAGGTATATCGACAGCTGACAATATATATATATATATATATTGTCAGCTGTCGATATACCTCATAACACCCGCGACAGCTGACAATATATATATATATATATATTGTCAGCTGTCGATATACCTCATAACACCCGCGAGTGCTTAGCCTTGGATCAGGTAGAATATATATATATAAAACAATGTTGCAGTTGATTAAATTTAGCTATTCTTGAGAAAAAATTTTTTTTTTAAAGCAAAAGCATTATGGAACATTTTTACTAAATAAAAAGAGAATAATGATGAAAAGTACTATGTTTTATAAAATCATTTTAATTTAATGATTATTTTATTTTTGCTAGAATTTTAATTTCAATATTTAAGAAATCCTTCATTTGTCATGAAAAGGCCAACATCTTTTATATTTGTGGGGATTACCCTATGTTTGCCATGATTTCCGTTAGTGTCATTAAATTCAGAACTATAAAAGAAAGGGACAGAAATGCTATCTCTATTTTGCTCCAGGATCTAGGGAGACACTCCCCAAGCAGGCTGACTTCTTGATTTCAACCCAACAACTTGGCACATCACACTACAGCTAAGCACATAAATGTTATTCTTTTCCTTTCACCATTTCATTGTTCTTAATTTTATCTTATTTTATTTTTCCTTCTATCTTTTATCTCTGTTTTCTTATATGTTTCCACCTAAACTCTGTAATTTTATTTACTACTAGACCACCCGTGACCCATTCGGTCAACCTTGTTCTGTTTACTGTTTACATTTAGTTTCATGAAGAGTTTGTGAAAGTAGAGATATTTTAAAAATACATTTATTTGCAGTTATTGAAGTTGCTTTCAACATTAAAAATATTTTATGTTTGAAGAAAGTTGAACAATAAGAGCTTGGAATGTCAAAATTTGGACAATAAAGGACAAGATATGTTGATACCACCTCGTCTGAAAGGAATTCTTAGTACTACCATTATAGAATTTTTCAACCGTCGGATTCTCTATTGTAGAGATAGTACTTAGGTAAACAAGAGATTTAGTTTAAACATCTGTTCAGTAAGCACTAAACAAATGTTTAACTAAATTTATTGTTCACCTAAGTAATATCTCTACAATAGAGAATCTGACAGTTGAAAAATTCTATATTGGTAGTACTAAGAATTCTTTTCAGATGAGGTGGTATCAAAATATCTTAGTTTTCTGAAGAAACCAATCAAAAGAAGTTTTATCAATTAATGATTACTTAATTTTACAGACAGTAATGGAACAAATTAATAAGTACACACAGTGTTATATTTAAAGTTACAAATTTATTGCAAATCATTGTGAACATACAAGTGTTGTAGGTGGGGATTTTAATGAAGCACAGGACATTTACAGTAATTAACAAAGCAAAAATATCATACAAAGATAACAAAACAATAAGATAATTTTTAAAACTATAGATTTTCCGTGACTTTCGATAGGGATAAGGGACTAAGATGAAAACATAAATTGAAAAGTCCTTTTAAATGTATTCTACAGAGATAAAAACTCAAGTTCAAGTTCTTAAATTTTTCTTAAAATAAACATTAAATTTTCACAGTTGAATTCATTAATTGAAAGAGAGAGTTCATAGCTCATAATTAAATGGAATTAATCAATTATCCTTTGTATAATGGCATAAATAAATCAGTAATTGCTTTTAATGTTCATTTAAGCAGAATCATCAGCATCTCCAATGATCAAATTATCAAAAAATAGACACCCCTTTACAAAAAAAAACAAAAACTAAAATTCAACTAATGGAATTTCATAAAAAACATTTGGTATTTATTGACTACTGAATGAAATTGCAATTTTAAAAGAAAAAATGTTAACTTTGAAATATAAGTTGAGCAATCAAAAGTCATGGGCTACCTCTAGTTAAAAATAAATACATTGTCTTATAGTCAAATCCAATATACAGCTACTAATAAATTTATAAAAAGGATATGAAAAGTATTGTATATATTCATGTAAGACAGTGATTCTCAACCACCATGTCACACTAGTGTACTGTGAAATATTGTCATGGCATATATGTGTGTGTGTGTGTGTGTGTGTGTGTGTGTGAACATTGAAGTCAACACTCGGAGGAGACAGACTGTTTCATGCTAAATTAATTCATCGTAGCCTGATGATTGCGTTTAACATGAAACAGTCTGTCACCTTTGAGTATTGACTTCAATGTTCACTTTTATATTTATATATGCTCTATTTCTGATATTGAGCACTTTATTCCATAAATATAGCATACCTTAAAATTATATATATATATCTCCAGGTAAAAAGAGAACAAATGGAGTATAATTCCACTGTACTTAACATTTAATTTAAAAGAGGGCTCAATACAGAGTAAAGCTAAATATTATTTATTTTAGAATATTAAAACATGTTAAAAAAAATCACTACATAATGGTAATTACATTTCAACATTACAAATGTGTCTCCTCCGGTGATGTTAAACAATGAGTGTTCACCAGTAGTTTAACATCGCCCAAGGAGACACATTTGTTGTGTTGAAATATAACTGCCATTATGTAGCGATTCTTAACGTTTTAATATCCTAAAATATTAGGTGTGTACAAGTAGTAATGGTACAGCATTAGTATGCAAATAGATGATTAAACTTCTTTTTCAAATAATTCTTTTACACTATTCTTCAATTATTATTTTAAATACTTCATTTTGATATTCATTTTTTAAAAAGTATTATTTTAACTTTTTAAAATTTTTTTCATATAACTGTATTCAACATTCTTTGTTTAATTCAAAATTTATGATTTGATTTTATCATATTTAAATGTATACCATTTAAAAATTTTGTTAAGTGTGTTGATATTTTCATTTGCTTCTAGGCATGCTGTTGCTTAAAAAGGTTGAGAAATACTGATGCAAGATATTTTATTGTATTTATTCAAGCTTCAATTATTGCATAAATACTGTTTATCCTTCCATTTCAAAAAGAAAAAAAAATTATACTAACTGTATTGTCTAGAGATAAAAAGTTTTTTGAAATTAACGAGCTTATAACATGCAAAAACATGTTTGGTCTTCTACTGCAGATTAGGATCTTTTCAGAATTCTTGGTTAGGCTACGTTTTTATTTTTTGCCATAATTTCATTTATGATTTTTCTAACAATATTCAATATTTAAAATTTCATTTTTAACCAGTTAGCTATATGTGAATTTATGTTTATTAATACTGAGAGTATAAAAAGTGTACTTAACAATATATGTGTTGACTTTATTTTAACTCTAAAAGAATAAAGAAAAAGTCTAGTGGATGTAATATTAATTTTAAACAACCTGTTCTCAATAGGGAGACAATATTACTATGAATTTTTTCTTTTAGAATATTGTAAATTTGTAATAGTTATAAAAGATCATTCTTGGCTATATAAAAAAAAAAAAAAAATTTAATTTATAAATATTTTAATACTTTTTGATTAAGAAAAAAAATCTGATTCCTAAGTGTGACAGAGTCAAGAGATTTCAACAGGCAATTTTAAGTGGAATTTTTCCTATCACAGTGATTAATGGTTACACAAAAACCAACTCCTGACATTCCCAATGACAGGGAGTAATAGTTTGCATATTTTAATGAAATAAAATCCTAAAGGATTAAAACAAACATTCAATTTAAAGAATTACAATACAAAGACAATAAAAACCATGGAGGAAGAAAAAAAAAGATATGACTATTTTATTAGACTGTTTTGTTGTAAAAATGGTTCTTATAATTCTTCAAACACTTTTCTTAAAATCATGTTTCACATAACACATGAATATTTTTCTTGTAATGGTATTTACATGAAGCTTTTTTAAAAACTGGTGAAAAAAATTATGTAGAAATATAATTTAAAAAATATATGCCTAATTTTTTAAAATGTACAAATACTACATAAATGTCAAGCAACCCATTCTTTTTATTGTTAATTGCCCGATACAAATAGTATCATTCAATCATGTTGCTTTAAAAATATCTATTAAAAATTTCAAATTATGAAAGATATGTTGATGTGACTCAATCAAAATAAAAGAATAAAGATAATCTCAATAATTTTGTTAATTTTCCATGCAACTGAAAATTATTGAAAGTATTGGAATATTATTAGCCATTAAAAGTGTTTATTTTTAAAAAAGTTTAACATGAATCCTAAACTTGTTTGTCAGGATTTGCTGTCACAACCAAGGCTTAAAACATCTTCAACATTAAAAAACACTGTCAGAAAATACAAAATATCCACAAGTGATCAAAAATTAAAAAGATCAGATAAAAATTTACTATTGGCAATTTGAAAAGTAAAATTGTATTGTCTAAAATTTGAAAGATGAGTCGTTACCAATCAAAGAATTCTTATGACAACTGTACTCATTCCAAAGAATACTTTGGACACTAGAAGGTTTTGGTCAATACATTCTAATACCTTTTCTATTTTTTATTAAAAAAAATAAGCCTGGTTTTTAAATTTTTTTCCTTCCAAAGAAGATTGCAGAATAAATCAGCTGAAACATTGTTGTAACGCAATAAGCAATACAAAGAATACAATTGTTCAAAGCAACTCTTGGAATAAAAGGAATGTACTTTAAGACTATTTAACAAGTTTGATTATTAATTTGGGAAATGGAAAAAAGAAAAAGAAAACAAGACAACACTCGTGTTGTATTTGAGAAATATTTAATATTATTTAGGTATTTAGCGTTTTGTAGGAAAGATTTTTATTAACTAAACTATTTAATATCTTTTTGTCAAAAATGCAAGTGTGACTCCCTTGCCAAATTATTACTATGGTTAATAAAAATTAAAATTATTTTGATCTTTAATGCAAAATTTAGTAAATTCTTTTTGGAAAAGTCTCTTTATTTTATCAAATAGTGCTAGTGAACTAACATAGGATTTAGAAGTTGCATTTTTTTTTTTTATATATTTTTCTAATAAGATCTTCAGAAAGTACAAGCACCAAATTAAGGGAAATAAGAATTGGAAGTTACCTGAGTTGGTACATCAACTTCCGGAATAGAACCTAAACTCAGTCAACAAGAACGCCTAAAAGCTGCTTTTTCTTTTTTCATTTATAAAAAAAAAATATATTCATGTGCGTTCTTAATCCTCACAATAAAATCTATAAAATTTACTACAAAACTGAATTTGAATAATAAATGAAATGAAGACCATTGCAATTTGAATAGTCACATGTCAATGTTGTCCGTTTTAATTAAAAAGGTTATTGTGTTCAATATTTAAATGCACAAGTTCAATTTTACTTAAGAAATCAATGCCATTTACAAATACAACTTAACAACATAGCATATGTTACAATATGAAAAAAAAATACAACAGATATGGAACACTGCACTTTTCAGTGTTATTCATATTAAGTGGCTTTATTAGACACTAGCTTGACTAAAGATTTTTTTTAAAAATAGTGTTACAAGAACTATGATAGACAATATTTTTAAAGAAATTTACAAATCTGTTTAAAAAAAACCCCAAAACAAACAAAAAACACAGATTAAAGTTATTTTGGTACATAAAATAACTGACTTCCCAAAATTCTGTTTTGTCAATTGAAAATGCAACACACATCTACATACATACAGGAATAAGAGACAAAGCTGGCCCAAAGGGAATTGAAGAAAGCTGTGTTCCAACACCGGCAGTGAAAATGAGCAATGACAAAAAAAAAAAAAAAATTATATATATATATATATATATATATATATATATATATAGTTCCCATGTGTGACATTCAGTAGAGGCTGCTAAAAATATAAGGATGCATTGAAAAAAATGCAGATATTAAGGATACTAATCAGTTCATTTTTTATAATCATGCTGTTTTATTTTTTGTTTTTTAATTTTACAAATTCTGTCCCATAATAGTTGGTACATTTAGTGTATGAAACATGTATCCAAATGTAACAACTATTATGAGACACTGGAGGAGTATTATTTCCCACTAAATTTTAGAGCTATTGTTAGAATTTCATAGCTGTCTGATTGACTATCAAATAGAAATGTTTTTTCTCTAACATAAGCTGAGAACATGAAAATGAGTTTTTCTAAGCAGGCGTCAGGGATTGAACCCATGTATTACAGTTTCTTTTTGCAGAATTTTATCTACAAAAGCATGTCTTAATAGTGGAACTATGTTCAGGATACATTTTGATTATTGTACACTATCAAATCAATCAAATAAATTCTTTATTCATTAGATTAATTATTTTGTAACAATTAACACTTTACAGTAATAGAGGCAATTCGTTTTATCTCTATGTATTCTCTAAAAAAATGTTAATTTGAAATATCAAATAAACTGAATTAAGTCAAAATAAAATGAAAAACTTTTTCAATGATTTATATAAACTTTGGAATTTCCAGCCAAATCTGCACATGAAACTGTTGAAACTAGTTGATTTAAGTATTTGACAATTACATACAGGAGAATAATTTTTGAAAGTGATCTGAAGAATTAGATCTCTTCCAACATCAGCTTGAATCATAGATTCCTAGTCTCTTTAAAGTCTGCTTAATATTTCTACAAAGTATTTCCATTTGGTTCCCCAGTGAAATACTCGTATTAGTCATGTGTGATAATATTGTTATTTATTTAAAACAATTATCACAAAATTAAGAAAGAGTTTCCATGAAATAACATACAAAATGAAATCCTTAATGTCAATTAATATTGATTTTGAAGAGAAAAAAAATACTTTTTCCCCAAATATGAAAATATTTTTGCTTTACAAAATTTATGTAAGTAGATTGAAATATTTCTTTCTTAAAAAGAAAAAAATGATGCTCTTAAATGACAATAAACACTGCAAATAAAATGTAAAATTAATTTTTTATATATTTTTAAGGAATGAAGGAATTTTTTTTATCTGATATTATTTCCTACTACTACAAATTTATTATCTGACATTATTTTTTTGTACATACTCATGCTTGAGCAGATGCCCTATTTTAAAAAAAAATTTTTAAAACAGTGCAAATTACATCTACAAGCCTGCACAAGCTTTGATAAAAAACAAAACAAATAAAAAAAAATAAACAATGTGTCTACTCAAATATGGGCATCCACAAAAAATGTCAGATAATAAATTTATTAACCCCTTACATATATGAATTTCATTTATTTCCTGGTGTCGAAGTTGCTATTGCTTCAAAAATGCATCCCAATTTCAACTTGCAAAATTAAAAAAAATATGTTGACAACTGTCAATATCAATCTCTCAATATTGAATATTTGAATTTTAATTCTTCTGGCAGGACTTGTAAAGGGAAACAAAGATTGAAAATATCATTTTTTTTTTCTCCATTATCAAGATTATATACGACACATTGCCAGCTATAAAGAAAAAAAAAAAAAAAGTGAAAGTTGAGTTGATTGTGGAAAATGCCCAGTACATCCCCACTCTGGGGCCCATGATAACAGGGAAATGTCATCTGTAATATGTGAGCAATGCAGAAATTAAGTTGTAACTGCAGTAAATACAAATTGAATACCAGAACATTTTGATACAGGAGATTAAAAATTGATTAAAAAAACATGGAATGATAGAATCATTTTGGACAAGAAAATAATTAAATTAAAAAAAAATAAAAATGAATGATCATTAAATGTAGGTACCTCCATGAAATTGCTAAAAAAAATCAGCATACCATGATGAAAACATGTTCCAAACGTAATGAAAACAATTTTATTATCAAAATCTTTATTATTAAGAGGAAGGATCAAAGTATTTGTGAATATTTAATTAAATTTTTTACTCTTTTATAGAACATTCAAAATTTTCTTGCATCAGCAGTTGTACTAACTTTTAGCATAGCAAATTCAGCCTCTTTTTTGTGGTGACAGACACATTAATTTGGAAATTCTTACAAAAATCAAATAATTGCCAGGAATTATTCATAAATAAATTATTTTTGAAATTTCCTTTATTAGAAAATTTTGGTAAATTTTTTTTTATGTGTTTCACCTTATTACTTTATGAAAACTTGAGAAAATTCAATGTGATAATTTTTAGTGACTATATTAGTTAAAAGCAGAATATTTTGAAGAATTAAAATCAAATTTTTTTTACAAAATCAGATCCCATCTTACTGAAAATGTGTTCTGAATAAAAAAAACACAATAAAACTAAGACATTATTTAATTAGAGAAGCTTTAAATTGCTTTTATGAATGATATATATTAAAAATTTTCAATGAAAAATGAATTTTTACAAGATTTGTTTTCATTTTTATAATTTTAAATTGAATAATTTATAAAGTTTTTAAATCTTTTAAAATTCAGTTTCAATTTGATAACTCTTAGGAAATATTGTTATTAAGTAAAACTATATTTACTAATCATATATTGTAAAGCTTATCACAATCTGATGACCCTGAATATTTTAAAAAGAATTTCTATTTGGTTTTGTATGTGATATACGTGCAGAATTTCTAAGTATGGATGTTCAAACTTATAAACATTATCATTAGAAAGTCATGTGTTTTAAGGGTCAAACTTTATCTTCTGCTCCACCATACTTAACTATGAACATGTTCGGTGTCATTCAGCTGTCAATAAATAAATTAGCACGTCAGAAAAAACAAGACCCCATTGTTAAGAAATGCTTGTGTACATTTTATGCTATAAGTAAGTAATATTTGTTTCAAATCAGAGTAATTTAACTTTAAATTTGCTAATTTTCCTCAAATAATGTTTCAGAAATATATATCTACTTTTGCAAGATTTTTAAAACCGAGAATTAACTTTTGTCTACAAATGTGTTAATGGACATTTTTTATTGATTTTACAGAAAAAAAATAGTTCCGATCAATATAATTTCTGTTTGAAATACATCACAGAATATTTTGCTTCCTGGAAATAGTAAATTTTAAATTCTTTAGCTTTCAATTAAAGCTAAAATGAAAAATTCAAGAAAGCTTTTTTCATTTTTTGAAAATTCATTTTAAACCTTATGCATATTGAATTAGTGGAGGTACCTAATTAAAAGTATTTCAAATAGCTTTTACTTTATTTTAAGAGCATATGTTCACAGACTAAGAAAAAGTTAATTGTTTAGAGGTAGGGAAAAATACACAATATAAATAACATATAAACACACACATGCACAAATATTGAAAACATACTGTCTATCTTTTAAAATACATTCAGAGTGAATTTTTGAAAGTTTTAAATGAAGGGTCTAATTTTCCATCTTTTAATGAATAGATGGAAGTTTTTTAGTTTTTTCCTTAAGTAAAAAAAATTTAAATTCTAGGTATTCACAAAACATTTAAGTTTCAATTGTCAACATGGAATGATTACATATTTTTCAATTTTGATAAAAGCATTGCTTTATGGAGAGAAAAAAAAACTTAAGAAACAAACAAACAAATTGAATTTTAGTTCTTCAATCAAACAATTTAAAAAATATTTGTACATTTGAGAAGAAAAGAAAAGCAAAGAAAAAATTGTACTATTGTACAAAGCAAAGCATTGTTGAAAATTACTGATTAAAACATTAAAACTACGGAAAATACTAAGTATTAATTGAAATAAAAAAAGATGTATCCGGTTCTTAATAAGACAAATTATTTTAATAAAATAAAAGATGAATACAAATAACTGATATTTATCACAGCCTTTTATCCTTGTTATTTGACAATGCGATCCCGGAGATAATCAATAACAGCTGAGCTTCCTTTTGCTATAATTGCAGGACGAGGAGTTCGGAAAGGATTCCCTTCCAATTGCAAACAACTGTAAAAGAGAGACATTTTTGATTTGAAATGATAAAAATTAGTATTTATTTTTTTAAAAGATGAAAAGTATTTTTAAAAGATGAAAATTATTTTATATTAAATAAAAATACCAAAAACATACTTATTAAAATGATTTTGTAGAAAAATATTAGTAATAAAAATTCCATTAGAACTTTCTTAAAATAATTCTTTGAATTTTGCATCGAATTAAAAATATATTTCATTTTTCATAACAATTTTAAAAATTAAAATGTCAGCCAGATTTATAATTCCTATAAATATTAATCAGATTAAGATACAATTTTCATTTACAGAATTCAAAAATGTGAATAAATGTGAATTCTTTCATTCATTTTTATCAAAATAAAATATAGTAATAATTTTTTTAATGTAATTAAAACTTTAACCAATATAATTACTTGAATCCATGAACAGTTTTAGTTTAGATACGTTTTCACATTTCTTACTGAAATTTATTGAAAGCAATGCAGTCAAGGACTTGTATCTGTTATTTGGTTCATAAGGAGTTTTTCTTTTTAAAAACTTTGAAATCTTTTCTTTCTGAAATAAAGGTTTATGATAACACATAACATATCAGTGTGTATCAAGAAACCTGGAAAATAATCTGCCAAACGTATTGAACTTAAAAATGAATGCGTAGAATAAAGCCCAGAAATGCATGATCATCAGTTCTGATGCTTTATAAAAACAAGATAGAAGAGTGCCCTGAAAAACTTTAAGAAACCGAATTAATGAAAGATGTCAGAACATTCAGTCAGTTAAATGCTATACATGATACACACTTGGGCGATCATGTCTCTTGATTCATGACTGACTAGGAAGACGGCTGCTGTTTCTTTCTGCAGTAGCCTGGTTACCAACCAAGTCTATAGAATCCAGTGTCCTGTTATTCAACCCATAGCTGGTGGGGGGAAGTGATAGATTCATACCTATCCCAAGGGTATTTGCATGTAAGTGAATGTGACAAACCTGACTGGAATTTGAACTTGGCTCTTCGATTTCTCATTCAGTTAGCCATTACACCACCCGCACATTAAGACTTTACATAAGCTTAGAAAACAAATACACAGAAGCCCTAAAAAATGAAAATACTTTCAATATATATTAATGCAATTTCAAGAGATTTTCTTACTGTGAAGATCTTTTTCACATCAAAGCAAAAATTGATTTTCATGTTTATTTTTAAGGAATTCATTGCAATTAATATCTAGTTGCATGCTATGAATGGGAGGTGCATGTTGCTTATATAGAGATGTGTTAAAGATTATTAGAAAAACAATGTGTCTAAACTTTCAAGATAAATCAGAAGTTACAGGCAACCGGACGTCTAGCTAGTGATGAGCTGTGATACAGTGAAACAGTCTGTCTGTGGATGACTATATATATATATATATATATATATATATAAAACAGCAATTTCCTTAATAAAAACAACAATACCTGTAATGCAAAATAGACTGGAGAAACTTGGACAAACATCAGTCATAAACATACAATGATAATATAATATTAAATAACTATAATATTGCCACTCGTATGATGGTGATTTAATGATTTGGCCTCTGCTATTTCTACTAAATCGCATGCCATGAAGGCATTGAGCCCACAAGAGCCATCTTGTCCCTCCAGTTCACATGGTCTTGGAAGAGCATCAGAAAATCTGCCAGCACCAGATTGATGTCCTGGCAGATAACATCCTTCCAGTGGCTGTGGTCTGGCATTAGGCTGTATCCACTTTGCAGATGGTGGGTTGAACTAGTAGATGACTCTTTTCGGGTGGTCAACCAGTCATCGCAGGACATGGCCAAGCCAGTAAACACAGTGCTGAGTGATGGTATAGAAGAGATGCTCAGCTGGCTGGTGTTCTGGTGAATGGTGTGTGTGCGTGTATATATATATATATATATATATATATATATATATATATATTATATATATATATATATATATCTATCTGGCTTACACATTATAAATGTTGATATAAATGATTTTTCAAAATAAACTTTGCTTTGTAACAACATTTGTTTAAATTTACCATTCTGGTAAGAAACTTAATAAAAAAAATAAAAAATAAAAAAAAATACACAAACTGACAAACAATTGTAATGTTCATTTTCTTGAAATGTATCATCCTTTACTTTATTTTGTCTTCTAATTTCTCTGCAAGCAGCAACTTTGTCAATCTCTCTTCTATTTGAACATTTTTGTGCTTTAAAATAACAGACATTGGATTTTATATACTTTCCCCACACATAACATTAAATAGGAATTAGTCAAACACATCAAGGAGATCATTAATAATGAAAAGAAAATCATATGCATTGTTTTAAGGTATTTTTCAATGGACAATAACAATAAGATTTTTACTCCCTTAAACTAAACTTGATAATATAACAGAACAAATGAATGCTATTTTTACGAAGTATAATCATTGTTAAAGCATCTAAACATGAGATAAATTCTAAGAGTTTGGTATCACGGAAAGGCTTAGAAGACATTGATTAATTTCCCTTTAGAATTGAAATTATGAAGGAACTGTCCATAGTTGATATCATGTCTATTTAAGCTTTAAAGTGACTTCAGTCACTATCAAGAATCAAAATCCATTTTATTAGAATTCTCTGATGACTTTGTACTGCAAATTTTAAATAGAATACTTTAGTTGTTTTTAAGCTTTCAAATGTATTCAATGTCATATGTGCATGTTATTTTGAATTAAAATGTTTGTGAATGCGGTGTCATATGCTTTCTAAATATTTAGCTCATTAATTACCCACTATACTAATAAGAATTCAGTATTAATTACAGGTTTCTAAATAAATTCTGGTATTAATTATATGTTTCTATCTATAATCTATTAAGGCTCACCATTCTAATAATGGGTTAAATACATTATATATTGTGTGTTCTTAAATTATAAGTGATTTTATTGGTGATTTTTTAAATTTAATATGAATAGCTTCTAAAAGTTGTAATTTTTTTCTGTTTGTACTATTAACTATTCTTGCATCCTCAACAAGGACCTGTCTTACATCATTGTAATTAATGTGTCGCTGTGTTGCACTTCAGCTGGACATATGACAAGTGAGTCTACAAGAAAAGGTTGTAATTGTAGGTCTTAAGAGGTTTTTTAGTATTATTTTCAGAGATACAATTTCTAGTACAGCAATTGAATTTGTAAATAAATTTGTCTTATAAAGATTTGAATGTTTTCAAGCTTTATTATTGACTATAAAATTAAGTCTTAAACTTTTTAAGATAAATAATGAATCATAGATATTTGCTATTATAGAAACTTGAGAAAATAAGTTAAAATGTACTCACACCAACTTGGGTATAAGAGCCAATTCTGGGGGCACATGAACAATGTTGTTGTTTTGCAAGTTGAGGGTCGACAACAAAGGCATATGTTGCAAACGTTCAACATCAACTTCCTCAATTCTGTTGCCATTCACGAAAAGGATCTCCAGTTTTTGCAGCTCATAAACAACAGAAGGGATCACAGGAAACCTACAACCAAAGAGGAAAATTTTAATTATTACGATAAATATAATAGTTTCTATGATACATAAATTATTTGAACTACAAAAGAAATGCATAACTTTACCGATATAACTTATTTTTTTTTAGAAATATTTAAACATTAACTAGCAGTAATATTGAACATAAGAAAATTAATTATTCATTAATTATAAAAATAGGCAAAATCATAAATGTTATATTAAGCGTTTGGCAGTGAAAGGAATAATGAGGATTAGATTATTGTTGGCATGTCATACAGAGATATTGAAGGGGGTGAGTGGAATGTGTGTTTCCGTGGCCGATCGTCAGGATGGTGGTCAGGTGTAAGGGTAGTGCTGAGTGTTGACCTAATTATTGTGTGGATTTAGTGTGAGGTTGCGGGGTATGGTTGGTGCCCATGTTGGTTGATCAAGGTCACAGTGGAGGGTAGTACATCATACAGATATGTCAAAGCTAGGTGAAATGTCAGTTTCAGTGGGCGACCGTCAAGATAGCGATCAGGTGTAAGCGTAGCACTGGGAGTTGGCCTATTTCTTGTGCTGGCCTGGCCTGGCCAAGGTCACAGATATGTTAGGTGCATGTTGGTGGGTCAAGTAGGTTACATGCTTGCAGAATTGGAGTTGTTTCCTTGTGGAGTTAGAGTCACTTGTTTTGCAGAGTTGGAGTCGCTTGGTTGTGGAGTTAGTCATTTGTTTTGTGGAATCAGATTTTGCTGTTTGCAGAGTTGGATTTGCCGAGAGGACAGTGTTGGTGACAAGGAAGGCTAGTAGCTTCGTGTTGTCAATGTGGAGATGTTATCAAGTCAGTATTGCTGAGGTGACATTGTGCTGAAGTTGAGATGTTATCATGTATTTACTGTTGTGACAGTGTTGTCAACAATGAAGGCATGTAGCTGGGTGGAGTTGAAGTTGCGATGTTATCATATCAGTATTTGCTGAGGTGACAGCATCACTGACGATAAAGGCTTGTAGTTGGGTGGTGTCAAAGCTGGATAGTTGGCCACTTGTGGCTGGTGTTTGCCGAGGTGACACGATCAAGATGTTATCAACATAAAACTGGAGAGTCAAGGTGGTTAGTCAAGTCTAGGAGTGGTATCAATCGTGATGGTCATGGTGGCAGTAACAGCAGCACCCTGTGTAACGGATGGTGGCATGCTGGGCTGCAACTCTGTTGTCAAGATGTCATGGTGCTGGTTGCAGCAGCAACAGCTGTGCCCTGTGTGATGGCCAGTGGCCTTGCAGAGCTGCAACTGCTGGTGTTGTTCTTAGAGACAAGCTTTTAAGTGAGTCTGGTAGTCCCCAGGGGCATCTTTCTCTCCCTGGCAGGAATGTTGGCCATTTCCAGAGCTTGCTTCGTAGGCCAGATATGTTGCGTGGAGCCTAATGTGCAGAAAATGGCTTTTGTTATTTCGTTCTTTGCCTTCATGGCATTTACATCTGGCCAGCGTGCAGAATGAATCAGAAAGAGATCTAATTTCAACAGAGTATAACATAAACGATATTATATTCTAGAAGAATCCTTAATCTTCCAAATATTATTCTGATAACTGAATCCTTTCTTTGTATTCTTGCTGAGGTTAACAATCTTTCAGCTTGTTGTGGAATGTTTGGGTAAATATTTAGTCACCATTTTGTTGCAGGAATCAACACTTTGGAGCCTAAATATTTGCAGACTCCTGGAAAACTTTATCCTACAAACAATATTGGCTAACTCAATGTGAGTCCAATTAAAAAATGTTGACACAAAACAAGAAAATATAAGACAAACAACAGTCCATGTATTAACAAAGGAGTTACATGTGATGAAAAGGAAAAAAAAATGTAACTAGCTATAAGAATGTGTGTGTGTGTGTTTGCAACAAGCATGCATGAGAGAGTACAAAAGTCAAGGGAGAAAACCATTAAAATGAATGTGCTTTTTACCAACATGTGACTACTTCTGAAGGCCAAAGCTGTAAAAAGAGGCTGGGAAGCAAAAGGCATGCTTTTTTATAAGCTTAAAGAGCAGCCCCTAGCTACAATTTTTTTTTTTTAGCAAAGTTCAGTGGGATAACCCACAAGCTGATCCAGTCTTTGTCATTTTTTTGGTTTATTGCATGAGGAAAAAAAAATGGTGACAGAAAAATAATTATTAATATATGAATTGGTATAATTCAACACACAATGAACACCAAGTACTCAAATTATATCTGGAAGACTTCCCAACAGCGTTTTCTATCATCGTTTGATTGAGCTACCCCCACCCACCAATGTTGCCCCTCACTTCACAGAATACCCTTAACATGGGCTAAAGAATGGATCAGCTTAAATGTTGTATTAAGAACAAGTACAGAAAGAAGGGGTTAAAAAATATTTGATATGTGCATATAGTATATACCAAATAGAAAATTAAGTTTCAATATTCTTATAAAATTCCCATAATAAATTAAAGATACTGGGGATTTATCTTAATAACAGTGAAAATAATTACTTACTGATTATGTGAAAGATTTATTTCTCTCAAGTTAACAATTTTAGACAATTCTTCAGGGAGGTCTGACAAGCAGTTATTTCTGAAAAAAGATTTAATGCAAAATTCAATAAACATCATAAAATCAAATCAAATGGATGAATTAGTTTTGTTTTACAATCTTCCATCCTTTTTCTTATTGTATTTCTTAAGCTCAAAACCCTATGAGTCAGATGAAGAGTTCAAATTGTATACCATATATGTTTCCTAATATTCCAAATGTATATTTTCATACCCATGTTTAAGTAAACACCCTGTTATATAATGTATTCAAACAGTAGACAACAAACCTTGACTAAAGTAAAATCTAAATGCTATAAATAATGTAATATTTATGAATTTGATTTGACTGATTTGTTTTCTATGGCTTATCAACCCATTGCAGGTTATTTAAAGCCAGAAAATATTTTTAGATTGTTAAAATTTTAGTTTTTTTTTTTGTTTTTTTTTTAGATAATGGTATAGTGATACAAGTCTTACTAATTAACCCATAGCTGGGAAGGAGAAGATATGGATTCACACCTTTCCCAAAAGTATTTGTGCATAAGTGAATATAATGAACCAAACAGAAATGGGATTTTGGCACTTTAATTAACAATTCCAAGCTGTTACCCATTATATCACTTGCACATCCAAGCTTACAGCACCTGGTATTCCCAAACAGTCACCCATCTAGGTACTGACCAGGCTCAACATTGCTTAATTTTGGTGATCATATAGGAACCAATGTTTTAATGTGATGTGGCCATAAGCCAATATTTATGAAAGATTTTAATGAAAATTTCTATAAATTCCTGAAAAATACATTCTACATTATTTCTTACCGTATGTCCAGGTAAAGAAGTTTGGTGTATTTGCCAATTTCAGGCGGAAGGGTGGTTAATTTGTTAAATCCCATGTGGATTTCAGTAAGTGACTCAGCCAGCTTTAGCATTCTGTGAAAAGAAAAAAATTTTTTTTAAAAATAAATTCACACATTTCTGGGTTAAATAGAAATTTAGGTATACTTTATGATTACAGTTCTCACAAAAAGCCAGCTTTAAACCTTTTACAACCCTAATTGTGGCTAACAATTGACCCCAAATTACTAGATTCCCTCAGTAATATAACACATGCACTCCCACGTACCGGTCCAATTTCATATCTAGTAAAAGGACACAAGCAGGTTTTAAAATTCAGATTTTTAACATCTTTTTTCATCATTCTCTTTGGTCAAAAGGCCAAATCTACAACAAGTATTAGTCTCTGTATCTATATTATTATTTTTGTCGTTTTTTTATCTCTAGAATTTCTTTCATCAGCATATTACATCTATTTTTTTTTGTTTTTTCTTTTAAATCAGTATCACCCCCAAGCAGAGCAGTAAAAGCCACTAAAGCACAAGTGCTTACAGGTTGTGGTAGAATTAGGAACAGAAACATTAATAATGAGTGGAAAGAGAAAAGAGTAATCAGGAGGACAGTAGATAGTGAGTGACATTGCAGTTAATTTTTTGCAAATTAAAGTTGGCTGGAAAGCATAGAGTCAGAAGGGAGTTTCACAAGTGAGAAGTGCAAGAAAAGAAACTGTTAGCATAGAACTTACAGCTACCTCTAACCAGCTTAACTGTAAATTGATGAGATCATGATGCTAGTCTAGTACTGCACTTAAATTTATGAAATCTAGGTACCATAGCGAAGAGCTCATCCAAACAATTATCATGAAAGTATTTGTAGAAAAGGCAGAGAGAGGCAACCTTACAGTGGTGGGTAAGTGACTGAAGCCAAGTTGCCAGATAAGGAATAATAATATTGCTGATTTTTCTTTGGCTATCAACGAGCTCTAGGTAAATAGCAGGGGTACCTAACCATATGTGGCAGCAATATTCTAAGCATGGAGGAATGGTAATCTTATAGATATGTAAGATGGATTCTGAAGTGAAAAATTCTTGTACAACACAGTGAACTAACTTTCTTGGCAGCTGACTTAACAATGGATTCAATATAGTTTTCACTTCATGTCACCTGAGAAGGTGCAATGAGTCACTTTCCTAGAGGTTAGCATCAGCCATGCTGATGGAAGGCAGAGCGGGGTCTGTCAGATGATTAATGGAGAGAAGCTTAGTTTTGGAGGTATTAAAAGCCATCTTTTGCCCTAGTTAATGACGGACTGGACTTTGTTTTGGACATTGACAGCTATTTTGACCTCGTCAGACTGATCAGCCTTACTATTGAGACAGGAATAGATGGTTGGGTCATCAGTGTAGATGCCAAGTTGAGAGCTGATGTCAACGTGAAGGTCATTAATCTAAATTAAAAACAAAGTAGGACCAAGGATGGAGCCCTGGGGTTCATCCACGTTAGTATAAAAGGATGTAGATGAGTGGCCACTCAGGATAACTTTCATTTCGTAATTTGATAGGAAAGACTGGATCTGTTCAAAGATGTGTCTGGAGACATCATAACTTTTCAGCTTGTGGAGAAAACCTGTATGCCAAATTCTGTCAAAGGCTTTCGAGATGTTCAAAGCTACAGCCCGGGCTTCAGCATTTTTATCTAGAGCATGATAGACTCTTTGTGTAATTATTGTCAGTACATCAGCAGTTGACTTGCAGAAGCCATATTGCTTGTCTGAGAAAAAGCCCTAAGTATACAGAGACAATCTTTTTATATGTACAAGTCAGTCCTTGTCAAATTAGTAAGAGTCTGACCGTCACCAACACAGATTTTTTTTCAAATTTGGTACATTTATAGAGCTTCATGATAGAAATTGAATTATACCTATTTTATATCTCTAGGTCAAAGGAATCCCAAGATATGAACCTTTGACCTTTGCCAAAAATGGAAATTTTGGCAAATAGTCAAAGTTTAAATAGCAATATCTTAGTTGTTTTTTCACCTACAAATCTAAATTATATACCATTTTAAAGTACTTGGATAGATCTAAAAGGTGATCTATTTATTTTTTCATTTAAAGGTCAAATAAGATAATTTGATTGTATCCTTAAATATTGACCTTTAATTTCTCAAAAAATGTATTTTTAATTTTTTTAAAAATTTGACAACAAATTTGTCTGCTTTATGGTAAGATATGTACAAAAACCTTAATGGACTTTTGATTTAAAAGGGTTTTACTGAGTTGGGCCAAATTCAAAATGGCAGATTTTGGTATTTTCCACTATATGTTAACATTTTTATATCTCCCAATATGGTCAAGTTGTATATCTTTAGAAAGCTCTTTGAATGCTGATTAATATTCACATGAGAACTATGATCATCAAATCAACAGGATTTGTGTTATTTGTGGTTAAATGTTGACCAATTTGGTGAAAAATAAACAAACTTACTTTTGGTTTTGTTTAAATTTTTATTATACAACAAATACATGTTTATATGAAAAAATGACATAATGAAAATAATTATTTAAAAAAGTGTCATGAATTAATGTTAAGATAACAGAAAATATAAAAATATGCAACAAATCATGTTAATGGCTAACATGTAGTTAAAAAATTAAGCTTTGATCTGAAAAAGTGATACATTGAAATGAATATTTAAACAAAGATTTTTAACATTTACAAAGATTAACAAGCAAACCCATTGCTAAATAAAATTAACAGGATTACCTGAGTTTTCTGAAAGTACTTCAACATCAGCTGAAGACCAGCCACAGCCTTCTAGCATTTTTGTAGATACTGAAAATGAATTGCAACTTCTTGGTGAATCACCAATCGAACGTCAAAAACTTTAAAAACAAACCAGTTATGTGGAATAAAATGTAGGAAAAATTAAAGGAGCAGTATCAAAAATTAAATTATGAACTAAAATTTTTCATGAAAGTGAAATTATTACACAACTAAAAGAAAAATTTTCAGCTTATGAAAAGAGGTCCCAAAACATACAAATTTTGATAATACTTCCAAAAAGCTGGAGTATCCAAAGAATTCAAATGGAATTTGGCACCACAACATACATGGGAAGACAAGCTAAAATACTTGTAAATGAACAAGGAATATTATCTCTACCAAATATACAAAAACGTAGATTCACACAAGAGACAATTGACAAAGTTGTGCCATTTTATAAGAGTGAAGAATTCAACAGAGTGATGCCTGGAAAAGTGACTATAAGACAGTCTTAAAGAATGGTAAAAGAGTTCAGGAACAAAAGTAACCTGAAAGAGGCATACCAATTACTTAAATCAAAGAATCCAAACAGAATTACTTTTTCAAAATTTGCTGAGCTCAGACCAAAGGAATGTATCCTAGCAGGTATTGCTGGAAACACACTGTCTGTGTTTGTACACTACATCAAAATATGAATGATGATTGTGGAGGCTCATCTTGGTACACTGACTCAAGATGAACAATATCATTTAACAGATTACCACCAATGCATAGCTGCTGTTATATGCAATGAAGCAACATCTAACTGCTACTTGGGTGACTGCTCAACTTGTAGCAATTTGATGGAAGATTTTGTTTTATAGATAGAAGAAATTCTAAATAAAAATTTAATATATGATTTTATCTTCAAACTGTAGCTATCAATTGATAAAACCACATTGAAGACTGTATCATAATCTAAAGAAGAATTTATTGAAACTTTTTTGCATAGGCCTTCAAAACCTTGAAAAAGCATGATTTCATTGCCAAAGAACAATCAAAATTGTTGTAATAAGAAAAGTTCTTTGATGAAAGGTGAAGTCATAGTTATTGCAGATTTTGCTGAGAATTATTCATTTACTTTGTAGAATGCAGAACAAGGCTTCTACTGGAATAATTCTCAAGTTACATTACATTCATTTGTCTATTATTAAGAAAGGCAAAGAGCTGGAGCATATTAATGTTGTATTTATATCAGATTGTTTCAAGCATGACACAGTAGCTGTTGATTTGTTCCAAAGAAAACTTATAGAAATACTGAAAAAAATCTTAATTGTAAAATAAAAAAATCTGATCTATTTCTCTGATGGTGCCACTTCACATTATAAAAATTTTATCAATTTGTGCTGACTTTAGTATTGATGCAGAGTGTCACTTTTTGCCACATCTCATGGGAAAGTACCATGTGATGGGTTAGGTGGCACTATTAAGAGATTAGCAACAAAATCAAGCCTGCAGCAACCATATAATAAACAAATAGTGACACTTGTTTGATTATGCAAGAAAAAAATAGTTCAGGCATAAATATTTTGTATTCCTTGACAAATGAAGCAGAAATCTTAAAATAGATTAAAAATGCCTCAACAATTCCAGGAAGTCAAACATTACATAGTTTTATTCCTGTGTCTCAGGAAGAGGTAAAAGTAAAAACAGTGTCAACTCAGGATGAAAGAAAAGTAGTTAAAATTATAAAACGGTACTATATAGAGCTTGAAAACATTAAGGGATTTGTTACAGCAATCTATGAAAAGAATTGGAGGTTAGGGTGTGTGCTTAAAAATATCCTGATAATGAAGAGGTAAAAATTGACATTTTTACAACTGAAGAGCTCTTTTCCATTTTTCTGATAACCATTACATGCAGGTATACTCATTTTAAATTATTCTGATATTTTTAGTTTAGTTGATCCAGTAACTGACACTGGAAAAACTTATAAACTTTCGAAAATTGAGATGGAAAAGTTTAAAATATTTTAGAAAAGAGAATTTCTTGAAATAACCTGAAATAAAAGATACAATCAAGGTTGGTCATCACAAAAAATTTGAGTGAAAAAGTGGTTTGCATATCCAAATTTTTCTTTTCTATTTAAACAGGTATTTGAACAAGGAAAATAAGTCTGCTTGTTAATATCTTTGTAAATGTTAGGAATCTTTTTTTAAATATTCATTTTAATGTTTCACTTTTTCAGATCAAAACTAAATACTTTAAATATATATAAAAATAATGAAAATTTGATTGTTTCGTGCATGTAGTGTACCATGTCAAATGTCAACAAAAATTTGTTAGCCATTGACATGATTTGTTGCATATTTCCATATTGTTTTATGGTATCTAAACATTAATTCATGACACTTTTTAAATAATTGTTTTATAAAAATCTATTTGTTGCATAATAAAAATGTAAACAAAACCAAAAATATGGTTGTTTATTTTCCACCAAATTGGGCAACATTTAACCACAAATAACACAAATCCTGTTGATTTGATGATCATAGTTCTTATGTGAATATTAATCAGCATTCAAAGAGCTATCTAAAAATATATAACTTGACCATATTGGGAGATATAAAAATGTTAGCAAATGCCAAACTCCACCATTTTGAATTTGGCCCAACTCAGTAAAACCCTTGTAAATCAAAAGTCCATTGAAGATTTTGTACATATCTTACCATAAAGCAGACAAATTTGTTGTCAAATTTTAAAAAAAATTAAAGATACATTTTTTGAGAAATTAAAGGTCAAAGTTTAAGGACAAGAACAAATGACCTTATTTGACCTTTAAAAAAAAAAAATAGATCACCTTTTAGATCTATCCAAGTATTTTAAAATGGTATAAGATTTATAAATGAAAAACAACCAAGATATTGATATTTAAACTTTATGACTATTTTCCAAAATTCCCCTTTTGAGTACAGGTCAAAGGCTCATATCTCGAGAACCCTTTGACCTGGAGATTTAAAAAAGCCACAATTTAATTTCTATCATGAAGCTCTATACATGTATCAGATTTGAAAAAAAAAAATTGTGTTGGTGATTGTCAGACCCTTGTTGATTTGACACGGAATGACTCGTAGAAAAAAACAACTAAAAAGTTGTAAATTAAAGAAAATATGTTTTTTTTATGAAAGTATTTATTTATATTTTTTTTATATATATGTAATTTGATATTTCAGATCGACCTCGATCTTTCATCAGAAATAACTGTTTTTAGGTTTGTTTACATTATATATATATATATATATATATACACACACACACATATTTTATAAGTTTATATATATATACACACACACACACACACACACACACAGACATCTGGGTTACAATATGTGCATGCAAGTTTGTAGTAGATATTCTCATAAAATTTTCAGTCATCTTGTCACGTAATAATTCCTATGGAATTGCATCATTTAAACTTGAGTCTCAGACAACGATAAAAGAGATGTGTGTAAAGAGCTGTCATCAAATAGAGATGTATACATGTCTGAAATGGAACGGATTATAACTTTTAAGAAGTTTGATGGTCATTTTTAGAGAACTGCTGCACATGTTGGATGTGATGTGCCAGTATTACTTCAGTTTTGGGTGATAGTGGTCAGATGAACATTCTTTCACTTGTAGACCAGGTTCCTTATTTTGGAATGTGTCTGTAGTGATTTGTACACATGAAGATTTACTGTAATCCATATACCTTATCTGTACTTTTAATCTTGAGTAAATTACAACACATAGTCAGGGTGTTGCAATTTTATTTTTCATCAGCATGTGTGCATGGCCAAGTGGTTAGAACATTCGCTTTTGTACAATGAGACCCAGATTCAAATCTCATCATGGTCGATTTGTCAGGAAGGTGTTATCAGTTTGGGGGAGGTGATCCCAGCATATGGCACCTTTGGAAAGTGTCTGAAAACCTATACCATGGGTTGACCCAAGCCTTGTAAGTGAAATTGGGTAGACGGAACTCTTTGGGGAGCTGTCAATGATTGTGCTAGCACAATCTCACAAGTCATTGTGGCTGAGCGTTTGAGCGTGCTAGCCTTGTTCAGACTGTTGATCACACTAGATAATATGCTCTCTCCCAGAAACTGTACCTAAGGTCCGCTCAGTATAGATGCAGTATAAACCACAGGTGGGATCTGTGGGTGTTGAACAAACACAAATATGCCTGAGCAGGTGTCTGCAACAGGGATTGGCTAGCCACTCTAGTAGATGGGCATACATTTATTTATTTTTTTATGTATGTATAAATACATACACAGGTCTATCTAGAACATAACCAAATATTTTGAATATCTTATGAATCATTTATATGGTCTTGATATTATTTGAGAGCCAATCAAAGAGAACTTGACTGCACATACATTGACAGACATGATTAATTAATTTTAAAAAATTGCCATTGAAATGCTATGGATGAAAGATGACATTGCTTTGAAAAATGTAAGAGTTTTTGGGATAAGTGTGTGGGGTCCCAAGTGTAGTATTTTAAAGGGAATAAATGTACTATTGTTTTAGGTAAGCTACTTTTTTCCATTTATTTTTCCTTGTTAGTATTAAATGGTTGAATACTTTCTAGACAGAATTTGTAAATAAAATTCATATGTTGGCAAGCAAGCTTTTCATTGACAAGTATGAATTGAACAATGACAAATATGAAACTTTAGGCATTTTTCTAAATAAAGAATCTGCAATTTTTATTGTACAAAAATACATTCACTATCATATTTATTTCCTCCATTTACAAAATTTGATGGAATATAGATTAAAATTAAATATAAACTAGATTTCTATTGCAAAGCCATCATTAATCTGAAGAAGTTTATTTTAATTTCATCAGATTAATGTTAGCTTTGAAATTTTTCATATAGGAATGTGCATTGATAAGCATTCAGAGCAACAATGTGTTTTTGTAATGCAAGGATTTTTTTAAGCTTCCTCATAAAACAAAGCAGAAAACTTAATCCTGAAATATATTTTAATAGAGTAATTAGTAGAAATAATAGCTTTGTCTATCACAATGATATAACAGAATACAAATATAAAAACTCACTGTGAAGGCAATGTTGTGTAGCAGTTCTTCCCAAGATTCACAGTATTCACACCATTATTGACAGCAAATTCCCAGACATGATCTGGTAAAATGGCAGAAGTCTGTTTGTTGCTAAAGACGAGAAAAAAAAATTAGTTTCCACGTGAACAATATTGATAATTGTTCATTTTATTTGCAAATCAAGGCAAATAAATAGATATTATTCATAATTTAAAAGTAATTTTTTCATGAGTTATTAAAAAGGAAGAAGTACAATTATATTGCTGATTGAATAAAAGCAAGAGTACGAGTAGTATCTCCTGATCTGCGAAAGATATCTTCCAAGACCTCTAAGTGAAGGATTGTAACTGGATAATAATGAACTTTTTCCTTTTGTCCATACATAACTATGATAAACTTTAACTTGTAAATTACACACAATAATAAATAATGAAATAGTACAATTATAACAATAAAATGAATGTTTTTCTCAAGAACTTTTTCACTTAAAAGTATGTACCTCCACTAATTTTTGATACCTCAGGTTTAAAATGAATTTTTATAAATGAAAAAGCTTTCTTGAGGCTTTCATTTTAGCTTTAATTGAAAGCTAAAGGATCAAATTTACTATTTCCTGCAAGCAAAATACTCTGGTGTATTTCAAACAGAAATTATATTGATTAGAATGGTGTGTTTTTTTGTTTTTTTTCTAAAATAGCTGATTAGTGCCCTTTTTTAGTTGTCTTTCATGACAATGTAATTCTCTGTATTAAAAATTTTTCTAAAAGTGAAATATATTTTTCTGAAACTTTATTTGAGGAATATTAGTTGATTTAAAGTATAATTAATCTGATTAGAAAAAATATTTACTTGAAGTTGAAAATAACAGAGAAATAGATTTTTAAAACAAACAGTAACAGTGATTAAATGCTTGTCAAGGCTTGTAAATCACTTGACAATTGCTTCTGAAGGTGTTGACAAATTTATTGTTGTTCTATAAAGACTTTATCTGTTAAAACATGAAGGATGAACACTTTATTATCATTTTTTAAGTACTTAGTAATCTTAAAAATGTTGGAAATATTCTCCAGCATCTAATTTTAGTAATGTTGACTTTAAATTTATTATCATGACCGATCATATTTTCTGATAATATTGTGTATGGTCACGTTTATACACATAAAAAAAAATAAAAAATAAAAATTAAAAAAAAAAAAATCTTGATGCATGATGATTTGCATTAAGCTTTTCAATTTTCACTTAGTAAATATAGTCTTCACTTAATAACCTAATAAAGAGGAAGTTTTGAAGAGTTTTTTTTAAAGATTTTTGAAACTTTATAAATTACTATAATAAAAAAAAACAAAAACAATTCCTGTAAAAATTAAAAAAAAAAAAAATTTTTTTCTACAGATTATGATGTCCTTAACATATATTTATCTATAAAAGCAATTAAAAGTTTATCTAATTAAATAATGTCATCGTTTTATTGCAGTTTTTATTTTATGATTCAGAGCAGATTTTTGGGAGCCGAGTAACAGTTTGAAAAAAAAAATTGATGATTTATATTCTCCAAGGAGTACTGCGTTTAACTAATAAAACAAATTTGGAGAATGGAATTTAATTTCTCCAAATTTCATGAAATTAAGTAAGTAGGGAGTAATAGATGTAAAAAAAAAAAACAATATTTTCACTAAGATTTTCAAAAAAATAATAATTTCAAGAATAAATTCATTCATTTGTGAATAAATCCTGAAAATTTCATTAAATTCTGACAATTATTCTATTTTTGAAAGATTTTCCAAATCAATGTGTTATTTTGTTACTGTTGATGCATAAAAAAAAATTTAAACAAAATTTCAAACATGTTAGAAAGGAGTAAAAAATTTGAAAAAAATAATTAAGAAATACTTTGGTCTTTCCTCTTAATAATAGCATAAACATTTTAATGATAAAACTTTGTTTTTATTAAGTTTAGAGCCATTTTTCATCATGCTATGCTGTTTTTTTAGTGAGAAAGTGGATGTACCTACTTAAAAGAAGCACTTTACAGATAACCTAATTTAACAGCATCACTATTTTTGTGCCTTGGAACCATTATTAAATAAAACTTAGAATCTTTTTTTTCTGGGCATTTCTATAGAAATAATAATAATAATAAAAATTGAAAATAAATAAAACATTAATGCCTCTAATGCGATAAGAGATTTGTTTAACAGTTACATTACACAATTTCTTATCTGGAATTCTGAAAACTGAAAATTAATTCAGAGTTCATCTGTCCAACAAAATTTGTTTGATTCTCAAACCTGATCTGATATTATTAATTCTTTTTAGTCACTTGTGTCTCAATGCTTGTAAGTGACAATGAACAACAGAAGTAGCAGTGCTTGACATTATTCATAAGTTAGCATTGCTCAAGAAGCCTGATCATGATGTATCTGTGCAGTTTGTTAGGAAAGAGTAGGATGTTAGAATCACCACAATATATAACGCAAAAGGAACAAAGATATATATTGTTAAAATTTGACAATGATGACTAAAAAAATAATGAAACACAGGAAAACTTTACATAGAACAAAAAATGAAAAATCTAGTTTGATTGCTCATCAAGTAGGTTAGACAAAGAAATGAACATAGGTCACCATATATAGATGTATAGGTGTTTATATTAGTTTAAGCCTATTTATGTTTGAAGTTTCATTTACGGAAATAAAAAACAGGGTTCTCACAGATCTGTGGAAAAAAAAATTCCAGGACTGACTATGTTAAGAAGTTTCAAGGACTGAAACTGATGCTCTCTCTCTCTCTCTCTCTCACACACACACACTGAATGGTCATCAATTTCAAAAACACAAACTTTGTGATTTATCTTTTAATAAATTCATGTCACATGGATCAGATGAAAGAAGTGAAGAAATCAAAGTGTTGAAGGCTAAAACACAACTGGATGCAGACCTGGTTATGTTACACATTTTGTGTAACATTCTACAGTGTAGAGTTCTACTAGACTTGAAAATTTTGAATTACACACTTTAATTCTTACTGCTACACATGGTTTGTGAATGTCACAAAAATTCTTGACAGCAGCACATTTCTGATGAAGTTTAATATAATGGTTTTAATGAACAGAACTACAAATAGAAATTTTCACAAAAAGATTGCACATTACACAGAACACAATGATGTTAACATTTTTTTTCAGTTCATCTAGTCTAGCATTCAGCTCCTCTTCCAATTTTGATATCTCTATGGACTTGCCCTTTGCAGATCTTCAAATGGCATTGGACTTTGAGATAAGTGTGAAGTTCTGAGTTTGCTCAGCTTTCTCCAGATAACTGCCAGCTGACTTGAACAAATCTTGTATGCAATTTTCAAGCTTGTGTTTTTTAGTCTTCAGTTCTTCAATTTCCATAAGTATGGATTTCCGTTTTTGTTCAGTTGCCTCTTCCTGCTTTTTTTTCTTCCCAGTTTCAAGGTATTGGTTGTATACTGTTCTGGCATTAGAAGCACCGCAGAGAAGAGCCTTAGTCATAGGAACATTCCCAACACCTTCAACTGTGACTAAATAGTCAGTGATAATGTGCTGTGCAACCAGAGTCTGCCGTTTCATATTGTCAGTGAAAATTTCCTTATTGACTGAGACACCTCTCTCCACTGAGGCCTGTCCATGAGAGAGTACCAGCAATCTGCAAATAACTTTCCACATTTTTTTTATATTCTTTGTTGTTAGACAAAGTGTAGAACAAAGTGTCCAGACAGTCTTCATGCTTGCTGAAATTCTTGAAAGCAATATTTCCAGAAGCCTCCTCCTTGAACTCTTTGTACTGACTGATGATGTCATCACAATCAGACTTGCTGGGTTGTTTTCTGTCCATCATGTGGGAAAGACATCTTTTAAGACTGTCTTCTTTGGCAGATTTCTTTTACAAATGGATCCAGTGTCCAGCCATGCAAGTGGCTGAACACTGAATCCATTCAAGAAGGCAATTCTGCATGCAAACAGATTTTTTGTTGACACATTTCCTTTTCTGGATAAATTTTGCATAGCCCTATCTGCCAGAAATCCACACTTGATCTTTGCAGCATCTTTATGCATGTTTGGGTTTGACAAAATTCTTACAAATTCATTCAGTTTGAAAAATGTAATTATCTTTTTAGTGTGCGCTTCCTTTACAAATCTTAACAGTTTCATGATCATGCTAAAAAGATCATCTGCAAGGAAAGGAAGCAATGGCTTATCGCTCTGATATTTTATCAGAAACGGATCAATGTTTTTTGAAATAAATACAAAAATTTAGATTTTCACTGGGAATAAAACACCATTCATGTTTTACACCACAGAGAAGGACTTGATTTGGGGACATTTTCTGTGTTTTTTTTTTAATTAAGTTCTTGAATTTGATGATATCTGGCCAAATGTCTACGAGTAGTTCACATGTTTGTATATGTTCTTGCCATCTATGGCAGAAATACAAAAGTAAAGGAACGGTTGCCATAGTGAACTTTTAGTATAAAGCCAAGCATTAAGCGCCAAATAAGTTTTAATATAAGTACCTCCACTTTTTCAATGAAAAAAAAAAAACAGTACAAAGCTTGGCCTCTTGAAAATTTGGGCTTTACTAATGACTATTTCTAAAATATACTGCATGTACATATTAGTATTAAAAAAAAAATTCATCATTCTAAAATACATCAGGTCCCAATTTTTTTTCAGGTAAGATATAGTATACTTTATAAGATGCAAGGTTCATAGTACAATATTTATGACTGGTGTCAATATTTCTATTATGAATATTTACACTGAGTGGGGTAAACAAAAACAAACACCTGTCCTGGGTATGATGATAAACTACGTCCAACAGCAAGACCTCTGATCAGGAAGTTTTGAGGAGCATGGGTTAGGGTTAGGTTTTCAGGTAAGATATAGTATACTTTATAAGATGCAAGGTTCACTTACCTGTATGTTAAAGTTTTGAAATGACAGACATCATGTGGCTGAATACTATTAATATCTTCCACAACAGCAGGGACAGCAGCTGCTGCAGCACTCATTTTGCTTTTACTCCTCACTGGGGACTCAGTGACATTATTTGAGGGTGGTTCTTGGATACGGGACCGAAGAAATTTCATCAATTCTGTAGTTCCTCTCTAAAAGAATCAAGCAACAAAAACATGTTATTATATACACTACCATTTTCTTAAAAAGTAAATAAAATGATAAAAAAAAAAACATGAGTTTTTTTTATAAAAAAATCTCATGTTTTTTTTTATACCTTACATAATTTTGAGAAGATTGATTATCATTTCAGGAGTTGTTCAAACTACAGATTTCATTCTTTTTGTTGCGTCTGTAGTTACAATATTTTTATCATTGAATGCCACAGTTTTCTTCAGGTGCACAATTAGTATGACAAGACTTAGTCGAGGAAACTAGAAAATAGTAGTCAAAATCAAACAATGCAAATTGTACACCTGAAGACGACTACAATGCATCGGTCAAAATATTGTGGCAACATAAAAAAGCAAATAAAAGAATATCAATAAATCAATAGTCTGAACTTTAATTAAAAAATCCAGACTATTGTTCTGTGGAATTAAGTAACTATGTAACACCATTCATCAGGGTATGTCAAAGCAAATGATGAACAGTGTATCTGCAAAACTTGAAGTTGGTAGAGAAGTCTTTTGAACTTTTATTTATCTATTAACTACTTTTGATCTTTTTATTTTAATAATGACCACTTTGTTTTTTAAAAATCTTTTAAAAAGTTAGGAAAGTAATTTGTTTTTAATGAAACTTGTATAAAAGGGGGATTGCTGCTCAAATACACAATTATTAAATTACATGACCTGGAAGCCACAAGGAAAGTAAGTCCTCTAACAAAACATGTAAAAAAGACAGATTGCTGCCCAAATACACAATTACATCATATATATATATATATATATATATATATATATATATATATATATATATATATATATATATGATGAAAATGTGGAAAAGTCAAAGCAAAATCCGAATATGTGAGTTGTGAGTTTACTGTTTTTATTTTGTTTTCGTTTTTGTTATTCTGTCGACGTCAGACGTTTCGGTCAAATAGACCTTCTTCAGGACATGGTTAATGGAGACATATTTATATTAGATTTAAGTTAGATGAAGAGACGATATATACAGGACTGGTCAGAAACAGAAAAACTGAAATTCTAAAGTCAGAGTATTCTTCTTTTGGAGTCGGATATGCTGGCAGCGCGTGGGCGGCGCTACGAAAACCTGCTCACAGGGAAAAGATTGTATCCTAAGTGGAAGGTGGGGGGGATTTATTTAAAACTATAGCTTATCGGTACCACTAAAACTATCCGTAGTATATTAAATAATACCAGCAGACAGCATATTACATCCGATGCTTGCGTCTATCAGGTGCCTTGTAGAGACTGCAACTTGAGTTATGTAGGCGAGACAGGTAGATCATTGAAATCTCGCATTTCCGAACATAAACGTGATATTCGCCTCGGTAATCTAAGCAGTGCTTTAATTGTACACATAACCAAATCTGATCACAATTTTGATTTTGACTCTGTGAAGATTTTAAAATATATCCACAATAAAAACCTTAGGCAGATTTATTTGGCATGATAGCTACCTCACACACAATAAATACCCGACAAGGTTTCTTTCAGATATCAAGTTGTCTAGCAAGATTAATGCTTGACAAACGTACCGATAAGCTATAGTTTTAAATAAGCCCCCCCACCTTCCACTTAGGACACAATCTCTTCCCTGGGAGCAGGTTTTCGTAGCGCCGCCCACGCGACGCCAGCGTATCCGACTCCAAGAAAGAATACTCTGACTTTAGAATTTCAGTTTTTCTGTTTCTGACCAGTCCTGTATATATCGTCTCTTCATCTAACTTAAATCTAATATAAATATGTCTCCATTAACCATGTCCTGAAGAAGGTCTATTTGACGAAACGTCTGACGTCGACAGAATAACAAAAACAAAATAAAAACAGTAAACTCACATATTCGGATTTTGCTTTGTCTTTTCCACATTTTCATCATACCGTCGGATCTACATCCACACATTTGCTTACATATATATATATATATACACACACAAACATGCACTCAAACAAATGTGGTTATACATTGCATGCACAAAGTGTTACCTACAATTTCAAGGTAATTGAATAGTTTATTCACAAATTGAATGTAATATGAATTTCTGCTTGAAATCTTATAAAGTAAGGTTGGTTGATCTTACAGCATGTCAATCCTTGTCAAATTTTATATTGGGCACTCATTGAGGATTGAACTCATTAGTCAGTAGCCATAGTCAACCAGACTAGCCTTGTTAACCATTACCCCATGCCAAAGCACCTGAAATTTTTGAAAAACTATTGGGATCACTAACTGCTCAAAGCGACTATTTCAAAGCAGGATTTTAAAGAAATAGGTATTTAAGTAGCATTTCATATACACATTCAACATTGTTCTTTTATATATTTTTCTGTCTACAGTGTTCTTTGAGATTTTTCTCAATTTTCTGTTTATTTTTAGATGAGACTCAAAGAAGTTACATTGTAATTATGACCAACAGCATTTTTATTTTAAATAATCCAATTTATTATTTATCTCATTTAATAAACAAATTTAGAAAGCAAGAATAATGCAATAACAAATTTAGAAAGAACAATCAAAATTAATGTCAAAATTGAAATAAAATTAATTACTCTCATGATGTCACGACGGATATTCCGGATCGGGTTACCATCAAACTGTAAGTGTCTAAGATTCTCCATTAGACCAATTTCATTTGGTAAGCTAAAAATAAAAGATGTTTGATCTTAAAAAGATGGACAAGAAATGCTGAAAAAATTTTTTTTACAGGGGAACTTTGGCTTGACTACCATATACTGAGCACACAACAAAGCAGTAGTAGGAAGATTACCTATTACTGGGTAAACAAAGTACTCAAAGAATTTGTGCTGAGGAAACTTAGGCTAGGTACTCCCAAAATAATAGTTGATTGGTACAACTTTACTCAGGAAGTCTATGTAAAAATTATAGAATTGTTTCATGTAAAAAAGAAAAATTAGATTTGATAAGGATATACCTATGCTGTGTAATCCAAAAGAAACTTTTTATCATGACAAGTGATTCTTAAAAAGATTAAAATTAGTAGAGATACCAAATGTTTTGTTATTTCTTCAAATGAAAAACTTTATTTGATGATGATAATTGATAGCCTAAAATTATCAATTAAGGAGGAATTTGAAATAATTGAATATTAAAACTGATTGAACATTGCTAAGTTTCATTATACAATAAAATTAAATTCTTGACAGTATGAAAAAAAGGTTGTCTATTTTCATTTTCTACTGCAATTATTATCTATCAGCGGGATTAAAAGATTCTTTTTCAAGATATATCACAAGGATGTGCTGGGTTGCATCATCACTGATGTTAATAATGGGTTCATTGATAATTTCAAGTTTTTCAAAATTATGCCATCTTGCCTTGCCATTGATGATCAGTGCATCTCTAAAGCAAGCTACATCTAGATAAAAATAACTTTGCTCATATTTTTTTATTTAACATCTTTTCCTGGTAGCAAATACAACTGAGAAGAATAGACTATTAAATAAGCTGATTTCACAATATTATGTCATATCCTTTGCTTGGTAACAATGATTAAATAACTGAATTTTCTGTGAGTCTCAGAAAGTTCATCATGAAAAACCCAACTTTTCTGTGTAGTTTGTTACTTTGATAATTGGGTTTATAAAATTTTTTTTAAAAAGTATCCTGTTAAAATTTATATATATATATATATATATATTACTAAAAAATAAAAAAAAATATATATATATATATATATATATATATATATTACTAAAAAATAAAAAAGGAAATTAAAATAAGATTTAAAAAAAAAATTTAAATAGAAAGTCAATTAAATTTTGACAATATTAATATTAGACATGTGTAAAAGTTACCTTTTTTTAAAATTTAATAAATTAATTTAAGAAATGTATTAATTTTTAATTAATAATAACAAGCACATATATCTATTAATCATGAAATTATTTTGCTTGATTTTCTGTGACCATGGGCCAATTTTCTACAAGTTTTCAAATTCTGTCTTGATAAAATGTCAAAGTTGACAATGAAACTTTGAGCATTAAAAACATCTTTAAATTTTGAACCAGATAAGTAATGCTGTATTGATCAAAACAAATGATAATTTGATAAAATCAAGTTTGGTTAATGATCTATGTAAGGAAAACTTTCTCATGCCAAATCCATTGTGCTTTGGAGGGGGATAAAGAAACATTGTCCTGCAGCAGTAGGACTTACCAGCTCTTTTGTCTTGTAAATGACAATTTTTCTTTTCAATATTGCAGCAATCAAATTTTGAAAGTGTTGACTTACACTTTACAGTAACAGTTTCACCAAGCCATAATACAACATGCCTTTCACATATCACCAAATACATTTTCCCCAGAATTTGCTATTGCAGCCTGTTTTGGATTCACCCATGATTTTCAACACATCAGATTATTATAATGAACCCACTCTCTATAACTTTCAGTGAAGGAAAAAAAAAAAAAAATTCATGTAAAATTCATTTTCTAGCTTTTTGAAACTTCCCTTTATTTTGCAAATATGTTACAATAGTTGAGTGATTGAGACAAAAATCTTTAGTCAATTCCAATGTTGATTGATTGGGGTAATCATCTGAAAGATTTGGCAAGTCATCACTGCATGGTTTGCCATCAAAGTTCACCTTTGTTGAAAGCATTAATTGCTGTGAATGGTTTGAAAAAACCATTCACAGCAATTAATGCTTTCAACCAAACCATTTCCAGTCTTCATCAATCATCTTCTTCACCTCTGATCTGTCTTGCCCAATTGGAAAAAGATAACATGCAGTGTCACACAGATATTTATCGTTTTCTCTTTCTCTCAACACAGAGTATATGAAAAATACCTAATACCTAATTTCTAACTGTGTATTCAGATTCTAGTTTAAAAATAAAGATGCTGTTGGGGACTTTTACATACCCAGTATTAGTGAAATTATAGGAAAAAATAGTAACTTTTAATAGTGATTTGTTTTATTGGAACTCAAATTCAATATAGACATGTCATAATTTTTGTAATATTTGGTTTGAAAAAATACAAGATTATTATTGAAATATTTATTCAGATTATCCTCATGTTTGTTGGGTTTATCCCAATATTTCAGCTAATGTGCTATTCAAATTTATTTCAGACCAGCTTTAGCAAATTTTAAATGGAATACTAAGGGGACTGGATAAAATATTGTCCTCTTCCTCTTCATTTTGTTTGGTGTCCTCCTCTCTCCTCTCTCTTCAAGTGGAACTCGTACATACAATCCACTGCTAAGGAAGCAGGTAAAACAGCTAGTGTTCCCTGTACTGATCCAATCAGTACCCGACTCCTCCTCCTCCTCCTATCCTCTACCTTTACAAGAGCCTGATCGTGGAGTACTAGTGTCATATTTGGGCGAGAGCTGCCCAGACCTCACCCTCGAGTCCAAAAGCGCCGCTCTGAGCTCTTGTGGGTGACAAATTATTCTTCACCCTTCAATCTCTCTTCCACAGGTGGTATGTGGCAAGTCTCTCGCTGCTCTACCACTACTTCCATGGAAAGTGCTTGGACAAACTATATTCCCTGGTCCCACCAAGTCAAACCTTCATGGCAAGAATACGCCATGGTAGCAAACCACCCACATTCCCTCCATATTTTATTGGTGAGAAGTAAGTTGCACTCGAGCGGCTTCTTTCTGTGAACCACTGCCCTGTGGAACCAACTCCCAAAATGATGTTTCCCTGATTACTACAATCTTAGTCTGTTCAAGGTTAGGGTTAACTGTTATCTTCCACTCCTATACACACACAAATGACCTCCTACTGTAACCCTCTACCTTGAGTGGCCCCCGGGGCTTGTAAAGGGAGAATCAGACTGTAAAAAAAAAAAAATAACATGCACAACTTCAGGATTGAACTTAGATCTTTCAATTAAGATGAACTATCACAAATTGGTACCTATCTTCAAAACGACATAAAGTGTTAAAACTTTAGTTAAAAAAATGAAAGCCAATGCAAAGAATGAAAACAACAGATGCTGCATATAACATTGTCTATAATGTTTGATCTATGTGCTTAATATTCACTACTGGTTTAAGTGCTTTGTCAAAGGAGTTGATGTTGAAAAAGTAAATATTTGTTGTGCAAAATAAATGCTATTTTTCATTGTTAAGCTCTGGACTTATCAATGTACAGACATCTACATGAGGAAAGTCAGCAAGTACATGAACCAAAACATAACAAAACAAAGACAAGGGAAGGAGAGAAAGTTCTCCGCCTCACCATTTTCATAAAGAGTGTGTATATCTAAAGAAGTGATTGGACAAAACAATGTGAAAACAACAAAAAGAATGAAGTTAATTATCCAAAAATGCTTAGAATGATAAGAGTGATCATTTCAAAATTACAGAACATATTCCAAACATGAAAGTTTCTATAAATGTTTCATTGTATAATGATTCCTCATTTTATTTTAAAGAATATATAAATTATTGATTTTAATAAGTTACTTACTTTTGTAAGCTATTGTTAGTAAGGTCAAGTCTCTGCAGTTTAACCAGAAGAGTTATTTCTTGAGGCACTTCAGTTAGTTTATTATCTCGCAAGTCCAACATTGAAATTTGAGACAAGGGTGCCAAGTGTTCATCATTCAGTTCATTGATCAGATTGTAACCCAAATGTAATTCCTGCAAGACAATTATTTAAAACTAGAACCTCAAAGCCATTTCCAGGGATTAAACACACACACACACACACACACACACACACACACACACAGAGAAAATAAAATAAAATAAAAAATAAGCATATTTTTTTAAATGTCTTTTAAGTAAGATGTTTTTTTGGTTAAAAAATATGAATTGTTACCTTATTTACACATGTTTGATTATTTCTCTTAGCCAGCCTAACTTTGCTGTTGAATCTTAAAATCAAAACACCTAAAATCCAATAGTGTTTTTTCTTAACTAATACAACAGAATCACAACTCTTTAAAATTCAGAGATGAGTTATTTTCATTGTTACACACATTTTATTATTGGTTTATATATATATTTTTTTTTTATCACAGGTTTTTTTTTAGTTGATCTATTCTTCTCTAGGGTTATTAATTTAGGAGGCATGCTCTTTAAATTGCCTTTAAGATAATGAGATGAATATTTTTTTTCCATTATTACACACATAATTAATTTTCATGTTTTTCTTTATATCTTTTGTTATTCATTATCATAACATTTTAGCTTATCTATTCTTCCACAATTAAAGCCTGAAAATTTAGACCCCAGGCTTTTAGACCTTGTCATCCATGAATAATGCCTTAAAGAAGATGAAAAGAATTCAAGACTAAGAAAAATGTGCTGATAATCTCAAAACTAAAAGTATGACTACGAAGATGACATCAACAATACAGTAAGAGGGAAAAGAATAAAAGAAAAATTATAAATTAAAATTTTGCCATATTAGAATAATTTTGACAGCCCAAATAGTTAAGATATCATCCATAAGATGCACGGTGGAGTAATGGATAGTGACTCAGGTTGAGTAATCGGAGAGCTGGGGTCAAATTCCAGTCAAATCCATTACTTACATGCTAATACCCTTGGGAAAGGTATGAATCCTTCTCTTCTCCCCACCCCCAGCTATAGGTAAATAACAGGACAGATCAATGGCAACTGGTCTACCTCAGAAAAAAATCTGCCTCGTCAGTCATGTATTGAAAGATACATGATCACCTAAGCATGTATCATGCATGGCACATAACTGACTGACTGATCATCCATGAAAGATGAGATCAATGTCATAAGATATTCAAACCTCATCCTAAATTACAGCTTCATTCTGAATGCTCAATTTAATTTCACAAAGGAAAGATTTGCTAAAAATATATATGGAGCAGGAATATTTTTTTTAACATTTAAATAATAAAAAAAAAGAAGCTAGTTAAAAGCAAAACATCTTTTCTTTTTATTAGTATTGATAAGCAAAAAAGAGACAGAAATATACTAAATATCACTATTTTGTGTACTTTAAATAAAAATATGAAAAATGTAGCATTGCTCACAAGTGTTAGTTCACAAATCAAACAACATTTGTCTAAGAGAGGTTAATCTTCAGGAACGAGTTCAGCAGTAAGAAAAGAATGGAAAATATAATCACACCAATTTTTATTCAAATGTTGCCTTACCTTTAAGGACTTACAGTTTTCCAGAATTGGTAAAGATATAAGTTTATTCTTCTGTAAATACAATAAATCCAAATTACGAAGATTTCCAATATCTGGGGGCAGCGTGTTGATTTGATTATTTTGAAGATCAAGTACTTTAAGCTCTGGAAAAAAAAAAAAAATCTAAAAAAACATTTATCTGATATTTTTCTTTTTTTTTATACAAACACTAGTATTATTTATTAATCTAGAGTTTTCATTTAAAATTAATCTCTTCTTTCAACCAAAGGCTTAATAGCTACTGCTTCTGTTTTATTTGATTCAAATATGAAGTTAATACATATATGAAGTTCACATCAAGAAGTAAAATTCAGTTCATTTATTTTGTGTAATAGTCCATTTATGAAATTAGTATCATGCTCAAGTGTTAGACCATTATTCAACTTTTCTGAATTTTTATTTTTTAAATCTGTGCTAAAATAAATCTTTATTAATGAATTAGCTTCCAAAATTATAAACTAAGTTTTATGTATTGAATTTAAAATTTGATCAAGAGAGTGAATTTAGTATTGATATTTAATCAGTTTGAAAAGCAATGAGTAATATCAGGTAAAAAACCAAAAAAAAAAACAACTATCTCTCTCTTTCATACAGGGAGGGGTTTGCTGAAAAATCCTAGGCTAAATAAGGTTTCCCACCAAAATTCTAATGTTTGGCCAAATTTTTAATTTTACAGCAATTTTGGCTTGTGTAATAATGTATCTTCTTTTTTTCTTTCAGACAATACCATGTTAGTATCAAGCTACTCTAATCTATGAACGATAGCTGACTTATATTTTGCAATGAAAGTTCGCAGAAGTAAGGAAATTGGTGAATTTCAATGAGGGCAAATAATAGGATGGCATCAGTATGGCAAATCAAATAGAGAAATTGCTAGGTTTTTACAGGTTAATCATCAAACGGTTAATAATATTGTCAAGAAATTTAATGAAGAAGGCCATTGTCGTTCATCAACGTTCATGAAGACCAAGCATTGTGTCTGAGTGAACAAAAAGGCCGCTGAAGGAGGAAGTCATCAGAAACCGTCGTCAGAATGTCAAAGATGTCAACAGCCAGCATGGAAAGGTCGCCATATACAGTGAGGAAGACTTTGAAAGAGCTAGGCTATCAAAGAAGAGTTGCAAGAAAGAAGCCCTTGATTTCAGAGGTTAACAGGAACAGGCATATGGACTGGGCAAGAGAATTCGAGAGCAAAGATTATGAATTTTGGCAGTCTGTAATGTGGACAGATGAAAGTAAATTCTGCCAATATTCAAATTCGAGACAGGTTTATGTTTGGAGAAATCAGAATGAGATTTGAAACACTGAATATCTGCAGACAACCATGAAACATGGAGGGATTGGAGTAATGGTGTGGGGGGGTGCTGTCTGGTCTGGAGGGAAATCTGAGCTGATTCTTGTTCATGAGTGGTTGAATGGTCCAAAATGCTGTCAAATATTAGAGAAAGAAATACTCCCACTATTTGAAACCAATCAGATTGACAAGAATGTCTACCTTTTTCTAGAAAAAGGAGTGCCATGTCATATGAGCAAAGTAGCAAAGGCCTGGAAGGAATCACAAGGAATCGAGTTACTGCGAAGAGTAGCCCAAAGTCCTGACATGAATCGAATAGAGCACGTATGGGAGCACCTTCACCTAAAACTTTGAGAGCATGCAACCAAAATTACGTCAATGGCAACCCTTAAAGAAACATTGCTAAAGGAGTGGCAAAATATGGATCAGACGATTGTTGATAACTTGATCAACTCCATGAAAAATCGAATACAAGCACTGAAACTAGTAAAAGGAGGACCTACTCTATACTAGTTCCAAATACTGTTTATTTATGTTGAGTAGGGATTACGTAATTAAATTTTGAAATTGGATGTAGTTTATTTCTCCTGGCTAAAAACTTTTTTTGGACTACTGTATTGTACCAAGTTTGAGCTCTTTCACATAGAGTGGCAACCAGTCTAAGAAAAAGAAAACTAAATTTCAAACCATGAAGGCAATTCACAAATAACTGAAAGAAATCTGTGATGTGTCATGATCACCTACTTCCTGAAGGGACATGGCATTTAAGGAAATAGAAAAGTAACCAGAAGGAAAGGATTAAATTGGAATGAAAGAAACAGAAAATATATTTATTTATTATCTTATATATAAAGTTCAGTGTATGCATATTTGTTTGTGTGTGTGTCCAAGCAACTCCTCCACTCACACTGGCCTGATTTCAATGATTCATAGCTCATTCAAAAGCCCTAGAAATGTTAGGTGCAGGGAACGATTTTCGTTCAGGTCAGATTCAGGGTTGCCAGATTATGTGAGGTTAAAAATATATATTAATATATTATACTAGCCATTATTGTTGCTTTCATGGTTCAAGGAGAGTAACTTATTTTTCCTTTTGTATCCAAAATTGCAGTGCATGTTTTATTACAAATAGTTAAAAAGCCGCCCTATCAGTCAGTATTTAAGCTAGCTCCTGTGGAGGACTCTTGGTTTGGTCATCATCACAATAGCTAGGGAGGAGTAGATGCGATAGGCATCAATAAATTACAGAAGAACTCAAAATTAGATCACAGTATTTAAGTATTGAATTAATGTTTAAGCTTATCTTTTAAAAGTTCAACGATAATTCTTTTGCTGCCACTTAATTTAAAGACGATTTGATGTACATAGATTCTTATTTTCTGTACAAACAATTATTTTTATTTCATGGGTGACAGAACATGGAACAATTTAAAAGATAAAATTAATATAGGGTAAAGATGGGAAAATAGAAATTAGTTATACATTCAACATTTGAAGAGTTAGAGAAACATAATAGCTAATTAAGTAAAACCTATATTATGGAATCTATATGAATAAATGTGAAATTGGAGCTCAATTCTCCCATGAATTTCGAGATTAAAAAGCCCCAGCTCTACTTTCTAGTAGGTATTTACTTGACTACCCCTCAGAGTTAGGCTGTGACACAAGGTCAGTTTAATGTAGGGAACCTGAGCGCGGACACTCGGGCTAAGGACAAAAATTCCCTGAGCCCCCACAACTGTCGGTTGTGAAGGCTTCAGTGCAAGCAACAATCCCACTCTGGTACAATGAGAGGGTGCAACCTCGGGCATCTACTCCCCAGGGCTGGGTACCTCACAGTGGTATTTTCCTTAGTTGCACCTCTGTCCTCTGACAGAGCCACAACTGAATCGCACTCTGACTGAAGACAGTGATGCAACTGAGCGATGATAAACAAACATGTGAACTCTATAGTAATTTAAGGTGGGGACCCAAGTGTGTATACCTGGGCTAGGAGGAAAAATTATCTCAGCCCCCACAACCATCGGTTACGCTGGCCTCGATGTGAGCACCAATCCCTTTCTCTTGTGCAATGAGAGGGTGCAGCCTCAGGAAGCTGTTCCTCAGGGCTGGGCATCTCTCAGTATAATTTTCCTCAGTTGCAACTCTGTCCTTTGATGGAGTTGGCCCTGAGTGCACTCTGCCCAAGGACAGAGATGCAACTGAGAGATGATAAATAGTGTTACAAACTACTTGAGAGAGAGTAATTTGTATTTACTCAACTCCCATGAGGTCAGGTTGTGACACAAAGTTGGTTTAACGTGGGGAGCCCAAGCGCATATTCCCAGGGCAAGGAACAAAAATTCCCGAGCCCCTGCAACTGTAATTATACTTCATTGTTCTTTTATTCAAGGATTGTATTGATTTTCATATAAAAAACAGTTCTGTTTAAGAATATCATCTTATATAGTGCAGAAAAGTGTTTGAAATTTGCATTTTACTTGGCCTTTAACAAGTTGGCATCTATTTGTAAAACTTTCCTTAACTATAACAGGCCAATTTATGAATGAAATGTTCATTTAAAATTTTGTTTCAAAGATTTCAAGTAGTGAATATATTTTATTTTACAAAGCGATATTACTATTATTAAATATTTAATTGTACTATAATCTAAATTTAGGTTCAAACTTGCACTTAGAATTAAAATTTAAAAATTCCAATTTCAATTTAAAATTGGAGAACACTAGTGGCTAAATACGTTGAAAAGGATTCATACTATGTTTCAAGGGGGATAACTCATTTTTGCCTGGGGTGAAACACTTAAAGGTGATAGCGATAATGAAAACAATGATAGCTAACAACAATAATAAAATAATAATAGGTAATAGTAATATTAATAATATGATAATAATAATAATGATGATACTAACAATATTAATAATGAAATAATAATATTAATAATAATAATAATGGTAATAATAATAATAGTATATGTGGGGTCTGAATGAGAAAATAATTATATAAACCTGGGTCAACCTGTTTGAGCAGTTATTTATTTCTATGTTTGCATGGGGTCATTAATTCACTTCCTTTTGTTTAACAAATTAGGGTTATCTATATGTTTTAGGGTGACAATTTTTTTTAAAGATATAAATTACATTTATTACCTTTTCTTCTGAAAGGCTTGGTTTTTTTGGTTTCTATCACCAATTTTTATTTTCCAGAAAAATTTAGAGAGGGCATTGTTATTACTATACTTAATATTGACTAATGTCATTTGGTGATGGTAAAAACATGATTTCCAATGGTTTTCAGTTGAACCAAAATAGAATTTGACATTGCCATCATGTCTGATACTAGCTCTATAAATTATACCTTTAGTCTGGTGTTAGTTTTGGCACTGCTGCTAAAGAGTGGGTTAAACCATATTATATTGAGTTTACAGTGTTTCAGCTTCTTAATATCTTTTTTGTTTATTTCTAAGTACTCTATGTTCCAGAAATTTAAACCCTATAACGGCCAGTTTATTTATACCTGATCACTGCCTAGTGCATGAAACTCAGTCATACTGTTGGCATAGGGTATTATTAATATATACTTAATAGATCTGTTATATTGCATTGAACACTATTTACACTAAAGGATATATATATATATATATATATATATAGTGTAACCCGGATATAAGAGACCCGGATCTGGTCCCAAATTAGAGCCTGTGTTAATGTATATATAATAGACCAAACCTGGATATGAGACTTTTTTTCCGGTCCCGACAACTCTCTTCTATCCGGGTTACACTGTATGTATGTATGTATATATATATATATATATGAAATCACAAGTCATTGTGACATAGGGTTTGGTACTGGCCTTGTACAAAATGCTGATCATGCCAGATGATGTGCTAAGGCTCGCTCAGCATAGTTACGGCATAAACCACAGGTGGACTCTGAGGGTGTTGAACAAACACAAATGTACCTGAGCATACACTTACAAGAGATTGGCTAGCCACCCTAGCTTACTTGAAAATGAGCAGCCAGTTATTATATATATATAAGGGATGCACTGAAAATTATGCCTCATGGAAAAAGAGCAGAATTTAGAGTTACAAAATGCTATTTTTACAGAAACATGTTGTCCATCTTTCATTGACCCAAACAGGGCTTGTAAATACTCATTATTGCTGTTAATGCTGAAATGCATTAATCACTATTTAACTGTGCTCACATCCACTGTTTGGTCTCTCAAAGTACAGGGCTACAGAGTGATGTTGTTGTAAGAGCATAAAGGGAGGAAGTAAGAACTGCAGATTATGAGAATATTAAGATAGATAATGGTTGACCCGAAACTTGAGCAGGCTAAAGTTGTAGTGGTCAGGGAAACATCCCTTTGGAAGTCAGTTGCACAAAAGGACAGTTCTGGGGAACTTCCTCCTTACCAATCGAATATGAAGAAAATGAGGATGAGTCAACCATGTATGACATGGTGAGTCCTGTGAAGGTCTGAACTGGTTGAACAAAGGAATGTAACTTATCTGAACATTTGTCATGAAAATAGCAATAGAGTAGCAAGAGGTTAGTAACATTTTGACTGTGGAAAATGGGTTGTAGGGTGGAAAATAATTCATCATCCACAAAGCTGTGTAAAAGTTTTTGAATTCTGTCAAGGCTGGAAAGTGAAGATTGGGCAGTTCCAGAAATAATCTATTTGTGGTCTAACTTTTGGCAGGAGGAGTCAGGTACTTTCTGAATTGGTACAGGGAACTGACCATTTTTCTAGCATCTTTTGTGATGGATCATATACACAGGGGTATTGCAGCAAAATCCAGCACTTGACAAAAAGAAAACGAAATAGGCAATAAAAACAAAAGTTGTATATGCAGATACCTGACAGTGTGACAACTAACATTTTTCTCTCTACCCTTTTCCAGGATGGAATATGAGCGCAGAGCAGCGGTAGTAGCTTCTTTTTGCGTCGGGAAGAAGCCTGTGGAAGTGATGGCCTGGTTTGGGTTCAAGAGGACCATGGTCATGGACATTTGGAGGAAGTGGAAAGCATGTGAGAACAAGGACAAGTTTACTGCCAAACGAAGCCCACAACATTCATTCTTCAGCTGTTAGGACTGACGAGTTTGTCGCTGCTGTCAAGGAGACAGTCGACAATGATGGAAGCCAGAGCTACGCCAAGATCGCAGATGACATGGGGTGTCACAAGTCGACGATCTGCCAAACGATCAAGAAGGACATTGGTTACTCCTCCTACCACAAGTCTCACTGCATGCTCATCACGAATGCCTCCAAGTAGTTGAGGAAGGTCAAGGCGGCAGCTTTGTTGAACGAGCTCAAGCACGGGGCCGCTGGGATGCTGAGGTTCTTCTATGATGAAAAGAATTTCATCCAGAACCAGACAAGCAAAAGGTAGAACGACAGGTGGATCTGCAAAGACATTGAGGAGGTTCCCGTCATGAAGCATACAAAGTTTCCCTCCTCCATCATGGTCCTTTGCATCATTTCCAGCATGGGGGACATCATGCCTCTGTTCTTCTTTCAAAAGGCCCTAAGAGTCACTACTGAGATCTACCAGGAGGTGCTGAGGAGTGTGGTGAAGCCCTGGATGGATGAGATCGCCGCCAGACGCCCCTACGTCTGCACACAAGGCCAAGACAACCCAGCCGTGGCTACTCAACAATGTTCCTCACCACTAGTTGCCGGACTTGTGGCCACTCTCCTCACCTGACTTTAACCCCCCTGACTATTTCTTCTGGGGCATGATCGAGGCCAAGACCAACAAGCACACCCACAACACAGTCAACTCTCTGAAGGCTGCCATCGTGAAGGCGTTCGCTGCTATGGACAAGAACATCGTCGTCAAAACGTGCAACTCATTTTGCGCCCATCTTGTGATGGTTGTTGCCGCCTCCGGCAGTTACATTGAAAAATAATGTAGTATGTAACTAACTGTTGCTAAATAAACTGTCGGGTCTCTGCATATACAACTTTTGTTTTTATTGCCTATTTCGTTTTCTTTTTGTCAACTGTCGGATTTTGCTGCAACACCCTGTACAAGTTCTACCTGAGATCTTAAGTGAGTTCAAGTCCTAATAGACGTTCAAGACAATGACCTTCATTGAGAGTACAACTAATCATCAGAACTAAGGTAAATTTAGGGTCTGCTTGGTGATGATGAAATGTTATACAAGTCAGTCTTTCCCTCCTATTGAACTGTTGGGGCTAAGCCAGGGGAGGGATCAGCTGCCAGACTATGGTCATCTAGATTTTTGATGGTGCATCCATCAACCATGATACTGTCTGCATCTAATGTTCATCAGCTAAAAACATCACTGTTTTGTGATGTGTGCCAAAGCATCAAACTGATGTATTTTACAAAATTTACTAATGATCTGCAAATGTTCTTAGGTTTAATATAAATTAAATATATATATTGATTAATATAAAAAGAGGGTAAGGCCAAAACGAGAGCCTACACTAATGGCAGTAGGTAAATTATTCCACACATGGAAAAATTAAATCATACATTTTTACAGTGTTTACATTGTTTGGACTGTTATCCTCATCTCTCTTACCATATTCAATGTTTTGATCATTGTAAACTCTGGCCTTCTTCAGGTGATTCGAATTTCAAACCAAACCCTTTGTTTCATCCACCGTAGTAGATTGTTCTCGTTCCAAGTGCCATGCCTCTTCCGGGTATCTCAGTATCAGTTATCTCCCTTTTAACTCTTCAAGTTTTGTAGCCAGGTATTGAACTCACAACTCTTTGGGTCAAATCACTGGATACAACCAATGCTTTAAAGCACTCAGCAGTGTGTCCTGTATGAGTTTTTGGGACTTATAGGACTTATAAACCTAATGTCTTAGTAATCATTTTTTACCAGAGGTCATATTACAATTTGTTTTTCTCTAGTACTCTGTATTACTGGTTCCCATATTGTATTCATTTCTATGCTTAGCCGACTTGGGAGTTTTTTGTCGCCTAGCATATGCTCTGATTCCTTAAGTTTTCATATTTTTCAGTGATGTTCTCTGTGTATTATTTCAACCTCATCCCACAGAAGGTGGTGATCTTCCATTTTCCTTTGATATGTGGTCAGCCACGCCTGATATTTTTCTATGTTCCCTTGTGTTACAGCTTTACGGTGTTCCTGCAGGCTTCTTTTACATGTCATCTATACTAGGTTAAAAATACACACACAATATATATATAATATATATACACTATATAATATATATACATATATAATATATATATATATATATATATAATATATATACACTATATAATATATATACATATATAATATATATATATATATATATATATAATATATATACACTATATAATATATATACATATATAATATATATATATATATAATATATATACATATATAATATATATATATATATAATATATATACATATATAATATATATATAATATGTATACACTATATAATATATATACATATATAATATATATATATATATATAATATATATACACTATATAATATATATACATATATAATATATATACATATATAATATATATACATATATAATATATATACATATATAATATATATATATATATATATAATATATATACATATATAATATATATACATATATAATATATATATATATATAATATATATACATATATAATATATATACACTATATAATATATATATATATATATATATATAATATATATACACTATATAATATATATATATATATATATATATAATATATATACACTATATAATATATATATATATATATATATATATAATATATATACACTATATAATATATATACATATATAATATATATATATATATATATAATATATATACACACACACACACACACACACACACACACACAGGGTGTACCAAAAAATAGTTTTATAAACCTTGGCGGTGGGTTCCTCACACCAAAACAAGAACAAAAGTCCATTTCAACAGATGTCCACAGATCCTTCATTTTTGAGTTATTGAGTTTAAAGTTTAAAGTAAATACTTTTAAATGTCCAATTCAAAAATACTTTTACAAACTTTAGGTGTTGATTCCTGACACCAAAACAAGGTAGAAATGACCATATAAACATATGGACAAAAAGTCGTTGTTGTATCTCAACACAGCAACTCATAACAACTGTTTGAAATCTCCTCCACTTGCTTCTACACACGCATGTCCCTGTTGGATCCTTTCAAATACTCCCACATAGTGTCAAATGGTTTTGCAGGCTCTCATGGCATGTTGATGAAGTGTCTCTGCATTATTAGTCTCTGCTGCATAAACTAATACAGATAAAAATCCAAAGGATTGAGGTTGGTGGAACGTGCAGGCCATGGAACTGGTCCTCTCCTACCTATCCAACTTTTATGGTAGATGTCAGCCAGTGAATTGTGAACAGTGTGACTAAAATGTGCTGGAGTCCCATCATGTATGAACTACATGCGTCTTTGTATTAGCAGGAGTACATCCTCTAGAAGGTCTGGAAGTGTATTCAAAATAAAGTCCCCGTAGACTGCTCCTGTAAGATGTGCTGAGAGAGTATATAAACCTACCAGTCACCAACAATTCCAGCCCACACATTAATCATAAACTGATGCTGGTGTCTAGCCTGTATTATACTATGGGGATTCTGATCCACCCACAAATGTTGGTCGTGTAAATTTGTTATTCTATCTCTGCCAAATGTTGCCTCATCTGTAAACAAGAGTGAAGGGACAAACAACATATAGGCAGTTTGCGCAATAAGCCATCAGCAAAAATTCTCCTGTGGTGAGTGATCGGAGGGCAAAAGACCCTGCACACACTGAAAATGATACAGATGCAGAAGCTGCTCTTGAAGTACCCTTTCATGCAGTACTATGAGATGTATGATATGCTAGGATCACTTGACATGTGCTGATACATGAATCATATCCGACAGCCTGTAGAATGTGTCCTTCATGGTCAGGTGTATGAGCAGATCTTAGTCTCCCTCGATCCATAGATTATGGTACTGTGGATCCCATCTCAGCAACACAACAATAAACAGCAGCTTTGTTGGATGACTCAGCTACCTTCGGTCAGGAAACATAATCTGATGCAGCCTCACGTCCATTACCATTCCTGTGGCCATATGTAAAAATCATATCTGCCTGTTCACGATATGAATATTCTGCCATTGTTAAATGGAACACTTCTCAGTTAACTCACTGCTACACATTTTAAATGTTGAAGACAGACTAGCCACAAATGTACACGAATAACAAATGTAACCTAGTCTACACAGTATCATCTACTGTAAACTTTCTTTAAATTTAATAACTCAAAAACAAAGGATTTACGGACATGTCTATATGGATTTTGTCCTTGTTTTGGTGTGAGGAATCCGCTCCCAAAGTTTGTAAAAGTATTTTTGATACACCCTGCATACACACACACACACACACAAAATAGTATTAGTATATATACATACGAGCCATTTTTCCTACTTCAGGAGGAAGAGTTGTTAATTGATTTGAAGAAAGATTTAGATTTCTCAATTTCATCAAATTGCCAAAAGTTGGTGGCAAAGTTACAAGGCAATTTTTAGACACATCCTGAAATTAAAAGAATATGATATTTATATATAACAATAAGTATACAGAAGACACAAAAGGTTAAATGTTGGTTCATAAAATATTATGTCCTTTAGCTGTCTACAATTTTATTGTTCTTCACAATCAGAGCTATTTTATTGATTATGAAGTATTTTTCACCCCAGCATTTGTAGATTTGTGACAAATTCATTAAAATGATTCACAAAAATAATATTAGGTAATATTCCATTAATTTTTATAAGTAGAGATATATGAAGATTTAATATTAACTACATAATAATTAAGTCTTAAACATTTCCCTCTGACCAGTAAAAGTAATTATAAACATATTACGTCTATTGTAATAATATTAAAAACAACATGACTTTATATATTTATCTTTTACACAACCTGATCTCTCCTTATTAGTAATGAAATATTCTATTATATTAGCAGAAGGCACTACACCATACTAATTAGTGTTACCATAACAACGGAATATCTTATTTGTAAGTAGAGGAGATCAAGTTGCTAATACATTGATATTTTTTTTTTAATTAGTTTATGATGGATAATTTTTTTACTTTTAATAATTTAAAAAGCAGAATTCTGTTTTACATGTGAGAGTCAATTAATAAGAGTAAAATTATCAACCCAGTCAACAAGGGATTCCCCCACAGATTCTGAGGTTTGTTCATTTGGATAGGACCAAGAACTTTTCAGAATTCCTTTGTATAGATAGAAATCCTAGATTACTCATGCAAACAAAACATAACCAATGCAACTGCAAAATTGCTACAATATTGTCAGATTTGGCATAAGTAAATTAGTAATTATGATCGATTGATTTGATTTTTCCAGCTTATCAATCTTTTGCAGGTTATTTAAAGCTAAAAATATGTTTAGATTGCAACAATTTTTGGAGGAGATAATAAGGATTTACTGATCCAAGTCATACTAATTAACCCATATGTGAGGGCAAGAAGAACTGGATTCATACCTTGTCCAAGGATATTAGCACATAAATGAATATAACAAAGCCAATTGGAATTGGAACTCGACTCAGAGATTTCCAATTCCAAACATTTATCTATTACACCACCTGCATGTCCAAGCTTACGGCACCAGATATTCCCAAACAGTCACCCATCCAGGTACTGACCAGGCTTGATGTTGCTTAACCTCAGTGATCACATGAGAACTTTTGCTTCAGCATGCTATGGCTATAAGCCAAATTAGAATACTAAAAGCAGAAAAAGTAACCAAGGAAACTATTAACTTTAGGTTAATGTTTGTGTTTGTATAAATTGTGTTTTTTTAAAAGAAAAAAAAAGGCACAATGTCAAAGAATATTTTTTCAATCAGTTACTACAAAATATCAGGATTATTATTATTATTAATATCATCATGATAATATTGGCTTGCTGCTCATTTCCAAGTATACTTATCTGCTAGGCTGGCTAGCTAATCCCTGTTGCAGACGCCTACTCGGGTACATTGGTGATGTTCAACATGTACCAGAGCCAACCTGTAGTTTATACTAACTACTTGCCCAAGTGCATATATATATATATATATATATATATATATATATATATATATTATATATATATAGTGTAACCCGGATATAAGAGAGTTGTCGGTACCGGAGACTATGTCTCTTATATCCGGGTTTCTCTTATATCCGGGTTTGGTCTATTATATATACATTAACACAGGCTCTAATTTGGGACCAGAGAAAATTTCTCTTATATCCGGGTTACACTGTATATAATATATATATATATATATATATATATATATACATACATACATACATACATACATACACACACACAGATAAAAAAATCTGTGGGTAAGTAATCCAAGTAGATCCTATAAATATAAAATATTAAAACTGATCCACAAAAGGGAGTTCAATATCATTTTTATTATAGACCAAATAAGTGAATGTATTTAGTAAATGTATTTGCTTTGAGAATTCCAGGGAAAAACTACTTTCTCATAGATGAAATGATCATCTGTATGAGGTAAATTGTTTGGATCTCATTAATTGTAATTCATATATATATTTCAGTTGTATGGATATGTGTTTTTTGCCCTGGGTTTCACACTTTTGTGATCATCAGACAAACTGGTTTATTTTTTTAAATTGGATCTATTTATGGTTGTTTGTGTTTAATTATGTTTGGAATTCCCCATCCTACACCAAACATAATCAAACACAAATAAGCATAAATAGATTCAATTTTAAATAATAATGATGATCGCAAAAGCGTAAAACCCAGGGTCACAAATTCATATCCATACAACTGAATATGTTAGGTTTATCACTGATATTAAGCACTTTCCACCAAGTATTGTGCATATAAAATATATATAAAGATATAAAGACTCTCTTATCATTTTTCGACATATGAAGGTCCAGCAGCTCAGTTTTTAGAACTGAACAGCCAGATTACTCGCATATATGATTTCATTATTGCGATGACAGCTTGTGCAAAACCAAGCACACTTTTTGGAAGAGCTGAATACAGAGAGCTGGTGTAGCACATGCCACAAGGTTCACAAACGGCCCTCCTAATGTTCTGAATTCAGATTTGTTGTTCTCTTGGACCAGTTGCCACCCAAGGCTACACAACCCAATCTGTCCTGCTATTTACCCAGACCATGAAGAGATGGATTCATACCTTTTCCAAGGGTATTTGCACAAGTGAATACAATGAATTTGACTGGAATTTAAACTCTGCTCTCACTACTCCACTGTACCGCCATATTATTGTGTGTATGCGCGTGTGTGTGTGAGAGAGAGAAATAGTATTATTACTATTTCCATTACTGACATATTTTTATATTGTCACATAATATGGCAAAAATGCAAGTGATAAAGCCTAAGACATTGTAACACTTGAAAATGACTTCTAAAATGAATTGTAAATAATAGCAATGGAGATAAAAGATTTGATTAAACTCAAATGTGAGTCATGCTTCATCTAAAAAAAACATCATCCCTTATGAAAAGACAAAGTTAAACATTTATTATAAACTGTACAATATCAGTTAAAGAAAAGAATAGAAAAATTAATCACAACACTTCATTTTGATAACAATTAAACACGCTAATGTTTTTCCAGGCAGGGACTTAATTAAACTTACCAAATCTTCCAAACTGACTAAATCTCCAATTTCATCAGGAAGATCAGATATCTGGTTTATGTCAAGACGAAGGACAGTCAAGTTGGTTAATTCCTTTATTGAACTTGGTAAAGTGGTCAATTGATTCCGGCTGAGAAAATTAAAATCAATAATATAAATATTTACAAACTTTATAACAGTAACTAGTTGTGTTTATACCGAGAGATTACTGAAAAGTTCTTAGCCCAACCAAATTCCCAAAATCTGAACAAACATCAATTTTTTTTGTAGGGGAAGGGTTCCTTAGTCAGGTTAAGAACTTTTCCACATCAACTATGATATCAGAGGTAGGATTTATTAAATATATCAAAGTTGTTTTCCCACTTTTGATATATAGTAACAGAGCAAATATTAAAAGAATAAGAAAGAAATCATAGTTAGAATTTCCATCATAACATAAGAACAGATAAAGAGAATATTCAATTTTACAGTTACACGTCATCTGCATGTCAATTTCTGGCAATAGAAATAAAATTCATAGTAATTATTGTATTTTAACACTAACTGCATCTTTTGAACCTGGTAAATATTTTTTAAGCAATTCATTGTAGTAGTGTTTGGAGATTGTTAAAAAAAGGAATGAAAAAAGACACCCAATCACTTATTTTATGAAAAACATCAATATGTTAGAAATAATTGTACACAAGTTAAATCTGACACAGCATTAAAAAGTTAATTACCTAAGTTCTAGTTTTTGTAAGTCAAGTAACATTCCAATTGTATCTGGCAGCCTTTCCAAGCTATTGTCATGAATCTAGACAAAAAGACAAAAAAAAAAAATCCTGCAGCAAATTTTTAAAATTTACAAAATAATTTTGAAAAAAATTAATAAACCATTTAAAAAAGTAGAATGTCAAACTCCTTCTTAAGTAGGATAGATTTAAACAAATGAAAATGACAGTATTTGAAGTAATGACCACAAGAATGAATTTACACATGTTCAAAAATTTGAAACAATATATATTACAAATGTTAAAAGAGGAAATATAAAAAGCCATCTTTAATTCATTCAAAAAAACTTTAGTAAAAATAGCTAGAAAATAATTTTAAAAAAAACCTTACATCAAGCACTTGCAATGCATGTAGAAGACGGATATCATCGGGCAAAGTTTTCATACAATTGTTGGCCATGATGAGCTTGGTCAAATCTGTTTGATCCCACCATCGTTCATTATTGCCATCAAGAGTAAAATTTCTGGCATCAGGGCATTGCTCGATATTGATATTCAATACAGACTTTGGAACTGTGCAACATAAATTAAAAAAACATTTTAGTAAATCAATAAACAAATTATTTCATACTAAAAACATAAAGCTGGACTAATATTTCATTAGTTCAGATGTGCAAGTAGCCTAATAGTATGCACAATGGAATCTGCAACCAAGTTCAAATTCCATCTGGGACAGTTTGCATTTACTTCACCCTAATATTCCTGGGAAAAGGCATAACTCCACTCCTTCCCATAAGCTATGAGTAATAGTATAGCTGTTAGAGCCTTTTAACTCGGTAAGTCAGTCTAACTTGAGTGTCATGTGTTTGGACTAGCAATCTGAGCTCATAAATTTCACTCACTATTACTGAAACTGCAGTAGCATGATAAAGTATGGTTGTGACTCAATATTCTTGAAGAAAGAAGACAGTAAAAATAAGTAACAATTCTTTTAATCTGGCTTCATTATATACACAGTTATTTATTGAGCAGAATTTAAATAAATGGTAAAGGCACTCATAACACTAGTGAATCGGTCCATAGGACCACTTTGTTAACTATTGCATCATGGTAGGTAGCCATATTTACTAAATTTAGTATGCTACAAGGTCACAACCATGGTGCATCTGTAAAAATTAAACAGACTACATATAAGTAAAAAACAGTTTATCCATCTATACATATTTTTGTATGTAATACTTTTCTATGTAACAAGATGGATAATTCACCCATCTCTATGTATTAAACTCTTCTGATGACAGCAAAAATAGAATTTTCTGACATTTTAAATTTGATGAATGAAAATGTCATAATCTGTTAATTATTTTTAGTTTGAATATAAAGATAGTAATTTTGTCATTGCACTTTACTTATAAAACTTAATTAATTGCTATCAGTTTTTGGTGGTACAGGTAAATAAAAAATATTTTGATATTTCATAAGCTTAGTTTATTCTGATTATGTTACATTAATCTTCCAACCAAGGGAGTAGGGTTTACCCGCTTGCCTTGAAAAATCAACGCTAATATTTTTTTTTTTATCAAAGCTCAAAACACCTATCACTGGCACTAGGTGGGAATAGATAACAAATAACTATCTCTGCCACAAAACTTTTTTTTAAGTGCACAGTATTTATATCTTTATCACCCACTCACACACATTATATTAAAATGTTAACACTCTTAACTACAGATATGTGCTTGTGTATGTGTGTTATAAAAATATATAAGTACAAGAGGGTTCTGATAAGCAATCTATGCAACCTACTTCCTAAAATCTGACTAAACAGCCAAACATTTTTGGAAATGCTTCTTGATCTGGCTAATAACTTTTCTTTTAAGCAAGAAGCTCTTCTGAAAAGGTTTAGTCATTTGGTCAGATGTCAAGGAGGTACTTGGCCAATCAAGAAGGGGTCTCTCTTACAAATTCTAATATTTGATCAGATTCTTCTAAGTGTGTATGTAGTGGCAAATAAAGTTTGTTTATTTTATTAAGAAAAAAAAAGTAAAAAGTAAAAAGTCCTATATTAACTTTATTGAACAACATATTTACTGTTTTGTTCCACTATCTTTCAGGCAACTTCATAATTCTATCTTTCTAGAACTTTTATGTTTCTGAGCAACTATACATTGTGGACATGTAATTAACCATTAGCACTCTAAAGATGATTTATTCCTAAAGCAAAATGTTAGTCCTACAATTGTAGGTGACTCCATTTGCTGAACAAATTTTAAATTTGAATCTCATGGTTGTATTATCATATCCTGCTATAGCAATAGTGAAAATTGAAATTCAGAATGAGGCCACTGTAGTTGAGGAAGCAGAGTCAAAAGTAATACATGTGAATAATGCAGAGTGTTAAAAGGTTAAAAACAACTTATGTCCCCCTGTATCCACGTTTCAATAAACTAGAGAAATAATCTACATGTAATATAGACATTGGGTTTTCTGCAAGTTGTAACTGAATGGAAGAGAGATGGAGAGTATAAAAACATGTGTGTGAACTAGAGAGATTTTTTGGGTGGGTGGGAACATGTTTTTGCTTCTCCCAGTTGAGTGATTATGATGACGATGATGATGACGACAACTATTACTATTAATAATCATCATATTATTATTATTATAAAAATCTTAGATTGTTCCTGCAGCTTTATTTTGAGTGAGATCAGTAACATTGAATTACCTGAACACGTTTGACTTATTTGCACAGGAACAGGTTATGCCTCTCACTCTCAGTCACTAAACCATAAGCTATTTTGGCACTAAAAGAAAGCGGGATAGTCGTGTGGGTCAAACCAAATAGTAATATGGTAAGGTTATTCAGTGGAGACAAAAATATGGTCACATGGTTTAAAAAGATTAAATAAAGATTTTGGCAAAAACTTTCATACTACTATATTTGGAAAGAGACACATTGTCATTAGAGATGGATGAAGAAGACCAATTAAATAGAGAAAAATTGTGACCAGATTAAAAGAGGCATTTACACAAGAAACATTTGTGGTTTATAGGAAGCTGAGAAGAGACAGGTGAACAGGTAAAGAAGTAGATATGTACACTAATGAAACTAGGAAAATGACAGAGAAGGATTTATAGGAGAAGAGTTGGAGAGACTGGTTAAGCTGGCATTTGTTTAGATCACATCTCAGTAGCTCTTCAACAGTTACCCGATATAGAAACTATGAACATGAATGATGTGATAACCTGAGCTAAGGTGCTGACTGTTCATAAAGTGAAAGGCCTCGAGATGGTGCATCCTGTTGGGTGAAGTGATAGAAAGCAATCAGCTATTAGTGGCAAGGAACCAAGAGATAGGTGAACATTTAATGGATCTACTTTGGGTGCTGAGAACCACAAGACTAAAGACTACAATGATCCAAAGCTAGAATGAATTCATTAAAAGGTGTAATCAAGCATGGATCGTAGAGAAAAATAATTCAACCACAGGAAAAAAGGAGTTACTGGATCAATAGCTACTCCTATTCAGTAACTGTGTCCTAACATGCAACATTGTTTACAGTTAAAGTAATGATAGGTGGGGGAGAGAGAGAGAGGAGATCTCCACCAGTGATTCTGGCTGTGATACTATGTTAGTTACATTGGAATTGGTTGATAGGTGGAGTAGAAAAATCAGAAATATGGTGATAAACTGAAATACAATCCCATAGAGTGGTATGGATTGTGATAGAATATGTTGTCAAAGAAAGAGTGATTGAGGTAGCTGTAATTAACACAATTGACAAAGGAATGCAGTTTGTATTGGCCCAATGTGCAGAAAGTATGCTGCCAAGAAAGAGACTCTGAGGATATTGAAACAGAAGAAAGTAGAAATTTAACAACAAAGGACAGAATGTTTTATGTAGAATTTGATGATGAAGAATGGATTGCAGAATAGTTTTGAAAGAAATATACCTCACCACCATGTAGTTGATGAATAAAGTTAGTTGCTATAAGTTGAAAGTGGGTGGGAGAGAGTGAGAGCTAAGTTTGAGAATGATATGAAGAAATGGCTAAAGGAAGGCATTCTAGTAGCAAGGAGAGAGAGAAAAAAAAATGAAAATCAGTGTATTGCCTTTGATGGCAATTGTTCAGCCAGCAAAAGAATAAGGTCAGAGCAGTATTGGATTTCAGAGAACTGAACCATTGCGTGATATGTCACATGGGCAGAGACATAATAGATATATTCAGGGAAACTATTTAAATACGGAGACAGGTGATGGAGACAGATACAATAAATCAATCTATTGACAGTTCCAATCAAATTATGGTTAAACATTATGTAAGTACCAGCTATTAAACTATACAAGTAGAACATCTGACCATAATGGTATTTGAACATAATTCTACACTAAAGATAACAGCAAGAAATGTGTGAGTGGGGGGGGTCACAAATTCAGATGAGTGAAGAGTTAAGTTAGCAAATATTTTCAATATGTAAAATATTAGTTTGGCATTATTCCATTGCCAGTTGGCTCCAAATCACATGTAGTTATATTAAGGGGCAGGCAGATGGAATTAGCTGGAATGACAAATGACAGATGAAAGAACAGTCAGATATTATAAAAAAGGTGAAATCGGATGACCCCATGAGAGAAAGGTGGTCATGCAGCATGATAAAAACAGTATAATGATGGATGTCATTCTTGAGGTAGATGTTGAGGTGGAAAATGCAGGTGAAATAACTTCAGTGATCATATGGGAACCAGTGTTTCAAGTTGATGTGCCCTTAAGCCTGAGAGATTTGTATTCCCAAAGAAAAACAGGGCAAATGTTCTTACTAGGATGTAGAAGACCTAGCTAATGCTGTTGGAGGATTTTGGGAATCATGTTCTATCTTGAGAATAGTGATCTGAGTGAGAGTTGGAGATAAAATTAGCCAACAAAAAGCCTTAACATTTTTCTTTTCTTCTTTCTTTAAGCTATTTTTGGGGAATGGAAAAAGGTGCATTTTATATGTTTCAAATACATAAGATTATCACTAAATATAGTTGTAAACTTTTTACTAAGTGTATTAGGCTCATCCCTGAAATTTGTTAATTGGCTACTATTAAAAGTGGGTAGTTATTATCTACAGCCTGATGAGGATCTATTGATTCACCATAGTTGGGTTAATTGTGGAAATAGTGCTTTGAACCGATTTTATCAAAGGTAACATCCTGTCTTACACTCCCATCATATGGCTGTTTGTACAGGTCTCCATTCAACAAATACACTTCTTTGTGGTAGCGAGTGATAGCAACTGAAAATCTTTTCCAATTGCAACTTGAAATTTTCTCATATCATACAAACTGGATGGCATTGTTTGAATTCTCTCACCACCTTATGGATGGCCTTATTAGTGGCATGCAAGTTCACCATCTTGTCTAGCAAGTTGAAGAAAGAAACAAATAATTAATGCTTTATTTTACAGGTGAAGATGATTAGGACAACACAATTTCAAAATATGATGTAGTATTTAAATAAGGATTTTTTTAATTAACTAATTATATAGTGCTTTGATTCCCATGTCTGCCTGAAAACCATTGAAATATTTTGCCCTTGTCTTCAATGTAAAACGTTTTTGATTGCACCAATATTTAATTTGTGTATAAGTAGGTACTGCCACGGATTCGCGATATGTAAGGTATAAAATGAATTTTGAAAAATGAAAAATCTTTCTTGAAGCTTTTATTTTATTTTTAATTTCAAGCTAATAGATTAAAATTTCCAATAAGCAAAACACTTTGTGACAGAGAGAGAGTCTGGGAAACACACACATTTTTTTTCATTTAAAAAAAAAATGTGTGTGAAAAAAACGGCTGGTCATAACTGACCCTTGGCCCTACTACTTTGCACACGATTATCTAGTTTCGCTACTCTAGATCAGAGCATTTTGTTTACTGATGAGAAATCTGATCTAGGGCAGAATTTGTACAAAATGGAATCTGGGTCATTAGAAGACAATGGAAATGGTCGAAATAATTTTTATCAGTTAAAAATTGAAATAGAGCTTAGTAAGCTATAAGAAACTTTGGAATTCACACGATTTTGGTTGAAGCAACCAGAACCCTTGTGATAATCGTGTGCAAAGTAGTAGGGCCAAGGGTCGGTTATGACCAGCCGTTTTTTTCTATATAAATGCGTAGTTATGCTGAGAAAGTGAGAGATGGAAGAAAATTCTTGGTGAGACTGGAGAAGAGAATTAGCCCGGGCAAGAGACAGTGGAGAGTCGAGTTGGAGAGGAAATGACGTCAGAGATTGGAACAAAGCGTCTGCTAACATGTACTGTTGATATAAGTACCGCTGCTTCTGCTACCATGAATATTACTACTACTGTTACTACTGCTGAGGAGGAACGCCACTATAAACTTTAAGCCCTGCACAGAAATTTTAGCCCTCTATCGCAAGAGTTGTATATCATTCTGAGACGATTTAACAAGTTAATCACAATACCCTCTCACTGCCTAGAATCCAGTGTATGAGTTTTTACGTCAAATACTTTTCTTTTCTGTAACCCATTTCTTTTCTATACTATTCTTTTCTGCTATATAAAAGACATTAACAATTCAAGCATTGAATAGTTGTTTGTCCGGTTTTCTGCAGATATTAATTTTTTTTTTGGTGCATTCTAAATTTCTTAGCACAGACTCTCCAGCCGTGTCTACATCTTCAGTCGACCGCGAATAGATGAACATCACTTCTGCTTTCTGGATCAAACCAATCACAACGTGGGCAGGAAGCAGGATTAAACCAGTGGGCCTGTCGAATGATTAATTCATTTTCTAGCATTTTTTTATTTTGTAAATAATCATGCTCTATTTAAAAAATTGTGCGCAATAATCAAGACAAATGAAGCTTCCCCGCATGATTATTCAGCAGATGTATGTAAACAACGCCAGTTATGTCTGCCTTGCTGTAGCCGCGACGCGAATGGGTTTAATTACATTTTTTCAGTATTCTTTTCAAGTACTAATTTCCTACAATTTTTATAAAAGTAATTGACATAGCATGGAACCGACACGAAATATTAGATTTTCAATCACATTTTTTTTTTATTATTTTAATTTTTCCAAACAGTGGATTTTGTACGTTTTTTCTCCCAAAGTTATTTCCCGTACAACTACTGACGCGCATTTATTTTGTTTTATTTTAAAAAGTATTATAAATGTTAATCTTTTCTTAAGACACATTTTTTACTACGGAGTTTCAGATGTTGAATCAAATATGCCGGGGAAAAATACAATTGCGTATAAATGAAAGAGACTTTTTTTTGTGCGAATCCAAACAGATGACAGATATAAGACATGAGTCATTTTGATTTGTGTTACATAAAGACTAAAAATAGGGAGGCAACAATCGGATTAAGCAAGTGTCTTGTTCTCAGTTAAGAAGAGAACTATTTTTTCTCTATTGCTTTTCTCAGCAAGAACTAAATTTAATAGAAAGTAAATCATCTATAACTATTTTTTTTACAATTTCTCTTTAATATTGCTAAGTTAATTGCTTCAACAAACCAGTTTTTTGCATAATCAGTAAATAAACAGATTTTTTTTACATGCCACGGTTAAAAAAAATACTTGTCAATGTGTGTAAACGGCAAAAAATTTTTCAAAATAAGAACAAATGTACATTATTAATTTCATCGAAACTTTAAAAAAAAAATTAATCTTAGTGAAGTCGATTAGTAAACAAATTTACAAAAAGTAAATAACCACACCCCCTCCTCGCTCAAAATAACCCTTCAAATTCTATTTTTCGATTAAAAAATCAGCGCTTTTCATTCAAGTTTGTAGATGATTTTATAAATATTTTTCTTTATTTTCTTGTTCTTTTTAGCTAGACTGGAATCTAGTCACTAGATTGTTTGTGACTCATTTTTACTTACCGGTTGTCAAGTTTCGTCCAGCAATATTTAAGTGTCCGCTGCTACGAGCATTTTTCAAAAGGGTTGGATGGACCTGAATATCATCAGTTTCCTCGTGAAATGCACTGCTAGGGTTCGCACCAAAGGGCCTCTGAATATTTCTTCCTCGTCCCGGTCTTGACATACTTTATTATTTTTTTTACCCCTAAAAAAAATTATTTTCTTATTTCTTCCACTCTCGTTTAATGCTGCCTGCAATATAATTTTGCTATCTTTTTTTATTTGAGAGTTACTTTTAGCCAAGGGAATTAACTCGTATATCCTATTTTTGTGTTTATGTTTACTTTAGTAGTCTTAAAAAGATAACATCTTGTAAATCCTTAAAATTCTAATAATAAAAAGATTCCGGTACAGTTTTACATGGGAATTGGAATATAAGAGGTATTCGTTCTTCCTACCACAAGACATTTTAAGCACGTTATTTACAAAATACTATAATTTAAAATGTTAATTCTCAAGTTTGGTTAATCTTAACTTAGCTTACTCTTCTCTTCTTAGTTCTTAGGGAGACGATTCTCGTATTTTGAGGAAACTTAACCTCATGAAAAGAAACGTAAATGCTCTCTAGCTAGTCTAATTCTTGTTTATCCCTTAAGAACATACATTTTTTTTCCCGTGATTCAATTTATTTATTTCCTAGAGGTAAAGCAGAAATCAGTTGTCAAAGATTACTTGAGTTGAATGTAAAAAAAATAGTCAGTAAGTAGTCGTACGTAGTGGATACAACTTTTTTTCTTTTATTTTTTACTGTAGACGAGTGACTTCAAGACACTAGTGACTAGTCTCTACAGTAAAATTTAAAAATAAAATTATTTCTTAAAAGAAATAACACTCACCGATGAATAGTTATTTTTTATAATTTTTCAAATACACAATAATTGTGACAGTTTATAAATTAACACTACTAGTAATTTACAAATTGTGTATTTGAATAATAAAAAAAAAAAACTATCGTTGAGAGTTCTTTTTGTTTTTGTTTTTTTAGAAAAATTAATAAAATTTTTTAGATGTAAAAAAAAAAAAAAAAAGTAAACAATTCTCGTAAAAATTTATTATTCTACCGAAAAGGATTTTGACTTCACAAAAAAAGTCCTTATATTATTTATAAAAAACATTATTTAAAAGCTGTTTTCATTAAAAAAACGTCTTAGTTTTTTTTCTTGCATTTTTGTATTTTAAATTCAGAGCTAAAATTGGGGTTTAAGCGGGTCAAAATGTTACACGAAATTTATGATTTATATTCCTCAAAGTCTCCTTTATTTAATTAAAAAATAAAATTAGTTACACACCTAGTTTAAAAGTTTTCATAAAATTAAGTAAGGTGGATATTAGACGTAAAAAAAAAAATTTTTTTTACCATGACTTTCTAAAAGACAAACATTTCTTAAATAAATTCAGTCATTTCGGAATAAGTTCTGAAAGTTTCACTAAATTGGGACAATTATTTGATTTTTACAATAATTTCCAAATTTATGTGTTTTTTAAGTGAAAAAAAGCTAGTGCAAAATATTAGGTAATCTTTGAGCTAAAAAAAAAAAAAGATTTTCAACCACAAATTTAAACGTGCTAAATATGAATAAAAAATTTCAAAAAATACTTTGGTCTCTACTCTTATTAATAACATAAAGTTTTTCGTGATAAAATTTTGTTTTTATTAAGTTTGGGGCCTTTTTTCATCAGGATATGCCACTTTTTTAGCGAAAACTGGGACATCCCTAAAGCGTGTTCCCAGAATATGGGAAACGCTGTATCTGTGAGATGTCACATATTGGCCTAAGTGAAAAAGAGAGAGTTTTATACCTCGCCTCCACACGAGGTAGCGGCCCAAGGCCTGAGTCGAAAAAGAAATTTTACCTCATCTCCACGCGAGATGGCCGCCCGAGGCCTAAGTCGGATAAGAGAAATAGGCGAAAGGTCAACCAGTATTTATACTCGTGGGAGAGAGACCCCTGTTGAAGGATTAAGGAAATGAGGAGGAGCTAACTCCGACAAGGGTGCATAGCTTATAAACTTTCTTTTAACGTTTTGAAAATACAAAATATTCCCGCTATTTTAAAAACAATTTAATGATAAAAATAACAAATACTTATTTAATAAGAAAAATGCAATATTGTTTTTTTGCATATCTTTTTTTACTTTTACAAGTTTCCAGTTTTTACCTTGTGTTTGCGAGAACTATAAACAAATCACAAGGCCAAACACTTCGAAAATGTTGGAATTTGGATCCAGTTACGCATGGCTAATTGTATGTTGCATGCTCAAGAAGAAATCCTAAGAAATTATTATTTGCTGTTAAAAATAGAAAAAAAGAAATTTTCTTAAACATTGTTTACCATGAAGTCTTATAAAAGAAAAGAAAATTAAAGAAATTATTAAACCATGAAGTAGGGTTTTTGTCATTTTGAGATTGCCTTGGAAGGATATATGTACACAAAACATATCCAAATAAATATATTGCAAGTACTGGTGCAAGTTATGCTAATCTTCCAGATGGGCATAGTCAAAGAGGACAAATTGGTTTTCCTACTGATGAAAAGATGATAGCCTATCCATGTCATCAAGAGAGTGGTTAAATTGCATTAACAGCAGAGACATTATCATTTGTTGAAGAGTGTGATATGTCATTGTTTATGGCTAAAACAATTGCTGAAATTGTCTACAGTGACAGGAATGCCACCTTATCTGTCCATTGCAAGTTTGCTTGAAGCAGTGAAGACAATGAAAAGAATTAGTGACCTCAGACTACAGGTGGAAATGTCAATTGTTTGAGAAATGATTAAAAAAAGCAAGTAACACTCATCGATACAGAGTAGTGAACAGTCGTCAGATGAACTCACAAAGGATGGCTCAATGAATACAAATCTTTTGAAGGTGCTTCAAGAAGCAAACATAAAAAAGTCTATGAGAATTAAAGTCTCTGCTGAGCTCATTTGTTCATTTGTTGATCTATATTTGTTTCACAAAGAAAGAGAGAGATTGTTAGAGTGAGTGGAGTTACTCCCTGTGATATGAAGATGTTATAGATGAGATTACCACAAGGGAACAAGACATTATTGAGTTAGAAACATAGACAAAGAAAGGTGTTGCAAGATTAATTAACACAAGTCTCCTCTTCATCAGTGAGGAAATTTTCAACATTCATTGACATATAGGAAGATATTACATAGTAGTTCAGTACTGCTTGTTTCCCTAAATTTAAAATTCATATAACCTATGAATTTTCGTGAAATATTTGAAGGCCGATAATGGGAAAGAAAATATAATTTTCCATAATCTGTCCCAATTTCAGCAATCTGAATAAACATTTTTTCAAGCTATAATATTTATAGCGAATTTATAAAACATTGCTTACAAAATTTAAAACTGTTTGGGAAGTTTTTATTGACCCAATTTCATTTATTATCTTCTGAAATATTTGAACTTTGAACATCTTATAGATATAGACTTTGAATTTGTATTTGTGAAATACAGATTTTAACCTCCAAGACAAAATAAACATATGAAAGTGAGAGAATTGGTGTTATTGTGTGGAATCATTAATGCTAGCAATTGTAGTTTGACAGGAGATCAAATCTGAGTTCAGCATTAACTTTCCTGCTGGTTATATTGAAGTCAGCAAATCATGTACATGGGTCATTAGTAAGGAAAGAAAGAAAGTAAAATAAATAAAACCTTGATGTTAAATGACCCTCCTCCAATTGACTACGGGAAGTTTTTGTCTTATATCAGAACAAATTATGAGGTGGTCAAAACAGAATCTTGTTATAAGTCAATGAACTGGTTGCTGTACTCAGCAACATGGAGCATGTAGAGTAATAATATGAATATGGAACCAGAAACAGAGAGTAAAAACATTTAATGCAACTACTTCATTCTGATGAGTAGTTTTTGAAATTTATTCTCCCCTTTTTGTTGAAATGCATGTTTGGCATCCTTGAAGAGAGTTTCGATACATTCATATGTATCCTGAAATTAACTATTTATCAAAGTAGCTAGTTTAAGTATTATGGTTCTCTCCCAAGTTTGTTCACCTCAAATTATATCCATTGAAGTATAACTAGGATAGAGTTTGTTCCCTCAATCAATACCTCATGTCTATTTAACTATGGTATCCCTACTTTAACTAGATTATACTAATCCTAACATCATCTGTTCCTTTAGATTTTATCCCCCCACCTTTAGTTAGGGGTAGGATGTACTGACCCAAAAAATGTCAGTTTATCAAATTTCTTAGGCCTGTGTTTTGGTTTTGATTTATTTATTTAAAAAAATATTCAGGGTTCTTAACAATAATTAAAAAAGAATTTTTTAAATCCTTTTCTTTTTTGGCACTCCTAAGATAATTTTTTCTAAAAACGGAGCTACTGTTACATATGAAGACACTTTGATATTAATTTTTTCCTTGATTGAAGATGTGTCATCCTCAATCTATTGTACACACTTTAAAAAAATTTCTTATTGTGAAGAAACTTGTTAGTGGTTGTGCAATCTTGTGAAACGGAAAGCCAAGCACAAGACAGAGAGCAAAGTGAGTGATTCCATGCATTTTTAGAGATAGTCCCTTATTGAAAAACAATCTTTCACAATTCTACCCAGCTCAAACCAGTTTACTGACAATTAAATGCATTAATCCTATACAAAACTTGCTCTGCCCTCACTTCATAAATGTCATTGATAGATGAATATTGCCATTTCAGGTTGCAACTGCCATGTCTTTTCTCAAACTTTAGCATAACTCTGGACATAACAAAACTCATGACCCATGTTACACCGCGTTTTGTTCTTTTTTTCTTCTGCAGTGTTTATTTTGTCAGACAATAATCAAATTTACAGGCCCCTCCCCCTCCCGGCAAAACCCCTTAAAACATTTTTTAAAAATACTTTCAAACCTATTTTTTTACAGGAAAAAATGTGTCATCTGAAATAGTAGTTGCAACATATTATACGTATAAGGTGTTTCCATTTTCATATTATACGTATAAGGTGTTTCCATTTTCATATTATACGTATAAGGTGTTTTCATTTTCATATTATACGTATAAGGTGTTTTCATTTTCATATTATACGTATAAGGTGTTTCCATTTTCATATTATACGTATAAGGTGTTTTCATTTTCATATTATACGTATAAGGTGTTTCCATTTTCATATTATACGTATAAGGTGTTTTCATTTTCATATTATACGTATAAGGTGTTTTCATTTTCATATTATACGTATAAGGTGTTTCCATTTTCATATTATATGTATAAGGTGTTTCCATTTTCATATTATACGTATAAGGTGTTTTCATTTTCAAATGAACGCATATAAGAGAACAAAAAAATAAAGAAAATGAGGTAGCCATATTTAATTAAAAAAATTGATGAAAAAAGCATAAGAAAATAAGAAAGAGGTAATAGACAAGCATCTGCATAATCATATCAAATAAAAGTACTATCTGAACTAATAGTTGCGACATTTATCATTCAGCCTGTATAAGGTGTTTCCATTTACAAATATACACATATAAGAGACAATAAATAAAGTAAATGAGGTGACTATATTTAAATTAAAATGTTGATGAAAAAGCGTGGGAAAATAAGAGGGTAAAGAGAAGGATTTGTATGGTTGTATCAAATAAATACTACATGAAATAGTAGTCGCAACATACATTTTTCAACATGTGTAATGTTTTTCCATAATCAAATAAACACATAAAGGATCACAAATAAAGTTAACGAGGTGGCTATATTTAAATTATAATATAGATGAAAAAATAAGAGAAAGGGAATAGAGAATGATCTGCATGACATCATCAGATAAAAATGCTGTCTGAAATAGTACTTGAGACGTTCACTTTTTGACCTGTAGGATGTGTTTCTATTTTCAAATAAGGAAATATGAAGGACAACAAATAAAGAAACGAGAGGATCGATCTGTATGATTGTATCAATTAAAAGTGCGGTTGTAAATAGTTGCAGCAGCATTCATTTTTTTAAACCTGTATAAACTATTTACATTTTCAAATAAACACAAAGAACCACAAATAAAGTTAATCAAGTTGCTATTTTTAAATTAAAATTTGATAAAAAAACAGGAAAAATAAGAGAAATGAGAAGGATATGCATGAATCAAATAAAACTGCCGACTGAACTAGTAGTTGCAACATGCATTTTACAACCTGTATAATGTGTTTCAAAGAAACATATAAATGACCACAAATAAAGTAAATGAGGTGGCAATATTTAAAGTGAAAAATTGATGAAAAAAACGTAAGAAAATAGGCGAAAGGGAAAAGAGAAGCATCTGCATGATATATCAAATTAATGCACCGTCTAAAATAGATGCAACATTCATTTTTCAACTAGTATAATGTGTTTCCTTTTTCAATTAAACACATATAAAGGGCCACAAATAAAGTAAAAGAGATGGCAATATGAAAATTGATGAAAAAAGCATGAGAAAATAAGAGTGCCGTCTGAAATAGCAATTGAAACATTTATTTTTCAACTTGTGCAATGTATTTCCATTTTCAAATAAACACTTAAAGACCATAAAGTAAATGAGATGTCTATATTTAAATTTTAAAAATGATGAAAAAAGCGTGAGAAAATAAGAGAAAGGGAAAAGAGAACAATCGGTATGATTGTATCAAATAAAAGTGCCGTCTGAAATAGTTGCAACATTCATTTTTCAACCGGTATAATGTGTAGCCATTTTCAGGTAAACATAAAGGACCAAAAATAAATTAAATAAGTTGGTTATATGAAAATTAAAAAATTGATTAAAAAAAATAAATGAGGAAATAGGAGAAATGGAAAGAAGTATTTACATGATATTAACAAATAAAAGTGCCGGATAAAATAGTAGTTGCGACATACACTTTTCAAGCTGTATAATGTGTTTCTATTTTCAGATAAAATCAAATAAAAGACCAGAAATAAAGCAAATCATGTATATACATTTAAATTAAAAATTTAATGAAAAAAGCGTCAGATTAGGAAAAGAGAATGATCTCTATGATAGTATCAAATAAAAGTACTGTCTGAAATAGCAGTTACGATATTCATTTTTTAAGCTGAATAATGTGTTTCCATTTTCAAATAAACACATACAAAGGGCCACAAAGTAAGAAAATGAGGTGGGTATATGAAAATTAAAAAATTGTTGAAAAAAGCGTAAGAAATCAAGAAAAATGGAATAGAGAAATATCTGCGTGATAGTAAAAATTAAATATACTGTCTGGTAGAATATGGTCCATGGCCAGGTAACGCATGATCCACAGCCCGGTAGAACATGTCCACAACCCGATAGAACATAGTTCACAGCTCTGTAGTATATGGTCCATGGACTGGTAACTCATTGTCCAGGGACCAGTAACTCATGGTCCCCGGCCCAATAGAATATGGTCCAGAGCCCAGTAAATCATGGTTCACGGAACGGTAGAATATGTCTACGTCCCGGTAGCACATGGTCCACAGCCCTTTACCACATTGTCGATGGCCCGGTAGAATATGGTTGAGGACCTGGTATAACTCAAGGTCCTTTTGTGCCGTAGGACCATGAGTTACCGGACCCTGGACCATATTCGACCGGGCCATGGACCATGTGGTACAGAGCTCTGGACCATGTGCTACCAGTACGTGGACATGTTCTACCGTTCCGTATACCATAAGTTGCAAGTCCCTGGATTATATTCTACCAGGTCGTGGGACTATGGCCCAGGGCCCGCTAAATCATGACTCACGCTCAGCAGTCATGTCTCCGGACCGGTAGTACATGGTCCATAGCCCTCTACCAGTAGAATATGGTCCAGGGTCCAATAACTCATGATCTACGACTCAGTATAACGTGTTCACGGCTTGATAGTGCATGGCCCACAGGGCCTCTGCCACATGGTCGATGGCTCGTTAGGATATGGTTCAGGGCCCGGTAACTCATGGTCCCACGGCTCATCCACAGACTGCCCATGACCTTTATTAATGCTGATTGCAAAACTCAGTTTCACCGGGAATTTGACATGGAAAGGCATATCCGAGGGAATAAGTGCAATTTTACATATAAACGAAGCCTCACCGCTTGCTTTGCCTTTAATTGTAAGTCGTGTGCCATTGCAAAGCACTGGTGGATCCAAGTTTCTTAGCAGCGTCAATGGTTATCTAATCTTGAGGTTCAAATTGTGAGGTGGGAGGCCTGCAAGTGCTAGGCTATTCAAAAACTCAACGGTGTAATTCACAGCTTCATCAACGTTTAGTACTGCGTCAATGGAATTGTAGCTGCGACGCTCACCTAGCAACTGTTCCAGAAACTTGATGTTCAAATCATCAAGTGCCACATTCTTTGGAGCTAAAATGTCACCTCAGCCAGTTGTGGTCTGTAAACTGATTCCTCGGGTTAGTAAACACCCTAGTCATTAGGTCCTTTAAATCAAATATCATATGCCCAAAAGGCAAACTGACACGACCTTCGTGCTCGTCAAACAAAGTTCAATTACCAACATCCAATAGTTGCTTAGAAAAAGTACCAGCTTTCTCATCAGCACTGAGCTGCACTCTCATTTTCACACTGCTCTACAGGTAGGATGACTTTATACTGGCGTTTACCTCATTATCTCTTGTCTCTTTCATAAATACTGGAAGGGTTTGTCTAATGTCTCCCGCAAGAAAGACCGTTGTAGCCTCCATGAACCGTGTGTTATGTTTAAGATCCTGAATTGCCATGTCAAGAGCCTCGAACTAACCCTTATGGCTCATTGTCGCCTCATCCCAGATGATCAATTTGCAATCACTGTGGAGTTTGCCTATTATAGAACCCCAACTGATGTTGCAGGTTGCCTTTTATTTCTTGGACAGGTTCAAAGAGAGTTTGAAGCACGAATAAGCTGTGCGGCCAACACTTAGCGGGGTTGCATGTATTCCACTTGACACCACTGCTAGAGCAATATGTTTCATTTGGCGCAGTTTAGCCAGAATCGGTTGATGATAAATGTCTTGCCAGTTGCACCTGGGGCATCGAGGAAGAATAGATCTCCTCTTTCACATTCAATGCTCGAAAATAATCGTGTTATAAACACTAAGTTGGTCCTCCATCAGATTGTGTTCGTTATCAGCTATATACGCCGTCATTTCCTCGATGTCTTAGCTTATCTCCTGCGTGTACTCAGTTGCGAGATTGTTTGCGGCCTGTTCAGGTTGATGTAGTCCAAATGTAGCAATTCCTTGGTCTTCCATAGGTTGCATTTGTGTGTCCTCATTGTAAATGGCATCATTGAACGTGACAATTTCTGCTGAGGTTTTCCTAAATCCTTCGGAGAATGTCCTCCGTCATTCTGGTTTTGTGGGACCTCCAAAGCTTGAGAGGATCATCCAAGCCACATATGAACATGACGGAAAATAGCTGGCACACTTGACTTGGTGCTCTGCTAAGTGCTGCCTCTTCTAGTGTCTGGTCTCAGTGGGAATCGTCCTCCTGTAGTCCATACGTACAAACTTCTTCGTTATATCTTCGCAGGTCTGTGAATGATGTAGGACTTCTGACAGTATTCAGTAACAGACACAGAAACAAGCACTCCTGCTGATTGGGGTGCACACTCTACACCCGCCCGATTGTCCCGCACCTGAAGACAGCATTTTCTTCCAAGCCCTCAACTTGTGCTTCTTGCTTGCCCCTGCTCCATCCATTGTGTACCCAGGTGTAGTAGACGAAAAACTCAACACACAGCAGTGTTCTGGGAAACCGGTCACTTTGGCATAACCTGAAGAAAACTGTAAAATGGTTTTTGGTGGATTCTCAATTACGTTTCGAGCAGTATCTTTTGTGAAATTTTCTCACTGGCCCTTTTCAAGATGAACTGCTAAATTCAAAACTGTTGGATGTCGCTTGCGAATTTCGAAGTCCAGGATGCACCACATTGCTTCGTTAGAAGAAATATACCTGCTCAACTGATTTTGTGAAATTTCGTCCATCTGACTGCCCTCCTTTTCAACTCCAAAACCGCCATATCTGAGCCCTTATTCATGTATTTACATATATACTAGATGCTCTTTACATATATACTAGATGCTGCATGACTCAACATTGACATGGGCCTTGAATGTTTTAGACAGCAGTGGGTTGTAGGGTACGATTCGCATGTTGTCAATTTCCATCTCTTGACAATCATTTTGAGCTTAGTAGTGTTTCCACCCTCTTCTGGTTTTCCGTGACCTTAGAGTGGGTAACCTTCATGTCCCGTGCGTGTCTCCTGGATAAATTCCCTGGGAAACCTTTTGATGCACTTATTGTGCTCCATGCAGGGTGACCGAGGATTGAGAACGTCACAGAGGCTGTGAATCATCTGTGTCTTGATGATGTTGTACAGTGCCATATCTTGCTCTGGGTTAGACAATTCTTCACAAATGATCTCATCGATGTTCTCTGGTCTAATCCTCTCCTTGTAGCAAATAAGTGTATGAGTGTGAGGGATGCCTCTTTTTTGCCACACTATGGTGCACATCCAGGTATTAAGATCACCAAATATTTTCCATCTTTTGATATCCACAGCAACTTCTGCTTTTGGTGAAAAACTCTTGCGATAAAATTATGCCTGTCAGTTCTCCTTTGGCATTCAAGCAGGGGTCCAGAATTTCCTTCTACTTTTGGTTACAGGTGAACATTATAAATAGGTCAAGCCGCCTAAACTGGGTGTGTTGGTGCATGTAACGTGGTGAACCAGTGAAACTTAATGATTGAATAATCTGCTGACCCACGTTTTGAGCATTGTCATCGTGATTCATTGCATCCTAGAGGTGGATATATTGTTCTGAACACAATTTTTCTGGTTACTGTGAATGTAAAGCAAGCGCTCAGCTTCAATCTTTTCGTATATGTCCACCATGTACTGGATTCTTGAACCGAAGAAGCTGGTTAAATTAATAATCTCGGACCATTAGACGGTAAGCGAAAAAATCCTTCCAGGAAATAAGTTTGTTGGTCTCCTGTCTAGTACCGGGTCAACCTGACGTAGATAAAAATTAGAACCATCTTCTTCATGTGGAAACATCAAAAGATACTGCAAGCAACCTTATGTCCTGTGTGTTTCCTTAATGGATAGTAAGCGGTTGTTATGGTGCTTCAGGACGATGTCATGCTTGCCGTGCTTTTTTCCAACCAGAATGATTGCCACCTTATTGGTTGTCGGTCATTGAACGGACGGGCATGCTCGCCAGCTGGCCGTCTGTCTGTCTTGATAATCACTTTAAGGCCTGGCATCACCTCCATTCGTTCCAAAGCACACTTGAAATAATTGTGGACATATGTGTGAGTGGTATACTTTCTGTGCAGTAAGGCGAGCTTCCTCTCTTTAAAGCAGTCTCTGCCTTCCTTGCCCTTCTTTGAGGTGTTTCATCTGCAGTCAGACGAGCTTTTGTCTCTGCTTTCGTGTCTGTTTGCCTTGCTCTTTTCTGGGCTACTCTCTGTGCAGTTAAGCGAACTTCTCTCAGCTGGCGTCTTTGCTTCTATTGCCCTTCTATGGGTTGAACTATCTGTCTCCTAAGTAAAAAAAGAAAAATAATTTTACTTGTGAATTACTAAATGACATACCTGTGAACGCCTTTGTCGCAGTTTTGCTCTTGAATTGTAAATATATTCTTTATATTTGTTCACCTGGACCCCTTCTAGTGGTCTAATTATAGATTTTTAAAGAAGCATGTCTATTTTCACAGCTATATCATTAATTACCCAGACAGTATATAGCACGAAAGTGTCCTTTAAACAGGTTGTTTTTCCACAGAAAACAATCACAACCACAATATGTCTTTTTAAGGGTAGGCTGAATTATGAGCTTGGGTAAGGTTTCTATTTGTAAACAAGCTCAATTTAAATGTTATTTTACATTTAAATGACCGAATAGATCGAGCCAATTTCTTTGTAATTAATAAATTCGAACCTGGCGAATTTAATGATGCACATAATGAAATATGAAACGAATTACTTCCATATTAAAATAAATGCTAAACACAGTGAATCGTGTGTGTTAGACCGGGCAGCGAGCTCCTATCTAGGGGCTCTAGCGGTCGCAATATAGATTTTTATAAAAGACTATTAACAAACTGAATGTCATTTTAATATGTATGAAAAGTTTCATCAGTATTGGAGTGGGAAACGACATTTATTAAATGACATAACTGTGAACGACTTTGCTGCAGTTTTCGTGCGTGTACAAGTCGAGAACTCAAATTTGTTCGCTATTGCAGTGGCGTCGCGATCTTGTAGTTCAAATCTGACGCAAGCTGTCAATACATCGATGAATCCGTCATTCACATCCCAAAATGACAACCACCTGACGGGAATTGAAAGGTATATCAAAGTCATTCCCACTTCAAGGAAAAGTCTTTGGTTGGTGTGATTATTCTTTTCTTCACAGTTACCACGAACATTGTTTCGAAATTTGTACCAATTCAGAGAAGTTTTCTCCCTCTTTACATTTTGGATGTAGTTAAATTTTTTGAAGACTTTCAGTCATAATACTGGGGTTGGGGTGGCAATGACAGACTTCTTTTTAACGAAATAACCTTTGTATTGATCAGATCGTGTCACCTGAATGCAGCGTTTCTCAACCGGGGTTTCCCGGGACCCTTAGGTTCTGCAAAAGGTCCCCAAGTGTTCCGCGAGAACAGGTGAGATAAGCTAATGCACTTTTGACTTTTTATTTAATTTCATATACGTAATATTACTAAACACACCAAATATATTCTTGGTTATTGTAATATTGTTATATAGACATCATCCTATCTAACCTATTATGTTAGGAAAACTCCCTGATGAAGTATCATAAACGAACAGTAACTTTAGCATTACCGAAAAATTTGACAATATAGTATAGTATATAGTTTTGTTTTTGCGCAGGGGTTCCTTGAGACATGTAATTTATTTTAAGGGTTACACAAGGGTAAAAAGATTGAGAAACGCTGCCTGAATGTGAACCCTCATCCATATCTGTCTAGTATTTTACGATGTATAAGGGCACAATTTCGATTCTTATATTAATTTAATGTAGGTGTACTTTTGTAACCATGGTAACGAACAGTCGGCTACGAAGAAAGACTATGCAGAATTAGGTGGTTAAATAAGTATTATTTTAACGAAACGACCTTTGATTCGGTTAGATCGTGTCTCCAAAATGTGTAAAATTGAACAAAGTTCGGTTTATATCGGGTTTGTATGAACTTTGGGGCCATTCTGTATTTCCAATAGAAATTCCTATGTAGATAAGGTTAGCTGATCGTGCCGGTCGCTAAAAACATTTTCCAAAACAACTACTGTGACATATTCGAAATTGTCAGAGTTAACTCCCCCTTAATTGTCCAAATTGTTCAATATGGGACGCTCTCCCTACACTATAAATACTGGGCGGTTTCTTGCCTCGTTCTCTTTTTCATTTCTTCATTTTTCGTCCCTGTGCGATCTATACCGGGATCAAGGACGGCATTCCAGTCACCCGCTAAAATTATCCGACGAGATGTCGTCAGAAATGGATCAATCCTCTGAAAAAAGACAGCTCGCTCTCTGGAGTCATTAGGTGCAAAAACCCCAATGAGATGAAATGCCTGATATTTTATGGTAGCGTCTACGACACAAAGCCTGCTCTCCAGATCCACGAAGACAAGCGTACATACAGAATTTAAAGAAAGGTTCACCAGCCAAGTCCCTCCACTAGAACAGCCATCATAATACGCTGGAAAGTGGTCAAACCCCTTCCTCAGTATGTCATCATGGTCACTAGAATGGAAACGAGTCGCTTTTACAGCACATATTCACTCTCAGGCGCTGACGGTCGCGATCGAGTCTCGCTGTGCGAGAATCTGACCTCAGCCATAGGACATTCAGACTGGCTAAAAAGAGTGGCATTGTCAGATCTAATAGAGTTGGCTCTCTGCCTTAAGCATTGTCGGAGTAAATATTCCGACAGCTTCACCTATTTATCATTGGCCCATTTCATTCTTTATGTGACCATCAATCGCGAAACTCCCGACATACCACGGAAAAGTTAGCTTAAGTGCTCTATATAGGGAGGGGTGAACAAAAACTGGGACTCTCGCTGAGCAGAATTGCCTTAGCTTCTCCGCCTCCCCATTCTCCCAAATTGCCAAGTGGGGCGTAATATCAAGGCCTTTGATAGCCTCTTCAACTATCTCCCATGTTTGCCGGGACCCCGAGCCAATTCTGATAACGATAATGACCCGTTTAGCGCCCGGAAAATTCCGCGGGTCGTCCACGTTCTTATCGCCAAACTTCTGTATAGATAGCAAGTGTTTCAAGGTATCCATACAGTTGCCATAATTTTTTGCTCTTTCTATTTGGCTTGGGATCACCCGGCAGACGTTTTCATCGGTGTTGTACGGCAATTTTGCTTTTCTTCTTTTTTCTCTGGATTCAACAGATGGGCTTCTCTGCCTCTGTTGTGAATGTGGGTTGTTGGTGGAGAAGATTGGTCAGGAGCGGAAGACTGTGATGCACAGCGAGTAGGCACTTTTAAAGTGGGGACATATTCAGAGTGGTTAGGGTCAGTGACCTAGTCATTGTGGAAGAGATTTTTTGTGATGGAGAAGATAGGGAAGAGGCTGAGGGGCGTGGTACCCCCCAGTGGTTCACGTTGAACTTTTTTGCCAGGAGATGTGGGCACCTTTTTAAAGGGGGGGGGGTTAATTTTGTAGGGGTTAGAGTCAATGACTTAGTCATTAGAGGAGCGGTTAACATTTACTTTGGGGATGATGGCTGAAGGACACAGTACCCCCAGTGGTTTAGGTTGCTGTTTCGCATTCAGCAGCCTCTTTAACTCACCCTTGGGAATAGGACTGTTAGTGCCTTTGCACTTGGGGGTTTCAGGAGATTGAGATCCCGCAGCTCGGGGCTTCCCTTTTGCTCTACCAGCGACCTGCCATTCCTGCTTCTTTTTGGCAGGCAATGTGGGGTCTGGCTGAGACCCAACGGGAGCTTTTTGACCACCGGTGCCAGGCGTCGCAGAACAAGTAGTTTCAACTCGAGGGGGATCGGACTTAGTCGAAACTCCGCAGGCCTTCTTCTCTGGGCAGAAAGGAGCGGAGTGAGAAATCGCACCACACTTCCAACAAGCTAGATGATGGGGTAATTCTGTCTGCCTATCTCCAAGCTGTTGGGAATGGAGGTAATGGCTTCCAGGTTTATCATCAATTCAAGCCCCTACTCACCCATCTCATATTCTGGAGTAACACTCACTAATTGGCCATACTGCATTAGATATGCCCCTAAGTGCTCTCCGAGAATATAGTCAGGAATCTCATATACGGCCACCTTGGTCCTACGCCGTTATTCTGTGCGGATGATATAGTCTTTTGTGATTACATCACGCGAGTTTACGTCCACACAATCCTCTGGCGTGGGAAACAGTATGTCCCACATGAAATATCCTAAACCTTTAATTATTTGTTGAGGTTTAATCCCCAAGGAATTCAGTGCTTTTAACACTGTGCAAATTTTGCGCGTGACCTTGTCGAGCAGAAAGACTACAACTTTTTTTTTGGCACTGCGCTCTTGTGCATCGAGGTCTATATAAAACCCGCCATCGGTAACCAGATAAGTGTACTGTTTGGCTCTTTCAACTAACTCCGACACATTGACTTTACATTTCTGATGGAGACTCCAATCAGATGACTTCGTCCGCCGCCATGCTAGTTCTCATGTCTTTCTCTTTTTCAACTTCGTTTTCTTTACTCTACTCTATAACGAGGGTGGATAATTTATCTTTTCCTTTATATGGCCCACCTTTAGAGGATTTCTTTTCATTTTGTTTTGTCGTTTTTTTTTTTTGTGTGGGGAACACCCTCATTTTATTTGTATGGTGGATTTGCGTAAATTTTAGATGGTCCCACTATGGTCGGCCATATTGTAAAGTTTTCTTTGATAACCAGATAAAATAATTTCCTTTCCTTTAGGCCATAAAGTTAAAAAAAAAGGTTAAAAGCATAAACGAAAATAAAATGCAAAATAAAATACAAAATTATAAAAATAAAACAAATCGCAAAATCAAGTCCGACACAAAAAATAAATCCGACGCAATAAACATGTCCGACGTAAAAAGAAAAATATACGAAAATAAAAACAAACTATAATGTAAAAGTAAAAATAAAACAAATTCGGCCGCAGCTGAAAGAAAGTAACAAAACTGAAAATGAAAAATATAATCAACAAAAGGAAACAAACTTTGTCAAAAATAGAAATAAAAGACTTAACAGAAAAACGTCAAAATAATATACTTGTATGGTCAAACGTATGTCTAGGAAACAGAAAAAGGACAGAAACCTGCGTTAGGAGTCCTCCATACTTGTTTACTAGTATATTTATTTGTGTATAAATACAGCAGTTGTTGCACAAGGCCAAAAAGGAGGAAATGGGTTGAAGCTGGCGTACATTAATTATCCCATACTTAGCTAATCAGCTTCAAGACACATTCAGTCAATACAATTTGCTCATTCACCACAAAATCTCATCCTCATCATTCAATCCTTCATATACCGCAATACCACAAATTCACAGGAAACCTACAATACACCCCCTGACACAAAAATTTCTTTGTGTATAAAATTATACATAAACATTTATTAATGGTATGAAAGGAGAGGGAGGGGATGAACCCGAAAACAAACTAAACTAACTAAACATAAGCTACACAAACTAAACATAATTGATGCTAGTAGGACCCATCTACCCGTCAAAAATAAGAGTGGCTATTGTATTATGTCTTCAGATAAAGAGGCTCTGTCGCTAAGGGAGAAGGAAGGATAAAATAAATACGGGCATGGGGGAATCATAAAGACTTGCCCAGTTGACATGAAAAAGGTTGGCCAAAAACAAACTTGGGAAGGATGGGAATCTCGACTTGGATCATAACAAAAGAGGAAGCCGGGAACAGGTCGGGAACGACACTTACTCACATTAACTAGGAACACAAGAAGAGTCCATCTTACAGGGAAGGACTCCACAGAAAACTGCCCCGTTGTGATTTAGGGGGACTTTAAGAAAGAAAATCAAGGCTAACCTCGTTCACGCGAACCAGGCTCGCCGCAGTTACCCACCTTTCGCTGAAATCTGTCGATATCAGATGATTTCTATCAGTTCTGATCTTCATCTTGAGCTGATGCTCAAAGAATCTAGCCAGATCCTGACGAGAATAGCGTTCACTTCGCAAGATTTCCCTCATCTGCGTCGTCCAAATCACCATTCTAGATCACAGCTAGCAGTGCTAAAAACAACATCCGTTTCACCCCGGAATACGGGACCGACACATTGTCACACACGTATGCGAGATCAAGGAGCACGAGCTTTTCGGGAACGATACGAACCGTCAACTCACCAACATAGTTCCCAGAAAGGGGTGCAATCGAGGAGCATGGTAGAAGGGATGCGAAATCCGCCAAACCCCGTCTGAAGGCTACGTTATTGTTAGATAGCCTATTCCGAACCAATCGCCCTAGAAACGGGAGAAGTGATATAAGGCAAGAGAAGGCGGTCCTCACACTCTCCCACCAAGATCGAGTCCTCTGTAAACGCGCGACGTAGGAAAGTCAACCTAAACTCGCCAAATGTGGCATTTCCTGCCTTGATGACACGGATGTTGGGCACAGATATCTCTGCCGACGTGATGCTTGCGACTATCCTACGAGAGGGAGGAGAGCCAGCTCTCGATCGCCTTCTTACGTTCCCTACAAGTACAGACAAGCGGTAAAGGATGAGAGAAAAGACGTAAGCTCTACCCTTCAAGGACAACCGCCTTCGAAAGTGGATATGAAATCGACGTACACAGAAACCCTGGCTCGAGTGCCACCAAGGACAGCGATTCTACGTAGGGCCGGACTGCACGCCCTGTTCCTCAGTGGGTGAAGGAGTGGCTCCAACGCCAAAGCCTAAAGTCGAGGCGACAGCGGACAACCCTGACGAACCCGACGAACTGTAATCATCTAAATTCCGCCCGACACCCTTACTTTTTTCAACAGCGTGATCACAACTCTGGAGATCCGATTGGTAACCAGTCAAAATTGGAACAAGGATGTGCGACACTATCAAATACAATTCATAATGCAGACCATCAAGTCCTGGAGACTTGCCACTGCCGACCTTCTTCAATGCCAAGTAGACTTCGTGCTCTGTGACCTCCGCCCCTCACAGCTAGCCGCTTCAGTCGTGGAAAGTCAGCCAAATAGCCACGAAACTCTTCGTCACAGAGACCAGTCTCCTTGGTAAGTTCTCTTCTGGAGAGATTTGTTCATCTCCACAACAGTAATTAATTTCAACTTCTAAAATGTGCTTCCAATTTCAAATAAAGAAATATAACGGACAACAAATAAAGTAAATAAGAACTCTCCATAAAAAATTAGATAATTGACGAAAAAAGTGTTAGAAGAGCGAGAGAAAGAGTAAGTAAAGTATATGCATGCTCGTATAAAACAAAAGTGTCGTTTGAAATAGTAATTCCAGCATTCATTTTTCAATCTCTAAAATAAAAAAAATATAAAAGACAACAAATAAAGTGTTTCCATTTCAATTAAAATAATTGAAAAAAGCCTGAGGATGTTAAAAGAAAGGGAAAAGTGAAGAATCTGCATGATTGTATCAAATAAAAGTGTCGTCTGAAATAGTAGATGCGACATTCATTTTTCAACCAGTATAATGTGTCTCCATTTTCAAATAAACACATATAAATGACAACAAATAAAGTAAAGGAGGTGCTTATATTTAAATTAAATAACTGATGAAAGAACGTGAGAAAAGTAACCGTAAGGGAAATGGGAAGAATCGGAATGCTTGAATCAAATAAAAGTGCTGTCTGAAATAGTAGTTCTGTCAATCAACTTTCAACCTGTATATTGTGTTTCCAAATTATAATAAACAAATACAAAGGCCAACAAATAAAGTAAAAGATGTGCCTATATATATAAATTAAATAATTAAGGAAAAAAGTAATAAAAGGAAGAGAAAAGGAAATGTGAAGAATTTGTATGTTTGTATCAAAAGTGTTGTCTGAAATAGCAGTTCCATAATTCATTTATCAACCTGTGTAATGTTTTCCAGTCACCATGAAAATACATGTAGAAAAGACAGAGGGAAATTACGTCATGTCGGTTAGAAAGTGACTGAAGTCGAGATGCCAAGTTAAGATCGATTACATTGCAGATCCTTCTTTGGATTTTGTCAAGAACCTTGAAATGAGTAGCTTGCAACAAATAAAAGGGCTGTTTGAAATAGTAGTTCAGACATTCATTTTTCAATCTGTGTAATATGTTTCCAAAATCAAATAAATAATTATAAAGAACATGAAGTAAAGTAAATGGTGTGCCTATATTTAAATTAAATAATTGATGAAAAAAACCTGAGAAAAGAAAGAGAAAGAGAATCTGCATGGTTGCATCAAATAAAAATGCCGTCTGAAATAATAGTTCCTACATTCATTTTTATAAACCTCTATAATGTGTTTCCAAATTGAAATAAACAAATATAAATGACAACAAGTAAAATAAATGATATGCCTATAATTATATTAAATAATTGGCGATAAAAAAGTGAGAAAAATGAGAGAAAGGGAAATGAGAAGAATCTGCATGCTTTTTCAAAATTTTACCCCAAGCAAGGCGGGAATGCCACTGGTATGCATGGGGTTACAGAGAGTGAAGGTGAAAGAAAAGACTGGGTATAAGGGGACGAGGAAAGGATAAAAGCTGAACGGGGTTCAAGAAGAGAGATGGCGATTGACGTTGTTTATTTAAATTAAATTCTTATTTATTGATTTGTTTATTTAAATTAAATACTTAACAAAAAAATCGTGAAAAAATTGAGAGCAAAGGAAATTAGAAGAATCTGCATGCTTGCATCAAATAAAAAGGTTGCCTGAAATAGTAGCTCCGACATTCATTTTTCAACCTGTATGACGTGTTTCCTAATTAAAATAATCAAATATAAAGGACAACATGTAAAGTAAATGATGTGCCTATATTTAAATTCAATAATTGACGAATAAAAGATGAGAGAAGTGAAAGAATGGGAAATTAGAAGAATCTGCATGCTTGCATCAAATAAATGTGTCGTCTGACATGGTTGTTCCTACATTCATTTTTCAACCTGTGTAATATGTTTCCACATTCATATAAATAATTATAAAGTGCAAAAAGTAAATGATGTGCCTATATTTAAATTCAATAATTGATGTAAAAAACGAGAGAAAAGTAAGAGTAAGGAAATGAATGCTTACATTAAATAAATGTGCCGTTTCTAATAGTAGTTCCGTCATTCATTTTTCAACCTATGTAATGTGTTTTCAAATGCAAAGAAACAAATATAAAGGTCAACAAGTAAAATAAATTATACTTAAATTAAATAGTTGATGGAAAAACGTGTGAAAAGTAAGAGTAAGTAAAATCTGCATGCTTGCATAAAAAAAATGTCCACATGAATTAGTTGTTCCATTATTCATTTTTCAGTCTGTTTAATGTGTTTCCAAATTCAAATAGATAATTATAAACTTTAAGGTAAATGATGTACTTGTAACACCGATCCTCTCGCACGGTGTCAATTGTAACGCGATCTCTGGTCAAGGCGTCCATATGACACCGTATTCTAACCCCACTGGGCCGTCGTCATCTACAAGATGGGTCGTTGGTCCAGTATGGTCCAGTATTACAGGTTAGACCTAAGTCTCCGGTTTCAATTGTCGATTCGATTCCACTCACCAGCCACGTTGTGATTATTTGATCCTGGCGAGTAGTTATCGGGTTATAGAATTCCGAAAGCTCTCCGTTGGTCTACCTGCAAACTTGTTGGGTGACAATCGGGTTAACAGCAAATAAATATGACCAAATTGATCCGATTTTAGAGGGACAAAAGTTTATATATATATATATATATATATATATATATATATATATAACATCAACAATATATATAATAATACAATTCTTGTGGCAAAAAGTTGAATATCTCTTGTAGATGAACGATGATCAACAAAACAAAAAAATACTTCGTGTAATTTCGTTAAAGGAGAGAGGTGGCTTCATTTTAACACTTTCTGAATACTGTAGCTTGTTCAACGCTTCCGTTCTCAGTGGTAGTACTAGTAGTAACAGTAGTAGTCTTAGCTGTTGAAGGAAGTAATTCGCTTCTTCGTACTTATATCAACAGCACATGTTAGCGGACGCTTTGTTCCAGTCTCTGACGTCACTTCCTCACTGTCTCTAACCCAACTCTCTTTATATAGAGAACTGGTGACGTATTTGTTTTTTCTAGAGCGAATGTACTGACATACTTTGACCCATTTCCCGACACACTTCTAAATTAAAACTTCACACTCGCTTCATCTTTCAGTACCCTGACCGTATTGCCATTTTTCTAAGTTTATCTATTAATAGCTCTGAGCAATTTTTGTAAACTTTACATAGATTCATGCTGTCTTGTTATCGATATAATTAACCTTTAGATCACGATATTCTTAAATCTATCTTCTATTAATAATCTGATATCTTTTGTACGCTTAAAAAAAAGATTGTATTTCGTTTTCTAAATAACATCTCTAACATTAATATTTCAAAGTTTTTCGGCATATCAACATATTGGTTATTCGAAAACGCCTCTCTTCACTTGGTGTTTTCTGTTTCATAGCATACACTTTTCTTTTCTTTTCATTATTATTATTTTGAGCCACATACCTATCTTTAAATTAAGTACTTCACAAATAAAACGTGAAAAAGTGAAAGAAATGGACATGAAAAGTGCTTGTATCAAACTAAAGTGCCGTCTGCAGATTCGTCTGCATAGTATTGGTCTAAGGAATATTCGTCTGCATAATATTGGTCTAAGAAACATTCGTCTAGAGAATATTGGTCTAGTGAGTAAATCAGCAAAAAATTGACTTTTTTTCAAACATAAAAGAAGCGCGAAAAGAACAAAGAAAATGGCGTCTTCTAACATAGCACTACCCGTTCTGGACTGGACAAACGAGAACAAACACGAGGCGTTTAGCGAATGGGTCGACTTTATGTCTTCGTATTTCATCATCAACAAAGTTGAAGAAAAACTGAAATACAATTACATTCTGCTTAGCACCGGACCAAAGGGTCGCGAGCTCTTGAAAAATGCCCAACTCACAAGTGAGCAGAAAGAAGTCTCAAAAAACATTCTCACAGTATTCGAAACGCACATGATCCAAAAACCGAACAAATGGGTCGAGCGTTTGGAATTTTCATCAATGCGCCAGAACGAAGACACAGTGGACGACTACCTAGTCAGACTCAAAACTAAAGCCGACAGATGCGACTTCGGAAACAACAAAGACGAACGTATCCTGGAACAAATCATAAAAGGGCTTAGGAGCGCTGACGAAAGAAGAAATCTGATAGCCAAACCAGACTTAACCCTCAAATCAGCCATAGAAAGCATAAGGGCGTACGAGATAACCACAAAAGACAATTCTCGCTACAAGGACGCCAACGAAGGAAGAGACGGAGTATACCACGAAGTTTCTACAAAAAATAAACCCTGCACGAGATGTGGAAAAATCCACAGAAAAAATAAAGAAGACTGCTATGCCTTCAACAAAACGTGCCGAAGATGTAATTGTCTACACCATTTTGAGGAGTACTGCCTAACAGATATACAAGGCCGGAGAAACCTGAAGGATACTTCCAACAGAAACAAAATAAGACAGGACAAGAGCTTACATAGAGCCAAGAAACAAACCCCCCAAAACGGATATAAAAAGCAAAACTTTCAAAAAAGAAGAATAAACACAACATCGAGAGAAGACAACGAATCGGACCAAGACGACGACCTATATCTATACACAATAAACACCGAGAACGACAAACGTCAGGAAATTTTCACCAACATAGACTGCGAGGATACAGAAAGTAATAGACACAAAATAAGGATGAAGGTCGACACAGGGGCAAATGGAAATATTCTACCAGTCAGAATATATAAGAAAATGTATCCGTATAATGGCGACGGAAAAACAAACAAACCAAAAAATGGACAAAGGGAGCTAACCCCTAGACATCTAAAACAAGAGTTAACCACCCTATGGGCTGCAAACGGTACGAAGATAAACCACTACGGGTCAATCACCTTAAAAATAAAGCACAAAGACTCTACAACTATCAGAGCAAAATTCTTTGTATGTGATAGCGACACCACAATACTGGGTCTAAGACCATGCATCCGACTTGGTCTAGTAACCGTTAACTGTAGCATAACCAAAGCACACACCCTAAAACAAGTGCAAAACATAGATGACCTCACAAAAGAATACCCTGATAGATTCCAAGGCATAGGGAAATTCCCAGGTCTCCAAAAGATACATCTTGTTGAAGACGCAACACCAGTGGTCCAACCACCAAGAAAGTTTCCAGTGCACATTAGAGAAGAGTTAAAAAAGAATTGGACAAAATGGAACACATAGGTGTCATAAAAAAAGTTACAGAGCCTACGGAGTGGGTCAATGCTATTGCATGTAGCAGGAAAAAGCAAAAAACAGTGTGTTCTGGAGAGGAATACACAAGGATATAGAAGCATTAGTAAGGACATGTGAGATCTGCGAATCTGTCTGGACCCCAAACCACTAAATAAATGCATCAAAAGGACACACCATAAAACTCCAACGTTGGAAGAAATATCACACAGACTGGCTGGTGCAAAACACTTTTCGAAGTTGGATGCAAAACATGGCTACTGGGCGATACAACTTGACGAAGAATCAAGCCTGCTCACGTGTTTCAACACTCCAGTTGGGAGATACAGGTATTTGAGATGTCCTTTCGGTCTAAAGATGTCACAAGACATTTTCCAACAGAAAATGGACCAAATATTGGAAACACGTAAGGGAGCCATCGGTATATCTGACGATATCTGCGTATACGGCAGAACAATACAGGAGCATGACCAAAACCTGATAAAGACAATGGAAACATCCCGAAAATATGGCCTAGTCTTTAACAAAGAAAAGTGTGCCATTAGGCAAAAACAAATAAAATTTTATGGTCTCATCAGGGACGAGAAGGGCTCTCACCCAGACCCCGACAAATGCGACAAAATAAAGTCAAAGCCAGCACCAACCAACAGAGAAGAACTCCAACAACTCTTAGGTATGATCCAATACCTAAGCCCCTTCATACCAGGTCTCAGCACCAAAACAGCGCCACTGAGGTCACTACTCAAAAAAGATGCAGAATTTCAGTGGAACGAGACACATGATAAGACTTTCCAAATTTTGAAAGACCACATCCACGAAAAACTTTGTTTAGCATATTTCGATCCCAACTCAGAGACAGTTATCCAAGTCGATTCAAGCATGCTAGGGCTAGGTGCAACACTCATCAACAATAACAAAGTTGTCGCCTTTGCAAGCAAAAGACTAACCGATACGGAATCGCGCTATGCAAACATAGAAAGAGAGTTACTAGCAGTAGTATTCGGATGTGAGAGATTTCACACATATATTTATGGGAAAAAAATACTGGTTGAAACAGACCATAAACCCCTAGAAAATATTCAGAACAAGAATATATCGCAAGCACCCCCACGGCTACAAAGAATGTTATTAAGATTGCAGCCATATGACGCACAAATCGTATACAAACCTGGAAAAGAAATGTGCATCCCTGATTACTTGTCAAGAATCCAACCAACATCAGGCAAAGAAATTGAACTAGACCTAACCATACACACCGTAGACATAACAGCTCAGAAACAAATTGAACTGCAAAATGCAACCGAAGAAGATGAAGAGCTGAGAATACTTAAACAGGTGATATTGACTGGATGGCCAGACGATGTAAAAAATACACCTAAAATAATTAGAAGCTACTGGTCACTAAAAGAATGCCTATCGGTACAGGACGGTGTGGTCACAAAGGGACAGTCCATAGTCATACCCAAACGTATGCAACACAGAGTACTACAGAGAATACACGATGCACACCAAGGTATCGAAAAATGTCAACTGAGGGCAAAAAACAGTGTGTTCTGGAGAGGAATACACAAGGATATAGAAGCATTAGTAAGGACATGTGAGATCTGCAGAGAGCATCAGAGAAGAAATTCCAAAGAAACAATGATCATCAAGGAACATGCAACGCGACCGTTTCAGAACGTCGCAGCAGACATCTTCGATTTTAATGGTCAACAGTTCCTACTGATCGCTGATCAGTATAGCAAAATGCCATTTGTGAAGACGCTGAAAAGCACAACTAGCACCAGGTACTTCGTATCTAACGAATTCCTCAATTTTGCCACAGAGTGGGAATTCACTCACATTACATCAAGCCCCAGGTACCCACAATCAAACGGGTTTATAGAACGCATGGTCCAAACCGTAAAGAAAACATTTACGAAAGCCAAACAATCAAAAATGGATTGTCAAATGGCCCTTCTATGCCTCAGAACAACCCCACTTGACAACCACCTGCCATCCCCGGCAGAAATCCTATACAATAGGAAAATAAGAACAAGACTCCCAACCTTGTTAAACACGGACGCCCCAAAAGATTATGAGATCAGAGAACGATTGTGTGCCAAAAGCGAGAAACAGCAACATTACTACAACAAAAATGCAAAGGACCTTCCAGAATTAATTGTTGGTAGTAAAGTGTCTGTCCTACAGGAAAATGACACCTGGCAACCGGCGACGGTGATCGATAAAAGCACCGAGCCACGAAGCTACATCGTCAAGATGCACAATGATGGAAGATTACTGAGGCGCAACAGACGACACTTACAGGAGTTATATAATCCTCAAAGACAAACCACCCGCAACGCACCCATTCAAGAGACGAGCTGGGATGATACAACACCACCGTCCCAACAACACACTGACCCAATAGAAGTCAGCATTCCGTCCAATAATAACAATGGATACATCTCATCAGACAACCCAGGGCAACCGACTGAGTCGAACCAACAGCCAGAAATACTGACCCAAGACCGACCCAAAAGAGCTCGACGAGCCCCCCAAAAATACAAGGACTTTGTAGTATATAAATAGCTAATAAAAAAATAAATAAAATAAACATCCTTGAAAGACAATAAACACTTCTTCTCAACAAAGGGGATGTAACAGTAAGGAACTCTTTAGTGTATAGAGTTGCTCCCCCCTGATAACCCCTAGTGGTAACAGTAGTAGTCACCTCTCGATAATAAAGAAGTCCACATTATATTCTATCCTGTCTCTAGTGTCTTCATTTATATAAACCCAACATTACAGTACTTCACAAATAAAACGTGAAAAAGTGAAAGAAATGGACATGAAAAGTGCTTGTATCAAACTAAAGTGCCGTCTGCAGATTCGTCTGCATAGTATTGGTCTAAGGAACATTCGTCTGCATAATATTGGTCTAAGAAACATTCGTCTAGAGAATATTGGTCTAAGTAACATTCGGCAAAAATATTTGTCTATGAAACCTTTGCGTAAAATATTGCTCTAAGGAACATTCGTCTAGAATATTGGTGAAAGGAATATTCGTCGAAAGAATATTGGTCTAAGTAACATTCCTCTAATGAATATTTGTCTAGGGAACATTCATCTAAAGATTATTTGTCTAAGGAACATTCGTCTAAAGTATAACGGTCTAACGAACATTCGTCTAAAAATATTGGTCTAAGGAATATTCGTCTAAATAATATTGGTCTAAGGACCATTCGTCTAAAGAATATTGATGTATAGGACATTCCTCTAAAAATGTTGATGTAAGGAATATTCGTTTAAAGAATATTAGTCTAAAGAACATTCGTCTAAATAATATTGATCTAAGGAACGTTCGTCTAAACTACATTGTCTAAGGAACAGTCATCTATAGATTATTGATCTAAGGATCATTCATTTAAAGAATATTCGTGTAAGGAACATTCATCTGGAGTATATTAGGCTAAGGGCAACCTGTAAGGACATTTGTTTAAGGAATACTCTTCTAAGGACAGTGGTTTCTGGAATACCCGTCCATGGACCAGTGGTTCATAATATTTTTTTAAAGAAATTAACATTTTATTCATATACGAAAATACTAAATTGTTTTTATATTCCCTATATTAGATTAGAATAATACTTAAGACAGCTATAGCTACATTAATTACTGCGAGTGAAAGAGAATGAGTACCTTTTAGAAGAAACCTGTGCGAACCTATTTACGCACGAACATATACAATACATACAAACACAAAATCATATGTACAATGCCAAACGACCATTGACTAATAAATCACTAATACATTTTCTACAGGCAATTTACAAATCGCAGTAATCCGACAATTTTGGAATCGCTTTATTTTTAAGTAGTCAAATTTGTGCACTTTTGGGAGAAGTGGCTCACAGAAGCTTCAATCAATCAGCGAGCGAGCTTTGCTGAGACTTACTCTCAGCAAAGCTCGCTCGCTGATTGATTGATGCCAACCAATCAGATCGTTTGTACGTGAAGAATAATTTTTCCCGCGCAACGAATCGGAGCCTATAGTCGCTTATTTAAGCCAAGATTTTTCTCATCTCAATGAGTGAGACCTCAACTGCTAAAACGAATCCACGACAGTTGGAACCACGCGCTAACCTTCACACTCATAGGCACACCCATATACTGATGATAATTTGTACACCTTCACTAAAAACTTCTTTTGACACAACAATACTTTTCAACAGTAATATCACAAGAACAATCATATCATGAAACACTCATGAACATTTATCAAGTGAACTTTAAACCAAATAATTAACTCTCACTGAACTCTTAAATTGCATACAAAGGGAGGCAACTCTTGATTAATTCAACATTTCTTACTTAAATGCATGTTTTCTTTCACATCGTTGTTTGATATTGTAGATCTTGTTAATATACATATATTTTATGTGCAACAATATCTTGTGGTTATTCTTCTTGCATGAATCCTGTTTTCTTATCAAAGTTAAATTAATGTGGTGAAGTCCGCCACAAACCCAGTCCTAAAAAGGATATAAGGGAGAAACCTTTATTCCTGTTCAATAGACTTGATTCGATAATAGGTAAATACTGGCCGCTTATATTTCAGTTCATATATGCATTTACTTGGTTCGAAAATATGTAAATAATAGTCGTTTATAATTTGATCCTATCTATGGGTTAGAAGGAGACACTGAGTCCTGCCGCCTTGATTGGTAAAGTGTGTACCACAGAAGGTGATGGCTTCCTACTGCAGGAATTCTTCTGCCAAGACAATTATGAATCGAATGAGACATGATCGCCTAAGCGTGTATCACGCATTGCAATTAAGGAAGGCAGCTGGCATTTACTTACCTCCCCAACGCCATATTGTGGACAGACAAATTCAAATTTGAACTTTTTGGTAGTGAGAGTAACCTGGAGAAAAACTGAAAAATAAAAGTAAATACATTGTATTTACTGAAATTGTATCTGTTACATAAAAAAATTACAAAAATATCTTATTTTAAGGTAGATACTTCCACAAAAACGCAATCCATAGCGTTTAAAATGAATTTTTAATAATGAAAAAGTTTTCCTGTTATTTTAGTTTTAATTTCAAGCTGATAGATTAAATTTAATATTTCCAACAGACAAAATACTATGCTGTATTTAAAAACTAATTTAAATTGATTGGAAAGAGTTTTCATTTAATTTTTTTTTTAATTTAGCGCCATTTTCAGCAAACTTATAAAAATGTAAATATCTTTATTAAATAATCTTTCAAAAATAAAATATATATATACTTTTCTGAAACATTATTCATTTGAGGAATATTAGCTGATTTAAATTATAATTAATCTGATTTGAACAACTAGGTTTTTTAAATTTTAAAATATCACAGAAATGAATTTTTATTGTTTAGCTTGTTTATTTATATTGACAGCTTTTAACAGCTCCGTACCAGCTCGACGACAGATAGATTTTTTATTCAATATTGTTATAGGGTGGTGCATTAACCTTAAAAATTAATTGAGGAATATAACGCGAGCGCCTTTTAAGTACTCGGTAATTATAAAAATTTAAGAAAATATTCTTTGTAATTATATATTTTATTGAATTTTAGAGAATTTGGGCTCTAAATTTACTATAGTTATCGCACTTATTTTCTGGTAATATCGTATCTATAAAATTCGGCACGTTATGCACATACAAAAAAAAACCCCTCAAAATTCATTTTAAAATATTCGTGGTTACCAGATTGTAATAAGATTTACAATATATGATTAGTAACTATAGTTTTACTTAATAACAATATTTTCTTAAGACAACATTGTCTTTAATGTATATTATACACAAACGCAATTAACAGCTTCTCTAATTAAATAATGTATTACAATTACTTTTATTGCATTTTTTATTTTGCGTTCAGTTTAAAAAAAAATGAAATTTAAATTCTCCAAAGAGTTCTGTTTTTATCTCATACAGTCACTAAAAATTACCACGCCAAATTTCTCCAGTTTTCCTAAAATTAAGTAAGTGGGGTGAAACATGTTATATATATATATATATATATATATATATATATATATATATATATATATATATATATATATATGTATATATGTATGCAGGTGTGCAGTGAAATAGGAAAGAATACGTTAGGTAGATAATCCGGTGTTCCTTAATATTTAGCTTTATTTTCAAAAGGACAGTGCTCCATACAGAAGTAGAGCTTATATTATAATAATATTTTTAGTTTTTAAAAATATGATTCCTCCGCTACATAAGAGTTCTCATGTAGCGGAGGAATCATATTTTTAAAAACTAAAAATATTATTATAATTATATATATATGTATGTATATATGTATGTATGTATATGTATATTAACAAGATTTTCTAAAAAAAACAAACATTTTAAGATTAGTTTGTGAATGAGTCCTGAAAATTTAATTAATATCCAACAATTATTTGATTTTTACAAGAATTTCCAAATTTAATGTGTCTAAAAAACAAAAAATGCTAAAATTTGCTATGCTTGTGGTGGCACGGAGCAAGCGAAGGACCGGATATTAACCCTCAGAGGTTTAGACAGCAAATGACCAATACTGGTCTTTGCGCACCCGGCTCCACGCAGAATTTCCGGGGGAAAACTAAAAAGAAATAAAAAGAATAATAAGCAATTTCCACCAATTAAACGGCTCCGCGCCATACCCAACAGTTTGTTTCAGCAGACTGACTCTGATCCGATGGGCACACATAAATAGAGCGATAAATTCACTTCTAGGAGAGAAAGCTTTGAAGTACCGTCAGTGAATGTCGCTACGCTTTTCTCACCCATCAAACCCGATGCCTTCAGCCTTCCTTCACCAACGGAGATATCAAAGGACTCCTACCAACCCATTGACCTCACCTTTCATCTCCTGTGACCAGCACGTCATGAACTTAAGTATTAACAAAAGACACTTATATTCTTTTAATAATCGGATTTCTCTTCTATGAATGAACATTTTGTAACGGACTTTGTGCGTGTAAATCAAGAAACATTGTACTATTCATTGATGTTGCATTTAAATACAAAGTGTTTTTGATATACCCTTCTCTTTCGTATGTTATTTTGTTTATGTTATGGTGACCCCAATTTGATTGCTTGTTGAACCTTTAGGCCAAACTAGCGGCTGTCCCGAAGGACTGCTACTATTTATCTACCTTCTGATACAAGCAACAATTAACAACGAGAACTCTATCCCCCATCACCATAAGTGGTGACGCCGACGTGATTTTAACACATATATATACACGCACGCACAAAAAAAAAAAAAAATTGAACTGTCACAAAATTAGAATTTTTATTCAACACAAACCAAAAACATGGCAGACGACGCTGAAGAAACTACAATTAATCAAAACCAACCAATCCAAGCTGTTGCGATAAAACCACCAAACTTCATTGAATCAAACGTAATAGCTTGGTTTGTGATAATGGAGGCGCAATTTAATATTGCAAATATAAGACAGACCAGTCAAAAATTTTTTAACACTTTGGCAGCTCTCCCTGTGGACATAGTAGGAAATATACAGCCAACTATACTGCAATCAAAAGATTACGACGCACTAAGAGAAGCAGTGACGGGCGCTTACGAGAAAACAAAACCAGAGATGCTGGACAAATTAATGTCGTCATCGACTGTAACAGGTCGTCCCTCAGTATACCTGAATGAACTTATGTCATTAGCAAGCCGAATTGGCGTAGGGGACGATATCGTACGTCACAAATTTATTCAAGCCCTACCTCACTCCATTAAACCAGTGGTAGCGGCACAAGTCGATTTAGACACAGATCGCCTTGGAAGAATGGCGGATGACTTACTATTATATTTTAACAAACAAGACACCGCACATATTCGACAGATTTCGGGGAAGCAAAGGGATGAACAGCAAAATAAAAATGAAACTAAAAGGATACATGGCTGTTCCCACAGTGAAAATAAATTCCCTACCAGTGTTCGCCCTTTTAACAAGGACCAAAAACCTCTAATTTGCCGAGCGCATTTATACTTTGCGGAACGTGCAAAATTTTGTAAGCCGTGGTGCAGATGGCCAAATAAACGGAATGTTCAAATGCAACCCAACTCTCGCCCAAATTCACCAGTTCCTCGTGAGATTTCGGAAAACTAACTAGGCGAGAGGTGTTAGCTTCCATTTCCTCGCCGCTTCTCATTGTAGCCGCACGGTTAGGAGCTCAAAGTTTAAATTTTATTGTGGATACAGAAGCTGCCGTATCTATACTTCCGAAGAGATATTTAAGCGGAGCTGTAACATACCCAACCAATATCTCTTTAGTGTCTGCCAACGGTCAAAAGATTGAATGCTCAGGACAAGCAGTACTGAATCTAACACTACGGAACCTCAGACGAGAATTTACCTGGACATTTATAATAGCCGAAACTGCTCAGCCACTCCTAGGATACGATTTCCTAAACCATTTCGGGCTAATGGTGGACTGCACAAACAATAAGCTGATTGATAAAATGACTAATAGACAATCCGATGCACATCCATCGTCTATTATCATGAATATAGATTTAGTACCGAATAAAGATGCTAACAAAATGGTACGAGCAATTCTGGAGAAATACCCAAACTTAATTTCTCCTCATCGCGACACGAATGCAACAAAACCAAAGATATTCCATAGAATAGAAACTGGTAGCAACCCTCCTACTTTCTCCAGAGCCAGACAATTATCAGCTCAGAGATGTGAAATTGCAAAAGAGGAATTCAAGAAACTCCTAAAGGCAGGAATAATTTCCCCTTCAAACTCTGAATGGAGTTCAGCCTTACATATGGTACCGAAGTCAGACGGCACATATAGACCTGTTGGCGATTACAGACATTTAAATACCATAACAAAAGCCGATCGATATCAAGTCCCAAATATAAATTCCTTGTCTTCAAAGCTTCATAATAAGAAGTTCTTTTCAAAGATAGACCTGTCGTCTGCTTATCATCAGATACCTGTACATCCGGAGGATGTTTGCAAGACAGCCATCTCTACCCCTTTTGGGTTATTTGAATATAACTATATGCCTTTCGGACTACGGAACGCATCATGTACTTTTCAGAGAATGATGGACAATATCTTTCGTGATACTGATTATACCTTTGTATATATCGACGATATCCTTATATTCTCAGAAGATGAAGAAACTCATTCCAAGCATATCGACCTAGTACTACAAAAACTGAGTGAGTACGATTTTAAAATTTGTCTCTCCAAATGCATATTTAGTGCTAATGAATTAGACTTTTTAGGATTTCATATTTCTGCTAGTGGTCTCAAACCCAGTGCTAAAAAGTTGAATGAATTAAGTGAATTTCCTCAACCAAACGATTCCAAATCACTACGCCGATTCATCGGAATGGCAAATTTTTACAGAAAACTTGTGCCAAATTTCAGCGATATCATACTACCTCTCACGGAAAAAATACGTTTAAACCAAAATTCCAAGTCATTAACCCTAACAAAGGAAGAAATTGAATCTTTCGAAAATATGAAAAAGTCTTTATCAAATGTAACTGTTTTGGCTTTCCCCAGCTCGAAAGCTAACAACTATCAACCTGTAACAGACAGTTCGAATTATGCGGTGGGTGCAGCACTTCATCAAATGATTGATAATCAACCCATCCCCATAGGTTTCTTTTCAAAGAAATTATCCCAAACCCAACAAAAATATTCTACTTTTGACAGAGAACTACTAGCTGCCTATCTAGCAGTACTCCATTTTAAACATTTAATAGAAGGCAGAAATGTAATGTTACTGACGGATCACAAACCACTTTGCAGTGCTTTTAAAAGCCAGTCTTCCTTAAAATCAGATAGACAACAGCGTCACCTCTGTTTTATCAGCGAATATGTAAATGACATTTCACATATAAGAGGTTCACAAAATATAGTAGCTGATTGTTTATCACGACCTGTCAACGCGATCACTATTGATATATGTGACTTACAAGAAATAATGAAGCATCAAGCTACTGACAATGAAATTCAGGCATTCAAAGATCAACTGAAACCATACACAATAAATCAAAATGAAACCATATTATGTGACACGACATTACCTTTTCCACGACCTTTTGTGACTGAAAAGCTCAGAAAATCGGTATTTGACAGTCTGCATAATCTATCACATCCAGGAATAACATCTTCAAGAAAAATAATAAAATCCAGATACTATTGGCCGAAGATGGACAAGTCAATAAAAACATGGTGCACAGAATGCCAACACTGCCAACAAGCAAAAATAATAAAACACACAAAGAGCAAAGTAAATCCATTTGAATTACCTTCCAGTCGTTTTGAAACGGTGCATGTGGATATTGTCGGTCCCTTACCACCAGTAAAGAACCAAACTGACCCTTATTTTTCACCATATCGATATTTATTAACATGCATTGATAGAAATACGAGATGGATAGAAGCATGCCCAATAACAGAAATTACGGCAAAATCAATATCAACGGCTTTTGTCAATCTGTGGATCTCCCGATTCGGGGTTCCTCTTCATGTCGTTACGGACAGAGGAAGCCAATTTGAATCCGAATTATTCTCAGAACTATCAAAAATAATAGGCTTCCACAGATTACGAACAACGGCGTACCATCCGCAAACGAATGGATTAGTTGAGCGAGCACACAGAACTTTAAAAACGGCTATTATAGCCAGGAAAGAATCGTGGTTGTCAGCTCTTCCTATCGTCCTTTTGGGAATGAGGATAACACCTAACGAATCAAACTATTCTTCATTTACTGCAGTAACAGGGAGTCATGCACAAGTCCCCCGATTGTTAATTGACTCTATCAAGAACGAGAATAGTGAAATGACAAACTCGCACGTTAAAATTCTAGCCGACGAGATGCAAAAATTTGACATGGACAAATTATCCAGGGGACACCTGCATACAATACCTAATTCTTACATTCCAAAAGATTTACAAACATGTAAAAGTATCTGGCTAAGAACAGACAGAGTAAGAAAGCCATTGGAAGCTCCATACACAGGTCCATTCCAAGTATTAAGTCGTCATGAAAAATATTTTACTATTAAAAGATCGGATGACGTACATAGTAATGTTTCAATAGATAGACTAAAACCTGCATATATTTCTGAAAATATAAAATCAAAAGATTCCATTGGATCAAGACCGGATTTGGATAACTCCCTACCTTGTTCCGAAGAAACTAATGATAACAAACCAGAAACTAGAACGAAGTCCGGTAGAACGATTAAATGGAAGAAAGAAAACACATATTTTTATTACTAAAAAAAAAAACAAAAAAAAAAAACAAAAAAAAAAAACAACAACAACAACTCCGTTTACTGGGGCGAAAGTTATGTGGTGGCACGGAGCAAGCGAAGGACCGGATATTAACCCTCAGAGGTTTAGACAGCAAATGACCAATACTGGTCTTTGCGCACCCGGCTCCACGCAGAATTTCCGGGGGAAAACTAAAAAGAAATAAAAAGAATAATAAGCAATTTCCACCAATTAAACGGCTCCGCGCCATACCCAACAGTTTGTTTCAGCAGACTGACTCTGATCCGATGGGCACACATAAATAGAGCGATAAATTCACTTCTAGGAGAGAAAGCTTTGAAGTACCGTCAGTGAATGTCGCTACGCTTTTCTCACCCATCAAACCCGATGCCTTCAGCCTTCCTTCACCAACGGAGATATCAAAGGACTCCTACCAACCCATTGACCTCACCTTTCATCTCCTGTGACCAGCACGTCATGAACTTAAGTATTAACAAAAGACACTTATATTCTTTTAATAATCGGATTTCTCTTCTATGAATGAACATTTTGTAACGGACTTTGTGCGTGTAAATCAAGAAACATTGTACTATTCATTGATGTTGCATTTAAATACAAAGTGTTTTTGATATACCCTTCTCTTTCGTATGTTATTTTGTTTATGTTATGGTGACCCCAATTTGATTGCTTGTTGAACCTTTAGGCCAAACTAGCGGCTGTCCCGAAGGACTGATACTATTTATCTACCTTCTGATACAAGCAACAATTAACAACGAGAACTCTATCCCCCATCACCATATGCTAATTTATAATACATCCGCTGATGCAATAAAAACAAAATAAAAAGGATTAAAAGTAAAACATTTCATTAAATAATAAAAAAATACACTTTGATCTTTCCTCTTAATAATAACACAAAGATTTCGATGATAAAACTTTGTTTTCATTAAGTTTGGTTGGAGCATTATTCATCACAGATTTCTAAGCGCTTTCGTGAAGGTACCTATTTTAAGGTGTTTTTTTCTTTGTTTTTTTTTTAAAGAAATGCAAGGAGTCCCCAAACTTTTTGCCTGTGTAGTGTATATTCTTACAATACCGAAAACCGAATTGCAGTGTTATTATTTTTTATCAATTCACCCAAACAAGGCAATCATAATTTTACAGTTGAAATGGCTAGATGTAACCGTAAGTTCTATGCTAACAGTTATGCTAACTCGCACTTCTTGATTGAAGAAATGTCTTCCTGCTTCTTGCTTTCCAGTTAACTTTGATCTTGAAAAATTTATCACTCGTTATCTTCTGTCTTCTTAATGTTATTTTATTGTCCTCTCTTTCCTTAATAATGTTTTTATTTTTCTCATATTCCTTCACAGTCAGTAAACTTCTTGCATCTCGGTGTCTTTATTGCCTTGAATGGAGTGAAATGTTAATAAAATATGCATATTTTTAACTAAATTTTTGCTTTAAGGGAGTTAACTCTAGACATTATTATGTTACACTTATCGCCCATGCACTATCATGTAAAGACAATGGCGGACTGTTATAGTGATTTTCCAAGCATAGCATAGATGTGGCACGAAGCCGAAAGTAGGGGGCACCCAGTGAGGATCGAACTCACTACTTTGTCGTAATTGTTCTAGCGAGACAAGCTTGCTAACCATTACACCGCCTCGAGGTGCCCCTGGCGGACTGTTAAATACGTCGTGTGTTTCTGTTGGGAAAAAGCACGTGATTCCTGGAATACCCACAACGAAAATGGCAAACTCAGTATGTGATCTCACGTGAATAAGTGTAAGGAAACAACAAGAACCAATACGTGTACAAACAAATGATAATGTATTAACATGAAAGGTAGTAGCCCTAGTAGTGGTTTCAGGAAGCAAGTGAATTTGACCCCACAAGTGAACGTGTACACTGTAAAGTACAACAATCATAACTGAAAAGAATAAAGACTTACATACTGATATTGATTTGCTTTGTACAAATTGTACAGATTTTTGTGTTACATTTTTACATCATCTGATATATCGTATGCGAGATAATTAAGTTTCTATACATGATTGATTTTCAATTCGTGACACGTACGTATCTTTGGTTGTTTCTCTTGCTAAAGACCTATAGGATTCAGATACTTTATTGTTTTCAAAACTTAAAAAATTAGACAAAACATAGGCTCCAAATTAAATTACACAACTAATGTAATTTCATTGGTTCAAAAATATCACACGGCATATCGTCGACTACGTCTGCACGTCTAACCTTAATTTAACCTGATCAAAGGTACAGTTGCGCCAAAATTTTAAGACATTTTCTGGAGGCTATCACGTGACTTATATTGTTTATGCAACAATTATATACAAAAAATTATATACAAAAATATATTGCTTATAACAAACAATTAAAAAACGGAGTAGGAAAAAATCCGCGGAAAAAGCTACGCGCTACGTGACGACACTCATCATGAAATAACTTTCAACTGAAGTCCAGACTATAAGTTAAAAATCCTTGTTAACATAACGACCATCTATTTTCTTCATTCAATGCAAACTAAACTCACGTCGGCAAACAACGATGCAACAGGCACTCAAACGTAAGTCACATGCTTTTTCCACAAACTTTGAACTGTTTATTTTGAATACAAACAATATTACATTGGACTGAATTTGTCCAAATTCACACAAATTACCCTACAACTTGCAGTCTATCAAACTGGAACATTATCTCACACAAAAATCTAAAAAGACAAGTTTATTTCACCATTTTAAACAACATTTATAACTATTGTTTTGTACATTTGTAATATAAAAATCTATTTATTTGTACAATTTCTTTTGTCTGAATTTTCTTGTTTCTTCTTGTTATTATTTTGTGACATTGTGTCTAATATAAATTAGTGCGGGCAATTGACACCTACAGATCATACATTTTGTCCAGGGCCGGATTATTAACTTTTGGTGGTGGTGGTGGGGGGGCTAGGCTAATGAAATTATGCCCCTACTCAGACTGAGCCACCCCATAACTCGACCACACACTTCTTGAATATTTTTTTCATTTGTGATACATTTTAACTTTTGTTTTCAATAAAAATATTCTTTAACAAATACGACAATTTTACTATTTATTGCAAACCAAATATTTCAACACAACTGTAGTAAAAAAACAAACAATTTTTTTTATAATCACCATCAGGGCCGGCGCATACCACTCTGAAATCACAAATAAAATATATCTGTAAAGACAATATAAGTAAAAGACAAAAGGAAAATATTTCTTTACTATTGCGCTTTGTCCGTTGAGGAACTTTATCAAGTTAAATGCGGAAGTTTTATTTCATATGTACAGTGTAACCCGGATATAAAAGATCCGGATATAAGAGACTTCTCCGGTCCCGACAACTCTCTTATATCCGGGTTACACTGTATTTGTGTACAGGAAAAGCAGAGGAAAAATCTCAATAGGCAATTAATTACAGCACATAGTGTTCCCCATAGTTTACCTTCGTTTACACAGCAAGCTCTTGCAATATTGCAGAGCGTTCTCAAATTCAAAATTTGAAAATGCAACGATATTTTCCACCATGATTGCTTCGCCAAGGCTACATACAGTTTGAATTCCGTTGTTCTTTTCCTAGACTTACAACGAATAAGAGCTAAAGAGCTCTCTCCCTGTACGAAAGCTCAGATGGTGAGAAGATCGCTGATGAAGCAGACTGGAGTGAGGACTGGCCCGACAGCTGGAGCTACCCCCCCCCCCCCAAAAAAAACAAGAATCTTTTGGAATAAACAATTAAATCTGGTTAAAAATGTAACGGAGTCTGCAGCTTACTTTAGAAGTAACTTAAATTTTTAAGTTCTGGTCTTCAGGTTCGGCACAAAGTCTTGGTCAGGAGATGTGGATTCCAGCAGCAATAGTGTGTGGGACTCTCTCTTTTCTTTGTGTGTGTCCCAGCTGTCCAAAATCTCCAGCCTATATGGAGTCCTGCATCCGGCAAGGGTGGGGTTGACTTCTACCCTAAGCATCAACCTTTTCTAAATTTCCATATATAAAAATACATTTACTCAAGTGGTTTTCCAGATTTGGGGTTGTCCAGCCCTCTTTTCGAGAGTGGTCAGTGAGATCAAGCCCCCCTCCTTACGATGATAAATTTGTTAATGTAAAACAATATTTAGCAGAAGTTCGTGTCGATTTGTCCGAACTTAAAACTTCCTATGGGTTGGATTTTTTTAAGGTGACACGCCAGGTTTGAAGCTGGTCAGCCATATTGTATTTAAGCGGATTCCTTACAATTTTAGGCGCGAAGTCATAAACCGGGCGGGAACTAGTTACCCAAATCTTAACGACATATTCGAACACAGCAATGAAACTGTCAGAACTATTTCTAAAACGAAAAGAATTATTCAGAATGGAATCGCAACATAAACTTAATACTACGTAGAAGGAAGGTTCTGTGGCAGCCCTATATAGCTCCACTAGCATACATTGTAGATTATGTGTTAACGAGGGACATTGAATGACTAAATATACAAAGTTCTCTACTGTTGAGGTTCGCAAAGAGCAATGTAAATTGATGCATCTATGGGCTAAGTGCTCAAGTTCAAAGCATAAAACAAATAACTTCCCTGGATATAAAGCTAAATTGCCTTATCCATGTAAAAAATTTTCTTTTAAGGAACATATAATGGCATTATGCGAAAACAGTATACACACCTGTGAGGAGAATAAATTCTTATTACCTATAGTAAAATCACTCATCCAGCGGGGTAGAAAAAGGACGGTTGTCAATTGCTTATTAGGCACTGGTAGTCAGCGTTCGTACTTTTCGAACAAAGTCATTAAATGGATTTTCAAGTTAAAACGTATTTAGAACAAACTAACAGGCGATTTTTGTACTGGAAATTAAGACGGAGAAGGGGCGGCAACTTCCTTTGCCTGCATTAATTGAGAGTGAATTTGATATTATCTTAAAAAATTGATGAATTAGATTCAATTAAGAAAAATTTAATCAATTTGAATAAAAAAATATCCTTTTCAAGAAATCATGGCCACGTCGATATCTTAGGATTAATAGGTGTCGACATATTTCAATTCATGCGTTCAACCAAACTCGTTAAATGTATGAGGGGCACTATGTCCTTCATTCAAGCCTTAACACGTTTTACCAATCTTTATGGCGCACCAAGCCACATATACAGTGACAATGCTAAATCATTTAACGCCGCCCTGGGCAGAAAATTCACATAAATAACAAATTGTTCGCTGATACTTTTGCAAGTACAACAATAAAATTGCCTCTTTATTCTCCATGGGTAGGAAGGAAGTTGTTGGAGTTAATTCCTCCTTAATTGTACAAATTGTTCATTAGGGGACGCTCTCCCTACACTATAAATACTGGGCGATTTTCTCTTTTTTCATTTCTTCATTTTCAGCAAACACATCTACAATGTAAGCTCTCGCAGAAGATTGCGTCTTTCCATTTGTGGGAGACGCCATGAACATTATACACACAAACACGTACGTACGAACATTCACCAAAATACAAACTCTTTACGTTCACACTCAAACACAAATGTTAATGCCTATTGTAAATTTTGTTGTTTAATACATATATTTGTTGATATATATATATATATATATATATATATATATATATATATATATATATATATATATATATATCGGTCTTATTGGTTTTCTTTACACTTCTTTATGGTAGAATCAATCTCTGAGTCCGCCATGTTCTTGTAGTGGACCTTCTAGCAGGAATGAAACCCACGTGTTCCTAATTTAACAACACGTAAACTTCCGGTTCGCTACAAAGTGTCTGGGAGCACATGATCAAAACAATAAAAATCAACTTGGTTCAAAACAATTGGAAGATCGAAAATTAATTACTACGAATTATTGACATTATTATCAGATATACAGAGGTCAATTAATCAGTATATATCCCACCAGAATGAACCAGTAAATGAAGCTGAAATTCACGAAATCATAACACAACTCCATGCATCTTTTATGATACTAGGGGACTTTAACTGTCACAGCACCATATGGAGTTGTAAGGACACAAACCAAATGGGAAGAACCTTAGAAACAATAATCAATAACAATGAATTATGCATTTATAATGATAAAACACCGAATTACATAAAACCATTTATTGGAAGCTATCCCTACATAGATTTCTTTTGGAAGGTATTTGCAGATACATGCTGTAGCGGTCACTTCCAATCGTCCTACAAAACTTAAAACATTACGATAAAAATCCTCTAAGTTGGAAATTAGGCGGAGCGAAGTAGAACGAATTCAATATTTTGAAAAATTATTTGAAGGAAAAAGCATCACGGACTTAAAACATTTCACAGAAACCCCCATGTCTATAGCTAAAAAATGCGTTCCAAAAATTCATCACCAAACAAACGAAACAGACCTTGGTTTAATGATAAATCTAAAGAAGCCCTCAGGCTAAGAATAGCAGTTCTGAGATAATTCAACAACCTATAACCTATAATTTGCTGAAATTTAAGTTACTCCGAGCAAAAGCACGGGAAATAATTAAGAAACTAGAAAAGAATGCTGACAAAACTATGTCAACAGACTTAATTCAGCCACAAAAACAAGATCTGTCTGCAATATGATAAAGAAACTAGCAGGCAAATACCAAACAAACACTTGTAAAAGACCTCTCGATAAATAACTCTAAAATAACCATCAAAAAAGATATTGCTGACCAACCATCCAAAACCACCTCAAAAAACACAACCTATCATTAAGGCCTCAGACTAGTACGTGGGGCTTTTAGGACATAAGTGGAGAGCTTATACACAGAAGCTAATGAAACATCTCCACATTTAAGACGCACTAAACTGGTACTAAAGTACTATGTAAAAATAAAATCATGCCCAAATAATCCAACTTACACCAGTACTTTTAAACCTAATTACTGTGATCTATTAAAGAAAATGAATACGATACTACCCTTTGAACTCAGGATGAAATTCATTGCTAAAGAGTTGGGGACTACACTTTCAAGACACGACTGAATTCCATAATGGTCAATGAAGCAACCTGAAATCACTCTCGAAAATAAGTAAACTCTCTAAACAAAAAAACGCACCCACTCACATTCCAGGACAAGTTTCAGAAAAGGGAAGATCCATTTTCACTGCGGAGGCATACGCAACATCACCATGTAGATACTGCTACGCTTTCCACGCCCCTCAACCTCTGACGTGTTACTCTCTGGGTTGAGGTAGATCATTCGACCGGTCCACTGAACATATAGACACGTCTGGAGAGAAGAAATTTAGAAATGGAGAGAGAGAGAGAGAGAGAGAGAGAGAGAGAGAGAGAGAGAGAGAGAGAGAGAGAGAGAGAGAGTTGTGATTAGCTTGTGAAATCGTCTCAGAACGATATATGACTCTTGCGATGGAGAGATAAAGATTTCTGTGTGCGGCTTAAAGTTTATAGTTGCATTCCTCCTCGCCGGTAGTAACAGTAGTAGTAATCTTCGTGGTAGCAGAAGCATCTGTACTTATATTAACAGTACATGTTAGCGGGGGGTTTTGTTCCAATCCCTGACGTCACTTCCAGTCTCCGATATCTTTCCACCCAGCTCGACTGCACTCGACGACAGACGAGCCCAAAAACAACCTTTTGATCCAGTGGTAGTAATAATAGTAGCAGTAGAAGTTTTAGATTGTTGGAGGAGTAATTCGCTTCTTCGTACTTATATCAACAAAATATGTTAGCGGGCGTTTAGTTCCAATCTCTGAAGTCACTTCTAGTCTCCGACCTCTCTCTACCCAGCTCGACTGCACTCGACGGCAGACGAGCCAACCACTCTCAACAGATTTCTGTGCTCGTTTATATAGATAAACCTGACTGATCATAAATCGACCATTAAATCTTGTACGCCAATTTTATCCACGTATCCCAAACAAACAACCTCATCTTTCAAACAAAACTACGACCAGGCCAGCAAACAGGTTGACGGGACGACAAACCCAACTCAACGTGGAGCATTGGAAAAAAGAGCAAACGCTGAACACTACCGACGTTTCTTCCAGGACGTGCCTCGACTCTGACCCACTAGAGAAATGCACAGCACCCTGACGACAACACAAGCACATTTTGTCGAATCACGCATCTCAACCACACTTAGACACATTTTCTTTTCAGTGCACAAGAACAATTTTCAAAACTTTTTACATAATGAAAGTTTGCTTTCTACAACTTTTATTCTGAGAGGAGGTATGTCGGAGTTAGCTCCTCCTCAGTTCTTTAATCCTTCAACAGGGGTCCCTCCCCCCTGGCTATAAATACCGGCTGACCCTTCTCTCTCTCTCTTTTTTTTCGGCTTAGGCCTTGGGCCGCCACTTCGCGCGGAGGTGTTGTAAAATCTCTCTTTTCAACCAACTCCAATATGTAACCTCTCACAGATACAGCGTTTCCCAAATTCTGGGAACGCGCTAAAAACAATACACGTACGTACGAACACTTACAACACACACACATAATTTCTCCATACAAACTATGTAACCGTCTGTGTCTTTGTTTAATTTGTTTTGTTATTAATATATATTTGTTTACCCATATATATCGATCTTGTTTGTTTTCTTTGTCTTCTTTGGACTTAATTAAAGTCCAACATTCCCATGTAGCTGGACCGGCTAGCAGGAAATTTTAACCTTCTGATATCTCTTCACATCTTCACCCGCACGGTCCACTACACACCCGTACTTGCTAAGGAAGATCAATTAAGTATGTCAAGCATGTAAAACGACATACACTATTAAACACATATTAACCGAATGTTCAGACATTGCTCTCTCAAAACAAAAATGCTATAATATAAACAACATGTACGAGCGCTTCGAATAAGAAAAAATGGCGGACGTAATATTATTTCTTAAAACAGTGGGCCTTTACCAAAATTATAAACCAAATAAAAATGTCAATAAAACCAACTTCTCTACAAAATGTATATCTGAAAAGAGTACAATCAATGAAACCAGACTCTCTACAAACCCTTCTTGCAAGAAGACGTCAATGAAACCTGATCTCCTACAAACTGATTTCTTTACAAACAATACATATTCTAGTCATATGAATATATTCTAAAAATCTTGTCGGCATTAAATAACCAATTGAGTTTGATATGCATTAAAACAAAATAAACCAAATAAACTAATCGCAAGATAGATCGTTGTTCTACGATCGTAAAATGCAGATCGGTAATAAATAAACCTCTTCTTTTCATTTCTGATCCACACTGCTTAATTCAGAATGGCAGAATAACGATTTGGTTGTTCCGATAATAACAAAAAAACAAAACAAAAAAAAGAAGATTAAATAAATGGGCAAAAATTAAGAATACATCGATCTTTGTGGTTTTACAAGTCATTTTTGTTAAATTTATTTTCTTCTACTTTTCAAGTGTTGTGAAGCGGGGGTTGAGAAGCGTTGGAAGTTTAACGCAATACATTCTTCTTAACCTTTCATTTGGCCTTGTGCCGTACTACAAAAAGGTAAGTAAATATTATAGACCTGGAACTACAAAGAAAATGATTTAATACTCAATGCCAAAATTTATCTGTACAAACGAAGAATGGGTTTTCGAAATCAATATCTCTCCACGCTGGGAAAACAGTATCTTATGATGAAAAAAATGGTAATAAGACTTGACTGATCTTTGTATTTCTCAAGCCGAAAGTTAGAAAATAGAACATGTTTTTGTCAGTTAGTTTTTGAGGAATTTTTTCCGTTTGTTAATCTCTTGTTCCGCGATCATAATGTCTTTTTGTATAAGTTTTTCAAAGTGTAATTTTTTACTTTTAAAATCAGTTTCGGACATCGTTACGTTGTATTCCTTGTCTATTAATTCCTGGTCTAATTCTTCAGAGCCACAACTGCACCTACTATTAGGGCTTTTCGATTTCCTGCTACTGAAACTGCATGCATCATGAATGTTCTCAAAACTCTGTACCCTAGTGTTGCTTAAACATGAATCTTGAATTTGTTTTGCCTCGGCTGTCTCGTTTTCTTCGTCCTTTTCCTCTTGCTTCTTTGTCGTTTTACGGATTCTGTGCTCGAAATTGGCGATTATTTGGTCAACGTGATTTTGTGTCACCTGCTCAGGTGACTGCTCCACTTGCGGATTAACGTCTCGAATAAATGATCTTGGCAAATGCATCGCCATTTGTTTGTTATATATTTGCTCATCCAATTGTTTTATATGTTCGAGTTGGTCCATGAGTTGTAAACAACGTTTTCTGTTGTCAGCTTCACATTTTAAAAGCTCCTGTTCCAGCCGAGAATTGATGCTTATTGTCTCTTCAGTGATACAATTTTCGTGTTCATTGCATTCCGCCATATTGAACCTAATTTCTGAAAAAACACCAATTCAACAATCCGATTGAACAAAATTGATTTCTCATTTTTATTCTGTTTGCTCGTTTATTTTATTCGTTTCTATGGTTATATATTAAAAAATGTAATGAAGTCATAAACGTGATTACGTTTTGTTATATTCTCAAATCCGTCTTGGACTCAAATTATGTGAGCGTCACAGATGCAGATGTGGAGCCTCCATCGATGAGTTTGGTTTGCATCCTCTCTCCTGTCGTCGTAGTGCCGGCCGCTTTCCACGGCATGCAGCAATTAACGACATCATCAAAAGAGGTTTGGATGAGGTTGGGTTCCTTTCTCAAATCGAACCCGTAGGCCTTGAACGTGGTGATGGAAAGCGGCCAGATGGCATTACCATCTTCCCTTTTAAAATGGGTAAGTCGTTGATTTGGGATGCGACCTGTGCTGATACATTCTCGGTCGGTAATTTGATCAGGTCCGGGGTTGAGCCGGGGTTCGTCACCCGAGACGTAGAGATAAAAAAAATAGCTAAATATTCTTCTCTTGCTGATAGATTTTTTTTTACTCCTGTGGAAGTGGAGACTTCAGGGGTTATTGGCCCTCGTTCGATGGTGTTCCTTCGGAGGATTGGCGTGATTGCGTCTCGATTAAGGAACGAGCTTCGCGAAACGGAGTGGCTCTTGCAGCGTGTCTCACTGGCGGTTCGAGGTAATGCTTTCTCCATCATAGCGGCTGGCAGAGGATAGAAAAAATTGTTTATAGTTACGTTGTTCTGGAATTGTCATCATTGGTCGACTGAACTTGCTTTGTTTCACTGACTTTTGTTTTATTATTATTAGTTACTTTGTTCTCAAAATATATTCCATTCGAAATAACGACTCAGGTATTTGTGCCGATCTATATCGCACATACATACATACATACATACATACACAAATACAAATCACATACAACGACAAGCATTCATTGGTTAATAAATCACCACTACGTTATTATAGACAATTTACAAATCGCAGCAATGCGACAATTTTGTAATCGCTCTATTTTCATGTAGTCAATTTTGTGCAAATTTTGGGAGAAACGGATCACTGAAGTTTTCTTAAGTCTCCTCAAAACGCGCTCGCTGATTGGTCAATGCTAACCAATCAGATCGACTGCACGTGAAGAGTAAATAGTCACCTATATAAACAAGAATTTTTCTTAGCTAATTAGTGAGAATTCAGCTGCCAAACGAATCCACGACAGTTGAAACCATGCGCCAACCTTCTCACTCACACACACCACTCACATGCTGAACATTCCTTATACACTCACATAATCTTTTCTTACACTGCAAAATCTTCTGAGAACAGTCATTATAAAAACTCGCATAAACATTCTTCCAGTGAACTTTGGAATACTAAAAATACAATTAGAGAGAGACAACTCTTGTTTTATTCAACCTTTTCTTACTTAAATGCATGCTTTGTTTGATATTGTACATCTTGTTAAATACCTATTTTATGTGTAAAGATGTCTTTGGTTTATCCTTTTCCACGTCAGTCTTGTTTCCTAATGTAAAGTTAAATTAATGTGGTGAAGTCCGCCACATATTCATTCGTTTCCCCCCTTATAGACTACAAGGAAGTCATTTAATGCACCCACGCACCAGGATTCAATCGGATTCTTTAATTGGTGTTGTTAGACAATATCTTTCCTTCGGAAGAGGGTGAGAGACGTCCTGAAACGTCACCAAAAATGGGGAGTGCCAAGGGATCTTAAGCAATTTTTATCCCGGGTCCATATACGTGTGTGCTCATCTGACAACGTATTACTTTGTGAACTAGGCTGAAAGAGTGTTTTTCATGTTGCTCATTGTAGATGGAATGTTGGCATGGGGCATGCAGATGAATTAAATTGTTCAGTGAAGCTCTTTATTTTTTTCTTATGATATCTTGATTTATTAAAGCAATGATCAGAGGGGGATACAAGTAACGAAGTGCGGTCCCTTCTACAAATCTATTAATAGTGTTTTATTGGAATCATCTGCTTCATTCCCATACTCCCATGATTGAATATCTATGAAGTAAGAATTAATTTCAAGTAATAATTATTATTTTAATTTACAGCATTTGATGGCATATAAGACGCACTTTTTTTTTACTAAAATATGTTTTAAAATTCCCTTGCGTCTTATATGTCATATGAAGATTTAAAATTTGTGATAGTTGGCTGAAATTAGCTACCTGGCAACTTTTATTAGCTTAGACTCTAGAGCAACTTTTATATACCTATTGTCATTATTTAAAGAGATATTATGCAGATTAAAAGTATTATCATTGATAATACTCATTATATTAATTTCATCATGTTTAATATTAGTACATTGCTTCACTAAAATTATATGCAATAAATTCAAATTATATATTTGTTTCATTAATATTTTTCTTCCAATCTCATTGGTATAAATCCAATCAGAATTTTTATATCCTAATTATTGCATTAAGACTTTTACAAGATGCAGATTGTACAGATCATACAAAAGAAAAATTTTGACTGAATTTTAATGGTAACTTTACTGTTTTGCTCAATTGTAATAATTGCTTGATTTTTATTTTGTTTTCTTACCTTTGGATATAATAAAGTTTTTATACGCTCATGTACTTTTTTCCTATTATTTTTCGTTTAATTGTAATAATGGCTTGTTTAACCAAAATAATACCTCATAAATATAGCCTAGGCTATACCATTTATTAATAATTTTACTAATTTTTTTTATTTGCCCTGCTGAAATTGGGGTGTGTCTTATAAACCCGTGTATCTTATATGCTGTCAAATATGATAATTAAAAGAGTAACATACAATGGGAAAAGTGCAACAATATATTATCTAAAACAGTACTCGGGTAAGATGCATTCAATAAGCTTAATATGACCTTGATACAGATTTTGCTGGTAGCTTTTGCATCTACCTTATGCATCTACAGATAAATTAATAAAAATATATTTAATAAGCCTAAGGTACAATGTTAAGAAGATTGAAAATAGGGTACGAATATTGCATTGTACTAGACTTTCAAGTGGGTAGAGCCAATGGGTCTTCAAATATATAAATCTTGATTTGGTGAGAAATATGCAAATTCCTTAAAGCAGATTTACTTAGATTAATGGAGGGATTAGAAAATAAATTTGAAATAAGAGTAACAGACAATTCTCTAAGATTGTGGTGTTTATTATATTTTGAATTCTTTACACCATGATCAAAAAACCCTTTGTTTCTAATGCCCAACAATGTTTAACCAACAGGAAAAGAGAATAAGAAGGAGTAGAAGTAGGGAGAGTAGTAGGAAAAGGGAAGAAGAAATAGAATAGGGAAGGAGGAGGTGGAAAAAAAATAAAATGGAGGATAAAATAATGAAAAGATGAAGGAGTAGAAGAGAAAAGGAAAAAAGACAAGAAAAAGAAGTAGGCATAGCAGTAGAAGAATAAATATGAACAGAAAAAAAGAAGAGGAAAGAAAAACAGAGGAGTAGGAAGAGAATAAGAACTCAGAGAAAGGGAAGAGGAGAATAAGTAGAAAAAAAGTTTCTTTTTAATCATTTCAGACCTATTGAGGCAAAATCCTACTCGGATGCAAGGAGTTACAGGGAGTGAAAGAGAATGAGGACAAATGACAAAAAGGACAATAAAAGAATAGGTTCCAGGAAGACAGAAGATGACAATTTACATTGCATTTAAATTTTTGAAGCTTGTAATTGGCAGGGAAGTAAGAAATCAGAAGGGAGATCCAATATGGTAGCAGTATTCAATGTAAGGATGAATGGTAGATTTATAAATATGCAGGAAGTATTCTGATTCGAACTGTCTGGCATGACACAGTGAACCAAATTTTCTAGCAGTAGTCTTTGCAATTGAATCAATGTTTCCTCCATGTCAGTAGTAAACATGAGCCCAATGTGTACAATTTTGTTCTTCTGGGGTATAACATCAGCCATGCTGATGGCAGGCAGAAAATGTTCTCTGTAGTGATTAAATGAAAGTAGTTTTGTTTCAGAGGCATTAAAATTTACAAGCCATACCTTGCCCTAGTTAACCAATGATTAACCTTTTCAAGAGCATTTGCCAGTTTGGATCTGTCAGAATTACTACTAAGACAGGAGTAAATAGTTATCTGCATAGATATCTGTTTGGGAACTAACTAATGACATCAGGAAGATGTAGATGAAGATCAGAAATGGTGTAGGTTTGGGGACTCCTGCATTAATATGAAATGAATTAGAAATGTATCCATTCAACACGACCTTCATTACACAATTTATTTGGAATGATTGGATTAGGTTAAATATTTGTCCAGTGGCACAATAGTCATTGAATGTGTGGAGAAGAACAGCACGCCAAACCCTGTTGAACACCTTTGAGATATCTAAGGCCACAGCCTGAGCTTCACTGTTATTATTTAAAGCTTGATAGATAAATTTAGTAATGGCCATTAACACATTGGCAGTTGACCCTGAAAAATCGAAACCATATTGTTTATCTAAAAGGAAGTTGTGTGCACGAATTGCACTGAGTTTCGACAGGTGACAGATCAATCTGCATGATAGTTTGGTACATGTATGCCCAATGTAAGTGTTTAATGTTGTTTTTTGATTATTAGTGTTTGAGTTGCAATCTCCCAGGGTCATTAGTATTCATAGACAACAATATTTTTACATAGAGGAGATATTTTAGGTTTTGTTATACAAAATAGTCTATATTAAATACCATTCACCACTGGAGATGGTATCTTGAACTGCATAAAATTAATGTACACACATATTAATATGAAGAATGAAATAAATAAATCACATTCTTTTTGTGTGATTTCATTCACAATAGTTGTTGCACATGATGCGATGCCAGACCATTTCAAACATTCAACTTCCAAAAGAATATCAGGATGTAGACAAAGGAATTTTAGCTAGCAAACAGACACCACATTGGTTCTTGATAATGACTGTGATAGTTGAAAATACTTGATTAAAAATAACAAAATATGAATTTCTGAGAGTTTATCTACAACAGCACAATACTCAATGTTTTATCTGAAAATTGGAAAAATATAAAAAAAATAAACAGACAGAGCTTGTCGACTTTTTAATCAAAATTTACTACCTAAATATACCTTATATATATATATATATATATATATATTCATAAACTAAAATTCAGTGAAAACAGTATATATAGTAGAAAAGAGAAAAAGTTGGTAAATTAGTTGCTCGAGAAGAGAGAAGTGTCCAAAAATTAACAAATACAAAGGAAATTGTAGAAAAGGAAAGACAAAATAAAATCTTGTTTTTATTTTACAGAGAGCAATTAATGAACAGTCACTATCTATTAGTTTTTAACTAAAATTGTATTTTTATATATATATGTGTGTGTGTGTGTGTGTGTGTGCATGTGTATACATGTTTGCATATCATATCATTGGAGCTACTCATCTACTAAGTGTTTGTTGTTTCTTCCATGCTTGTATGTTATAAAGAACTAATTGTAAGGTAAATGACATACGTGAACATTACTTCTTTTGTTGTTATTCTGGTGTTTTGTTTGGGTATTTTTTGAATGCCACATTTTTTGTCAAATTTTTGGTAATTTGAAAAGATTTGCTTTTGTTCTACAGGTTAGTGAAAGGATTTTGCAGACAAGATTTACTCAGACAAATACAACCAAGCAACTTTTTAAATGCTTCTAATATATTTTAATTTTCTTTTGTTTGTAATAATGATATGGACAGTGCAATGGCTGCAAAGGTCTTATTCAGAATAGAACTCCTAAAAGAGTTGCAGTCCAGAAAAAAATAATGTAAAAAAAAAAAAAGAGTTTAAAATGAACTACCAAGAATCAAAAAGGAAACACAAACAGGAAATAATAATGGACACTAGGACAACAAGTAAGGATGTTTATCTAAATCAGTGCTTCTTAACCTTTTTCAGCTTGTGGATATTTTTTTTTCTTCAAAAAATTCAAATGGACCACTCCTACTTTTGCTTTTAGGCTGTTCAATTTTCACACTAAAATACTTTACTGAAAAGACAAAGTAGTCTATTTACACTTTAAAATTTATTTTAGTAAACAAGGATAAACACAGGATATCATAAACAATTTTTATGGTGTCATTCAGTCTTAGTCCATTCACCTAGTAACTATCTTGATCTTGGTGTTTCAAACACAAAATATCATAATCAATTTTGATGATGTCATTCAGTCTTAATCCATTCAGCTAGTGACTGCCTTGATCTTGGTGTTTCTGAGACAAGATATCATAATCAATTTTGAAGGTGTCATTCAGTCTTAGTCCATTCAGCTAGTGACTACCTTGATCTTGGTGTTTCTGACACAAGATATCATAATCAATTTTGAAGGTGTCATTCAGTCTTAGTCCATTCAGCTAGTGACTACCTTGATCTTGGTGTTTCTGACACAAGATATCATAATCAATTTTGAAGGTGTCATTCAGTCTTAATCCATTCAGCTAGTGACTAACTTGATCTTGGTGTTTCTGACACAAGATATCATAATCAATTTTGAAGGTGTCATTCAGTCTTAATCCATTCAGCTAGTGACTATCTTGATCTTGGTGTTTCTGATACAAGATATCATAATCAATTTTGAAGGTGTCATTCAGTCTTAATCCATTCAGCTAGTGACTTCCTTGATCTTGGTGTTTCTGAGACAAGATATCATAATCAATTTTGATGATGTCATTCAGTCTTAGTCCATTCACCTAGTAACTATCTTGATCTTGGTGTTTCAGACACAAAATATCATAATCAATTTTGAAGGTGTCATTCAGTCTTAATCCATTCAGCTAGTGACTAACTTGATCTTGGTGTTTCTGACACAAGATATCATAATCAATTTTGAAGGTGTCATTCAGTCTTAATCCATTCAGCTAGTGACTATCTTGATCTTGGTGTTTCTGATACAAGATATCATAATCAATTTTGAAGGTGTCATTCAGTCTTAATCCATTCAGCTAGTGACTTCCTTGATCTTGGTGTTTCTGATACAAGATATCATAATCAATTTTGAAGGTGTCATTCAGTCTTAGTCCATTCAGCTAGTGACTACCTTGATCTTGGTGTTTCTGACACAAGATATCATAATCAATTTTGAAGGTGTCATTCAGTCTTAGTCCATTCACCTAGTAACTATCTTGATCTTGGTGTTTCAAACACAAAATATCAATCAATTTTGATGATGTCATTCAGTCTTAATCCATTCAGCTAGTGACTTCCTTGATCCTGGTGTTTCTGAGACAAGATATCATAATCAATTTTGATGATGTCATTCAGTCTTAGACCATTCACCTAGTAACTATCTTGATCTTGGTGTTTCAAACACAAAGTATCATAATCAATTTTGATGATGTCATTCAGTCTTAATCCATTCAGCTAGTGACTACCTTGATCTTGGTGTTTCTGACACAAGATATCATAATCAATTTTGAAGGTGTCATTCAGTCTTAGTCCATTCAGCTAGTGACTACCTTGATCTTGGTGTTTCTGACACAAGATATCATAATCAATTTTGATGATGTCATTCAGTCTTAATCCATTCAGGTAGTGACTATCTTGATCTTGGTGTTTCTGACACAAGATATCATAATCAATTTTGAAGGTGTCATTCAGTCTTAATCCATTCAGCTAGTGACTATCTTGATCTTGGTGTTTCTGATACAAGATATCATAATCAATTTTGAAGGTGTCATTCAGTCTTAATCCATTCAGCTAGTGACTTCCTTGATCTTGGTGTTTCTGAGACAAGATATCATAATCAATTTTGATGATGTCATTCAGTCTTAGTCCATTCACCTAGTAATTATCTTGATCTTGGTGTTTCAAACACAAAATATCATAATCAATTTTGATGATGTCATTCAGTCTTAATCCATTCAGCTAGTGACTACCTTGATCTTGGTGTTTCTGACACAAGATATCATAATCAATTTTGAAGGTGTCATTCAGTCTTAATCCATTCAGCTAGTGACTACCTTGATCTTGGTGTTTCTGACACAAGATATCATAATCAATTTTGATGATGTCATTCAGTCTTAATCCATTCAGCTAGTGACTATCTTGATCTTGGTGTTTCCGACACAAGATATCATAATCAATTTTGAAGGTGTCATTCAGTCTTAATCCATTCAGCTAGTGACTAACTTGATCTTGGTGTTTCTGACACAAGATATCATAATCAATTTTGATGAAGTCATTCAGTCTTAGTCCATTCAGCTAGTGACTACCTTTATCTTGGTGTTTCTGACACAAGATATCATAATCATTTCTGATGATGTTATTCAGTCTTAGTTTGACAGTTTCTTTGTTGTTGAGATGTCATTTTTTTTTTCTACTGAAAACATCCACAACAGCCAAAAATCCAGATTCCACCATCCCTGTGGTAGGGAATGAAATGATGCTTGCTTTTACACATTGAAAAATATTTGGATGTGAATCCTTTATCAATATGCAGGCAAAGACACCTTCTTTGTCAACTCTTCTTAGTTTTGCATTCTATTTCAAGTCCAGCAACATTTCAGCCAACTCAATATTTTCATTGCCTGGCTTATAATTTCTCTGTGGACCACTAGAAATTCTATGCGGACCACCTGGACTACATTGAGAGTCACTGATCTAAATAGTTGGAATATACCTCACATGGAAGAATTTATGTGGCAGATGAGACAGTGTATCCACTTAATAAATGGTTGCAGGCTATCAAGAAAAGTATTGTGTCACGCTTTGTGGTTGATAGAAAATTGATATTTCGTCCAGGAAAGACTTAAAATCACTATTGTGTTTAGGGTCCAAGGTATGACAAATCATCACAAGCAGGATTTTTTCCATGTACAACATTCTGCAGCTCACACCTGATGACTGGCCTCTTGGTATTGCAAAGAGATTGGTTACCTTTCTGCAGGTTTCCTGGGTAAGAAACTTTGTGATTCCTTGCCATCCATGTCAATTGCTGAAAATAAGGCTGTAAAATCTTGCTCACTGGCCAGATATTGGGACACAATTTCACCTCCCTCTCCCCAGATTTTATATTTATCAAAATGTTGCAGCCTCTTCTCTGTGATGGAGAATGGCAGGCAGTGGGTAGAGGCAGTAGGAGGGTCCTGGAAGCAGGAACACTTTTAAGGGTTGATGTATAGTCCCTGAAGGCAGACCCCATGGTTGTAAGAATCCTGATTAAGTAAGCTCAACTTATGGAAGGAAAATTCAGTAGACTGCTTTTACCCAATATTCTAAAACAATTCCTGCTACTTCTATTAATACTGCTACTACTTCATTCGGTCAACTCCAAATGTACTCTAAGTAATGTACTTTACTCCCACACCATTATTTCTATCAATCCCTTACAAAATCTCTTCACTTCCCTATTCTCCAACAACTGAAAAAAACATAAAAGACATCTCAGTTCTTCTAAAAACAACTTTAAAAAATAAGACACTTGCTAACCCAAACATCCTAGAACAAAAAGAATTGCCAGTCTCAGCAGCTTAAAGACTTGTGATTCCTCCACAACTGTGGGAACATAGAAAAAGTATGGATAACCCCTAAAATTTCTCCAACATGTTTGATGGATGTCAGTTATCAGGAGATAACTGATAACTGACAGCCATCAAACATGGCACGTGGAACTAGAACAGTCTACCCCAGTGATCGAAATAAAGGGTTCGGTTCGAAATTCCAACCACCTGAAGAAGGCCGGAGCGTACAACGGGCGAAACGTTGTGACAAATATGGCGACAAAGATGAGGACAATAGTCCGACTAATGTAAATACTATTCATACTTACTCTTTAAAAATGAGACTATATATGAATTAAATATGTTTTAATATATTGTTCGGTTAATGATGTTAGTGTTTGTGAAACATTCATGTATGTGTGTGTTTGTGGTTTTAAATATACTTATGTATAGTGCACATCTGAAAGCTGAATATTTGAGTTCTCTGTTTCCACAGAAAAAACACTGGCAATGATGAAATCACAGGAAATCAAGGTATACTTTGGTAGATAATGCTGCTCCAGAAATACTAACACCAGCTACAAAATGATTAGATTCATTTTTAACATATGTTTATTGAAATTCCCATTAAAATTCAAAATCTGTCCAAAATCCCGAACAACATACACCTCATTTTGATGAATGGCAACAGAAATCTTCTATAATGTTCATCTTGGAAAACAAAATTGCAATTCAGACAAAATAGAAATTTAACAGCAGAAGCCATAGAATCAGCATAAGTTGAGGATTTCTGTTGCTGAATAATAACCATTGGATCCAGTGGAATATCTTTGAGATAAATGAAGTTCTTTCACGTTGTAGAGACCAAAATCATAATTACCAAATTTCTGAAAAGAAAAAAGAAATTAATTTCGGTGAGACAAAATATCCCCAAAAAGTAAGATAAAAACAATAACGTCTTCATTTACAATCCATTTACAATGGTAGAAACCAGAATAGTTATTCTGAATGCTCATATTCAAAAATAAATTTCAGGATTTTTTAAAAGTCATATCAAATTTATTATACTTTTACTAAATTATTAACATTATCAGGAAACTAATATTTTATGAATTTTTCCACAGGCATCAGTTGCATGTCTAATCCTATAAAAATTTAAGTTAGGCTAAGTTTAAAATTTGAAAACATTGAAAATGAAAATTTAAATGTAAATGTTGAGTATCTATGTATCTTTTACGTTCTGATGTAAATTGTAGATGGCATTTATTGTATTTTCTCCTGTATATAGGATTGATTCCATAAAAAATGTTTGTAGCATAAGAGAAAATGGCGTACCTCCTGTCAGAAAACAGATTTGGACATGTCTCACATGTAAAGTATCCTAAAAAGAAAATGGCAACTTTATGAGTCGTATATTTAAACAATAGATCCCAGAGTTGGATACTTTTGCAAGACTCATTTTTGCACCTATGCAAATTTGACCTGTCACTCAAGCTACAAAAAGTACTTGATGAGGCGACAGAGCAGCACAACTGTGGTAGTGAACAGGAGACATGTGTTGAATTGTTTGACTTACGCTATACTGTTTGAAGGAAAAGAAGCAGATTAGGGAATTTTATTCCAAGCATGAAGAAACTGACTACAAGCTATTTCAGCACTTAACATTCATGGACTGATCTGACTTGAAGTTGATACCAGAGTTTGATAGTTTGTCCACTGGCCTATCTGTTGTTGAGTGGATGGAGAAGGCAGAGTTCATTTGCCGACAATACAAATTGAAAGAGCCAACAACAGTCATTCCTTTGAAGCTGTTGGGGGGGCAGCTATGCTGCATACCAGCAGCTTAAAGAGGAAGGCAAAAACAACTTTCTGAGACAAAATGGGCCCTTTATATGACCTTTGGAACAAACCTGTTTGTGGCATGTCAACAATATATTGGGTGCTAATTACTCCTTAATGAAACGGTTGACGCCTACCTGGCGGATTTATGGAAACTTTCTGTGCTGTTTAATGGCATGAATGCTGGTGTGCGCCTTTGTAGCAGGATTATCGGATTATGTCAGTCGGCTTTTGTGAGCAACATCCAGAATGGATGAACTATTGACCGACCAGCTATTGGCCTGAGCTGTTCACAAAGAAGCAGAACTGGTGATAGCAGCAGCAGCAAGAATGGGCAGCAGAACAGAAAGACATATGCCAAGTGATTCCTCTGCCATTGACAATCACAATAACCCTGTATGTTGCAATTGTTGTGGTCCAAACCACTTTGCAAGAGAGTGGTGTGGGAAGAACGAGTCGCTGTAAAAAGCTGGGTCATGTGGTGCGGAATTGTTCAGGAAATGGACCCAGGAACAAGGTATTGTCGCCAACATTGTCCTCTGTAAGACAGTAAAGAACCATTACCTGTAGTCGGCATTCATGTAGATGCTGTAGCGTGTTCAGCACTCGTTGACACTGGATGTTCCCATTCAATAATTAGTGTGCATCACTGTTTATTGTGGAGGAGGCAACACATGGATATTATACAATTTAGTTTGTTCATCATATTGTAAATAAATAAAGATGCTAAGGGTAGTATTAGCTGTTTCCCTACAAGGAAACATTTGGCATTCACTGACCAAGCAGCCAGTACTATTTTCAGTTGAAGTTTATAAGATCTTTCTCTTAAAACAATTTATCAGGAAAATAAGTTTTTCAAGTCCAGTAGTTGTTATCTCCCTTTCCAGTACTCCTGGGGGGGGGGGGGGTCCTTTCTACTCTTTTATTTTAAGTAGCATAAAATGTCCACATATTGATTATATCATTATTTTCTCTTCAAGTTACATGTATTATTCACTTTAGTTGTTACTGCTGTTGGTAGTCCTCATGTGATGTGGTTTCTGTTACTCTTTATATATAATATCAGGTTGGAACAAAAGTCCATGGCATTTTTTAAGTGAATTTCTAAGAAAATATTCAGATATTTCTACATAGATTTATTCAACCACATATGTGCCATTTTGTTCAACTACCTCACACCATCTTTGAGGCAGCTTTATGATTCTATCCTCCCAGAACTTGGCAGCTTTCTGTGTGATAAACTGGTCAAAGTGATTTTTAAAGCCTTCCATAGAATTTAAGTCCTTTTTATCAAGAGAAACTTGTAGTAAAGTAAGTGGTAACTCAAATGTGCAAGGTCAGGTGAATATGGTGAGTGTAGTAGGAGATTCCAGCCAAGCTGTACCAATTTCTGACAGATCTGCAAAGAGACATGAAGTCTGGTATTGTCTTGATGGGAGACAACACTTTTCTAATTGACCAATTCTGGAAAATGTCCTTCAATCATATCGTATGTACCGTATCACTTTTTTCAGAGGTAGACTGACTTTTGGAATGGTTAACAGGGATTCATTTTGTTTTCTTTCAGGACTCTTTTTACTTCAAATTGTTGTAAATAATTTCTTTTACATCACTTGTGATCATTCTTTTGAAAAATTGGTAATTTTTGTTGTGGTTGAGCAGTGAATTGCTGATGGAAATACATCATACACAATCATCATAGCAATTTATGTGCCTAAATGTTTTCAAATATCTTACAACAATTATAGGAGATATGTGGAGTCTCGCTGTGTTGACCAATGTTATATAACCTGGATTATTTTTTGTTAGCCTTTCAATTTGGCCATCATCAATAACTACAAGCTTGATGGAATGTTCATTGTTTTCCAGGTCAAGTATCCACTTCTGAACCGAGTGAGCCACTTAGAAAAAGTACCCTCAGCTATGGCACCATGTTTATAAACAGCACACACCTTTTTTGCTGTTTGTACAGCATTTTTTCCTTTCAAGAAATAAGAGGATCAAATGATGAAAATGCATCTCACTTTTCTCCATTTTCACTTTTATCATAAACACATTTAAAATTCACAATCCACACATAAATCATCTACAGAGAGATGTTGAAATATCACGTTCCAGAAAATGTATAAATGTCAGATTTCAGTCAAGTGTGAAACAAAATCACATGTTCAAATGCCATCTATTGAAAAATGATACAAACATCCTAATACAATAGTTTTTAATTTCAGATATATAAAGATTGTCATAAGTCATAAGAAAAATATAAACTTGTTAGAGAAACAAGATTTTGTAAATTTAATGAGTAAACAGTGCACAGCATTGGAAATTGTGAAAAAAATTGAACAGAGATCCTAGAATAATCTAAAAAGGAATTGAAAACACCAGCAAGATAAAAACAAGAGAATCTGGCTTTAAGAATATTACTAAAAAATATTTGAGAAATATCAAAAATAGTAACCCATTAGAGTACCTGCACCTCCTCTTTGGGACTCGTGTAGATATAAAAATGTAGATTAATATATAAATGAGATTCCACAGAGATATCTGGATTGGAACAAACTTTTTAAATTTTTTCTCAATCTGTGCAAAATTTTATTTAATTTGGAGCATTGAATATTTCCAATATGTTAAGTTAAACTGAAAGCCAGGAGATGATTAGAAGTGAAGGAAAGATGATATCTATTCTAACTTACCCTTAATATCTGCCTTGCATCAAACGATTCTCTGGGAGCATTTCTTTGACTTCCTTCACTCCTGCTGGTGTTTCGCACTTGACTTTGGTATTGCTCAGAGGCACGAACTACCCCCGAGGGTTCTTTCCGGAATAAAGTATTCATTACTGTTGCATGTAATTTTACACGGTCATAGTCTTTCTGCATAAGTCCAGCAGACATAAATTTTTCTGCAAGTTGATTGCAAATGATTTCCAACCTTTGTAATAAAAAAAAATAGAAAAAAATTAAATTTACCTGTCTGGTTATTTTTTTCTGTTCTCTTCTAACTCTGCTATACAAATTGTAAACTGTGGGGAGTCATCTGAGTCTGTTGGGTGGGGGTATGTGTATAGCAACAATAACTTTGGAAAACGTCCTCAAATCACATACAGGTTCTAACTGATGAGTTTTAGTAACTTGATATCATCAGTCTTTCTGTATACAATAACTATATTATTATATAGAAAAATGCTGCAAACACATTTGTAGTGCCTCTAACAAAAACCATAATCAGATAATGTTCTAGAGGTGAGGCATGATGAAGTCCTGGTTGGGATATATATATATATATATATTTAGTTTACGAAAAACTAGGTAATCCGTATGGGTAGACCCAAGGAGGATAAAATCCAGAAAGCTCAATGTAAATCAGAGCTAATAGTTTAAATAAAAACAGACGACTTTAAGGTTCCATATAATAAATTATTTCACCACAGCCCTTTTAAAGGACAGCGGATCATCAGATTTTATTTCCAAAGGTTGAAACGAAAAATGAAAAGAAATTTACACATTTATGACGGGCAGTAATAAGTAAATTAACGAAGTGAGGGAGTGAAGGGGGGTTGAAGGGGGTAGAGACATGATTGAGTTAGATGTAACATTTCTATTCTTTCAAATTTAAATTTTTAGAGGAAATCCAGACATTGACACATTAAATCTGTTAACGGAAGTTATATATTGATATGGGAGGGGGATAGGACAAAAAGTCATAAAGAGAAAGAGAGAGAAAGAAGTTGTGATAAAGTGTCATTAGTTTTCTTTGGAATGGACGCTGTTTTTTTGCTTTACTTTGAGAGTTCATAAATATTATAATTTTTTTTATATAAGTTTGAATGTTTAAACGGTCTAAGGAATTTAATTATATGTTAGTTAAAGTTTTTTAAAAAACTTTATTACAAACATTTGGGGATTTAATATGAAATAGTCGATTAGAAAAATATGCATGCATATATATATATATATATATATATATATATATATATATATATATATATATATGCATGCATGCATACATGCACACAGACTTATTTTTTTCTAGCACACACCATTCATTTCTAATCTGTAACAATCTGATAAAAGGAGATTTTTGTTCCTAATCAGCAGACCATTGCAAATAGTCAAATGCTACACTTGATTTTTTGAGGAGAAGTTAAAAATAGTCATTACTGTTAATTTACAGTGCTCCAGCAATACTTTTTAAGAGCACCAAGCGTTGTTGGTTTTCCATCTGATTTTGAGAATTATACAGATGCAGTTTTTCCCCCAATTGTGACACTGCTTTATATAGTTTCTCCTTTGTTTAAACTTTGAGTCAGGTATACCAAAGTAGAGTTAGTGATGAGAGGAAAGAAGGGAGAGATTGAGATCTAAAGAGTCGAAAACTTAGTGAGAAATACTCACTACATTAAAATAAATCAGAATTTACATACACATCATTGTCATCAGGAAATGTAACCTTAATGTAGAGAACGTCTACTGCACCAGGATCATCATTCATATATTCAAGACCAACAAAATGGCATCGAATTGGCTGATCTTGGAGAAGAGGCCTGAAAGAAAAAAAATACAATATTATACGTATTTGTATCAATTCCTTTAGACATGTATATTTTACTTTGTGGAATATATAACTTCGGAAAAGAAAAAGGACTCAAATATTATTTGACTTCTGGATATAAAGTGCAGGATTCCCCATTAGGTTGATTTATGCCAACTGATAATAATATCAGTTTGAAATTTGTTCATGTTTTCAAAAAATTAAAATAGAAAATTATCAATGTGGGTGTAATTTATATTTTCATTATTAGTAGGTTTAATTTTAATCAATCAAAAGAGAGTTAAAGTGAGCATTTAAAATGTGATCTTTTTAGTTTGTTTACATGCCATTCTATGTGAATAATTCACATATTATTCTTTATTCTTAACTGATATATGTTATATTCTAATAATAAGTGGAGATTTACTTATTAGATATGTTACATACTTCAAATGATATTTTGTGATTTAATAGTAATTATAAATTGTATTTATTTCCTTACTATTTAAATATGTTTACTGTTCAAATGGTATTAATATTTTCAAGTTATGTATAAATAATAAGAATAAAACTACAGCCATGTTAGAAAAAATTAGTGAATAATAATAATTAATAATAGAAGTATGAATGATATACACAAAATGCCTTTGGCGAATCAGAGTTCTATTAAATTTCAAAAGAGAAAAAAAGTCTATTTTGGGTGTGGGGGAAATAGCACAAAAAGCATATATAATGTCCAGTCCAGCAACATTTGTTTTCATTGTCAAAACAAGCATCATTTTTCAAGACAGTGCAAAAACAAACAACAAGCAAAGCAGTCATACTACATGTCTGGATTATTTTTTGTTAGCCTTTCAATTTGGCCATCATCAATAACTACAAGCTTGATGGAATGTTCATTGTCTTCCAGGTCAAGTATCCACTTCTGAACCGAGTGAGCCACTTAGAAAAAGTACCCTCAGCTATGGCACCATGTTTATAAACAGCACACACCTTTTTTGCTGTTTGTACAGTATTTTTTCCTTTCAAGAAATAAGAGGATCAAATGATGAAAATGCATCTCACTTTTCTCCATTTTCACTTTTATCATAAACACATTTAAAATTCACACACTAGATATATCATTATATAGGATTAATTCCAATGCACCTGAACTGTATATGTGTAAACTCGAGTTAGACAGGATCAGATGTGGAATGGAAATTGACACCAGGTGTTCATCTATTCTGTTAAGTGTGGAGCAATCCAAGATACTACCTAATGCAGTGTTGTCTAAAAAGGGTTTAATACAAAAATTGCATACATATTCAGGGCGTTTCATTGAGACTAGGGGAATTGCCAACATGATTGTAAAACACGAAAGGAGAACCAATAATTTAAGACTGCTGGTTGTACCTGGATTGGGATCCAATCTTCTTGGATTGGCTTTGATATAATGGAATATGCATACACCTGTGTTCCCCATCACTGTAATATGATTGGCTGATGTCAGTCATAAATACAGACTGACAGAGGTTAAGTCTATATGACGCCCATTGGACTACGCCATTGGCTATCCTATTGCTCTACACCTATTGCCTAAGTATATTGCCTGCGACTATGACGAGTACCAATTGATTACTGCTACTGTGTACTACTTGGTTATAGTAGCCAAAACCACTTAGCTACTTCGATCAAATATATCCCTTTCCGGGACATATCAGGATTGGTTGGAAAGATTACCAATTGATCTACTGGTTACCGGCAACCAAATTACGTGAACTGACTTGGAGTGTGAATTTTCTGAGCTTTTTAAATCAAGCTTGGGCTCTTTGAAAGATGCATTAGTGAAGATGCATATCAAACCTAACAGTACCCGTTTCATGAAAGCTCGACCAGTACTGTTAACACACCGAGAAAAGGTTGAGGCCAAACTGGATGACATGGTTACTACTTCTGTTATCAAACCAGTTCCTTTTTCTGAATGGGTCTTCCCCATCATTCCAGTGCTAAAGAAAAGTATTCAAGTTAGGATTTGTGACGATTTTAAACAGACAGTAAACCCTGCCTTACATATAGACAAGTACCCTATTCTAAATATAAATGACTTGTATTCCAAAGTCTTAGGTAAGCATTATTTTATGAGATCAGATTTGAGTGATACATATTTACAGATTCCTTTGGAGGAAGAGTCACAAGAACTAACTACTATAAACACTCTTAAAGGTATTTTAAGGTACACCAGATTGTGTTTTGAAATTGCCTCTTCACCAGGAATTTTTCAATGCACTATAGATCAGTTAATTCAAATTATACCAATGACTACTACTTATATCAATGACATTTTAATCTTGGGCAAAAATATGGAATAACATAAACAAACTCTGCATCTAACATTAAAAAGATTATGAGATGTGGGCCTCCACCTTAGAAGTGAGAAATGTGAGATTGGGAAGTCCTCAATAGTTTATCTGGGTCACAGGATTGATTCCAAGGGAATTCATCCAATCCAGAATAAGGTTAATGCAATTCAAAGAGCACTGACACCAAAAAATTTATCGGAACTGTGCAGTTATCTAGCTTTTGTTAATTATTACTGCTGGTATTTAAATAACATCAGCACTGTTCTAGATCCATTGCAAACATTATTACAAAAAGGAGCTTCCTGGAAATGGGGAATAGCCAAAAAATTTGCATTTGAACAATTAAAAAGTTTATTAATGTCAACTGATGTTTTAGTTCATTGCAACTTTAAATTTAAACTTATAATGACCATGAATGCATCCCCAGTTGGTATCAGGGCAGTTTTGTTTCATATTATGGCAGATGGAAAGGAAAAACCAATTTACTTTGCCTCAAGAACATTATCAAAAGCAAAACAGAATCATGCACAGATAGAACATGAAGGACTAGCAGTAATTTTTGGAGTGAGCAAATACTGTAAATACATTTACGGCCAGGAGGTTAGAAACATTACAGATCATAAGCCCTTGCTTGGGCTTTTAAAAGAGGACCAAACAATATCACACACAGTAAATACTAGAGTACAGTGTTGGGCATTGGTACTCTCAAATTACTACTATCAACTTCTGTACAAACCCGGTTCAAAGATTCCCAATGCAGATGGACTAAGTCAACTACTGGTGGAGAATTGTTTTACACCATTACCTTGCCCAGAGGAAGTGGTAATCTCTATGGCAGTTTTAGATTCAATGTGTGTCATAGTAAAAACTGTTGTTTTGCATACATCCAGAGATCCCGTGTTATATCAAGTGCATAAGTGATCATACAGGGATGACTGTACAATGAATCTCAGGACTTTTGAACATAGACAAATAGGAAACTGGAGTTATCAATACAACTGGGTTGTGTTTTATGGGGATCACAGGTGGTTATCCCCACAAGGTGTTGAGATACCTTGCTTAAATAATTACATGAAGGTCACCCAGATATTTCACAGCGTTTGAAAAATGATATTTTAAGGCAAAGATGTACACGGTATCACATACACATAAAACTCTCAAGAAGACTGAAATTTAATCTGAGTAGGAAATTTGGATTTATCATGACCTCTCCTCAAAAATTAAGTGTAGCATTCTATTTGCAATAGTTTGCTGATTAGGAACACAAATCTCTGTTTACTTTACCAGACTGTTACAGATTAGAAATGAATGCTGTATGCTAGAAAAAAATAAAACAAAAGTATGTGTGTGTGTGTGTGTGTGTGTGTATATATATATATATAAAAGTGAACATTGAAGTCAACACTTAGAGGCAACAGGCTGTTTCATGCTAGATGCAATCATCAGGCTATGATTGCGTCTAGCATGAAACAGCCTGTTGCCTCTAAGTGTTGACTTCAATGTTCACTTTTATATTTACACACGCTCTATCTCTGATATTGAGCACTTTATCCCATAAATATAGCACACCTTAAGAGTATATTTCTTCATATATATATCTCCTCCAACCAAGACTTCATCCACAGAAAATTTTAGTATATAGTGCAACCTTGGTTCTCAAATGTCAAAAAAATTGGTTTTCAAACGGAAAATTTAAGATGAAAATGCTTCGGTTATTGAACAAAATTTTGGTTCTTGAACAACATTGCCGAACCGAGCTAACCCGAACAGAATCATTTCTGAGTCAACCGCCGTATTGTATACATTCTGGTGTTGTGCTGTGCTTCTTCAATTTTGTTGTACTGTGACTTTTTCTCTTCATTGATTCCTATTGGAAAAATAGTTTCGGTTTACAAACATTTCGGGTTACGAACGGCCTTTAGGAATGAATTAAATTCATGAACCAAGGTTCCACTGTACCTCAGTTGGCATATACCAAGTAGTATCCAATAGGGGATACTGTGTCCAGACGAAATCATCTCCACATACATTTATTTTGAAGGAATGGAGCTTGTCAATGTGCAGCAGACTGTGGATTTTTTATGCGTTGTGATATGAACAAGTGTGGTTTCCTGAAATAAAGTCCACTACAAATATGGCAAACTCAAGATGAGTCCACCCAAAAGAAATGTACAAGAAATCAACTAAGGACCAATACATATATATATATATATATATATATATATATATATATATATATATATATATATATGTACAAACAGGTATATGTATGAAACAACGAAAAGGGTTTACAAAAGACAAAAACATTAATGTGTGTGTGCATAAACGTAAAGAGTTCATGTTTCAAAGTATGTTCGTACATACGTGTGTGTGTGTGTGTGTGTACATAATGTTCATGATGTTTTCCCACAAGTGGGAAAATATATATCTCCACTAGAGAGATCACATTTTTCAAGTGTGTCTGCTGAAAAGTGGAAATAGAGAGTGATGTAATGGAATAACCAGTCACCCCCATGAATGATTACACTATAGGTAGTAAGTCAACTGTCCATGAGAGACTTGGGGAAGAGTGAGAGAGAGACGCTGTAAGCACGTCCGACCTTACAGTTAGTGGCACTCACTACTATATTGACTTATAACTGTACCGAATTTCATATTGTACGGGTTTTGTACAATAAACCTTTCTTCTATTATCCACCTGGTGTTAAGTATTTATTCCCTTAGCACGGAATATAACAGAGAGAAAGAGAGAACAAAGTATTCTCAAGTATTTATAGTTTAGGGATAGCGTCCCCTAGGAACAATTTGGACAATTAGGAAATTAAGGAGGAGTTAACTCCAACAAATGTTTCATTATGCTAGAAATGTACAGGTTTCATGAATAGAATAAGGCAAGGCTTCAGTTAACAAAACAAACCCCAAAATTATAAAGATAAGAAGTTTTATAATATTCCCAATAATCATCTGCTATAGTAACAACTGAATTATCAACCAGAATATTTTCTCAGTGTCAGGAAATTCAGAAATAAGATGTCAATATAGGCGTTCCTGCTTACTTTTCATGAAAGTTTTTTCCAGCTGGGAATGAAAAACTTGTCTTTATGTTAGTCAATTGTAATTGCTAAATACACCAATTATGTCAGCAATTATTCAAATGTAATTTAATTAAATTTGCATGTTTTTATGCCTTTCTTGAAAATGCAATATTAGCTTTGAAACAATTTTACAAAGAAAGACAGAAAAGTTAAATAAACATACTTACTTGATGATATCCTCATGACATTGATGCAGCAGTTTCACTGCACTTTCTATTTCTAAGTCATTTAGTAATACTAATGTACCAATTGTCAAATGTAGTTTCAAAGGGTTTTGAAATATGCTTCGATCATGTCCACGATCCTAAAAGAAGAAATTGACAAAATCCAACTTTTTTTACTGTTGAAGAAAAAATACTCAAAAACCTTCGTAATTACTGAACATTAATTAAATTTTGAATCCTCATCAAAGTTTTCTGGCTTGCAACAAAGACTAATTAGAATTTCTATTTCAAAAATACAATATTTAATTTTTTGAAACATTTCTAATTATAAAAAAAATTTATAGGTTAAGTTTTCTTTTTAGTTAACACAATCATTGCTACATGCAATTTTTCAACCCTTACATAAGACCACCTATATTTTGGTCTGCCTTTTCTCTATATGGTGCAGGTGATGCTTTTGTGTAACATGGTTGTTGAAAAGAAAAAAACAAAATTTGGTCAAAACAAATTAGCAACTCTGTTTTGGGACACAATTTCAGAGTGGACATTTCTTCCCTCTACACTGGTTTCTCGGTACTTTTTGTTGTTCTCTTCCTTGTAACTGCTTTGTTGTTCATTCCTCCTGTCACAACTGCACGTACAGTACAATGTCCCTTGACAGAGACATCCCTCATCTTCGCGATGGCCTATTTATAATGGGAAATCACCAATCACTCGCCCGGATGATAGACATACGGGCACCTCAGAATGGAGCTCTAACACACCTGGATGTCCCTCCTCAATTCCATCCAATGCTAATATTATACACTGTTGGTAATGAACCAATTTCTTGTGGGACGACAAAGAAGAATGACGTACTTTCCTTCTCTCAAATCAAAGTCCTACATACAAGACAAAGATGAACTCTCTTCCATTGAGAATAAGGCAAGTCCTGTTCAGTATTTCTGCCATTTGACTCTGGTTCTTGTTCCCTTTGTCTGCCACACAAAAACAAAATGGTTCTACAAATCAAGGCAAAAAAATAGCATTGCTAAGCACGGTTATGTTGCTGTAGCTATTTATATTGTCTTAATTGAAATTGTGGATTTGATACATAGGTACAGCACGTGGTGGCAATGAATAAATTAGATTCAAGTAGAAGTTGTCTAAGGTTCTGAAATAAAGTCTTTAGACATGAGTTGGGAAAATGAGTATTTCATCTTGCTTTTGGCCACTTTTTATCACAATGTTTTTGATTAATATATTCTTCAGCCTTCATGTTAAACTGGGATAATTTAGGAGAAAGAAACAGCTTTAGACAAGACAGACATGTATCTCATACTAGGGGAGGCTGATATGTAATGCAGCAACATGTCTATCATCTTGACCACATTAGCTACTGACATTCAAATAAAATTCTTATGCATAATCCTAATTCTCTAATGCTTTTTTCCAACTTGCTCCACGTCAATTTTGTTAACTGAAAAGATTGTGTGAGATTCTTATAATCAAAAGTAGAACTATTAATATAATTACTGGAAGTGAAGAGCTAAAAGTAAAATATGTTTTCTTTTGTTACCCAAAGTTTTTGGAGATTTGAACATGAGTAATACCCAACACTTTGCCAGACAGTCACTGCTGCTCATTTTAATTTTGTTTCATTGATCTGTGATCCCCTGCGCCAGAGATACCAAAAATGAAATATTTTTGGTGTCATAGCTTGGTGGTGTTTTGTTTATCATCGTGTCATCACATGTCAACATCAGAAAACTAGGAAGTAAACAGATTCTATGGAGATTTTACCCAGTGGTCATTGTGTTTTTGTGGAGATTTCAGTTGTGAAATCCTCGCAGCCATGGTAATTTCTTTGCTGAAAACTAATTTCAAGACACAAGTGAACAAACTGTTGATATCTAACAATAGGTTTAATAATAATTGAAGAATTTCAAAGTATATGAGGAGTAAAGAATTATCAATCTTTCTATGTAGCCTGTTCAACAGTCTTTGAGCAGGAAAGTTATTCTAGTAGTAATTCACAATAAATGGAGAGACCTCAGAGCAGCAATTTGCCAATTTTGTCATCTGGTCTCTCTGTGTCCATGTGTTGGCTGGTTTATATAAGAATTTTACAAACCACTGACATTGATTTATTGCACATTTTTTCATAACTGTTCTTTGTTTGAAAACCAGATGCCCCTTATGAAATGTTTATTCCAAAAACCCCTAACATTGGTCTTGGTAAGCTATAAATGCTTTTAGAACTGATAGTATTTTAAATAAACATAGGAAAAATTCTTCTTTGGAATTTGGAAAATATTAGAAGACCATAAATCTTGTTATACTGCCCAGAGGCAATTGGGTAGGTTGGTGAAGATCTTGACTTACTAAATCTTAATGAATTCTACTTGCTTTATTTCAGGTTCAAACCTTCCTAAAACTGGGTTTGTTTAAAATTTTCCTTGGTTGAATATTCTTTAGAATAATCTTTTTGATTTGGTTATATGTCAATTCTTCCATCTCTGTTGGATAAGTCATCAACAAAATCTTCCTAATAGCTTCACAACCTGTGTTATGGTTTTACAACTTTGTTTTTGAAAACAAAATTTTAACAATGTTTATGCCGGTCTGATCTAAGAATTATTGATTCTATTAGCAATATCTTTCTATAAGATTTGTTCAGATTCTTATCTTATCCCAAACATTGAAAATATTACATTCATTTGCAGGAATGAAATGCTTTATGAAAATCGATCTAAAAAATGCATGCCATCAAATTCAAATTGATGATAAATTTAAGGAAATCACCATTATTAACTCTCCAATCAGACTCATATGCCTTATGGGGTGAAAACAGCAGTGCCATATTTCAATCAATCAATAGAAAACATCATTAGAGGATATGTAAAAATATGATAATATATCAAGATGATATATGTTTAGGTGTAACCAATGAAGAAGAGTTGAAATAAAAAACAAACCATGTATTAAATAGAATAAGGATAGCTGGAATGGCTATTAACATAGATAAATGTCTATTTAATTCTGAAAAAATATATCTTGAGTACCAAATTTCAAAAGAGGGAATTTCACCAGACCCAAATTTGACACAGAAAATATTGGAGGTGTCTCCTCCTACCAATAAAAAAGAATTAGAATCCTTGTGGGGGTTTAGCTAATTTTTATAACAAATACTTAACTTCAGAACTAATTGAAGTATTTGCCAAGTTGCATAAAAAAAATAAATTTAAGTGGACAGTAAACAACATTTGATAATTTTAAAAATTATTTTACAAAAAAACACCATTATCAAGATTTTTGACCCCCAAAAGGATGTTACATTAACTATGGATGCTAGTAAAAATTCCATATCAACAATCTTAGCTCAAGAAGGGCAACCAGTCATGTATCTTTCTAGAGCATTAATGTTGGCCAAATCTAATTACTCAGATATAGAAAAAAGAGGCTCTAACTATAGTTTGGGGCACTAGTAGGGCTCATCAGTTTTTATTGGGTAGAAAATTCTTGTTAGCGTCTGAGCATAAGCCCCTAGAATTCATTTTTAACCCAAGGAAGGATTTACTAAAAGTTACATCTTTCAGAATATTAAGATGGGCCATAAAGCCAATGGCTTTTGATTTTGATATTGAATATGTAAAAGGAAATGTAGATGCAATATCAAGATTACATTTTGAAAGGGGACAAAAAGACAGCATATTAGAAAATATGGAAGATGAATTTTTGCAGTGGGTAGAAAGTGATGTTCTACCAATAAATTGACTTGCTTCAGAAACATTACAGTATATGATAGGTTAAATTGAATCTAGAATAAAAACTAATAAATGGAATAAATGTTCAAAAGCTGAAAGGCCATACAAAAAATTTAGATATATGTTAATTGTAGAAAATGTTTAGTAGAACCAGAAGAGATGTAATACAAAGTGTGCATGAAGATGTGCATTGTGGAATTACAGTTACACAGAAGAATTTGAAATCAGAAGCATCGTAGATTGGATATGCATGTGATGTTGAAAATCACGTACATAAATGTCTGAAATAAAAATTTCCACCAGAATAAAGTATAAATATGGCTTAAGGAGACAGAACCTTGATCTTGCATTCATATGGACCATGCACACATTAATAGTGTGCGATTGAATTTTATTTTGTTTGACTCTTTTTCTGGCTGGCCAGAAGTTGTTTGCATTCATGATAGAAAAACTAATACAATAAGACAAATATTACAGGTAATATTTGCTAGAAATGGAATACCAAAAACATTAGTGTCATATGATACCCCAGAATTTTGTGACAAAAGTCTGTGTTCTTGGTTAAGGAAAATTGAATGCATCCCATATAAAATCCTACCATATCATCTGCAATGAAATGGAATTGTAGTAACAATGTTACAGACTATGAAAAATGGAATTGAAAGCATTTTCTCCTCAACAAAATGAGATTGATAGTTTCTTACCAAAACTATTACTTAGTTATAGAATTATACTATATGCTGACAGATTAGAAAGTCAGTCTGCATTAGTGAGAAGACAGATTAGAGTCCCATTAAACCATGTCATATTCCATTAATGAAAAAAATGTGATACAAAACAAATAAAGAATCTGCACCCAAAAGGGTGAATTTTATTATGCAAAATGAACACAAACCAGCATTAATATCTAAAAATGGAAATAATGTTCTTGCTCATGTGGATCAAATAAGATCCACACAAGAATACAAAGGGGAGATCAAAATTGAGCTAGGAAGTGAGTCCAGTTCAGACCCGATAAACCAACAGAAAATAAGTGATGAGTAGTCAATGGAAGGCCAAAACAGTTTGGATGATTCAAGAATTGACTGTGAAGAACAAAAAAATGTGACAGACTTAGATCTTCCATAGAGAAAAATGCACACATCTCTAAAGAGGGAGGGAGAAGAAAGTCAAAATGAAGATACAAATAGATGAAGCTTAAGATCAACAAAGGGCATAAAACCTATTCGCTTCAGGGTGATGTAACAGTGGTTGGTTAGTACAACCACTTTTTGGAAAGGTACCAAAGACACTAATCAACTCTGAATTGGTCAAGCATCTTACCTCCCAGGGTCTTCTTTCAGATAAGCAATACGGCTTTCACTTTTCTAGGTTAACTGCTGATGTATTAATAATTATTTGTGAAAGAGTCTATCAAGCTTTAAATAAGGTTGCTTTGGACATCTCGAAAGCATTTGATAGGGTTTGGCATATCAGTTATAGCTGGTCTTGACCTTTCTTTTGGTAAAGTAAGAACACAAGGTTCCGACTGATGTAATAAACAAATATCATTTTTATTTCTTCAAAACCACTGCGAAATACTGAAACAAAAGGGGTACATACAAAGTAATTAATAAATTTTCAATTACAAATTTTTCCAATGTACAGCAAATTCACAGAAATTTTAAGACCATAATTACCTTGTGTGCCAACAATCAACATCAAGAACAGCTAGAGAGTAATTATTTCTTAAACCATTCAAATTTTTATGGGTAAGGAGTTTTCCCTTGTTTTGACTTTCCCTCCACATTCAGAACTAATCACATGACCGAAAAGGGGCACAACTGAATTGTGGGATTTGGGATGACCCTTACAAAGTCGTTTCTCCTACATTGTCTACATTGTAAATTATGAAACATAATTAACCCTAGCTAGATTTATTGGCACATCATTCAGTGACAGCTACACTGCCACCAGAATTACAAGGATTTATAGAGAATATGCAGGATGCTTAATAAAATTGTGATTTTTTAATGGATAACATTAAGTCCCGAAAAAAGAAAATTATATTCCTTTTGAAGAAATGAGTGTCAGAGATTTTCTACTAGTACAACTGTTGTGGTGGGATCCACCTAATCTGCATAGGTGACTACCAACTATATAAATAATGGTTGATACCGGAAGACGAGAGAAAGGAATCCCGAGAGACTTAGCATTCTTGGTGTTTCCTTGTGTATTGAGGTCCAGTACTGACTGCGAACGGAAAAAGCTAAGTGACTTGAAAGTTTGAGTGATTTTGAAATACTTATTTTGATCTCTTTATTTCTTTTCAGTTTGACATTTTTCAGTTTTTCCTGTTTTGTGTTGATACCCTCCCCTTCTGTTACTTTATTTATTAATTTCGTTTTGGTTTTGTGTGTTTATTTTGTTTATTTGCTTCCGAATTCCGTCTAGCCTTTTTGTTCTGTTTTTATTTTATTTTACGTTTTGAAGTTTGGTTTTAAAAAAATTACTTCCAAAAGGAAATATTTAAAAAAGAAACTGTTTCGCCATCATAATAGTGCTTGGCGCTATTATGGCGGACTCCAAAATAATGGATTCGCAACCAGTGGAAACACCGGCGGTGATTGAGCAAAATGCTCCACCCCAAAAATCGGCCTGGTCAGAAACAAGGCCCATAAAAGACCATGAGTATTATGTAAAACTTCAGGAGAAATATAAGGAGTTTACAAAGGGCAATGAGCTTCTGACCATTGAGGAAACTTTCAAGGAGGTTAACACCAGAACCATCTCCCTACTGACGTCTGACATTAAAAGTCATAGTTTAATTGGAGTTAGTAGGGAAACGATGATGGAAAGCCTGAAAGCTCTAAAAATCACCCCATGTATTCTGGCAAGGCGCTCAAGGGCAATGTGGGACTTGCTTATGAGATCTGAGCAGGAAGCAAAAAACTTGTCAGGAAGTGTCTTGACTTCCAAGTCACTGAGACTCCAGACGGAGTATATGGGAACGCGGCGGACAAAAATTACCGTACACGGAGTGCCTATTGATATAACGGAAGATAGGCTGGGGGCCTTTTTTGCCCAATATGGCCGTATAGAAAAAGTGATGGCGGTGATTGGAAAAGAGGGGATTGCCACCGGAGACGTAATAATCGAAATTACGCTAACGCAGCAAGATTTCAAAGCCGTCCCGAACACACTAACGTGTAGAATGAGGAAAATGTTGGTGGTCGTCGAAGGGCGGAAGCCGTTCTGTTGGTCATGTGGGATCATGGGCCACATGGCCAAGGTGTGTCCCGGAAAGAAAGACGCACCTCAACCAGCAGCAGCAGCAGCAGCAGCAACAGCAACAACAGCAAAAGTGGTAACACCAGCAGCGCCTGCAACATCAATAACAACCACTGGGACAGAACCAGACAAGGGTCCTGATGATGGTTGGAAGGAGGTGGTAGCGAAAGGCCGGAAGAAGAAAGTGGACAACCCATCTCCTCAAAAGGAAGTCCTACCCAAGCAGCAGCAGCGGCAACTCCCAAAGGAGCAGCAGCAGCGGCAACTCCCAAAGGAGCAGCAGCCGACAAAGGAACAGCTGCTACCAAAACAGCAACGGCCACCAAAGGAGCAGCATTCAACCAAGGAACAGCCAAAAGAAAAAACTCAAAAAGCAGAAAAAACCGCAGCAGCAACAACAATTAGCAGACAAGATGGAGGTGGAAGAAGTATCTCCAACACGGTCCTCTTCATTGAAAAGGAACCGGGAAGAAGAAGGAGAGGAAGAAGAGGTACAAAGCAAAAAACATACAGGGCAAAGCAGGGAAGGGAGAAGCAGAGAAATTACCAGACGAAGGTCCTTCCCTAATTCGCCAGAAAGACAAAAAGAGGATACAGATTACAGCAGCCTCCCCCCGTCCCTTTCTCGCTTGCCACTCCCTCCCACTCCCACACCTTCACTCGTACCAACCCCCACAGCTTCAGAATTATCTCCCCCCCAACCATCCATCTCGTCTCCTTCCCCTTTGTCGACATCCACCCCGCCACACCCAGCCAGGGAGAAAAAGAAAAAGCCTAGGCTTTTTCGAAATAAAGAAGAAATTTGTAGGGTGAATGGAGGAGAGATTGACAAGAACCTCTCCGCCCGCAAAAGAGTCCTACTAGGTCCCTTACTCAAGATGTCCACTGTGGACAACAAATTGGTGGAGGACCCACAGAATTTCCCCAGAGCCCCAGGGGTTATTGCCCTAATTAGAGACACGGGGAATTACCTGAAGGTTTGGACCCACATGTTCGAGGCGAGGGAGGCCTTTACAGGAATTAGGATGGTCGAGTTGGGTTCATCCGACCTGAAGAAAATGCACACGTTCTGTGCAGGGAGGGTCCCGGTACGTCTCCACCCCTCGTTATATAGGGTGTTAAAATTAACATACCCAATGGATGTCGGCGGGATTGTCCGGAGTAGTCGCATGTCGACAGAATTAGGAACAGGGAGCCTCGGACAAACCGTCGGGGTCCTTTCACCCGCAGATTTCCGCCCCGTATGTGAATAAGGTTTTTGCACTAATTCTCTTTTATATTTGCAGGCTTAAAAATGGAAATGAAGATAGCCAGTCTGAATGTGAATGGCTTGAGAGATCGGGGTAAGGCTGCCCGCCTGCTTCGGGATCTCCTGTCATTCAGCGTGGATGTTGCCGCGATTGAAGAGACCCACTTTGTTTGCTCATCCGATGCCTGTGTGCTGGAGAATGACTTTGTCATTTATTCAGCATATGGGAACCGGTGTGCCAGAGGAGTTTCTTTGCTAGTCAGACGGACTCTTGATGCGAAGGTGGACCTTGTGCATACCGATGCCGAGGGCAGGTTAATCGTGGCCGATATTGCCGTGAAAAGTGGTTCGTTTCGGGTCGTTGCGGTTTATGCGCCCAACGACCAGGGGGAGCGGTGTGACTTTTTTCGGCAGTTAGGGCCGTTCCTAGTTGATTCTTCGCGCCTAGTTCTAATGGGGGACTGGAATGCCATCCTGGACCCCAAGTTAGACAGGGGGCGGGGCGCTAGCGGGAGAAGGGGCGATCGTAGCCTGGTCGATCTGATCGGCGATTATGGTCTCGTCGATAGATACCGGGTCGATCATCCCAGTGGGAAAATGTGGACGTGGGCGCTTAATTGGCCGTCTGACAAGGTAGTTAGCTACCTTGACAGAATGTTAGTTCGTAGAGGCGACATAGACTTGTTAGATTGTCCCACGTTCCACTGGGTAGGCTACACGGACCACAAACTCGTTTGTGCCCGTGTGGCGTTAGAACATAGGCCTAGAATGGCTGGTTACTGGAAGTTCAATCTGTCTTTACTGGACAGGCGGGACTTCCAGGAGCAGCTAATTAGATTAGTGCAGCGGGAGCTAGTGGGGGCGGTTATCGGGAATAAGTGGTGGGAGAAACTTAAGGATAGAATTAGGTCTTTCACCACTGGTTTCAGCAAGCGGCTCGCTCTAGATAAAGCTGATAAGGTAAAGACACTTAAGGCTAATTTTTCCCGGGCGGAGGCTGGGGGGGATCCCCTAGAGATAGCCCTAGCTAGGGAGGCCCTGCAGCGTTCGAATAGCGATCGCTACATTGGTCAGGTAATTAGGCATAAGTTAAGTAAGATATCTAACGAAGCTGTGAACCTGGGCGCAGATCTGCGTCGGGAAGAAGTCCGTCGAGCTGGTGATCGACACATTCGTCAAGTCAAAACCCCGGAGGGGCGTACTCTGCGGTCGACTGACGATATGTGCGAGGCGTTTCGGCGGCATTTCGAGAGCCGCTTTACCAAGGAGCCTGGTCTCCGTGAGGAGGAGTTTCGCAGCTATTTGGCTGACTTTCCTCGGCTTGAGCCGACTGAAGCAGCTAGCTGCGAGGGAGAGATCACGGAGGGCGAAGTCTACGTGGCACTGAAGAAGGTCGGCAGAGGCAAGTCGCCCGGTCTGGATGGTTTGCCTTATGAATTGTACTTGAGGCTGTCGCACATCTTTGTTCCGATTTTGACAGCAGTGTTCAACAACTGGTTTCGATCGGGGTCCATCCCCAATCGCATTTCCAGGGGTGTGATCACTCTGTTGAAAAAGGGCAAGGGTGTTGGGGGAAAACTAGATGATTATAGGCCCATAACTCTGCTAAACACAGAGTTAAAGATTATGGCCAAGATCCTGCAGGAGCGTTTGCAGTCAGTTGCCGAGTCTCTGTTGGGACCCGAGCAGACTTGTTCTGTGAGGGGCCGAACAATTCAGAGCAACCTGCATTTGATCCGCACGATTGTAGAGGGTGTAAAAGACGACGAAGAAGCCGCGCTGATCAATTTGGATCAGTCCAAGGCATTTGATAGGGTCGACCATCGCTACCTTGCTGCTGTCCTGCAGGCTGCCGGATTCGCACCCGACTTCTGCCGCTGGATTAGCCTCCTGTATCGCTCCCCCAGTGCTGTGGTACAGGTGAACGGAAAGTTGTCGGACGCTTTTGTTCTGTCGAGGTCGGTCCGTCAGGGTTGTCCGCTGTCGCCTCTCCTTTATGCTTTGGCGTTGGAGCCTCTCCTGCGCCGGCTGAAGGACGAGGTGTGCAGTCCGGCCCTACGCGGGATCGCCGTTCCTGGAGGGTCTCGAGCCAGGGTTTCCGCGTACGCCGATGACGTATCCGCTTTCGTGTCGTCCCTGAACGATATTGAGGCGGTACAGAAGGCGCTTGATCGGTACGAGAAGGTGACAGGGGCCAAGATAAACCGCGACAAGTCTTCCGGTTTGCGGTTAGGTGCCTGGAAGGGGCGTGATCTTCCAGGCCGCTTCGGTTGGACGGACGGTCCTGTCCGCATTCTTGGAGTGTGGTTTGGACCCGACCTCCAGCTGAAGAAAAATTGGTCTGAAGTACTAGCAAAGGTCGTTTCTGCCGGTAAGACTTGGAATCGACGGAAGTTGTCCGTAAAGGGCAGGGCGGAGGTGTGTGTTACATACATTTTCCCCCTGATTCTTTATCGCTTGTCAGTACTTCCTCTCTGTAAGGCCCAGAAGAAGGCGCTCGAGCAAGCGCTATCCTCCATTTTATGGAGGGGACGCGCGAACAGGGTCGACAGACGAGTCTGCACCAAACGTCCGTGTCATGGGGGGCTGGGAATGCCACACTTGCAGAGTCACATCCGTGCCTCTCGGTTGGCTTTCCTACGCCGCGCATTGACTGGAGGAGACCCGATTCTCGAGGGGATTGTTAGGGACGCCTTCCCTAGCCTTACAATCAATCCCCCCATCTCGAAGGCCGAGCGCCATTGTAGGTCTCGAGATGAATCGCTTTTCCTCAGCGAGTGTCGGTCAGCCTTGAGGGCTATTCCGCGGTCCAGTGACCTTTCACGGCCTAGGAAGGTCTTCTATCAGGGATTAGTGGAGGGTCGCGCGAAGGATCCTCTACGTGATACGCTCGACTGTTCGGAGGAGGAGTATCGCTCCTACTGGTCTTGGGCGCCAGCGGCGGATTATCTCAGTAACCCTGAGTTTTCGCTTACCTGGCGATTGGCTCGGAATCGGCTGCCTCTCAACGACAAGGCTTTCATATGGGGCTTGGCGGACTTGCCAGACTGTGAACGGTGTGGCCTTGGATTAGAAGAAACGGCTTCGCACGCCTTCTACCATTGCCCCCGGGTCCGCCCCTTATGGGACCATGTCGGCGAGCTGACGGCTCGTCTCGCTCCCGAAGAACTCGTGTCCATTGATCGCGCATACGCGTGTGACAATGTGTCGCCCCCGTATTCCGGGGTGAAACGAATGGTGTTTCTAACGTTGTTAGCCACGGCTCGAATGGTGATATGGACGACGCGAATGGAGGAAGTCTTGCGAGGCAATCGTCTTTCGCATCAGGATCTAATCCGATTCTTTGAGCATCAGCTCAAGATGAAGATTAGAACTGATAGAAAACAATTGCATTCGACAGTCTTCAGCGAAAGGTGGGTAAAAGAGGCGAGCTTGGTTCGTTTGAACGGGGTTAGCCTTGATTTCCTTTTTTAAGTTAACCAAAGTCACATCGGGGTGGTTTCCTGTGGAACCCTCCCCTCGGTTAGGTTAGACAAGCTTAAGTGTACCTAGTTAATATGAGTAAGTGTTGTTCCCGGCCTGTTTCCCGGCCATCATTTTAGTTATGATCCAAGTCGAGATTCCCAACCTCCCTAGTTTGTTTTGGCCTCCTTTTCATCTCAACTGGATCAGCCTTTTTCTTCCCCATGTCCAAGTTATTTTATCTCTTTCCCACTCCATTAGCGAGAGTGCTTCTTGATTTTGTCCTCTGGGCAGAATACAGCGGCCTCTCTATTTTGAGGGTTGGACGGGCCCTACTAACATCAATTATGTTTAGTTTAAAAATTTGTTGAATTTTTAGTTTATTATGGGGTTCATCTCCCTCCCCTTTCACCTTTTCATGATTAGATTTTTATGTACCTTATTATCATCAAATTTTTATGGTATGGGGCGCGTTTTTGTAGGTCCCCCCTGGTGAGGATGTGGTATTATGGTGTATGGAGGATTGAATGGTGACGGGCGAATTCTTGTGGTGAATGTGTCAATTGTAATGTATGAATGGGTCGCGTATCTGATTAGCTAGGTATAGGATAGTTAGTTAAGACCAGCCTCACCCCCACCCCTTTTTCGGCCTTGTGCCACAATTTGTAAATTTTTACGAATAAATCTTGAAAGGAATCACGAGATCCAACTAGAGACTCTGATCGACTGCGACTAGTCAACACATTCTCCAGGAACGTCTTCCCAGAAATATACAGAAATACTATATGTACTTATTGTGTACACTTTCTTGTTATAATACATTCTTGTTCTAAGTACTTTTTGTGTTGCATTATTATTCCATGCAATAGGCGAGATTCAACATTGAGTCAAGACTCAACAACAACCAATTTTTGAATTGGCCATTCAAGCAGCCAGTTGCTTTTTTTTTTCTGACCATGTTGTAGTTTGATTTAATCTGTATTTATTTGGCCTACATTTCAGTTTGAAAATCTTGAAAGTCTTTCAAGAAAATTTTTGGTCTTCATGACTGTGATTTTCAGAGTCCTTACTTCTGAGTCCCCTACGATGAGTTCTGGGCATCCCTGTGTTGTACTAAGTTCTTGGGCCCATAAGAATTTTAGCCCTGTGAACCAATTTGATTCCATGAGTCCTGCTACCGTGAGATCTCCTAGATGCATGGTCAGCAGAATTTTCTTTAGCCACTGCCCAGGATTTGTGCTGTCTCTTTATTTTTGGGATGTGGTTGGCAACAAAAACATGGAATTGCTGAGCATCATTCTTTATATACCGAAGAACCACTTGAGAATCTGTCCAGAAAAACTCTTCATCAAACTTTCAGTCAAGATCCTCCCTCAGCATGTTACTTATTGTGGCAGAAACTGTAGCCATAGTAAGTTCAAGACAAAGTACTGTAGGTATCACTTGGGTTTTGCCCGTAATCAATGTACAACACACTCGTATCTCTGTGATGATTTGAATATAGGAACACTGGTTATATCCATTATTACTGGCATCAGAGAAATGATTTAGCTCTATTTTTTTTTATAGAGTCAATGTTCTGTGGAATGAAGCATAATGGGATTTTAAGATTTTTAAGGTTTTTCAAATCATGGAGCCATACTTCCCATCTTGGTCTTAATTCAGAAGGGAGGGGTTTGTTCCATCCAATATCTCTTTTGCACATCTCCTGTAAAACTCTTTTTCCAGTTAGGATATAAGGTGAGAGAAATCCCAATGGGTTGTACACATTAGCAACTACTGATATGCTGAATGGAGTAGTAGTTCTTACCACTGTATCTACTACATTAGTGTTTTCAGCCTCAGCATATCTGATGAATTCTGCTTCAACTGCTTCCAGGTCTCTTTGAGCTTCCAACATACTTAGCTTCTCTTTCTCAGTTAAATTGTTTTAATGGAATGTCCCACACTCCCTATCGCCTATGTGGACTGACTATATCAGTAGATATATATAGTGAGCACAGGATATAACTGGTGGACTTGCTTCGAGAATTAGTCTAAGTTGGAGATTCATCTCTAGCTGTGCTGGTCAAACTCTCTGCCTCTGGGCAGAGAGGATACCCAGATGAGGCTATGTTGAAGGGCAGAGTTTTGTCTCAGGAAACGGTACCCAACCCCATTTTATACAGGGAATTTTTGGCTGAGCCTATGGGCTTGGATATCCCACATTAAATTCAGCTTTGTGCCACATCTGTGTGGGGTGGTTGGTAGATATTCTTGCTTCAGGAATTACTAGCCGATTCCCTGTCTTTCAGAAGTGTATTTGTTTTTTACAATAAACTTTTTTGTTTCATCTATGCTCATGTTGCTGTTCCTTTCACTTGAGTACCACCTTTGTTTGGTTGCAACCTTCTTTAAGGATACAACATAAATTTTTGCCTGTTTTGAAGCTAAACATGCAGCTACCTCAGCCTTCCTTGCAGATATGTGGCATCTCTGATTGCCATAGATAGCCCTAGCATCATCTCTTTGGAGTAGTTGAGAAAGGGAATTTTTTATGGGATTTGTATTAAAATTGGAAAATTTTTCTTCCAGGCAGTGTATTTCACTTCTTGGTGGTCTAAGGTTTTTCCTCCTAGTAAGCAGAAGTATTTCACTATAGCTGCTCTTTCTTTTGGTAAAGTAAGAACAAAGTTCCGATTGGTGGAATGAAAAAATATATTTTTTTATTTCTTTAAAAACACCATGAAATACTGAAACAAATGGGGTACATACAAAGTAATTAAATTTTCAATTACAAATTTTTCCAGTGTACAGCAAATTTTAAGACCATACAAAAAATAAGGGAACTAACAGGACAGAAAACATGCTCATCAACAGACTGCATAAAATCCAAGGACAGAACACTCATATTAGAGAAAGAAAAAATTCTTCAGCACTGGAACGAATATATTGAAGATCTCTTCCATGACAAAAGAGAATGACGGACCAGAAATACTAAAAACCAAAGTGGAAGATGCACTGGCAAATTGAAAAGAAACAAAGCGGCAGGGCCAGACAGAATTGTAACAGAGATGCTGGCAGAGTTAGATGATTTAGGCATAGACAAGATTATAGAAATAATAAATGAAATCTACAACAGTGATATACAAGAAGACCTAAGCAGATCTATTTTCATAGCACTGCCTAAGAAACCCGGTGCAGATGAATGTGAACTCCACCGAACAATCAGCCTAATGACCCACATAACAAAACTCATCATCTGAATTCTGAAGAATAGAGTGCACAGCAGAATCAGGCCAGAGATAGGACAAGAGCAGTGTGGGTTTGTTAAAGACACTGGAACAAGGAATGTGATATTTATGCTTAGAATGTTATCAGAAAGCACAATACATATGAAGAAGAATGTGTATCTGTGTTTTATAGACTATGCAAAGGCATTTGACAAAGTACACCACAAAGATCTGTTAGAGATGCTTAGCAACCTTGATATATTTGGGAAAGATATTAGAATAATCAAAAACCTCTACTGGCAGGAAACCACTTGCATATGGATAGAAAAATGAGTTTAGCAGATATACAAAAATAGAAAGGAGTGTAAGGCAAGGATGTGTCTTTTCACTGGACTTATTCAATCTATACAGGAAGGTGATTTCCGAGAGAACTGGAAATCCTACTAGGATTCATCATTGGCGGCCATAATCTTAACAACATAAGATATGCAGATGACACAGTGCTGATAGCAGACACGGAAAGGAAACTACAAAACGTCTTACAGAAGGTAGCAAAGGGGAGCGAGAGGAAGGGATTAAGCATAAACTACAAGACAACAGAATGCACGGTCATCAGCAAAAAGATGAGCGCAAAATGCAATTTACAGGTCAGGGACATTAAACCAAGTAGGTACAGAAATCTAAATATCTGGTAAGTGTGCTAACAGAGGACGGAAAGTGCAACACTGAGACCCAAAGACATATTGAGGTGATCAAAGGCACATTCCAAAAGCTAAGCAGAATATTATAAGACAGGAAAGTTTTGTTGGAAATAAAGAAAAGAGTACTGAATTGTTAGGTGATATCTGTTCTCCTGTATGGCAGCGAATGCTGGACAATCTCCTCAAAGATAAAGAAGAGACTTGAAGCAACAGAAATATGGTTCTACAGAAAGATGCTGAGAATACCATGGGCTTAACAGTTTGGGAGAAATAACAAAAAGACAAAACTTATTAAGAGCTATGAGGGACATGAGGAGATGGAGGGCCATGATCACCTATGCCCTGAAGGGACATGGCACATATAAGAAGAAGAAAGAGAAGAGAAAGAATTATTTACACTGGCAACCATGTAAAACAAAAATACAGAGTGTAAATGTAAGGGTTCACTTACTTTTGCATATCTTAATTTATAATTTTGAATTAATATTTTTATTCCAGCTTAGTTGTAATTCATTTAATAAAGGTTTTCCTTAGTGAATATATAGTTTAATTAAGACTTGCTAATCATCTGGAGAAAAAGAGACAATTATTTTAAATATTATCTTAGGGGTTCACTTACTTTTGCTCAGCACTGTGTATACACTGATCTTAAAAAATAGCAAATGGCTGCACTACACTTAGTTCACATGTGCTGCTCAAATTCCCCAAACTTTTAAGCAACACTTTGTATAATCATAAAAGGAAGTGAGTTCAATTGGCACTGTGCAACCAATTACTGTGGCCTTGTGGGAGACTGTGCAAACATGTGGCTGCTTGATAGCAGAGAAATGTGTGTATTCTTCGCAAGCATCAGTGTTGAACTCAGGTGAAAGAGTAGTATGGCTAGTACATGTTGAAACTTGACTAATGCATGGAATAATAATGCAACATAAAATGTACTTAGAACAAAATGTATTGAAACAAGAAAGTGTACACAATATTTACATATAGTCTTTTGTATATTCCTGGGAAGACCGTTCCTGGAGAATGTGTTGACTGAGTCGCAGTCGGGCAAAGTCTCTGGTTGAATCTCTTGATTCGTTCCCCTCTCTTCCCGGTACCAACCATATTTATATGGTCGGTACTCCACTATGCAAATTAGGTGAATCCTACCACAACAGTACAATATATTAATATATATTTTTAATCTTGCATAATCTGGCAACACTGAATCTGAGCTATAAATAATTGAAATCAAAACAGTGGGAGCAGAGGAGTTGCTTGGACACACAAATTCACAAACACTGTACTTTATATATAAGATTACAGTCAGTCATGTAAAAGAATGACAACAAGAAGCTACTGAACACCATTAAGAACCACAAGCTTGTGGCACAGTTGAAAAGAAAATGGCTTTATTCTCCAATTTAAAGCATTTTAACAGTATCACAGTAATAAATAAAATGAGCTATGATGTGCTATTTTTTTCTTCTGTATGTGAACAAATATACAAAGATACAGATCATTATAATTGTACTATATACATGTTGAATTCCAAATATCTTTTTCAGGAAATTAGTTTTTACTTATTTGAGAGAAGCTGGGAACAAAGAAAAGAAAAAAAACAATTTGAACTCACTCCAAAACATTCCCTCAGGACATCGGTTTTGAAATCATCAATTTTGACTTGGATATTTTCATCGGTAATAGGAATGGAGAGAAAATGAGTGAAGGGTTGTTTCTGTCGAGCTGAGATTACCAAAAGTTCCACACGTGTACGAGCTGAGTTGACTCCTTTTTTATCTCGACCCACAATCACTGAACAGAAGGAAAAAAAAGCAGAGAAAAATTTTGCTTTTTATTTCATCTATTGAAAATAAAATCAATAAACTTGTTTGGCATTGTGGTTATTTTTATCTAAAGTTGAAGCAGCAACAATTACCAACAATTGCTTGAGAAAGGAAATTTAAAGCTAAATTATCTACAATTTACTACAGCAGAGTTTTGAAAGAATTCTTATAATGTTTATCTGTCTCATGTATATTTACAAGCTTTTGAATAAGTAGCATTGTCAGATTTTTTAATATTATATTATAAATGCAAGTCATAGGTATTTGATAATAGTCAGTAAGATATCATATATCAAATATTTTTCATATACACATACATGGAAAATATAGGTCTAAAATTGATTGTAGTTTCCTTAGAAAGGAGTTTAAATCAGTTTCTTGAATGAGAGTCATGGATACTTATATTAACAAAGTATATAATTATGTGTTAATATATTATTTAAATATCACTCACTGAACAACTAACATAAAGCCATGATACTTTCTACAATTCAAAAAAGGGATTTACTGTTAAAAGTTACGTTACGACCCACTGGTTTATTTTTTGAATTGATGAGGCTGAGAAAAACAATGATTTTTATAAACTTAAAAAAAAACACTGCAATGTGTACATTCTGCAAATGATATTTAGCTATGGATAAGTTTGTGCTGATTTTTCATGGCGAGTACATTGCAAAATGTGCTAAAGTAAGAGTTAAATAAGAAAGAATAGTCAGAAAAAAGAGGAAATTTTTTTTCCACAATATTATCTTTTAAGAATTCCTCAAAAAATAAGAATAAGATTTTTTTCACAAACCATGTAATATTTGTTTTTTAAAGTATCATGATTTAAAACTGTCATTTACAAGTTTGTATTTTAAATTTATTTATCAGAATGTAAAGAATTGTAATATTTCTTTTCTTTTTTTTGCTATTTTTATATCAAAGCCAACAGTGCATGTCTCACAACTTTGTGGTTGAGTTTTCTCAAAACTTTAATCTTGAACTGATATGGATTTGTACTTGTGCATTACATCACCACTGGCACATGCACTTTGTTTGGAATTTATTACTATGAATTTGTACAAAACCAATGAAGATGTAACACCATTTACAGTATAAACTTGTAATTTTATCTGGATTAAAAAAGATGCTAAACAGGAAAATCCTTATTTTTACCACTATTTAATAACCCAAGTATACTGTGGCACAAGGTTACAACTTGAGAACACCCATTGAGGATCAATTTCACTACACAGTAGAAATAGTGTGCCAGGCTACTTTACTACTGAAGGCCAGGCTCACTGTAACAATTATCATATTGTATTTGCTTTGTGACAATTTGGACACTGCAGGAAAAATATTAAATTTATATTTCTTTAACAACATTATCAAACTTTCATTCCAAAATGCTTTCCTATTTTCCATATGTTGGTCTAAGGACTGGGAAAATACAGGAAGTATATACCACTTCGCATTCATAAAACAACAAATACATTTGTGTCTCAATAAACATGGTCATCAGTTTCATGAGGAATGAAGCCATTGAGGCATTGCGAAGATAGGGAGATATGCTCAATATTAATTTGACTTGAAATAAACTTCCATATCCAAACTTAGGAAATTTATCATGACAACACAAATATGGAGCACTCACTTATTACAATAGTAAATCAATGAGCTTGCCAACCATTTTTTTCATGGTAAGGCATAGTAATATTTTTGAACCTTAGCTTTGTATGTCATAAAGCTACACAGAACTACTGTAGTTGGGTCCTGGTGTGAGATTATTACAGTAGATCACAGAAAAGGAATGTTTGAGCAATGTAGATTTTAATAGATTCAATGACTTCGAAAAAGGCATGAATCCATCTTTTCTCTGCCAGCAGAACAGACTGGACTGCCATGAGAGAAGGAAATCTCAGAATTCCAAACAGTGGAGAAAGCAACAGGAAATCACTCTGTTATTGTTCCCAAGAATGGATGTCATATCGAAGATGATAAAGAAAAGATATCTGTAAAGAGTCATAATTTCTTACATCCTGAAGAGAATGAAAATAATGTCTCAGAATATAAAAATGATTTGATCAATATGCGAATAAAAGCCGAGTTTTTGAGGAAAAGATCAACTAAAATGGAATAAAAACAACAATGATAAAAAAACACCCATCAGAATAACATTTCTACAAAAAGTTCAAGATTGAAAAGAACGTGAGTGGAAAATGAAGATTTTCATGAAGCTTTCATAAAAACACTAGCATCTGAAATATTTTGCTAAAAATAACAAAGACAAAGATACTCATGTTTACATTAATGATAATATTCAATCACATCACCAAAAGGGGGAGCATCAGTATAGAGTAATTGGATAATTGGGCAAACTATGACTATGACATATATTTGATCCTCACTAGGTGCCTCATGCTTGTCGCTTTGTTCTAGACTAAGCTAAGTGTCCTTTTATGGGGTAATAGCTAGTGAGTTAATTTAGCATATCAATGTTACTGGAAAGAGAGAGTGATCTTTGTTAAACTTTTGAACTTGTGCCAGACAATGCTCAAGTTAGAAAATGTTGAAAACACTTCACTGTGGATAATGATTAACAGGTTTCTTTATTAGTCTCTTTCGTCTTTACTGTCTCTTCACATCTGTGACCTAAAGTAAGCTTAGTTAATAACCATACAGAGTGATTGGAGCATAAAGATTAGTGAGCTTGTCTAATAATCTCTTTACGACTATTTAGTCACTTTGATCTTCAATGTTACACAGTAGTAATTTACAGAAAGATAAATAAGGATATAACAAAAATGGGGATATTGGATTAATTTGTTGAATAATTTTTCACCTATTTTTCCCTCTTGGCCACGTCTTGGAATGCGGATCTGTGTTCGAGTGTCCATCTCAATACGATTCCTTGTATCACCTTTTTTGCCAATGATGTACTTGAAGTACTCGCTGGCAACGTCCAGGCTTGTCTCAAAACCAGTCTCTGTAGCCACAATGATGTTGTCGTCAATGTCATCATCATCATCCATATACTCGGAGTAATCTTCTACAATGACAGAATAAAGAGAAAAACTAGTGTAAAAATTTCAGAATAGGAAATACAAAACAATTATTTTGAATTTGAAGGTAACTTTGGAAATGAGAATTGTTTTTTGTGCATGTTTATAATTCTGGCTTTAGAAAATAATTTATCATATATTATTGTTTGTTATTGTATATCTAATATGTTATTATGTATATCATTATTATATAATTATATTATTATATATATATCTAATATGTTATTATGTATATCATTATTATATTATTATATATATCTAATATGTTATTATGTATATCATTATTATATAATTATATTATTATATATATATCTAATATGTTATGTATATCATTATTATATTATTATATATATCTAATATGTTATTATGTATATCATTATTATATAATTATATTATTATATATATATCTAATATGTTATTATGTATATCATTATTATATAATTATATTATCATATATATCTAATATGTTATTATGTATATCATTATTATATTATTATATATATCTAATATGTTATTATGTATATCATTATTATATAATTATATTATTATATATATATCTAATATGTTATTATGTATATCATTATTATATAATTATATTATCATATATATCTAATATGTTATTATGTATATCATTATTATATAATTATATTATTATATATATCTAATATGTTATTATGTATATCATTATTATATAATTATATTATTATATATATCTAATATGTTATTATGTATATCATTATTATATAATTATATTATCATATATATCTAATATGTTATTATGTATATCATTATTATATAATTATATTATCATATATATCTAATATGTTATTATGTATATCATTATTATATAATTATATTATTATATATATATCTAATATGTTATTATGTATATCATTATTATATAATTATATTATCATATATATCTAATATGTTATTATGTATATCATTATTATATAATTATATTATTATATATATCTAATATGTTATTATGTATATTATATGTTATTGGATATTTTAAACACAGTCAAGTATTTATTATAATCATGGATAATATTATGAAATGGTCAGTGTTATCAATATCTTCAACCAAAGGGATCATAACACAAGTCAACAACAAAATTTGCCTATTAATGTTTAGAGTTAATTTTATGGTTTGGTTTGTTTTGTTTTACGGCATATCAACCTCAATGGGTTATTTAATGCAAACAAAATTTTCATTGTTGGAAATATATTTTTTCCAAAAATCTATATCTGGTAAGAATTTTTCTTTGCTGGTACTATTTAAAAAAAAAAATGTATTGCTGGTAATAATGTTTTTTTACAAAGTATTTCTGGTATTAAAACCTATTTTTACACTTTCATAGTATTTTGACCTGAGTTTGGCGGTTAACTATTTGCCCATAGCTGGGACCCCAACAGGTGCTACCACCTCAAGTCAGGGTGGACCTGGGAATATCAGCAATTAAGAGGTGGTTCCATGCTCCTCAAAACATCCTGATCAGAGGCCTTGCTGTTGGACGTAGTTTATCGTCTTACCCAGGACGCAGATGTAGTTTATTGTCATACCTAGGACGGTAATAATTTTATGGTGCTTATTTCAAAAATGTAATCATTTGCCACCAACTCCCATAATTTCTGCAATACTGAAATCGACTATATTGTTGAAAATGAGTATTTTGACTGAATTATGTTTTAAAACTGTTGCATAATTAAATACATACAAGACATCTTGAACTGACTTCATTGAAGAAATCATGTCTGGTTATTCCTGGTAAAGTCATAAGATATATATTATGGCTATTAGTATTTAAATATAGACAGATAGTATTCAAATCTCTATTCAGATAAGCTTTTGTGTAACAAATGTATGTTCTTATATTTCTGGGACATCATAACTGACTTTTACTGATAGTTTTAATGTATGAATTTGTTTTAAATTTTTCTTCTGTCATATTAGATAAAAATAATATAGATCAATAACAGATATGGCCTCTGAGCAAAGAAAATGTTTGCATGATTCTGATCACTTTTGTTTTATCATGTGGCTTGCACATTTTCAAAAACAGCAAAGAAACATTTCTGATATGGTGAAAGATTTATATTTTTGTACTTTAAGTTGAGGTTAGGAGAATAAGCTAAGAACTGGGCTCTTCATATAGTTTGTAAAATATATTTAGCATATTTGAGAGGATAGGTAAATGGAAGAAGGAAGTGACTAGCTTTTGAAATACTGAGGATTTGGAAAGATTCTAAAGATCATATTAAATTTAGTTAGCATTCAAAGTTGATACCAAATTCCTTAGAAACATCAAATATGATAGTTATGTCAAAATAATTAAAAATTTGATCCAATATTTTCATTCACTTGGTTGTAATATAAGTATTTAAATACATTTTTTATTCAGTCATTTGGGAGTTTCCCTGAAAACCTGGGTAATGTAAATGATAAACAATGAGGAAGATTTCATCAGGACATTAAAGAAATAGAGGAATGTTACGAGGAACACTGGGATAAAAACACAATGGCTGATTTTTGTGGGTGTTTGATAAGAGACTATATTAATTTTTTTTCCCTGTAGAAAGTCAAACAAAAGAAAGTTTTTACTAGAGTAACTGAGTTAGAATTTTGTGAAATTATATTCTGTTGTATCACCTTTTGTTTCCTTCAAGAAAATACTGTTATTTTCCTCCTAATATGTTTTGTGCTGTTGAAATCAAATTCAGATTCTGTAACTTTCCAGGATCAAAAACAGGTGGCTGATTTTGAAAGAGAAAAATCTAGACATGATAGGCAATTGGATTCCTATATGTGATCTGCTAGAAGCAACAAAGTGGAGGTCCTTCATGTGGTGCGGCATCCCACCAACCAATATTGCATGTGCTGCTGACAATTGATATTTAGATGTACACTGACTATGTGTAAATTTCCCCCACATGCAGTCTTCTAGTACATCACTCACTCAGTATATAGTTCAGGTGGGTGTGTTGTATTAATCCTCTTTATAAGGACTTGCTAACAGTGAATCATAGTGGCAGGCATAGTTAGGGGTGATATGTTATTCTTTGGTGTCACATTGTGTTACTACACCTCCCTTATCAAGCAATGGTTTCCAGGAGCAATCATTTTTATGGCCATGTGACACATTTCTATGATCCCATTTACCAATGCTATGTGCATACTCTGAAAGCACAATTTGATACATGATTCTTTCACAAAGACTGTGAATACCCTACTGCAGAATGCAGTGTCTTTGTCAGTTAAGATCTTATGCAATGGGCCTGTTTTATAAAATGTGGATTCTGATTGCCTTATGACACTTGCAAAATCCTGTCACAATAATGATCATCAGATTGAAAAATGTGTTGGGCTGTTAAGGCTGTGGCTGTAATGAGTAATGTCCATCCCAGCCTGTGCCATATACCAAGTATTTTCAGTTTTCTCCTCTGCTAATGAACCAGTGTCAGATCTAGAGTCATTCAGAACACTTCTGAACTACTGTCTTGACAGTTACCTTCAACTTAGAAGGTGTGACTCTTTTTAAAAAGTAAGAGTGGACCTCACTTCAGGTTGACCAATATGCTGATAGATGATCCTTATTTCACAGGGACCTTGTTCTTTCATGGTTGCACTACACACAGGTTTAGCTTCTTTTTTAATTAATTTAGTCACCTTTACTAAGTCTGTCAGTTTAATTTTGGTTGGATTTGATCAGTTTCATGTTTATGGTCAAGTTGTACTCATTAAGTGGCACCTGAAGAATTTCTCACTGTCTTTTCATGAGTATCTCACTTGCAGCCTTTGTATTCAGTCATACCTTGCCTGTTAGAGTATCTGAGATCTAGCAGTGAAAGCATGCAGAATTAGAGACAATACTGTTAGTTGCCACTGAAGGGCTAGGTTGATACCCTTTAATGTTTAGCTGAACTTGGACAAATTCATCTGCTGAGCATCTCTAGTGCAATGCAACCAGTATGTATGTAACCTCAACATCTCCATTTACTTCCTGTGTTACTCTGGTAGCTAAAGATCTTTCATCAACCTATACCTCTGTGGTAAGACAACTCGATTACCTCTCCTATCTTATGATTTATATAAATGTCATGTCATCTTAGCCAAAATGGTAAGACTCTGCACATTAGGCCAAACTAGACTCTGAGTTTTCATTACAATTTATTGAATGTAATTATGGGTAAATACCTCAAACCAGAATGTCTCGACTTGGACTCTGCAGACCAGTCTTCTGCTGATGCCTGACAATATTGGAAACAATTCTTGCCTGCACTAGAAAACAGTTAATCCATTCCTGTTACTGATATGGATAGACTTAACCTGCTAATGTACCCTGTTTCCCTATCTGTATATACCAATATTTTTCACTGCAAAACTTACCAGAGTGTCATGGACGTTTTGGATGGAATTTTTGTGAAGAGACGAAACATAATCTTTGCCCGGCATGTATTAACAGCTACCCACCAATCACCTGAGGAGGGGTTAGAACAGTGTCTTCAGTGCTTAAAAATCTTAAGTTGAGACTGCGACTTTCAAGCAATGACAGCAGATCAGGCAAAGGACGAATTTGTCAGAGACTCGTTTATAAATGGATTAGAATCGAACTATATCCGTCAAAGATTGCTGGAAAATAAACAAGATTTAGCTACTGCTAAAGAGCTTATCTTGGAGATGACAGAAAAGCAATCTTGTTCATTCCTACAAACAAGTGTTGCAGAGGCTGCACTAAGTGTGCACACTCCTACTAGCCCACCAGATCAAATGACCCAAACAGGAAAAAAAAAACAGTCCTCTATGACAGACTTCTTCATTTCTACCCCCGCCTCAGCCAGTTTAAAATCTTCTCTCTCAGGAAGATACTGCTAGTGCTGCAGCCAGATGAAAATGTTACTTTTTGTGAGTCTCAAACTACACACCAGATCGTGTTGTCCAGCTAGGGAAACCAAATGCCACAAGTGTGGGAAGAAGGGACATTTCTCTAAGGTTTGTCAATCAAGTTTTTTTTCACCTGGTTTGAATGCTCCTATTGCAAATAGTATCATATCAATTGCAAACCCTAAATGTCTTTCAAAAACAATATTAACGGTAAAAATAAACAGGGTAGAAATAAAAGCTCTCGTCGACACAAGAATCTCAGAGAGTTTTATTAGTGCTGATATCGCAAAAAGGAACAGACTTAAAATAGTACATTGTAAATGTCAAGTGGCTATGGCAAATACTTCACTATCTTTGCAGGTTAGAAGATATATTTTGGCTGGCCTAGAGTTGAATCAAACTAACTACACTAACATCAAATTTTTCGTGATGCCAAATCTGTGCTATGATGTCATACTGGGCCATGATTTCCTCAAACAACATTTTAGTATTAATCTCCCTTTTGGGGGCCCTACACAGTAGCTATGGCATGGTCAGAAGCATCAGTCTCTACTTCTAGGGGAATGTCAGGATTTACTGAAGTGATAGCTGAATTGGCAATATCTCTTTTTAACCCCTCAAAGGCTTAAACCCAGTTAGCACCTGAAAACCAAAACCATTCAATTAGACATTGGGAAGATGTAATATCCAAGGCTCTGTATGCTATAAGAACACTATTGAGTACAAGAACTAATGCAACATCTAACAAAAGTTTTTTAAACTTTCCAAGCCGAAGTTCAGCTGGGATCTCCCTCCCATTTTTGCTCTCACAGCAAGGTACTGTTTTACTTACAAACCATGTTCGACAATGCAAGTTATGATTCACCTGTGAGGAAGGTGGAACTGCTCAAGGCAAACACACTCTATACGTGCATCCAGCACCTCGACAGGAGACAATTGAATGTTTCCCTCAAAGATTTTGTCCCTGCTGGTATGTTATCCCAGAGGGAGATGCAGCTATCTCCTGAAGCAGTATCTCTCCCTCTTGGTAATAATGATGACACAGTGCCATTGGATTCTCCTTAGGAACAAGGCCCCAATAGTGATGATTCAGAGATCAACACCAGAACAGCTCCCTCAAAACGAGAGCATACTACCACAGACTCTGATTATCAGCTTTCAGAATCAGAGCGTCCCACTCCAGGAAGGAGACAAAAACAATATGAGACAAAATACTTTTGTTCCCATAACACCCAAAAAGCCCAGATCAACTGCCACTGAGATGATCCCAGAGAATTGTCAAGAGACCCAGTCACCTGGATGATTTTGTGTCAGACTAGGAGAAAACAAAACTGGGGAGAATGTGGTAAGACAACCCAATTACCTCCCCTGTCCTATGATTTGTATAAATAAGTCACACCATCTTAATCAGAATGGCAAGATTCTTCAGTTACATTCAATAAAGGAACATTAAGCCGAACTAGACTCAGAGTTTTCATCACAACCTCCATGACCACATACATAAAAGCTCCCTCTGTGTCATCCTTACACACTGGACAATGTTATTGCTATTATGCATTTGAGAGACGTATCATGAGCTTCATCTTATCTGTTGGTCACTATGTTTGCTTGTCATTTTATGAATGCTAGCACCACTCAGAGCCAGCCACACATGGGAAAGTGCACCACAAGTTTCCTATATAAAGAGAAATTACTTTGATGGGTAATAGATATGTAATTTCTGGGACAACATTTGCTCCTTGTCAGAGAGGCATGCTACATCCCTGCCAGGCATGCAAGCCTACCATTTTAGCTTAATCTTTCAGTTTTTCTGGATGCTTAAAGGTCAACTCAAAGTCAGCCAGATGTGTGCTGTGGTTACTGTGTGTTCATTGATAAAAACATAAGCAATGTAACCTGATGTTATTTGTTGAATTCATCTTTCAAATGCATATCATCTACGATGACTCTAATGACAGATCGCATGACAATGAGCCCAAATCTTACCTGCATCAGGTAATATTTCTGCCTATTGAGGATCACTCAAGGGTGACCACTGTGTTGATGAACCTCTGTCAGATGTGCAGGGCTCTGGTTACTCGTGGCAAGAGCACACACCAGCTGTAAAGGTTCGATCTCCTTCTACACATCGTTGAGCCACCTCTGTGGAACTCTAGTCTGTAAGTATGCCTGGTTCTGGTCAGATCTTACTAGTACCACATCGACTGAAAGGATGTATTCCTTCACAAATGAGGTCAGCATGTCCAGTTGCCACCTTATGAGCATCTCATTCGTGGCTTTGGTGTTTGGAGTTCAGTTGAGATTTGTCTGTAAGGGCATTGGTCAACCAGTGGTGCACACAGTGGGAGTCTGTTTTCATGTGTAAAACCATGGCCCACTACTTGAACGTGAGGTTGACTCCTCTTAGCATGGCATCCAGCTGCACCATGTTGATATGTTGGGTGTCCCCTTCATTGGTCGCAACCAACATGCATCTTTAATGATGACACCATCGGTATAAAGTGCCAGTCCCACAGTCAGTGAACTCGCATCCACCCACACATCCAGCTCCCTCAGGTCCACATATCACTCACTCTGAGCAGAATCTAGTTGCTGTACCCTGGTGAGTGTTTCCGTTATTGTACGTCTCAGAGAAGCATCACTGATTTTGTCATCCTAGTTCTGCATGACGGCAGTAGTTTGATGTTTGATAAAGCCTGTCGCTACTCGCAGCCCTCCACACACAGGGAAAGTGTCCCACCAGTTTGCCACACATGGAAAAGATGCCTCTCCACATCATGGTCATAGGACTGTTCACCACACTACTTCCTAGTCGCCATCACAGTCGACCATGCTCCTCCCAGGTTTCTAGTCCTGCAACTTCTCTGGATCCTTGCTAGTCAGTCCATACAGTTCAAGATGTTTCCTCATGGATTCTGCCGACACCACATCCTCATATATATCTTGTCAATATATGCCAACATCACTATCCTTATTGTTTTGTCCTGTGCTAATACATCTTCGAACACAGATTGCATTATCAGAGGCATCACGTTCAGGCTGAAACCTAACAAAGTTAGACAATATCTCTTTCCTTTGAATATAACAGTCTAGTATGGCCACAGGGAACTGTCAGTGTGAACCTGCAGTTACACTTTCCTGAGGTACAGAACGGATACGTTTACGCCCTGCTGTCTCCATTCTCACAGTTTTTCTGTGCAGACATCTACAGCACCTATGAATGTGTCAACATAGGTGTTTAGTTTGCAATAATCCATTACAGGACGCACCTTATGCTTGTGGGTCTGTAGTATTGCCATCAGAAGTATCAGTCCCTTGGATGGGCCAAACACCTCATCAATATACGGCAGGTACCAAGTCTGCAACTCATGCCCATACTCCTCCCTCAACTTGCTAGACATCAGATATTCTGAGATCCTGTTCCCAAGTTTCTCTGGTGCATGACCCGCTGGCCACTTCCAGGCTGTTACCCACAATCCCTGCTGCTAGTTGAATTTCGCACTAAAATCAGTTTGTTGATGCAAAGTGCTGCACAGACGGATGATGTTTCCTCAAAATTCACACTTCTAGACTGCATGACACAAAAGCAATCGAGCGCCTTAATGGCATAGATGCTAAGCAAAAGATTGAAATCCAGAGGCTACCCTTGCATAACCAGCACATTGATCATAACAGTGTTACCAATGTGCCACTTCCACAATAGGCCTGCATGGCTCTGGTTAATGTGGTTACCCCCATGTCCTGCTTCGACCAAGACCAACATAGCTTTGCACTCAGAATGAAACATGAGCATCCAGAGTTGAGGAGAGCCAAGAATGGTGTGCTGCCAGCATAGATAGTGATGATAGGTTGCACTGAGTTCACCTGTTGCCTGGGAAATAGACCAGTGCTGACATCTCGTTCCCAACTTTGTTTCTCGGACAATCGCTGACCAGATGATGGATCTTGTTGCACCAATAACAATGTGCACAAGTGGTCTGCCCTCTCTGCACATTGTCTCTCATGAAGTGATTGGTACCATTGTACTTATAGCTTGTAACAGGTAGGCTCATGTTCGGGGACAGTTGAGCCATCTGGGCAGGCTGCGCTGCAGCAACAACTGGTTCTTCTACTGCAGTTTCGTCCTTCATAAGTACCCGAGCGTGGACCAACAGCTCCTTGAGAGACATATCACCCATCCTAGAGGAGGACAGTAGGTGGTTCTTCACAGTGCCAGGAAGCCTCCACATGAACACGCATGCCATTGCATGGTCTGGGATTCCTCTGAAAAAGGACCGACAACTTCCACAAATCCACTAAATACACATCTACAGTCTCACCTGAACACAACATGCATGTCTCCAACTTCTTGTACACCGTGAATCTATCAGTGGCAAAGGTGGTGATGAGTGCTTTGTTGATTTGGGCCACGTCTGATTTCTCATCCTTGGTCAGTTGTTGGTAAACTACAAACGCTTCCCCAGTTAGGCAAAGAGGAATGACACAATCAAGCCACTTCACCCTGGATAGGTCGCACACCAATTCCAGCTTTTCGATCCAATCAATCACAGCTCCAGTCCAAATTTAAGAATAATTTTCCAGTTGAACTGGCCCTCCATCTCTGCCAAAATAGCTTGTTAACAAATAGCACAATTTTTGCAAAAAAAAAAAATAAAAAAATCTTCCAACTGCCATGTCTGCTCACTTCCACTTCCAATTGTTTCTCTCTCTCTCTTTTTCTCTCCTCACCGTCGATGTATACCACCTTTTAAAGCAGGTGGTCATCCTCGTATGCAGATGATCGCTGTTCATAAAAAGTCTCAACAATATGCATGCACCTTGGACCTCTTGTAAATGGCAGTTCGGCAGGCCAGACACCTTGGGCACTTTGAATCAGGTAATTATTAGAAAAATACAATAAAAGATTAAACAGATCTTGTTAGTTGAATTTAATTCAACTTTAATCATTCTTGCTGCCTTAATGTAATATGTGTGTACATGCATGTTAATATTTTATAGCATAAATAAAGCAAACTCTCTCAAAGCTGCATGTCCAAATAGTTGCAAATCTACTCTCCAAGTAGTCAGCTTTTTTATAATGCTTCTTATTTACTGCAGCTGACTTTATATGCATTTGAAGGCAAGTTACATTAATCTGTAGGCAGCACATATGTGTTATTCTATCAACTGTTTTCTGTTATAAATGATAGAATGAGTCTGCCCTGTTTTTTCTTTGTATCATGGAGCCAATAGTATCACCAGGTACACACCCTCTGCCCTTTTGAAGGTAAGTGGATTTTTTCTGAAAAACTGGCTTTCAAGTGTGTATTCAATCACCAATTTTCAAAAAAAAATAGCACTAGAAACTTTAGTATACACATAATATGAAGAAATTCTGCAAATATGTAGGCCTGAGCAACATCTCAAAATCAGCATTTCAAACAACAAACATCAAAGTTTGAGGGAAGTGTTAAAGAAACTTGAGAAATGATATGCCAAATATGTTGAACTTTGGGGGGAATATGCCAAAGAGCATGTCAGTTTCATGGTTCAAGATTTAGACAGTACTTTATAAACAATAAAAACTATTACGGGACAAAGTTAGTATTTTAGATTGTTCTTCAGCTTCTTTAATGATGACAACTAGAACTCCAGCATATCAACTTGTCCTGCCATCCGTACACATCTACTACTAAAACAAAGAAACTCAGACATGCACAAACAAAAATATAGACACAATACACAACCACACACCCATCCACTATAACACTTGAATATAACATACAATCTTGTGTAATAATAACTATGTAGATATTTCTTTAACAGATAATATATAAACTTAAATATAGCAAGCAAATAAAGCAAGAAAACAAATAGTCACTCATTGTTTTACTGGTTGATATATGTTGCTTAGTCACAACTGAGTAGTGAGAAATGTTTGCACAAAACAAACTTTGACTATTTATATCAGTACTGATAATAACAAACTGGTTTTTGCCATTCTGCTGTCAAGCTAAAGAATTAAACTTATAAAGAAAAGTTAGTAGTTTCTACTAATATGGGGCCTGGAAAATAAAACTTTCAAAATTCATTCAGTGTATATTTGCATAACTTATTAGAGTTTACTTAAGTAGCTTTCAAATACCTTTTCATTCTAACTGGTCATACTCTAGGTAAGTTCAGCTAAGTATGGCATAAGTAAATAAAAAATGAAGAAAATGTGAGCTGAAAGAATGTGTTGTTTCAATGTTCAAATTGTGAAAGGTCTGAATGACATGGAAATTAGCATCTGAAACTGTGACCTTTACCTGGGTTGAAACACTGATCACTGGCTCTGGTGGAGAATATGCAATTACCTTAATCATGAAAGACACCAAATTTGTTGTTAACAATCCACAAATGAACCTGAACCCTTATGTTGCATGATCAGAGTGCAGAAGAGGTTTACTGCATGAGCTACTGATTGATAATGATAATTGTGTTTTGCAGTTAGACATTAAAGGCCTTTGTGGAGGAATGGGGCATCCACTTATACCTTCACAGTGATTAGTCAGGGTTAAATATAATGGGTAGAAATGCCCAACAAACTGGAAAGGTGATCATAGAAAGGTGTCACGAAAGCATAAAGATGGCTGCCAAGAAGCAGTGTTCCATACAGGAAACTTTTTACTATCAGAAAGTAATTCCAAGAAATGATATCTCAAATCTGTGTATGCCTGCTAACAAAGTTAAATCTTACAAGGTTCAACTAAAAGTCATTGACACAATACCATTATCAAGACCTGCAATAAAGCATGAGATATACCAGTTGGGCAATCTTGTGTGGATAAAGACATTTCAGAACCAGTGTCCCCTCTCAAATTCAGAAGCAGGAAAATAACCAGGATTTGTCAACAATATACCACACCCTGTTAAGGACCTTTATTCAATCCAAAATGGTTTAATGAGTCTTTAACAGTGATACAAGCAGGCAGCGATGAAGATGAAAGTTAGAAGACCCCCCCCCACACACACACACACTCGAGAAGAGAAATAGATTATCTCCTTGATTTGTTTGCAATCAGGAAATCAGGAGTGAGTGTAGAAGCAAGAGCAAACACAAGAGGAGTAATCATTGCGGGCAGCAACACAAAAGATTCTGTATTGGTTGTTACAGGGTGACAAAATCTAATTTACAGTTTTCCACCTTCATTATGGCTACTGTCAGTATTATCTGAGTTTCTAGTGACAGGTTCAATTACTATAATTGTATAATGGCTGTTGTTTGCCAACTGGATTATTCACAAACTATAAAAGCAAACTAGTACTGGTAGTCAGGGACAGGTATTTTATTTGTTTTTTTTTATGCAAGTGTTACATGAGAAAGTTTCAGTGATTGCACTGGACTTTGGGGTTGGAATTATTTGGACCCATGACTTACTAATTATACAATAAACACAACTGTATTTATGAATAGTTTAAACATACCAAGCCTTTCTATATATGTAATTTTAAAATGAAGCAGTTTAAATTGGATTGGCAGAAAAATTGTGAAGAAATTAAAAATAAAACAAAATCTGGTGAAATTTTATTTGAATTGAAAATATATTACCATATTTGATGGCATATAAAACCAGTCCTGCTAATTTACATTAAATATCAATGTATTATAGAATCTGTTTAGATACAAATGTTTGTAGTCTATATTTTGGTAAACATTAGTCAACTTTAAATAAAAATAATATGTAGTGCTACTCTATCTTGACATCAGATGCCCAGATCTACAGCTCTTGGTGCTCTGAAATATAGGCTGTTCATAGCAAGCAACATAAATTATCAGACTTTGAAAAGGGTATGAAAATGTGTGCCAGACAGATGGGTGATTCCATTTCTGAAATTGTGTTATCATTTTTCATTTCTCATTTCTCGATCTATGGTGCTTTGAGTGTACAGGAATCGGTGGGAGACAATAGACACCATAGACAGTGCAGAGGCTGGCGACAGTTCCTTAATGATCATAACAAGGGGCATCTGGATTTACTGTAGTGATAGACAAACAATACTGGTTCAAATCACATTCAATGCAGAAAGTACCAGATGATGCATATCCAAGAGGTCAGTTCAGCCTACTTTGGCTTCCATGGGGTATGAAAGCAGATGATCGACCAGGTTGCCTCTGTTAACAACCTGACACTAGACGCAGCACTTCACTTAGACTTGGTAATGCTTGGGGGTCTGCAGAACACCCAACCATCAGTTTGAAACAAGGCACCATGCAGGCTGGTGGTGCTTCTATAAAGCCGTGGGGTCTTTTTATGCGTCATCGGTTGGTGCACCTAAAATAGCACTGACTGATACCTTCCAATGTTTTGTGACACTTTGCACTCATGGATTACATGTACTCTAAAAGTTATGGGTTATTCCAGCATGTTATCAAGCTCAAGTTGCCCAAAATTGGTTTGAGAAGAGATCTAGAAATGTCCAATGATTTCTAAAACCCCCAGATTTGCTTCCAATGAGCCAAGTTGAGTATTTATGGGACATGTCTGTTTGTATGCAAGATCATGGACCTAAAAATATCAGAGCTGTGGGTAGCTATTGAAAGAGTATAGCTCAACATATCTCCAGATATATTCCAACCACTTGTGAAATTGGTGCCACGTTAAGTCGTTGCACTTCATAAGGCTCAAAGGGGTCCTATATGATACTAATGTAACTATCACTTTGTAACTATGACTTTTCTTGTTAGTGCCTTGACTGCATGAACTTAAACATGCTACTAGATTAGCAACTAGGTTTCATCGTTTTACTACCGAACTAGAAACCATTATATTCTAATAGTTTTTCTTGCACTTTTCACCTGTGGAACTCCATCCCGATTTCTTGCTTTCCTGCCACCTACTTAGAAAAAATTAAATGTAATCACCATCTTTTATCTTCCTGAATCCTGTTCCTTTATTGTTCTTTTCTTCAGTTCTGTGTGAAAATTGGTCGGAAGCACACACAGGAAAAAAAGAAAAAAAACTATATGCAAGTCCAGTCGGTCCAATCAGCAAAACAAATCCACAATTCTGTTTCTTAATCTCAAATACACCACTCCTTGTCAGAAGCAAGCCTTCCCTAGAAAAAGTGTACTGTGCTTTTATGCACCTGACCCAGCCATCGCTCAGCCAATGAGCGCCCAGAACCAGCCATTAAAAATGGCTATAAGCGACACTACCACTTCCATCCACATGAGGTGCTGCCTGATTCACCTTCAGTCTGAAGCTCGCGAATTCACTATCTCCACACTCCATTGCAAAATATCAATATGACTCTTGCCCTTTTGGGTTGCCAAAGTAAGTCTCTGCTACAACTTCTTCTCACTAAAGTTTTCTTATTCTCTTTCACTCTATGTACTGCCCTAGATCCTAGAGGCAATATCGCCATGCTTGGAGTGAAATAATTAAAAAAAAAAAATTTTGCCATTGCATGGAACATAACTTTGCAAGAAAAAAAAACAAAACTTGTCATATTTTTTTTTTACAGCAAGGTCCACTCTTTACAAGGTTTGAGGTCCACTCAAGGTAGAGTGTTACATTTATAGGCCATTTGTGTGTATTGGAGTGAAAGATAATGGTTAACCATAGCCTTGAACAGGTCAAACATTATAGTGATCAGGGAAACATTCAATTGGGAGTTGGGTCCACAGGGCAGTGGTTTGTGGGAAGAAGCTGCTTGAATGGAACTTAGTTCTTACTGATGGAACACAGAGGGAATGTGGGTGATTTGCTACTATGTAAGTTGTATGGCGTGTTCTTGCTGAGAAGGGTTGCCTTGGTGGGACCAGGGAATGTAGTCTGTCTGAGTACTTTCTGTGGGAGTAGTAGTAGAGCAGCAGGAGGCTTGCCACATCCCACCTGTGGAAGAGATGTTGAAGCGTGGAGAATAATTCATCACCCACAAGGGCTCAGAGATGCTTTTGAACTCTATCAAGGCTGGAGAGTGAAGTCTGGGCAGCTCCTGCCCAAATATGACAACAGTACTCCATTTTTGGCCTGATCTGCCTCTTGTAAAAGGTAGAGGATAGCAGGTGGAGTCAGGTACTTGCTGGAGCAGTACAGGGAGATGACCATTTTACCTACATTCTTAGAAATGGATTGTATATACGAGTTCCACTTCAAGTCAGGTGTGAGTTTGAGGTCCTACAGTCTTTCAAGGCATGGTGCTTCCCCAAGAGGACATCTGTTCATCCTGATTGGTGGTAGTTCGGGGTAAGATCGGCGATGTAACTAGCTTGGTCATTTAGGCATTGAATGCAACCAACCAATTTTGACTCCATTGAGTAGTTTGTGCAAGATTGGAAGAGAGATCAGTCACCAATCTCTGACCATCAAGAGTTTTAGCAGTGCACTGTATATAGTTATATCATCAGCATAAATGTTTACAAATGATCTTAGCATATTCTTAGGCAGATCAAAAAAAAAGGTTTGGTCTGAAAAGTGATCTCTGCGTTGACCTCCATCCCTCCGAGGGACTGGTCATTGATAACTACCTTCAGGGACCTATCTGTTAGGAAGGATTTTACGATTGAGAAGACCCTTCCAGTGATAACATAACTGGAGAGCTTGTGTAGTAAGCCTTTATGCCACACCTTATCAAAGGCCTTTGAGATATCTAGTGCTATGGTCTTCAAGGTGTATTTGTTGTCAAGAGCCTCACTGGTTCTATGAGTGATGGTAGTTATGATGTTGGCAGTGGATTGGGCTGACTGAAACCCATACGGCTTGTTGCTGAAGAGTTTGTTTTTTTTAGGTGCTCAACAACCTTCTTATTGATCATGGTCTCCCCCACTCTCTCTCTCTCTCTCTATATATATATATATATATAAGATGGAGATCAAATATGGATCAGAATCTGACAGGATGATAAAATAAAGAACAAATAGGAAACATTTATCAATCTAACATGTTTCACCTTTATTAAAGCTTTGTCAGAGGTTAAGAGAAAACAGACAAAAAGAAAGAACTTTGGTATTTTCAATTTTGTTTGGATTGATTCTCATTAGTCAGTCATGTATCACGTGCATTAAAACCATAGATAATTCTATAAGTATGTAAAAATTCTAATATGTCTAGGCAGGCATTAGATGGTAATGTGTATTCATAATTGTGTATGTGTGTCTGTCTAGTAGGAGGAGTTCTGTTTTCCCTTTTGTGTGGCTAGTCTTTTTGTCTGTCTTCTCTCAATCTCTGATGAAGCTTTAATGAAAGTGAAACGTGTTAGATTGATAAACATTTCCTATTTGTTCTTCATCTTATTATATATATATATATATTTTAAATCTTTTTATCCCAAGCAATGTGATAATGCCACTAAGAAACAAGGGGTTACTGAGAGTGAAATCAAATGAGAAGATGCTAGTGGGGGAAAGGAGCATAAAAGAACAGAATTCAGGAAAACAGAAAATAGCAATTGATATTGCCTTTAAATTTTTGAAGCTCACTGGTAGGAAGCAAGAAAATGGAAGAGAACCGGAAGAGAGTTCCACAAGTGAGAAAAGAAACTTATCAAATTATTGTTCTACTAGTCTTACCTCTTTTTGAAAAAGTATTAGAAGCTACAATCAACTCCAAATTGGTTAAGCATCTCACTTTACACAGCCTTCTCCCAGATAAACAATATGGCTTTTGCTTCTCTAGGTCAACAGATGATGTGTTAACAGTTATTACTGAAAAAGTCTGTCAAACCTCAGATAAGAACAGTGAAGTTGTGACTTTAAGGTAGGTACCTCCACGAGATCACTAAAAAAAAAGCATAGCATGGTGAAAAAGATGCCAAACTTGACGAAAACAAAATTTTATCGTCTAAATATTTGTTATTATTAAGAGGAAAGATCAAAGTTTATTTTAATTATTTTTTAAAATTTTTCCTTCTTTTTAGAACAATTTTGATTTGAAAATCCTTGTTTCTCTTTGTATCACCGGAACTAGTAAAATAACATATACAATTTTTAGCACGTTTTTTTTGTATGGCACACATTAATTTGGAAAATCTTTTAAAAATAAAAATAATTGTCGGATGTTAATGAAACTTTCAGAAAGTATTCACAGATGATCGAAATTATTATAAATATGTTTTCTTTTATTAAAGTCATGGCAGAAATATTTTTTTTATATTTATTACCCACCCCATAACTAATTTTATGAAAACGCTAGAAATCCGATCGCGTCAGGTTTAGTGATTACAATAGTTAAAAGCACAAGGCTTTGAAGAATGCAAATCATGTTTTTTTTTGTTTTTAATTGGATCCCCCCTACCTGAAAATCAGCTCTGAATTGTAACATACAAAACTCAATAAAACAAATATATTATTTAATTTCAAATGCTTTTATTTGCTTTTAGTTGTTTTTATGAATATGGACAATATTTTCTGAAAGCAAAAACATTTTTTGATGAAAAATGAATTTTTAATACAATTATTTGTTATTTTTTAATTATAATAGATTTTTACATTTAAGTTGTTAAAATATTATAAAATTAGTTAAAAGCCGCATCAGGTTTTGTAAGTGTCCTTATGATTATAGATATTTTTTTAGTGCATTGTAAATTGTATCATTTTGACTAATCAGAAGATCCACAGTAATTAAGAAATGTAATTTTGTGTTTATAATCAGGCTCTAATTATAAAGTATGGAAGACCAACCAGAATACAATTAAGTTGCGTTATTTGAGTTAAGCATTGTTCTCCGCTGTTAAGGCCTTTACTTTTGAGAAGTTTATTTGATTTTTCAATTTCAACTGAGAAGGGTACCTAAAAGTATCAGTATCATCTTATGAAATTTATATGATCATATTTTTATATTAATCTGAGTGATGGCATTTTTTCTATAAATGAAATATCAAAATTAATAATAAAATGAATGGAAATACAAATAACACAGTAAAATGTAGTAAATGTACATAAAATTATAGTATTTTATGTACACTTCTGATAAAATTTCATAAGAAAGGTACCTATAAATTAATTAGATACCTTTCTTATGAAATTTAATCTCATTTGTAACAGTCTTATTTTAATTTCTTTATAATATATTTTCCATAAAGCATCATAAAACGTAAAGCTAAGTACAAAAATCAAAAATAATTAGAGTGCTCAAAGTTTTCCTTAAAAATAATGAGGTAAATAATTTGTTCACTTAAATGTAAAATATTTCACTTTTCTCTTTCTGTAGAACAAATTATCCTCACGGAATACGTTAATATGTCATTCATCACCTGTCAAGTGATGCAAAAGTTTAAGACCTGCTTTGTTTTATTTTCAAATTATATCTTTTCAGCGCAGAAGCTAAGTTAAGCTTGGTTCAAACTATTTTAAATAAACATTATAATTTCTGATTTTCTTAAAATAAGTTTTGAAAAAATGATAATTGATATTTAAAAGAATTTCAAACTGAGATTTTCATTGATTTTATAAAATGGAAAAAAATGGTTGCCATCTGTCAATTTTGCTGACTCAAAAAATAAGACAAGATTTTTAACAAAATTTTCAGATGTGTTAGGAAAGATTAAAAAATGTGAAAAAATACCCCCAAAATACTTTGATCTTTTCTCTTAATAGTAACAAACATTTAGACGATAAATTTTGTTTTTGTCAAGTTTGGCGTCTTTTTCATCATGCTATGCTCTTTTTTTAGCGATCTCGTGGAGGTACCTACTTTAAAGTATTTGACAGGGTTTGGCAGGCTAGTATTTTTTACAAGCTGAAGGGCTATGGTATCTCAGGATGAATTTGTAATTTGATCAAATCTTTCTTAACAAAGTGTAATGAAAGTTGTGTTGAATGGATAGTAAGTTTTTTAATGGGCTTCATTTTTTTCTGTTGTTTTGTTATCACAACTCTTAAAACAGGCTAAAATTTTGGATTTCTGGTGATGTGGAGCATAAAAAGATAATTTATGTCTTTTTCAAGGTCACTAATGCAAATTGATTACAAGTTGCCTTGGCTGTAATGTGAAGTTTACTAATTCTTCTGTATTTTGTGTTGATAGTCACTATGCCACTCATCACTCTACAAACATTAAATTCATTGAGTCACAAGGTGATTTTATAATAACATTTTTTGCTTTTCATCTTACCAGGAAGTTCATCATGGGCTACTTTTACCTCTCCAGGTGAACCAATTGGGTATTTGCGGTAACGCCTGTTCCCAATGCATATGATTGTTGGTTGTAAAACCTCCATGTTAAAAAGGCCCTGAAAAAAAAAATCCCCAAAAACACACATTACAGATTATTCATTAATTTTGTTTTAACTTAATGAAATATAACAATGTTCTGGAGAATGTAAAATTTATCCAAAATTCTGACTTTGAAATCTTTATCTATAAAGAATCAACAAATTCTAAATTCATTAATGATAGGTAATCAACATTGACCATTTGCACCACTTTAATTTAGTAAACTTGAAACCTGGTCAACAGAAATTAATCCTATTTAATGATTTTTCTAATAGTGTATAAAACAAAATGAATGTAAATGATTTATTTTTCATAAAATTTATATAATTATAATAAATAAAAATTATTTATTTGAACATGATTTTTAAGTTTTTTTAAATAATTCATAAAATCCAAGAAGAAAATTATTAAATTCATGTCTAATTTTATGCTAAAATAAACATAAAATCTCAGAGTTCTCTGATTCAATGTCAAACTGTAGGCAGTTTCTTTTTGCTTGTAATGAAGTTCCCTAATTTGTTTCTTTCACTAAACATTGTAGTGTAAGTCAAATAATCCACCAGGTCTTTTGTTTGCTATCACAGTCACACTGCTCTGTTGCCTTGTTAAGCACATTTTATAGATTGAGTGACAGGTCAAATTTGCATAGGTGGAAAAAAAAGAGTCTCATGAAAGTATCTGACTTTGAGATCTATCATTTCTTAAATATATGACTCGTAAAGATGACATTTTTGGGATACTTTACACACAAGACACTTCTGAATCTGTTTTCTTAAGCCATTTTCTTAGTTTGAATTGAAAAATTTTACATATGGAAAGAGATTCAGAAAGTAATTTTCCTGGACCACAGAATGGTTTATTAGAAAGAAATAATATATTCAAATTATGTCAACAGATGAGATTAACAAGCTTGTGACAGGGTTAGAATAAGAATTGGATATTTGCAGCTATTACCAAGTTCCTGTCTGAATTTCTGGGAGTTATCATTATTTACATTATTTTTAAGCAGACTATTAACCCATCTTTGTTGTTATCACAATGTTTTGGCCATTGCCTTCATTAGATAATTAGTCAATCCAGGTAAGCTTCTGAGAATTTCAAACTGAACCCTTCATTTAATCTATGAGATTGTTCTTGTTCCTCTGTCCATGTTGAGGGATATTTTATCTAGTTCATATTTAGTACTGCTCAGTTATTGCTCACCCGATTTCCATTGAGTCCAAGTACATAATGCCTAGCCCAGGGTTTGAACTCACAATTACTATATTACAAAATTGATTACCAAATTGTCTGCAGAGTATTCAACAATGTGTGGAATTCTAGCCTACAGTTCTGTTTTGCAGCAATAAATATGAACAATGAATAAGAGTTTCTTTTTTGTAATTGTTACAAAAGAATTATTGACTGTTTTGTGGTTAAAGTGCTTGCATACATTCCTTCAGTGTTCAAACTCAGGATTTTCAAGGCAGACTAGCAGCTAAACCTTCCCTACTTGGGATATTGGTGATACATAATCTTACCCTATATTTACCAACTTCCATTTAGCCTAAACAGAATAAATGTTAAGATTGTAACATTTTCTGTCTAAATTTCAGAGAAACGGTGTTGCTACCATTATACATTGGTTCCTTAGGATGAGTAACCTCATCAGTTTTGTCTTTATATTTCTGAGGGGAAGTGTTACTAAGACTATAGTGGATTATTTGTGGGGTTTGATTTGGGCCTTGTTAGGATTAGCTCACCATAAGGGATGTATGAATGATAAATCACATTTTAAGAAGAATTATGGCTGGAGTATAACAATAATAATTTATATAAACATTAATAAGTGATTTTGTATTGTACAAAATCACTAGTAATGTTCATAGATGGCACAAGGTTGGTATTTATAATTTGAGTAAAATTAAATATAAAATGTTTTTTTTAATATATTTCATTTCAATGAATACAAGAGTTTGTAAAAGTAGTTACCATATTTGACAGCATATAAGACACATTTTTTTTTACTAAAAATATTTTTTAAAATTCCCCTGCGTCTTATATGCCATATATTGGTTTAAAATTCGTGATAGCCAAAATTAGCTACCTGGCAACTCCTATTGGCTTAGACTTTAGAGTAACTTTCATATATCTATTATTATTATTTGAAAGGCCATTATGCAGATTAAAAGTGTTATCATTGATAATATTCATTATATTAATTTCATCATGTTTAATATTAGTACTATTTCATTAAAATTATATGCAATAAATTCAAATTATATATTTGTTTCATTAATATTTTTTTTGCGATAACTTCTTGTTGCATTGGTATAAAAATACAATCAGAATTTTTATATCCTAATTATTCCACTAAGACTTTTACAAGACACAGGTTGTACAGATCATATAAGGGATAGGCTCGTATTCTTTTTTCTATTACTTTTTGTTTAATTGTAATCATGGCTTGTTTAACCAAAATAATACCTCATAAATATAGCTTAGGCTGCACCATTTACTAATAATTCTACTAATTCCTTTTCCTTATTCACAGGACATCTGTGAATAAGGAAAAGGAGGTTGAATGTATGAGAGAAGTAAAAGGTGTGAAAATGACGAGAGAGGTGTGAGGAGTGGTAGTGGTTGTTGAAGCCAAGATGCCTTTGACGTATCCGTTCACAGTTGTAAGGGTCCGTCTCTCTGTGTCTTCTCCGTGTTTCCTGTTGGAATTTTTTTTCTTTCTTTTCTTTTAGACAGAGGCCTATTTATATTGTTAGCGAAGTTGAAAGAGGCTCCGATTAAGTTGTTGATTATTTCAGGTCCTCTCATTTCTTATTAGTCAATCTATATTTGTTTAGGATTATATTTAATCAACTTCAACCGGAAGTTATGCGTGGAGCCTATTGCGCAAAGCCTGAAATATGTCATTATGTTTTAAGCTGTGAAAGAGGTAACTTCCTGTTTCTGCTCTTTGTGTAACTACAAGACAACAAAGATGAAAAATAGATCCAAACAAACTAATGTGTGAAAATAAAAACGTTTCATAATGAAAATTCTTTTCTAAAATAAGTAAATAAAATATTTTTGACTACAGTGAAAGTATTCTTAAACAAAAATACTATTTTTCCAAAGAATGAATGGTAAATTCACAGATAATAAAGAAAAGGAGTCATGACCACCTACATACTGAAGGGACATAGCATTAAAAAAAATAATAAAGAAAGAGAAGAAAAAAAAGGAAGCTTTTTACATATTACATTTTTATCAGGCTTAACTCCTTTAATGCCTTTTTCTTAAATACAATTGTAGTTGAATGTTTTTGAAATAGAGGAACTCTCTTCATTACAAACTGGTAGACTCCTGGTTTATTTGTAAGTCCAAATATCCAAAAGTAGGTAGGCATTTATAATGTAACTCTACTTCATTTTTGACACTGATGTTGTTTAAGAAAAATTCAAACAAAAATGTATTTACACAAAATAAGATATTTCAAATATTTTGGTTGATACCAAACAGTTTTTATTGTAAATATTTGTACACTGATGTTTTCTTTCTACAATAAACTTGTTCATTTATTTGTTCTAAACCTTACAACTCCTTTTGAAATTTTGCTGCTCAGTGTAAACAATTTACATTACTAGCACTTAACAAGTAGGTAAGGAAAATTGAGGACTAATTTCTAATTATAGAAATTACTGTATGGTATCAGAGATTTGTTATTTCTTATTTCTAAAAGTTCAGCATTTAAATGTTTTCAAGTAGATAAGCATCTATATTAAATATCTTCAAGTACTTTAGACATTGAATCTGGAATATTCCACTACAAGACTTCATAAAACAACATACAATATCTTTAAAAGAAATTAAAACATTTTGAACAAGGTTTCAGTTAGCTTTGGCCTAATATAAACATTTGAAATGAACATCTTAAACACTTGTGCAAATTAATTGAAACAACTGCTTTAGTTTCCTTTCTTTCACCATATGGTCAGTTTTTGACCCACTGGAGTGACAGGGTGTAATTGATTACTATTTTTTTTACTCAGATTAGGTCATTTGCAGTGGTGTGGAGTAATATGAATCTATGTTTGGGGTGTATGATGAAATTTGTTTGGCCTTGAAAAATATTGTGTGATCCGTGATTGCATCAGATTTTCATCACACCCAGACACTATTGTTTTGGCTGTCGATTAGTTGTCCTATGGCTGTTGTCTGTGATAGACAAGGAAGCATATGAAAATTGTAATGCTGCACGAACACAATGGCAAGCCTTACCAGTGAGCAAATCAAAGTACTACCAACCTTGGAAACTCTCCTGATTTAAATCCAATAGAGAATCTGTGGTCAATCTGCAAGGAAAGATTTCAGGGAATGGACATATGAAGTACTGACATGTGCACTGGGTCATGTTTCATTGGAAATATACAAAAAAGTAAATAATAATAGAATTATTCATTTTGTTTCAATTAATTTGCACAAGGGTATAGTCATATAACTTTGGCAAATCCGCAATTTCTTTTGTACATATTTATCTGGGCTTTAAAGCTCTTGCACATGCCTTCGTTTTTCCCATCATTTTTTTAATACCCAATCAAATATTTGACAAGAAAAAAACAACTACTATTACCTGGAATAAAATTCACTGAATTTTAAATTTCACAATTTAAAAAACTTCAGTTTCAACTTTCAAACTTAAATCCATGTAAATACTAGCAGTTATATTAAAGAAAAAATATACAAAAAAATACTATTTTTAACAATAGTATACAAAAAAAAACATACATGTATAGCATTTTATCCAAACCATGAAACTATTGGTAAATTATACATGTAGACATTACTACATGCAAGATGAATCGTTTTCATGTTGTCATTCCTACACTAAATTTAACTTATTGCTTACATACATAGATATATTTTAACTAATTTGTCAAGAATACTGCAATTTATCTACAAAATGTGTTGCTGGAATGTAAATATTCTTAAAAAGGAATATCTTTCATTGACAAGTTTTTCTATTATTTAACTTTATGAAAACACTATTTGTAATTAATTAAAAAAAGGCAAACTGTGAAAACCATTTTTCTCATAACTTGATAATAAAGTGCTTTTATTAATTATTGACATTTTTGTTCAGGAAAAAAAATTTCTATAACATATTCTGTAACTCTTTTGAATAGTGCAAAATATATCGTTAGTTTTTGGAAGTGCTAATTCTGTAATAATTTTAGGGTCTTTACAATTGAGACACAGGCTCTATGCTATTGAAAATATGACAGAATTCCCAGTTTTGAAGAAATAACCAAATTCTTGAACTGTTGAAAGATGTTACTTCAATTTTGGGATGATGGTGCTTCTTTTTTTAATTTAAAAGTCTATTATTATGTTTTAGATAGAATTAAATTTTTAAATGAAAATGATTGCTTTTGTTTCCAGATTTTAAACTTTATCTGATTTCCTTTCACCTCAATGAGATATCAACTATTAATATTATTGGTTTCCTTCATGCTTCTTGTCTTAGATCATGCAGACAAATCCAAAGTATGGTACTGAGGCACCATAGGGGAGATGTCAGTTGATTACTTTCCATAGTATGTAGGATATTCCAAGTGGGGTGATATTCTAGATAGCATAAATGTTGATGGTGCCTGAGATATAATTGGTGAACTTTTCCATCACCTTCTTCATGTGCTGTAAAGCTCTTATGACCATTAGTCTGATTTTGATCCTTGTATCCCACATGCTATTAATCTCCATGTCTTTTATAGTTGGACAACTTTCTGAAAGGAGTTTCTCTGGGATGGTATTGTTATGTTGATGAACATAAACCACTTTTCTTCTGTTCTTGATAATAATGCCTGGTTTTATTGATTTTCATCTTTCTGTTAGTGTGGATGGGCATGCAACAGATGATGAAGACATCATTGTTCTCAGTGGCCATATTCAACTGATGTTTATATCACTTTTCAGTTATTTTGATTTTGTAACTCATCCAGTACACATTTTTGTATGGACGTGTATGTCTCAGTCTTGTGAATGTACGCAGTCTTCATCAGCTCTGGGTAGCCTGAAACAATGTTGTCAACACTTTCCTAATATATTCTACAGATCATGCATTATGGATTTGTTTCATTCTTGATGAAATAGTGATAGGATTTGGTAGCAAGATTCTAGTTTTGTGCAGCCTGGCACACTTCACCTACAAGTGTATTTCTGTTGGTTCATACTGACATCTTTCAACTATCTAGGGTACTTCTGGGCTTCCTGCAGTTGTTACTAGACAAGATGTTTTCTCTTCTTTTTTACACATTTGGCATAGATACTGGTTATAATTTTTTTGTTGTTGGTCAGCTTCAGCAAGATCAAGCTTTTTCTTTAAAAGTGCAATTTTTTTTCTTGGTGAAATGAATATTTTACTATTTAGAGAAGTGGATAAACTGTTTTTGTCTGGTATGTGTTCAATAGTAACTTGAAGGTGATTTAAAGTTGGACTAAACAGAGTACTCCAAAATCTCTCAGTAGATACTGTCAGTTGAAAGCTGGAGGGTTTTTGTTATTATTATAATTATTATTTAATCAATAAATATTTTTAGATATGCTGCAATAATAATTTTGATTCAAGAATAAATTTCATACCCACCAAAATAATATTAACTACCTAAATACATTGATTTTACACAAGTATATATGACATGGATAAAATGATGGTATAAAGATAACTTGTGGCATGGAATTGACACTCACCATGCAATGTTGATTTCTATGTCCATATTGTCTAAATGATCTATCTCAAATATTGAAACACCAGTTATTGAATGATCACCAAAGTTAAGCAATGTTGAGCTTGGTCAGTACCTAGATGGGTGACTGCTTGAGAATGCTGTAAGCTTGGATGTGTAGGTGGTGTAATGGATAATGGCTTGAAATTGGATTCCAATTCAAGTTAGGCTCATTATGTTATCTTATATGGAAATAACTTGGGAAATGCATGAATCCACCTCTTCTCCCCCTAGTTATGGGTTAATTAGGAGAACTTGTATCAGTAAAAATCCTTATTTCGCAAAAATGCTTACAATCTAAAAGTTTTTTGTGACTTTAAATAATCTGTAAATGGTTGATAAGCCATAAAAATCAAACAAATCAATCCAATATAGAGAATTCTTCCCCAATAAATATTGTAAATTTTAACTTTATATATATATATATATATATATATATATATATATATATATATATATATATTTATTTATTTTATATCTGCAGTACTTATTGGAAAGCACTCAATATCAGTGATAGGGCTAACATATTCAGTTGCATAGATATGAGTTTGTGACCTTGGGTTTCATGCTTTTGTGATCATCAGACAAATTGGTTTATTTTTTAAAATTGGATCTATTTATGTTTGTTTGACTATGTTTGGTGGTGGGAGGGGGGATTTACTTCTGTGTTTGTTTGGGGTGACACTCTCATATGCAGACACACATACATACAGGTGTACACATTTTCGTTCACACAAACACATCCATATAAACAATCCGAGGCTAGGTGCAGATACATAGCCATGCGTTTGGGCATACATACAGAGCTGTTTAACAGGTTATAGTATAAAAATAAAATTATTAATTCTAAGTTTCATAAAAGCCTATAGTATAAATAAAAAATATATTTATAAACTATTAGTTATATACGGTTAAAGATAATTTATTTTAAACATAAACAATAATACCTACTTCAGTTTTTCGCGCTTTAAAATGGGGATGACAGTAGAAAACTATTGTTGGTGGCCTATAACCTTGATGACAGATCATGGGCAACCTTATGTAAATAAACGTTATTTTCGTTATGTTTTAAGTGTAAAAAAGTATTTTTTTTAACAAAATCTAGTTATTTTTACTTTGAAACAAATCTCTATGATAAATTGGATTTTTAAAGCAAATTTTAAAGTCTATTTTTTTAATTTTCCGTCAATAATGGCAGTTCAATGAGTTGATGAGTGACTGCCAAAAAAAAAGTTTAAAATAAAAAAAACCTTGTTATTTCAATAGGGTATCGTAAAATTCTTTTTCTTTTTTACGGATAAGCTCTAGGTTATTATCTTCATTTCAAATAGAAAAAAATAACTTAAAACATTTTAAAAATTATTTTTTTAAAAATTCGTAAAGTTTTTTTAAAATTTTTTTATTAAGTCCGTTAGTCGTAGCTCTGTGTGTAATTGCTAGCGCAAAAGCAAACAAGATGTTTAAAATCAAATTATACTACTAAACTACCAGTTAGGCAGAAAAAAAAATGAATATTAAATTTTCATAAAGTATTTGCAAGAAAAAAAAATGCTTCTAAGAAAAAGCTTCCGATAGGAAAATGTGCTCATCTGTGCAGAGAATGCTTTGAAAATCTGTAGACGAAATCCTGTCTTTTACAAAGGATAAATCACCAACTCAGGAAACTGGTGGAAAATTGATGCATAAAACTTTCTATGCATACAAATTCTGACCTTCTTTTCAATTAAGCGAAATCTAAATGCGAATTTAAGACGAATGACTTAAACATTTTTTAGTTTACAGTACACTACAGTGCTGTGAGTAGTAGTACATATTTATTTATTACAAGTTTACTAGCATTTAAAAAATTAAATGATTAGTAATAAAAATTAATAGCTGTGAAGTAAAAGAAAAAAGATAGGTTCAATAAGAAACAGTTCCAGAACTGAAATTTCATTTTAAAATACCATTAAAAAAAAGTAAATGAAACAAGATCTAAACAACGTGAAGTCCTATTAACGAAAAATATAACAGAAAACTTTTGAAAAAGTCTAAGAATGGACTTTAACAATCTTGAGAAGGGTATGGATTGAACAATTAAATTTTGAAACCGGAGAAAAATAGAATCGAAAAAATAAATAGCTCACGTAAATAAATGAGTTTCAATCAGGATTAAAAAAAAAAAGCATAATCTTTCTTTAAAGGAAATAAGTTGTGAAGAAAGGGGAAATTACAATTTTTACACCGCTTAACGGTGTTGAAGAACAATGGAGGCTTAGAATTGGTAGGATATTTTCATCATCAATTCTATTTCAAATGATTGATCCATATAGAAATATTTTTGTCGGATTTTTAAATTTATTAATTCAATTTGTTCAAAACTGAAAATTATTACATAAATACAGTTAATAAAAATTTACATGAAATTTCGAGGAATAAGGAAATGTATTGCAGATTTATTTTTTAATGCCTACTGGTAGGGTAGTGTTTTTTGTTTTTTTACAGTAGTTTAATTTTACTGTACACGTAAATTTCCATTCGTGGTTAGGAATCCTATCTTAAATTTTAGAATTTCATATTCTAACTTATACGTGTATGTATGCTCTCTGTATATACTTATGTACATGAATGCTCGTGCATATGCACATTAATATTTTTGTTAACTATTGCATTCTCTATCATACCCACTAATTGAACAAATTAAAGAATTTCAGCATAAATAAATTTTCTTTAATTTATTGGTGGGATATGGAGAGTGCGTGTGGGATTTTGTTTGACGTAAAGAATAACAATTTACTTCATTTCGAAATTGCAGACAATGAGAAAAGTTCATCTTCAGAATCACTCTATAGATTTTTTTTGCTAAATAGGCAACCATGACTCTATAATTCCCGTTTCTTTGTTATCTGTGAATTGACAGAACTTCTAGAGAAAGTGGTTTCCCGTTACCTTTTTTGTTTTTTTTCAGTGGTTTTGAATTTAGTGGTATTTCCTCTAAACTGGCTGCCACCTAAGACTAGTCAACTGGGAGGGGAAAGTGATCGATGCTTTTCCCAATGGAATTAGAGCGAAAGTGAATGCAACAGACTAGGTAGGTTTGAGTACGTCTCTCCCATTTCATTTCAATAAATAATGTTTTAAATCTGCCTCCTCTGTTAAAATAGAAATTTCTTTTCTGACATGAAAATTTAGAGGATTTTTTTCCTGTAATGTTGATAGAGCTCTCGAGTGGTCATTACCTGAAAAAAGTGACAGCAAGTCACTTATTTTTAAAATTTATGCTTGTATGAAAAACGGGTGCAAAAATAAAGACTAAAAAAGTATTTTTAATTTTTTATGCACTCTGACAGATGAGTCATTTGGAATATACACGTCTCAGTGCTCCAATCAATCTGTGTACAACTGTACTTCTTCCATTATATTAAAAAAAAACCCCAGCAGCAATGGTGTTTTTTGTTCAATAAGTGAAAGAGTTGGAATATTTTGCAGTGTCAGTGCTCCAACCAATATGGGCAGGATCGTCACCTTTTTTTTTCTTCTACACTTTTTCTATTTATTTTTTTTACTATGCTTGTTCAATATAGAAGGGTTAGTTTTTTTTTAACTGAAGAAATGATTTTATCTTTTTATGCTTAATTCAAATATTAAAAATATATCATTTTCTGTTCATAAAGACAAAAAACAAGGCGATCTTTTTCTTTCTCTCCTGCTGCTGCTTGAAAAGCTCAACTCAACGGGCGTCTGTCGTTAAATATTTCTCTTCTTCTTTTCATGCGCTTCGGCGCAATCATAATGGTCACTAAAGGTTGAACTCTTTCTTTTTTTTTTCTCCATTATTTATTCTATTTCGGCTTCTTTTGTTACAGCCGCAGTTTAAGTGAATAATGGACCGGCATCATGCAAACATTTGACAAGTTTTAATATTATTCGCATCAATGTTGATTGTTATTTCTTGTCATGAAGAAAATCAACCTTTGTGGAAGTTAGGAATGGAATTAAGCCTTTTTTAGACTTTCATTTGGATTCTTCAAGTTTTCACCACGAATTTATCTTAAAAAAAGAAGATATTTGGTTTATTTTAAAGAACAAAAAAGCGGAACGAATAATTCATTGTTAATTAACTTGGTGGTTAAAATTGACAAAAAGCAATAAAAACGGAAGGGAACTTTCTAAATGTGTTTGTTTCTGGATTGAAGCAAATCTTGTTTAAAAAGAAAACAAAACTGGATCTTGTTTTTGTTTTTCCTTTTTTTGTTTTTTCACGAAAAATATTGAACTTTTTTAGGTAAGACAAATTATTGTTTTTTTTTCCGCTTTCTACATTTTTAGTTTTACTTTTTTTATTTTATCTACCAACAGCTGCATATTTTATTTATATTTTTTCATCTATCCACAAAATCGTTTTTTTTCTACAGAATTTTGTTTTCTTCAGGTCCTTTGTTGCTTTTAGAATTTAGTTTTAAATGATTTTCAAAGTTATTGCAGTTAGAAAGAAATTAAAAAAAAATATCAATCCAGTTCGCTAGAATTGTTCAACTCAACACTTTTTATGTTCATAAACGAATTAGAAAAATGAATAGTTTAAATTTTAAAACTTTTAACAACCTATAACTATTGATTTTTTTTTTAAAGAATTTTTTTTTACACTGTTGTAGAGACCTTTTTAGTTTCATTAGTCTGCATCATTTTTTTAACCTCTAGTTTCAACAATAAACAAGAGCCTTTTTTTTTTTTAAGTGTCTTTTAAAACGTTTTCACTACTTTTTAAAAAAAGTATTTCTTTAGAAAGTTTAGTAAAAAATATTAATTAACTGAGTATTTTCTTATTGTTAAAGATTTCTTGTATTGACCTCATTCACATTGATAACAAAAGTTACAAAACATTAGTTTATCCCAAATTTCTCTGATGTTTTTTAAATAATAAAAAGAAAATTTAAAAATATAATTTTTTTTATCTACCCCCCCCCCCCCCCAAAAAAAAACGAAACACCTCAATCCTCTAAACTTTAAAGAAGACAGTGTTGTTCATTCATTTTCTGAGTTGGGGAAACTTAATTTTGACTCCAAAAGCGAAAGCCTATTTTTTTTTCCCGAATCCTTTGATTTGAAAAAGACAAAAAATTACGATTTTGATGTTTTTTTTTTGTTTTGTTTACGTTTACTTAGTTTTAAATATGAAATATTTTTTAAAAAGTTAAAAGTAGTGTCTTTTATTTTCCTCAGCTTTTGTAACTTTGTTTAAAAGTGGTGAAAAATTGTTTTCTAATTTTAAAAACAAAAATAATTTCCGTAAATAAATGTAAAATTGTAAATACACACACATACTCACACTTTCTGTAAAAAAAAATTAACTCCAATAAAATTAAATTAATCAAATACAGTATTGAGTATAACCACCATAAAAAGCGTAGAAAAATTAAATAAATGTAGTTTTTTTTTTTTGATTTTAAAAAAAAAAGAAAAAAAGAAATCAATTTTCTTGTTTATTTTTGTGCTTAATTTTGAATTTGTAAATAAAGAATTAAAAATTAAAATTATTTAAAATGTCACCTTTTTTCAGCTGAGGGAAATTTCTGTGTTTATCTGGAATTAAATTTCTCAGATTTTTTATGTCTAAGTATAAAAGTTTCTTTTTAACTTGCTGCTTTGTTGTTTGAAATGATGATGATGATGATGATGATGATGATGATCATCATTATCATGAGTAAAATTTCAAATACCCAGAATGCTTTGCACACAACACGCACGAACAGAACTCGGATGTCAAGCAGGTACTTTCTGAAGGAAGAAGAAACATTTGTCTTATCACTTTTTTTATTTACTTATTGTTCACTTTCATTTTCACTGCGTTGTAATTTTCGTTTTAGAAAAACAAAAACCAGGAACATTTGAAGAATCTTTGATATTCTATCTGGACACAAATGTCAGTTTGATTCATATTTAATTTCTATTTCTTTTCTGCCACCCCCACTAAAAATTATTAGTAGAACGTATTGTATTGTCTCATTTGGTCTACTAATTTGTTGTGTGTGAGTTTTTATTTTTTTTTATTTTTAAGAGAGATTCAATTTTAAAAGTTTTGTATTTTGCTTCGTAAAACCTAAATATTATACATGAATAAATTTTTTATAATGTAACATATTCGAGAAACCCTGCATTTATTTATTTTACAAAAAAAACTTGTTCCTAAAATTTACACGACGGATTATTTGTGAATTTTTTTTTTTTTACTCCTAAAAAAAATTCTTAAACGGAATCAAAATACCACAACAAATGAATGAAACTATCAGATCATTTACTTTTTTATTTTGTCCTCTCCGTTCTCTTATATTTATTCTTCTTAATGTTCGAATATAAATATTTTAAAAATAAAATATTATTTAAGACTAAACCTTAAATTTTAATTTTATCCACGTTCCTTGGATATCACTACACAGAAAAACTCAAGGTTATTTTATATAAACATAGTCGAGTTAAGTGCATTTGCACTTACCTTGCTAGAACTTTCACGTGTATATATTTAATTACAATTGCATCTACGAAATGAATAAAGAAATAAAATTTCAGTGTAATTTTTCGTTTATATTGCTATAAGTTTCTTGTTACTCAGTTATAGAAATAAAATGAACTGTTTTTTTGTAACCCTAAAATTTACAAAAAAAATTCGTTTCACGCACTAAGTTCCTTGTCTTTTTCGTCGGCTTCAATTCAAAGAATCCGATGCAGCAATGAACCAGTCAAGGTTTTTGAAGACGTACTTTCTAATTGTATTGAGATTATTTTTAACAAAATCACAATGTATGTCATTGAAAAATAAATAGTCTCTTAAACTTAGTTAAGAAGACAAAGGATTGAAGTCGATGCACTGACACTGACTGCAACGTTCTGTTGTCGTCATTGCTCTAACGATTTGTCTCAAGAACATCTGTTTTTATGGCATTTCTCGTAATAAACGTGCAGTTTATTTCTGAAATTTTGCCTCATTGTTATGAAACTTTTTAAAACAATTTTCATTAATTGTAAGCTTTCTTATACTTAAAACCTTTTTTTAAACTGTTCGATTGCATCCCACATTGCAATAAAATGTCTCATTGCGAGAAATACACCTTTACATAGAATAAGCTTTTTCTCTTTAAAATACAAACAACCAACATATATTTTTTGTTTCTATTATTTTTATGTACTTTAAACAACTCATCCCTTTTCGTTTTTAACTTTTTAGTCTAGGCAGGAAGTGTAGTGACTTACAACAAAAACGTTTTATTTTCTAGTCATTTCAATTACAACCTTATCACTTTATTTTCAATTAGCCTCACACACAAACAAAAAAGTCGAACACACCCACAAAAATGTGTCCTATAAAAAATTTGTAGCTCCAAACTTGGAAGAGAAAAAGAAGTCATGACCGACCCATTTTCAAACTTAAACCAGGAAGTAGTTGTACTTTCTGTTCAACCTTGATGATCATCTCGTTGTTGAGAAAATTGCTTTGTATCGAAAAGACCAAGAAATTTAAACCTTTTTTTTAATTCTTTTTTTGTCTCCAGTTGTTTTTTTCACGTCTGCATCACCAACATCATTGTTTTTATTTTGTTAAATAGGAAAATTAATTCCGAATTTTTATTAATAACTTAGGAAAACAACTTCAACTGCTTTAATTGAAGCAAATATAGCTATTGAAATAAAAAAAAAAATATCATTTACTTAATTAATTACTTTACTGTTGCTTAGACCAAATGGTAATAGGATTGTATTGCATCAATTTTCCAAGTTGGGTCTCTGTTCTTTTTTTTCTTTCTTCCTCCTCTTGTTATTATTCGCAATCCAGGCATTTACTCGAACATTGACAACTGGTGTTGGTTGGAATTATACTCAACTCCAGTCTTAAAAGATCATTGAATAATTTCCTCCCTCCCTATCCATTTAAAAAGGATGAGTCTGTAAAAAAAAAAAAAAAAAGTTTGGTCAGTAAAAGTCAATATAACGCCAAACAGACACTTAATTTTTTTTTTTTTTTTTTTTTATAATTTTTTTTCTCTTTAACCAGTTACATATTGCTTTCTTTTTTCTTCTTTTTTTTTATTTATCTCTGACTATATTGGCGAATTGTCTTTTTCTTTTTTTCTTTTCCTGGGAAAATATTATTTTTTATTCTTAGTGTGCACTGTAGTCTTATGTCGGTCCATGTTAAAATAAGTTGTCTATTGATTGATGTTATTTTCTCGATTCTTCTTGATGATTCACGAACCCTTTTATGATCTGCCACCTTTTGCAGCTGCTTTGCTTTTTATTCTCATCTTGACTTTTTTGTCTGATGGAGGCTCCTCTTGTAATTTGTCTGCTGACTCATTCGCACTAAACGTCATGTATTAACTTGAAGAATAAAATATTATTCTTAATTATTTAACTAAAATTTGCTTTGCTAGGTTTTTTCCATCTTTGACTTGAACAATCCATTTAAAAATTTTTACAATTTAAGTATTATTGCTTCTGCTTTGATAACTTTTTTTCTTGTTTCAGTGTCGCCTTTAAAAAAAAGGCTGGCATTTAAAAGAGGATTTCTTCTATCATTCTTTTAGTTTTATATTGTTTACAAACACCCAGTATTAGATGTGGAATTGAAAGTCATTTTTATTTTTTAGCCATTTGTCAGTACAATGTAATTATCTTTATTAAAAAATCTTTAAAAAATAATATACTTTTCTGAAACTTTATTTGAGGAATAGTAGCTAAAAGTTTAATTAATCTGTCTTGAAACAAAAATTACTTTTAGTTTAAAATATTTAAACTATATTAAATATGCCTTTTTTAGCACCCAGGGTAGATGTTTAGATGTTTATTTAAGGTGATGGCAGGTTGACAGCCTGAAGTTTATCTATTTTTTTTTCTATGGTGGACATATCTGAATTCTAGTAAGCTTTATTTTAACAATATCACCTAATCAATTTTTTTTTCACCAAATTCTTTTCTTAAGAAGACAATAGTTTCCATAATATATCTTATTCATAAAAGCAATTAAACTTTTCTAATTAATGTCTTGAATCTTTTAATTTTATGATTTCAGGAAAGATTTTCGGTAAATGGAGTCCTGTTTTACAAAAAAAAAAAAAAAAAAAAAAAAAAAAATGATGATTGAAATTCTCCAAGGAGTTATGTGTAATATAAACATTAAGTGGTACAAAAATGAATCTCTAAAAAATTAATAATATTAAATAAGTGGTAGGTTAAAAAAAAAGAAACATTTCTAAAATATTTTCGTTTGTGAATAAGTCCTGATAGTTGGTTTTTGCAAGAATTTGCAAATCAATGTTTTTGCTATACTAATTTTTGATCCCCTTTCTCTGATGCATTGACTCCCCAGAAAACAAGATTTTTAACCAAAATTTCAAACATTCTAAAAAGGATCCAAAGTTATAATTTAATAATCAGAAAATCCTTTGATCTTTCCTCTTAATAATAACAAAGATTTTGATGGTAGAACTTTGTTTTTTTAAGTTTGTGGTATTTTTTTCACCATGCTATGCTCATTTTTAGTGAATATCTGGAGGTATGTAAATTACAGCAATTGAAATAAGAGAAATCTCATTTTAAAGTTGCTCATAATTTTCTCTTACATAAGTTCAGTCTCCCCTATGGGTTAATGAACTTGGTATATTACTAAGTATTATTATTATTAAATAAGTGCCACTTTGAAATTTGTTGCATATATATTTAATTATTTATAAACAGGATAATTTTCTACCTGAATTCAGTCCTTATTGTCATGGTGGTGGGAAAGTAACTATCATAATATTTTTATCTTCCATCGTTACAAAATGCATGAAAGTTACATTCTCCCTCAAAAAAAATAAAAAAATGTATTGGCAGAACACACAAAAATGTCAGTTTGTCGACTTTTTTTAAAATTGTAATATTTTTGTAATACTAACATTTTGTTAGTGATACAAAATTATTACTATTTTAAAGACAGTCTTATTTAATTAATAACATCACATCCGACAATCCTATTCCCATCTTTTAAGGTTATTGATGGTTGTGTGGTGTTAGATTTTAAGGGCAAGAATATGTGTAAATTTGTCCCACTATTATTATTATTATATGCAAAATAAATATTTGTTCATTTAAAAACATTTGTTGATGAATAATAATTTTGTTTTTATTAATATGAAATAATGAAATCTTATTAAACTTGTGAACATTATTTTTTCTTTTTTTCTTCTTTTTTTTTTTTTTTCAGTTTCTCTCCCAAAATGACTAACCATGTTTGGTTCTGTATAATGAGGTTCCAGATAGTTGTACCAGCTGGTGAGATATAACTGTTCCAGGGGGTCATACTGTACTGTGCCACACCCAACAGATACATGGTATCACACTTGTGATATCTCTGCTGGTGTGGTAGGTTTGCTAGGACGCAATTGATCCCCAGAAATCTCCTTTTCCAACCACAAAACCTTGGGGAAAAAGATAAGTGTAAGTTTTTGAATAGATCAAATTTAAATATTACATAAAATTCTGGGATGAGTCATTGTCATTATTCCATGAAGTATTCATACTAATATCCGTATCCAATCTTGCATCATTACCTTTTACCCCTTAAGGTCATGGAATAAGTATTTTTTAATATTATACAAGTTTTATTAAAAAAAAATTATTCTGATTTCTTTATTTTACATTTCTTTTATACTAAAGGTTGTTCAAACAATTGAACTTTGTATATTCTCTGATTGAAAAGGAATTCATTTATTTCAGTTTAGAATGGCTGAAGAAAGAATCATTTGAAATGTCTTAAAGGTAGCAATTATATGAAAAAGCGCTTCAATGGTTCAAACAATATGTTATATGTTAGTGACCCTTCTTTTGTTACATTTCTTTTATAACAAATCTTTTGAAATTAGTTATCTGTGAAAAAATCTAAAAAAGCCATTTTCTTTCTTAGAAACTTTCAATACATGTCTGAACATATGGAATAGTTTCACTAATTTTAAAATCTCTTACTCTTGTTCACTGATACAAATAATGCTTTTTATATGTAGATATTTCAATAAGTTTGCAGCCTCATGAAGAAAGCATTTATTTTACACAACAAATATTTTCAATATTAACTCCTTCCTTTTCTATGCACTACTCAAAACATCTATTTATTTATACAGTGAAAATTTCTGACCAAAATTCAGCTAATAACTGACAGGCCACAGACTTCTTGAGCTATCCTTCTATGTTGGATCTTGCATTACACATTAATTACTAAACTGGAATGAAGCAATCTTCTGTATTGGATCTCACTTCATGTATTATTTCTGGTCAAGTGCATTTGTAAACTGTCAGATTTTTTTATGAAAGTCAATATTTTCACAAAATTTGTATTAAATAACACATTGGTAACATTTTCAGGTATCTTTGTATCAGCAATATTTTGTGTAAGCTTTAGCATATAAAAACTATCCTTATAAAAAAATTGTAAACTTGTTTTGGGATTGTCAGCTTTTATGCAGACAAAATGAAACATGAATTTTTATTTATAAAAAATCTGAAAGATATAGGCTAAAGAAACATATTAACACAATATTTTGCCTATCTGAATAAATCATTTTTATATTTTATATATTAATATGAATTCTTTGATGTTCTATAACATTCAGTAGTTTTTCATTCATTTTAACTTTTGTTCTATGGTTTTGACTAACATTACTTGCAATTGCTTCTCATATCTTTTATTAAATACTGTATTCTATTTTCATATTTATTTTCATGATAGACCAACAATTTTCTATAGAAGATGGTAGCCATTCCATTAATTTGGTGTCTTTGAAATTTTTTTGGCAAGGTGGGCAAGAGCATTATCTTTCATGAATAGAATCTTCAACTCAGCATAAAGATTTTGTAACCTGTACCACTTAAAAACTGTGTTTAAGAAGTTAATTCTCCATTTTTTTTAAATGTGTGTACTTCAATAGAATATGAAAACGAGCATCAATAATCTTTTTTTATTTTTTAAAGACATTCAATTATTAAACTTTATTCTTTTTTTTTCTCAATCGTTTCACTCCAAACAATGCAATAATACCACTAAGATACTAGTGAAAGAGAATGAGAAGACTTTACTGAGGAGAAAGGACAATAGAAGAATAGGATTCAGGAAAGCAGATGGCGATTGCTGTTTGATTTAAATTTTTGAAGATTGTAGGTGGCAGAGAAACATGAAATTGGAAGTGAGTTCTATAGGCAAGAAATACAATAAAAGAAACTATTAGAATAGAACTTTTGGTCACATCTAGCTATTTTAACAGTAAAATGATGAGGCTTAGCTGCCAATCGAATAGTATACTTAAATTCATGCAGTCAGGGTACTAAGGAGAGCTCATTAGAACAATAGCCATGAAAATATTTATAGAAAAGACAGAGGGAAGCCACATCACAGTGGTAGGAAAGTGACTAAAGCCAAGATGTCAGGACTGATAACATTACAGACCCTGCCCCTTTAGATTTTGTACAGAATCTTGAGATATATGGCAGCAGTATTCAATCCATGGATGAAAGGTAGATTTATAAAGAGGCAAATTGGATTCTGTTGGCAAAAAATTGTCTGGCATAGCACAGTGAACCAGCTTTTCTAGCAGAAGACCTAGCAATTGATTCAATATAATCACTGCACTTCATGTCAGTAGAAAACATGAGACCAAGAAGGTGCAATGATTTGCTCTCCTGTAGGTTAGTATCAGCCATGCTGATGGAAGGTAAAAATGGTTCTCTATGATGATTAAAAGATAGTTTTGTTTTGGAGGCATTAAAATTGACAAGCCATTTCTTGCTCCTGTTAAAAACTGATTGGAGGCAATTTTAGACAGCAGCTGCTAGTTTTACTTTGTGGAATCTATTGGACTTACTATTAAGACACGAGTAAATAGTTGTCATCAGCATAAATAACTTGTTGGAAACTGATGACATTGAGAAGGTTGTTGAAGATAACGTAAGTCCAAGGATAGAACCCTAGGGACTCCTCCATTAATGTGAAATGATCTAGAACTTTGGCTGTTCAACACAACTTTCATTACACAATTTGTTAAGAATGTTTAGATTAAGTCAAATATTTGGTTAGACACCATAACCCTTGATTTTGTGAAGAAGGCCATCATGTCAAATGCTTTCGAGATACCTAAAGCTACAGCCAGAGTTTTGCCGTTCTTATCTAAAGCTTGATAGAAAAATTATTGTTGACATATCGGCAGTTGATCAAGAGATATGAAAGCCATATTGTTTATCTGAAAGAAAGCCATGTAAAGTGAGATATTTAAACAGTTCAGAGTTGATTAGAACGTCTAGTAATATGCCAAAAAGAGGTAAAAGGCTAGTAGGATGATAATTTGAGTGATTGGAATGTTCTCTAGAGTTTTTCAGTACAGGAACTACGTAAGGAACTACAAGCTGGAAAGCAAGAAGCAGCAAGGCATTTGTTGTAGAGATTGATGAGAACAGGTGCCAGTTCATGAGCAGATTTTGTTAGGACAATTTCAGGGGTACTGTCAAGTCCATGTGCCTTGTGGCATTCTACCATATTTTGTTGCTTATAAGATGCTCCTCCCCTCCCCCAATATTTTTTGCAGGAAATGGAAAAAAGCTTTTCCCTTGTACTTCATAGCCCTCCCCACTATTCTCAATTTTACCCACTGAATAGTGTATTTTAGCATGAAATCCTGACTAATGATAAATTCACCGAAGGCCGGGGGGGGAAGTACCAAATTTATGGTAACTATTTAGAATGTAATAATCAGAAGAGAAGTTAACTCCCATCACCGACCTTCTATTTATTATTTTTAGATGATAGCAGAAACCATGGAAGGAATTATACGCATATTAATCTGTAGATATTCCATTCTGGGGTAAAATCAAGCAAGTGTGGAGGTGGAAGAGAATTTCCAAGCAATGCATATTCTGCTTTATCGCCAGTATATGAAAATACTTTAGACTGATTGAAGAGAAGGGATTGAAGATTAACTCTTGTACAACATTGCTATTACAGAGTCATCAGTAATCTCAAGAACTAAACTTGAGAGGCTATATGGTGTCTCATTCTGTCAGCTACTAGTGACTTAGCCTTATTGAGGATAAGTTTACATTCTATATGATTGGATACAAAGATACATCTGCTGTGATCTAAATTGTTACATTGGTATAACCAGAAGACACGATTCCTGTGGGCTATAGTGGCTGAACAGGCAGGTGTGAACCAAGGAGAAGACTGCAGTTTTACTTGGTATGTCTGTGCTGGCATAAAAGCTGTGATGCTGACTTTCACCCAGAAAGAAATTTCGGTGGCCCAATTTTCAATGGGAAGATTAAAAATTTCACTCCAATATTTGTTGTGAAGGAAATCATGAAATGAGTATCAGTCGGTTCATTGTTAACAAAAAGATATCCTGTGAATAGGGTTTTTTTGCCAAATAAATGAACAGAAAGAAATATCTATAGACATCACCATGTGGACAGTTGCAAAGTCAACAAGAGTCTGGAGAGGAGGTAAGGAAGAGATCAAGTAAAGAAGCTTGTCTGTCAGAATGGCTAGGGAAACAAGTAGGGAAATCTACTACTTGAGCAGTTGAGAAGTTCAAACCTGGATGCTGGTGAGATCAGTGGCATTGCAGATATTAGCAGATGAATGGATAGAGAGCCATATCTATAACAACAGATATTCTATTTAACAAACAGTCCAGAGAAGAAGGAAACAAAGGAAGAAGAGATAATTGTTTAATAGTGAAGGTTGGAAGCACTTTTCAGTAGAATCTGGAGACTCCAGAGACAATTCATTTGCCACTGTGTGATTTTCATGAACATGTGAGCTCTAGAATCCTTTCAATAGAGAGGAAGACAGAAACAATTCAGTGGATGGTAGAGATTAAGGAGTTTAAGAACTAGGATGTCTGGAGAATATTCCAAGAGAATTCTAAACTGCAGAAATTGGTATGAATGTCAGAAAAGAAAAGTTTAAGGGCTTAGGTGGTTTTGTGCAACCTGATTTAGTTTTATGAAAATTGTTGTAATCATAGGATAAAATTTTATGGTGGAATAGACCAAGAATAACAATCATTGCATTATTATACTTTGTTAGCTTTCTTGTTTTCCTCTATCACTCCCTCTTCTTAGGACTGCAATATATTTGATCAAATTTCTGATGGTGTAGAAATGGCAATCTCTCTTCATCCATCTGCAAACATTTTTTGGTGATTTTAATGCACACCACAACAAGTGGCTTAAACACTTTTCTACTGATGCTGCTGGTATTTGAGCTTTCAATTTTTCCATTGCTTGGTCTCTTACTCAAATCATGGCTTTCTCTCCTTGTTTCCCTAATAATTCTGAGCAGCATGCTTCTTGGTTTATTCCTTCTAGCTCTTGTCAAGCTTCACAATTCTGATTACTCTGTAGTATCGATTGATATTTCATATCTATCATCTATTAGACAGGAACCTTCTATTCAATAAGATCTCTTTCTGTTACCAGCATGCTGATTGGGATTCTCTTTGTGGGTTTCTTCAAAATGCCCCTTGGATTGATATTTTTAACCTTCTATTAAGAATTGTGTTAGCAAGTTTTTTTTTTCTTAGGCCAGAGCTGGCATAAATGCTTTTATTCTTTTTTGGAAATACCAGGTGAAACCTTAATGTTCACACCAGCATGTTCTGCCATTATAGCCCACAGAAATCACTATTTCCAGCTATACCAGCATGTCGGCTCCAATCACAACAGATGCCTATTCGCAGATGTGTGTAGTAAATGTATCCTTGAAAGATCTAAGTCTGAGAGAATGAGGCATGTAACAACTTTGGCTCTTGTGATTACTGGTGGCTCTTTAATAGTATATTAAATAAGAGAAAGTTTTCTATTCCTCCTCTCTTCAATCAATTTGAGGTGTTGACATTTTCTGCTTATAAAGCAGAATGCTTTGCCTGTAAATTCTCTTTAAAATCTACTTTTGACTCACCTAGAGAATTCTTGCCTAACTTTCCACTTAAATTGAGTCTCTGTTGAGTGATGTGCATATAACTGCTTCCATGGTTTTTGCTAATCTGGATCTGATGGTATCCCTGTGATAGTCTTACACTATTTATATTTGGACTATTGTCTTCATCTTTTGCTATCACAGCCTTCTTCAGGTGTATATCGATCTGGGTTAAATTACAGGAAATTCTGAACTAAACTCTGTATTTGATCTGCAGGTAGACTGTTTTTGTTCCACTGCTCTTGGGATATCATGTAGTTATTTTTTTGGGTGGGGGTTGTACTGCTCAGATATTGCTCACCCATTTTCACTGAGTGCGAGTACGCACTGCCCGACCAAGGGATTGAACTCTCAATTTGTCACTAATTTCATAAACCTTTAATCCATTAGGCCATTGAACTCATAGGGCAATTTGCTTTATTGAACTGGGAGCCTTAAACCTAATCTGCCTGCTGATTAGAGTTGCAACTGCTGCTGCTGTCATGTTTTGAATGCTGTTGAAGATTTGTGGTTCCTATATCATATTTACTTCTATGCTATGCCTACTAAGGATGTCTTTATAGCTTAGCATATGTGCTGATTCTTTCAAATGTCTAACTGTCCAGTGTTATTCCTTTTCACTTCATTCCACAGGGACCGATGACTACTCCTTTCCCTCTGTACATGATCAGCCATACCTAATTTCATTTTTTTGCACCTAACTATGGCTTTTCACTGTTCATATTGATGAATTTGGTGACATAGTGAGTTCAATCTCTGGGTCAGATAGTGGGATGAGAACAGTCAACCCCTGTAGATTAAATAAAGGATTCAGTTCAGAATTCTCTGTTGGTTGCCCAGATTGATATACACCTAAGAAAGGTTGACAGGTACAACGTCTGAAAAATTGTGATAACAACAAGGATGAGGACAATAGCCTGAATATAAATAGTATAAATTAAAGAAATAGTTTTCATACTTTTTTGTCCAAAGCTACCCCAATAAGTATTTGATACAAAGATTTAGATACCGTAGTTTTGTTCTTGTTCATGCCTGACTACAGTAGCTCTTTTACACTGCGTCTGCCTCCTATGTAGCCCAAGTTTTTTCCCTTTTGTTGCTACATGAAGAGCAAAATCTCACCCACTATGTATGCCACTTGAAATCAATAAATATCTTAGAAAAAATCTATTAATTCTTCATTTTTATATCTCAAATTTGCATTCATCTTTGATTTGCAAGTGTTTACATCACTGACGTATTGCCTTTCCATTGACAACCTTTTTATTAGGATTATGGGTACTTGATGCAGTTGAGGTACATACTTTGAGTTATGATCATTCAAGACATTCTAAGTAAAAGGCATTCTATACACACAAAAAGTTGTTTTTTGATTTATTTTGCTAGAAACAGATTGTTTAAATTCACTGTATATTATGCTGCATCTTTTCAAAATATTTGAAGAATATGTAATGGAAAATTATAAGATAAAATAATACCAGTAAATGTAAGGAATCTAATAAATATAAATGAACAGAGAAAGACTGAATAAGAAAAAAAACAACTGAAACATATGCAGTATAGATACGTACAAAAGGGGTGCTGTTGGAAAAGCATTACTTTGATAATGTAAACACGTGCAAATTGAAGAAAGGAAAAAGTTAATTTTTCATTTATATAAAGGATTTGTAGATTTTAAGTGGCACACATGGTGAATGACATTCTGCTGTTCATGTAGCAACAGAAAGAAAGTGGGGTAGGCTGTACCATTAAGGTTATCCAAAAACACCATGAGAATATAGGCCTTCTAGGTAGGTTTCGGTCACTGAAAATGCATGAATTTTGACCCCCAGAAAAATTTACCAGCATATAATGCAACTGGCCACTGAAAATATGCGATTATTGACTTCTTCAAAAAAATTACTTGTGTATAGTGTGACCACTCTATTTTTTGCATAAAAACTGATCATAAAACTTGCACTATACTCGAGCATATATGGTATGTATCCGCCGTTCTCTGTTGAGTTTTAATTCATACTTATGTTTTAACTTAGTATAAGTTGTTGTCTCATGATAAAGAAAACAATGAAAGAAATAAATTATCCATATTACCAGCAATTTATTTTATTTTTTAAACTCTAGGGAGGGGAATTAGTTAAGTAAATTATTTAAAAAACCAGCACACATATACATGTGTGTAGAGAAATGTTCTAGTTGGTCAAATGACTTAACTTTTGATAAGTTGGAGTCGCTTAGAAAGAGGAATTATTTTTTTGATTTTGTACCCAACTCTCCCCTGCCCAGGGGAGTTGTAGAGGGAGGAGGTTAAACAGTGAAAGAAAGATAGCGCATATTTGATTGTACACAGTCTGATTGACAAAGTTTCAAATTTTCCTTCAGTCTGATATTTGAAATACAAAATACATATGCACTAGTTAGAAAGTTTTTGCTTTCAAATATGAAGTATGAAATTAAAAACAATAACAGTAATGGATTATTTACAGTAAAGAATATATATATATATATATATATATGAAGAAATATAGTCTTAAAGTGTGCTATATTTATGGGATAAAGTGCTCAATATCAGAGATAGAGCGTGTGCCTGACGATTGCACTAGCATGAAACAGACTGTCGCCTCTAAGTGCTGACTTCCATGTCCACTTTTATATATATATATATATATATATATATACATACACCAAATACTATTCACCATCAATTTCCTCCTCTGAGTCAACATTTTGATATTTGACTGTTGACCTAATAGTTGTTCTGATGAAATAATTAGTTTATTTTATTCCAGGATGATCACTGTGTTGATGTATTCCCATTATTTAACTGGCATTCAACTTATCTAGGGTGGTGGTAAATACTTGTGGTGTGGGTTCAGTTTCCTTCCTCATTGCCTTGCACCATTGCTGTGGCAATCTGATTTGTCTATTGATTCTGTTCTGGTCTGATGACCAAAGTAATATCTTCCTATAGACTGTACTCTTTGATTAGTTCCATGAAAGTGTTAAGCCTTCTCTTTATTATAATTTCACTTGCAACTTTGGCTTTTGCTTTGCTTTGATATAAGAGAGTCAATGACACCTGCATAAGGAATTCGTCCTCAAGTAAAGAACTTTGACCTGCTCTTGAAGAAGCAGGTTGATGCCTTTCAACATGACATAAAGCGTTTGTCCAAATTGATGTGCTGTGCATCATTTACAGACTGAAACCAGCATGCATTTTCAGTAACAAACCCACTTGCTTCTAGTGGGACTCTAGTCAACAGGAATCTTGTGCTGATGCATGTTTACTTTCTGTTTATTCACACACCACTTCCCTCAAGCAGAATCTTTATTTCAACCTGGTGACAGTTTTCATGATCATTCGTTTCACGATCATCTTAGTTACATATGATTGTGCTGGGTCTGCATCTCATGACTCTGGTTGCCATATAAAGTCACCCCCACTCCCCAAACACCAAGGAAGTTACTATGAGCTTCCCACACTAGGAGGAAACACTTTGTTCCACTGCAAAGTGTCATTCTTCCTCAAGCTTTTGAAGTTTAGTACTTTGGTCACATCTCTTAGATATTTGGGGCATGCATGGAAAACTTTGAAGCATGACAAGTGCTCTCTGACATACTGGTACAATACCTTCAGTGATGTAAATGTCAATGCATTCTGATGTTGCTTGCTTTATCAACTCATTTTTTGATTGACCTCATTATCATTGGTGCCATGTTAAGACTGAATCACAATCAAATTTTGCAGTACCTTTTCCTTTTGAGATTCACTGTCTGGAACAGCCACAGTAACTCACAGATATGCACCTGCAAGTCTGTCTCCTTGAGATCTAGTATGGATACATTTGAGCCCTGCTGATGATATTCTTTCAGTTTAGTCACACAGATGTTCGTGTTGGCCATGAACTCATCAGTGTGATGTAGTCAGTCAGTGAGCATGCCTTTAGTGGGATGAAACCTTTAGGATGTCCAAATTTCTCTTCAAGGTAAAGTAACAGCCAGCAATTATCTATCCAGCTTTGGATCACATGCTCATGATCATTTCTGATTATTCTGGTTATGAGAAACTTTGACACCTTATTTTGCAGATTTTCTGGTGCCTAGTCTTCTGACTGTATGCCATGATCCAAATGTTCTGCATGCAGTTAAATTCTGCACTGAATTTGACTTCATCTGTTCTAATCAGTTTCTTGTATGGAAACAATATTGCACTTAAGTATGTGATAGAAATGTTACCTAGTGCTTTGATTGCATTAATCACTGCCAACAGATTGCAACCCAATGTCTCTTTGTGCACCACCAGGTTGTCAATTTCCATTGTTTATTGTGGTTCTTGATCTCAACCTTTAGTCATACCTCACAAGCATGGTTGAACTAAGAAATCAGTTGTTGGCATTTGTGTTTGCTGTGTTTGGTTAGAGCTGCATCATCAGCAAACAGCATTTCTCTGAGCAGAACTATGCATATGTTGGTCTTTACTTTTAGGTGGGTCAAGTTGAACAATTTATCATTGCTTCTTGCGTATCAGCATGCACCTTCAGATTGCATGCAAAGCTCAGTAACATGGAAAAGATGCCAAACAGTTGGTGCTAAAACACATTGTGTAGGACCTTGAACTGTCACTATCATTGCTGACTACATCATGCATGTTCTCATGAAAGAAGGTGATGATGCTCAGCAACTTTAGTGGACAATCAGTTTTGATTAGTAACTGAAATAGACTTTTCTTGCTAACTAGGTTAAATGCCTTTGAGAGATTGGTGAATGCAAAGTAATGTTTGTTTGTTCTCCTGTAGCTGACGTAGCGAGATCATCATCTCAGCTCTAGATCTCTTAGTCTTAAATCCACATTGGGATTCTGGATAGATGCAATTAGCAAGGACCACTCAAACAAAGATTTTTCCAACAATGCTTATCAGAGAGATACTCTAGTAGTTATTGCAGTTGCCCTTGTTTCTATACAGGGTAATTATCTTGGCATAGCACATGTCCTGAGGAACCTTACCTTCTCTCCAGCAGAGGGTCAGGTGACTATGGAGTTGATTCAGTAAAGTTGGTTTAGCACATTTAGTGATTTCTGATAGTATGCTGTTGTCACCCAGTGACTTTACTGTGCTCTTCCTCTGTAGGTTCATGCCTATATTTTAGTTGGTTAAAACCAATTTATTGTAAAAAAAAAAAGAAAAATTCTTGCATACTATCGTACATATATGTGTGTGTGTGTGTGTGTGTATATATATATATGAAAGGAAGAGGTTATAGTTATTCCAATGAGAGAAAAGTTCATATATTAAAAAGAGAGAAACGGCAAACGTTTTTGGTTGTAATGTGGATTTTTTAATAAATATATATTATAGTTTATTTTGCAACACTTGTTTGGGTCTTGTGATCTTCTTCAGGCAAAGAGTGGATATTTCCACATATTATTAAAATGAATTAATTTTCCTTATGTTTTTCAATGTTATACATTCTCTTTTTTGTGTGGTAGTGACACAAATGCCTTTCTTGAAATGGTATTGAGAAAGTTCTTCTGCGTGAAGGGTAATAAAACAATTAAGATTGGTCTGAGAAAGTGTGAGGAAAGATATCTGTATTCTTATCTTTTAATGACCCGTTCAAATCAATGTCAAAGACTATAATAAACATTAATCTTTAATAGAGCTTAAAAACTCAATTAAAAGATTTCATAACACAGCTGTTGACCTAGCGAAAGTTCTTTATGAGCCAGTAAAACAACTACCAGAGAAATCATTAAATTACCTCCTAAATACCATCATAGCTTATGGCCATATCATCTTAACACACCAGAGTTAAGCAACATTAATCCTGGTCAGTACCTGAATGGGTGACTGTTTTGGAATACCAGGTACTGTAATTTTGAATGTACAGGTGGTGGGTATAATGAGAAAAATTGAAGAGTTGCATTTGAGTTTCATTTGAGCTTGTTGCATTCACTTACATGCAAATACCCTTGTAAAGGTATGAATTCATCTCATTGACCCCTCCCCCCGATATTGGTTAAATAGCAGGACAGACCTATAGCCTTGGTTGGCAATCAGTCTACTGCAGACTAACAATGGCCAACTGTGGAAATTCTGTCAAGTCAATCATGAATGAAAAAGACATGATCTCCTAAGCGCATATCACACATGACACATAAGGAAGGAAGGAAATACCTCCATTCGTATATGGATAAGTGTCAAATTCCCAGATATATGGAAACAAATGATTGTAAAACCTATCCCAAAACCTGACACGTTGCCTCTGCAAAACTATTAGAATCATTCATAGGGGAAGCCTTGATTAAAAAAACATCTGAGAGGAGTTTTCTTTTGACTTGGAGATGACATATGGCATGATATCATGTAGATAGGTAAACTGCCAAATTTTATATATGAGTTTTTGTAAAAGAGAAATGTCAAAGTTTGTGTAGGATGTACATTCTCCAATCTTCAAAATCAAGAGGAAGGCATTCTACAAGGAAATGTCTTTTCAGTTAGCGTATGTAGCATTAAGTTAAACAACAATGTCAAATGCCTAAATCCTAGGTTGACTGCTCTCTGTATGTCACAGATTTATTTGATATAAATCAAAATGCATCCACATTGTAGCAATGCCTAAATAATAAATGAATAGGAAACTGAGAATTTAAAAAATTTTCAAAAACAAAATGTGTTTAATTTTGCAGAGTGGGTAAGAATGCACAATGAGTCCATTTTCAAACTTTGAAGAACATAAATATGTGTAGTTGTTCTGTATAAATTTTTAATGATCATTGATGATAAAAATGACTTATACTCTCACCTGAAATATTTAAAGACCATTTGTAACTAAGCCAGACAACTCCTTGTGGTGATCCATAAAGAATTGGAAATCAATCAAGATAACTTATGGAAAATTAATAGATCATTTGTCTGTTCCAAACTGTAATGTTATGGCTTCATTTATGGCTCAGCTAGAAAATCTTATTTGAAAATGATCAATAGCTATGATGTAAGTTTGAGGCTTTTACCAGGGGCTTTTAAAACCTCTCCAGAACCTATACACAAAAGCCCACGTGACACTCCTAAAACTCAGATATGAAAAAGTAACACTATAATATTATATATAAACTCAAATCCTATCCATCCAACCATTCTTATGATTGTACAATTAATCCAAAATAAAAGCATATATTCAGCAAAAAAGAAAATTCAATAAAGCCTTTTGGCTTTCGCATGGAACCCATAATTGAAGAATTTAAAATTTCACCTAGAAACATACATACCATCCAAATGAATATTCTACTTTGGCACATTAAAACAACCTTGAATAATACTAGACTGAAGCAAAATGAAAACCAAACATCTCCAATTACTTACTAAGGTAAAGTCTACAAAACAATTACATTTTACAGATAGCATCAATGGCAGAACATCATTTCAGAGAACAACAAGATTTATCTTCTCAGACACTTTCAGTTTTACTATCCTTTAAAAAAAAAAACACAGGAAAGCTCTTTAATTGTAAAATTTCTGGGTAGACTGAATTCAATGTTCAAGCCAAACAAAACTTGTTGGATTCAGTGCCAGATATACATGTGGATTAGTATGGTCTGCAGACCAGGGGCCTCATGACTAGAGGGGCCCCCAAGGGTCCTCTAATTTTGGGGCCCCTGTTAAAGATATAAGAACAGAGATTTGTTTATCTTCAGATTTAATGAGGCTCCTTTGAACTGATTTGGGCACCTCTAGTTGGAGTGTTTTTTTAAAATTCAACAGGGCCTCTTAAAGGGAGCCCCATTTAGATTTTGATGCATCTTTTTATATACATATAGATTTTTGATGTAGCTTTTTTAGTTTTGCATAATTCTTTCAACTTTGCTCACTTTATTGAACACAGGCATGTAATGTGCAAAATTGCTCAATATTGTACAAATTAATCCACTCGTCTTTTATTCCATCTTGTTTTGGAAAAGTTTCTGGCTTTCAGTATATGCTAGGCTATGGAGACCTTAGTATGCCTAGTATAGAAATGAGTATAATATGGGAGCAACTAATAAAGAAAGCAAGGTAAAAGATAGCAGATTTTCAACAAAAGAGAGGCTTCAGTGAGTGCAGTCAAGTATGACAAGAAACAACAGAGCAGGCAGGTTAGGTTTAAGGCTCAAAGTCTTCTACAGAATTGTTCTACAGGACAATAGCCTAGTGAATTTTTGGTTTGTTGAATTTTGGTGACATAGTAATTGTGGGGCAGGCAGTGTACTTGGACCCAATGGAAATGAAACAAGCAATAAAAAATAAGAACAAGACATTGTAGATTAAGTAAAAGGTTTTGTTTGAAATTCCCTGTAGGTTACTTGGATTGGCAAGCATCTGATGAAGGCTGTAGGGTATAAAAAGCTGAAATGTTGTGATAACAAAGACAAGGAAAATAATTTACATGTAAATAATTTCCTCATCCCAGAAAATCAGGCAAATGATAATGATCATACTCTGTTGGTATGTGTCTGAGTTACCAGACAATCCTTTTCTTTATGCTGTATGGATGGTAGGGATTGAAGTGAGGGTATTGTAGAGTGAATGTTGATTTGTGACATATTATGGAAGTCATAATGGATGCAAGTTATTAACTCATCCAGGAAGGCCTGCTTATTTTTTTTCTTCTATTGTGAACTCGATCAAAGATCTTACTGTCTTCACATGCATGGTACAGCTGTATTTCTACATCTTTCTGTTGAGGCCAGAGCATGATGTCCTCATTCTATTGGTTTTAATGGTGTTGTTTCTAAAGTCATTTCATTGAAGTATTCCATGGATATATTTACTATCACTGGTGACAATAGCAAGCCCATAGCCAAGCCTTTCTCCTGTTGGTAAATGTCAGACCCTAGTTGTAAGAACATTATCTGTACACAGAATGTCAATATTTCCATCAAGTTATTTATCAGGATGCTACTATGGTCAAGAGAGAGGTCAGATTCCAGTTGGTTTTCAAATCAACAGTAGAGCCTCATTTGCAGGAACTCTGGTGAACAGGCTCACTACATCCAACCTTTGAGTCTATGAATTGTTCTGAGTTTTTAACATATGACAAGGGCTTCCATGTTAGTGAGTTGACTATATCTATCAGGAATCTGCTCAGCTGCTTACTAGATAGCCTTGCTTTTAGTGATCAGGGAAGCATCCTCTCAGGAGTTTGTTCCACAAAACAGCAGTTATTCGGAAGAAGCTGTCCAAATGGAACTTCTTCCTTACCAATGGAATATGAAGAGAATGAGGATGATTTGACCGTATGTATATGGCATGGTAGATCTTAGCTGTAGAAATCTGAACCCGTGGAACTAAGGAATGTAACTAATCTGAACATTCTCCATGAGTATTGCGATAAAGTAATTAGAGGCTTCTGTCTTTTCATCTGTGGGAAAGGGATTATAGGTTGAAAAAAATAATTACCCACAAGGCAGCATAAATGCTTTTGAACTCTGTCAAGGTTGTAAAGAGAGGATTGGGCCACTCCAGTCCAAATATGATATCAATACTCAATTTTAGATCTGCTCTAACTTTTGTAAAGATAATGCATGCTTTCTGGAGTAGTAGTACAAAGAGCTGACCATAAACACACACATTTATTTACATGTTCTTGTGAGCTCAATCAGGGAAGCATTTAAAATCAAACAACTTTATTTCTGTTCCCTGATGTTTTTATTCATGAGGCTACCTCAGTTTTATATTGATGGAAACTAGAAAAACAATCAAGTTATTGAATGCTGTTGTTTTCATGTTGTCTAAAGAATAAAAAAAAGAAAAAAAAAAAGATATCTTAAATTTCTTTCCAAACTTTGGTCAGTTAAAAGCACTTGATCAGTTGTGAAAAGGTTTGCAGGTTTGAACTCTGACTGAATTAGTAAAATGTTTTACATAATGAGATAACTAAACTGGTTGGCTGGTGTGGGTCACATTAATATTCCGTTTATTTTTACATGTATGGATGTATGTGAATATACACACACACACACGCATCCCATCCCATCTCATCTCATGAACAGACTAGATATTTTAAGTAAATAAACTTGTAATTTTCAAGAACTGATAACAATTTACCATAAAAGGTCTTGGCTGTAATTCTAGCTTGTGTGTTTTCTGGGCTGCTACTGTTTGTACTGAAACTCTGTGGTTTTCAGGGAATGTGTCCTTCAGTACAAGTTTATATCAGAATAAAGTAGTGATAAATGTTCATCAGTATTTATGTAGGTATTAAAATATGGAAGTATATTAGGGCTATTTATTTTTGTTACCTTTTATTCTAATTAACTAAACAGCACAAAGTAGTCTCAAATTTCTTTGGAACAATTTGTTTATGCAAAATTACTTTAAGATTTTTGACATTTGATCAGGTTCCTCTGTTTTTAGTAAACAGCACAATGAAGACTTAACTAAAATGTATTATGTCACATAATATTCAGAATTCAATTTTTTTTTATTTGGAGACCTTGATCTAGTTGAATATTTTAGTATGTTAGCTACAATGTCATTGTAAGACATAAAGGTAAAGATAATATTTTGATAGGGAATTTAAACATGTAAGTCATTTTTAGTATTGACAAATCAAATTGTTGTTACGTTTAAATTTTTGAATAAAATATAATTTTTTCCTTAAATTAAAAATGATGTAAAATTTTTGGATTTAAAGTTATTCAACTTAGATTCATTTAAAAAATTTTACAGAATTTTTCATCGAATTTGGTTAGGAAGTCATTAATAATTTTGTCCCTAAAAGATAAAATTAAATTGATATAAAGATAGTCTTTTTTTTTTTTTAATTTGCTATCTAGACTGTTCTTTGCTATTTTATTACCAGTAAAATAGGTGATTTTAAGGATAGACAAAGGAAAAAGATAAAAATCTAATTATTTTATTATTTTAGTTTTTTATGTAAATTTTTGTGACGAACGGTAGCCATTAATAATTAAGTATAACTCAAGACTTCAATGTTAAGATAAAACAGTATTTAATTACAACTACAAATAAATACTTAACAAGAAAAAAGAAGTAAAAGTCAACCAAAGTTAATTGACCATTTCAGTGAATATCTTGTTAGTAGCGCAGCTTGGCTTAATGTCTGGTAAATCCTAACTCAAAATCATTGACGTACAATGATTCACACTAATTCAACTGGATAGTTCCACTCAATAATTACTACAGTCAGCAGCCTGACAGTGCCATTTATACACCTGGCAGAAAACACATATTCATAAGTCCAGTGTGTCACGCTTGAACCTTGGTGTTGGTAGTTACTCATTTTCTTTCTATATGGCGCAAATATACATTTTCTTTATCAGTGTTTCTCTTATGTTGGTTATCTGATTGTTGAAACAAAGTTGAGAATTGTTCTTTTTTTTTCTTAAATAGAATTTTTAAACTACTGAAGACCTATTTCAATCCTTGTTCCACTTGGAGTGATGATATTTAATTTTGGTTTGCAAAAGTTTACTACTGTAGTTGGCTTAAGAAATTAAGAGACTAATTTGACTCAAAAAGTTACTCCTCTTCATTTTGGTATATCTGTCAAATCCTGAAATGAAGGCTGTTTTGAATGGGCTAGCTTCCAGATCCTTTCACATGAATGCACTGTCCCCCAAGGCTTTATCCTGGGTTCTACACTGTTTCTGATCTTCATCAATGATCTGCCTGATTTCATCTGTTCTCAACTATGTATTTATGCAGACAACACTACTATTTACTCTGTCTCAATAGTAAATCTGTCAGATCTGATAAAGTTAACCTGGCTACTGCTCTTGAAAAGGATCTTCAGTCAGTGGTTAACTGGGGCAAAGAATGGCTTGTAAATTTGAATGCCTCCAAAACAAAACAGTTTTCATTTAACCACCATAGAGAACCTTTTCTGCCTGCCATCAGCATGGTTGATACTAGACTCCTGGATAGCAACACACTGCACCTTCTTGGCCTCACGTTTTCATTTGACTTGAAATTGAGCGACTACATCGAATCAATAACTGCATCTACTGGAAGGAAAATTGGGTTACTGTTTCATGCCAGAAAATTATTCTCATCAAAATTCATCTTGCACATTTATAAATCTACCATTTGTCTGGTCTGTGCATTGAATACTGCTGCCATATCTGGTCTGGTGCTTCTGCTATTCATTTCAAGGTTCTTTAAAAAATCTAAAGAAGGATCCGTAATGTTATTGATCCTGACCTGGCATCTTGACTTCAGTCACTTTCTCACTGACATGGCATGGCTTCTCTCTGTCTTTTCTACAAATAGTGCCTGGCAACTTCTCTGATGAGCTTTTTTCCCTTGTGCCATGACTACATGAACTTAAGCACGCTACAAGATTGGCATCTATGTCCCACTTATTTACTGTTGAAATACCTAAATGTAACCACCATTTCTACTCCAACAGTTTTTTTTCTCACACTTCTCACCTGTGGAACTCCCTTCTGTTTACTTGCTTCCCTGATAACTCCAATCTTCAAAAATTTAAATGCAATGTCACTTGCCATCTTTTGTCTTCTTGAATCCCATTCATATTTTATCCTTTCCTCAGTCCACTCTATACTCAGTCTTTTCTTTCACTTTCACTCCCTGTAACCCCCTGCGTACTAGTGGCATTTCTTCTTTACTTGGGGTGAAATAATTTAAAGAAAAGAAAACTTTTAGGACATCTGGGACTTCCCCATTTCTATTGCAAAATGCCATTCTCCTCTCAGACAGCCAAAGCATTCACTTCAGTACCATCTGATAGATGTTCTTATTAGTCCAAAACTGGAGTAAGTGGTTAATGATTTCAGTTGGTGGTATTACATTTTCATTAATATTATCATAGGAAATCAGCCAGCCATAATTGATTCATTATTTGATCTCTTCCTTGTATGCACTCCTGACTTATGAAGACATGGGGTACTCTACTGTATGGTTTTGTAATTTGGCAGTTGCCTTACCATCCATCCATTCATTTCCATAACACAGTCCACTTGTTTTATTGTTGGTTGATCTGTGCAGCATGCTCCCCTACATCTTCTTGCAGAGGAATTTCACTTCACTGAACCATGAAATAGAGATGCCACCTAGGACTTTGATTGCATCAATACTAACTAATAAATCAAATCCGAGTGGATTTCCATGTATCACCATTGTGTTTGTTGAAATAATTTCTACAATGCCCACATCAAAGTTAGTAATTCAGACTTCATATGAATGTGTCTCACCACTGATCATTACGATCATATCTGTGTTCTTCTTTTCCCTTGACTGGTATATCATTTTTATCATGATAGTACAGTTGAGCAACTGGATTCTGCTAGGGTAGTCCCCCTCCTTCCAGTGATGTAAGCTCTAACCATGGGCAGTGCCAAATTTATATCTTGCTTAGGGAGAAGATCAGTGCAGTTGTATTATTCCCCAGTCCTTTTGGGCTGAGACAACAGCATATCACATTCCTATGGGGTTCTACATTCTCAGCCTTTAGGTCTTTCTTGTTAAGTGAGACAGTTCTTCACCATGTGGTTTGGCTTGTTGCTTGGGTAGCACCTTATTTCAGCTCTTTTCCTCCTCTGTCATGCATTGGTTGTACAGCTGCAACTGTTGGTTCAGCTCCTGTAGGGTCATTCTTTAGTATTGGTCTGGCTTGAGCCAGAAGCTGGGTAATAATCAAGTTATCTATTCAAGAGAAAGCTCAAAGGAGCTGTTTGACATGATCAGTTAACCAAGTGATAAACGCTGATATTAAGCCATGCTCAGACAAGACACCAAATGGAAGGGGAGCTTCCACATTTCCATTAGGTAATTACCCAGCAGACAACCCAGAACACAAATACTGTATACTTGGACTTGGTGAAAACAGGGCATGCAATAACTGAGCAGTACTAAAAATAAGAAATAGATGAGATATCCCTAATAATGGACAGGGGAATGAAAACAGTCTATCCCCATAGACTAAATAAATGGTTTAGTTTGGAATTCCCTATAGGTTACCCAGATCAACATACATCTGATAAAAGCCAGGGGGCACAATGGCTGAAACGTGGTGATAACAAAAATGAGAACAACAGTCTGCATGTAAATAGTGTAAATAATGATAACTCCTCATCCCAAAAATTCAGACAGAAATTGTGAATTACTTAATGCAAGCAAGCTTGGCATAAAGACATTTCCACCTGTTTCCAACACCCATACCAATATATGCAGGCTAATCTTGGCCTCTTTTCTTCACTATAAGGTGATAGGCTGAAAAATCCTAGTTTTATATTAACTACAGGAAATTCATTAGCCATGACACTTTCAATGCATCTTTGTCGGAGGGAATTATGTTTGTGTTTTAATAAAATGGTATTTTCCAGGTCAAAATTGTGAGCAGGAATACCAGTGTATTGAGTGTATTGTTTAATTTCAAATCCAATTGATGTTCATACATTTTTTTTTCTTTTTGGGATATTTCACCAGTGTATTTCTGGAGGCATACTTTATTTCCTATTTGAAAGACTCCTGTTTCTGATGTAAAAAATTAGTTATCTATTTATTTACTTATTTTATTTTTATAATTTTTATATTGAGATTAGCTAAATAAATTATGGAGTTTGTAGGTTACATATGGTACCAAGTTTGTGTTTATAAAATTTTAGGAAATGGATTAAATCCAGCATACTGTTATCTTTAATTTATTTTGTTTAAATGTTATTTTTGATGGCTACTCATATTCGAGTAGAAGCTCTGTTTTTTAATTAAACACTATTTTTTATCCAAATACATCTACCGGCCTGAATATTTGAGAAATCTTGTCAGAAAAATATGTGCCCTCTGGCAGGATTCAAGCCTGCATCCCCTTTTGGATCATTGGATCTGATGTACCTAACATCTTGGCTTAAATATACAGGCCAGTAGATGTATTTGGAAAAAAATACTCTTTACTTAAAAACTGAGCTTCTACTCAAATATGAGCATCTATCAAAAATAACATTTAAACAAAATAAATTGTATATATATATATATATATATATATATATATATATATATATATATAACGTAAATCATTCAAACGAAAAACAAATATTGAAGCTAGTTATATGGCGAGAATCACTCTCACAAACAATATTTAATAATAAATTACAACCAACTTCGAATCTGTTAATGAATGGTGTGATCCTTGTTCATAAATTCCGGGCTTATCTGGTCTTATTTTTTTGTACGAGCCGACTTTCAATCGCTTCGAGCGATCATCATCAGGTAGACATATTGTTTGTGAGAGTGATTCTCGCCATATAACTAGCTTCAATATTTGTTTTTCGTTTGAATGATTTACGTTACATAAATTGAATATGCACTACAAAACCGATATATATATATATATACATACACACACTCACATACACTTTTTCTTTTTAGTTGATTTTATATACTTTTTGTTTGGTATCATATTTGACATAACTGGAGTGATTGATTTAAAAAATATTTTTAATTTATTTCTCATCGATATTTTGGTATCTAGGATTACAGATTCTAAGGGCTCTTAAGTAAATACCTGCTCGTGCCAAATTTTATTTTATTGTTGGGATATGAGCATTTAGTTTTAAATTGCTATTATTGATTTTTGTCCATTCTGATTATATCAACAATTAATCTAGATCTGATATTAGGCACTGTTTCCCTATGAAAATAACAAATTTTAAATCTATGCTCTCTCTTTCTCTCTCTCTCACTCACTCACACACACACACGATATTGAGTTGTCTGTTCTCATAATTGTTTATGTAATCTCATTCACACATTTTAATTTTCACAAGTACGTGCTCCTGGGCTAATTGTTAATTATAGTTGCTGTCTGGCCACACATTGTCAATAAATGTTTGCATAAAACGAATCTTGCTGACCTTGAAGACAAGTTTGTCTTGCTGATCTGTTGCTTTTTGTTCTTATTAGCTACCCAAGTCTTGTAATGCTGCCTAATCTAAATGTAATAAATATCTAGTGCTATGTTTCAATTGTATAGTTGATCACTGTTTTGCTATCAACCACAAGGTTGGTAGTTCAATCTAAACTAAGGAAAAGCAGTAATGAATTTTCTGTCAACTTGCTGTGTGTGATAGTTGGAAATTTCCTATCGGCATTTTTGTACCAGGTAAAAGTCTATTTTAAATGCTGATTTTTAAAAAAATTTTTTTTTTAATATTTTTATCTTTTTTTTTTTTATTAAAAGAAGTCAGACTCGCCCCATTTGAAAGTTTTATGTAATACGCCCTTACTCCACTTTCTTCTCTGTATATGAAACTAGACTAAACAATAAATATTCCATTATATTTTGTTCTTAAAAATTAATTTACTATTGTGAATCTCATTATTCCTATTAAAACCATATAAATATATAATTGCTATTTTTATTTTAATTATTTTATATTTTGTTAATTATCAGCTTTTGATAACCTTATGTCTTATGATATCACAAAAATCTATCAAAATAAAAATATTACAAAATCAAAAAAAAACAATTTCTATATGGATGGCATAATGTATTATTGCCATATCTCATATTTGTAGCTGAAGGTTGCTGTCTTTGTTTTTTTATTTTTAAAGGTTTACTAATACAAATACATTTTAGTATTGTAATTTTGTATCAGATCTTTTCAGCTAGAGTTTCTATTTACATAAGTGGCACTAAAATAGATTTTAATTTTTATTTTTTAGTATTTTATTGAGAATTTAAACAACCAAGTGTTGATATTTTCTTGATTTGTACAATTAAAGAATGAACTTAATAAATAACTTGACCTCTTTTTAAAAAAGAATGTATGGACATATTTTAGGACAATTTTGTTTTTAAAGTTACGAACAAGGATAAAAATTACTGGTTACAAATTCTGTGTTTTTTAGAAATGTGGGTGAAAACAAAATTAAAGAAAAATTATGGATATTGATAAAACTTAGCTAACACTATATTTTGCAATCATTTATTTTAAGCCATTTTAAATAGTTACCATTATAAATAGACACTAGTTTTAATACAATTTTTTTGCAGTAAATGACAATGTTCTTTTTTTCTGATATTTTTTCTAAGTTAGTGCTTCAAAATTTGTATTGCCTGTCATAAAAATTGACTATAAATGTTCAACTAAAACTAACTTATTTTTTCTTTCACTGTTAGTTCACTCAATACATAGCACAAGGGTCACTCAAGTTAGAGGCTTACTGAGTGAAATTATCAGGGAGGGGAAAGTAAAAGAGACAAGTCGGATAGATATCGGTTGATATGGGACTTAGAGACCAATGCTCTAGTTATCATGGAAGCATTCTCTTGTGAGTTTGTTCCACAAAATAACAGGTCTAAGAGGTTAGCATGATGCTCAGCTATATTGGAACATGAGTAGGCTTATCAATACTTTGAGTCAGCTCATAGGCTATGGAGAAATTTTCTCCTTCCTCAGTTCTGTTTGAGTGGACTAGCCACTCCTTGTGGTGAATGTTGAAATCACTACAAATGTGAATGGTAACTGGTGAGCAAGGATGAGTAGCCAGGGATTATGAAATCTTGAATTGAAATAAATGGTCTGAGTCCAGTTTCTGATGTGAACAGGAGGTCAGGCTTGATCTCTTGAAGATCATAGGCCCCATATGTTATTGAAGGAGATGGAGAATTTGGGGTCTATTTTATGTATGGTTGATCTGTGTTATAATGATCATTTGGTTGCAAAGGAAAAGAACAAAAAGGATTAAATTTGCAACTGTGTATTTGGAAATTCGGAATTCAAGGTTTTTTAAAATTTGGTAAAAATTGTTCATGTGTGATTCTTCAGTTGCTTTTCATAAGGAAAGTGATTAGGTGCAATTGGTAGGGCCAGGAATTGACTGATTTTTTGGGTTGGTTGGCTGAGGTGGATTAACTGTTGACAGGGTTTGACACATACCTTTCTTTAAGGTTGAAATTGATGTCTGTGAGGTGTCGATGGGCTGGTGGTTGTGTGATACCAAGATGTTGCAGCTGAACTGCTTGGTAAGGTGGGTTGGTGTTGTTTGTCGATCAAGGTCACAGTGGTGGGTTGATTCATTGTGAGGTGCATTGGTTACAGTGGTGATGACTAGGGAGGCCTGATGCTGGATGATGAAAACATTGTGGCGTTAGAAATAATGGTGGTGACAAGAGAGTCAATCATGTTGACAGTGCGCCTGTGTGCTGACAGGTGGCTTTGTGATCTGCAACTGTGTTGCTCATTATGATGGGCTTTCTTTTAAGCAAATCTTGTGGTCCCCAAGGACATCTTTTTTCTGATGGGAACATTCGCAATTAGCTATTGTATTTTATTGTTTGGTTTTAATTTGTGAACTGGATGTGATGCATGGAGCCTCTGTGCCAAAAATTACTTTTTTAATTTTGTGTTTTGCTTTCTTAATGTTCACATCTGGCTGACATGTAAAGAAAGAGATCCAATTGCAGTAGAGTATAACATTTGGGTTTGGTTCTTCTGCATGTTTTTTTTTTTTAATTGGAGTAAGTAGTCAGGGTAACAAGATAGCGACACCTCATGTGCTATATGTAGAAAAATTCTACCTGAATTAGTCACCAGAAAGCACAACTGTAGCTGTACACTTCATCATGGCATTGAGAGACCCCACTGGAAATTGATCCAGATTTCACTCACAAAATAACACTACAGTAGCCCCGATAATATGCACCTGTTGACAAGATATCCTCCTTGAATTACTCCAATCTTGATCAGGCATATAAAGCCATCCCAGAGAAATGTTTAACTCCAGCACACTTAATGAAGAGGCAACCAGTCCAAGTTCAGAAAGAAATTACAAGCATGCCATCTGAAGTGGAACAATAACATTAACCCAGAAATCAGACAGCATAACTTCTCCATAGGTCAGAAATATGATTTTTTTTATACAATATTAAACAAATATATATATATATATAATCATATTCTTCATGGTTTATGGACTTAAATGAAATACTGGGACAGGCCAAACTGGGTCTCTGTGTTTAAATTCTGATCTACAATATGTTGGGCCTTTACATAATATCTCTACCGTAAAGAGTCATTTGGCAATACTGGTTTTCTTTCCAAGTAATATGGGACAGATAAGACTGAGATGATATAAGTAGCAAGGAAGAATCTCTGACTTGACTGCATTCTTCTCTGGCATTAGGCAGCTACCTGAGTGTATTCATCTTTTTCCAAGTAATATAAGACAGGCAATTCTAAGTTACATGGTACTCGTAGCAGAAAAGAATCTTTTGAGCTTAATTTACAGATAAATAGAGATGAACAGATTATGGTTTGGTTGGTTGGTCTCAATTTCTGAATTTGTTGGAATGCTATCTGGCCCCTGGATTTAGTTTATATCTGATTCGATTCTGAGTTTGTCTTCATTTTCTCTTTAACAAATTTTTTTAATTTTAATTAAATTCTGCTTTTTTCTCTTTAGTTCTCTTTACTTTTCACATCCAATTTCACAAATATTTCTTTGTTTAACACTGAAAATTGCCCTTTCCATAATTTTTAATTGATTCTTACCAGAAACAACTTTGCTGTGTTTCCTGTCTCAAGGAGGGACCTTACATAGCAGATATTCTGTTTTGACATTTAACTATTAGTTTATTTTAAGATTAGATCAGGGTTACCAGATTAGGTCACATTTGAAAATTCAATGCTACTAAACATTGATTTTCTTCTCATTAGTAGCCCAGCATATTTTAAAAAGTAACCCAGAAAAGATGCAAATAGCAACTCTCAAAATTTAGTAGCAAAAGATTTTGAATAAAGAAATCAAACTATTTGCATTGTTGAGATAGATGTGATATGAGTGGTTCTTTAGTTATAGGATGGGTTAGAAGCTACACTGTTTTGGTATAATTTAACTTTCTAAATTTTGATTGTCTCCTGTGATCTATTGAAACTGTTCAATGATTGTCAGAATTGCTATGTGAAATAGGTTAATGCTTGCTGTCCCAGGTCATGTTACATGGTAAATATCATAGTTAATCCTTTGAAGCACATTTCTGCTTTGTTTCATGGCTCTGTTGAGGAAAGCTTTTATTTGCCTATTCCAATATTGTTTCTACTTATCTAGAAAGTTAGCTTTATATTGATATGCTGGGTCTTTCATTATGTCTTTTAGAGCAAGGGTGGTAACTTGAGAGGTAATACTGTGTTACATAGTATAAATAGTAGGGAAGATTTAATTAAATTCTGTGTGAACAAAACCTTTGTCAAGTCATCTGGCAATGGGAAATCATGCATAGTGTCTGTCAGAATTCAAACTTGATTCACTGATTGTTTTTCGTCTTTTGATTCCAGTAACCATTACTCTATTTTCCATTTACATAAGTATTCTAAAATACAAGTCATTTGGATTATTATATTTTGTTAAAGATTTAAATATAATGCAATGTGAATTATTTTGAAATAAGCATTTTTATTTAATTGTAAATGAATTGTTCATCTCTGGTACATGGAGGATGATACTCATTACCATATATTCACATCATAAGAGAGGATAAAAATGAAGGCATTCACTTATGGGCTTTGTAGATTATGGCATAAATTTCCAATTATTTATTATAAATTCAATAAATTCTGAACTTGATTTCTATCTCATTGGAAGTTCAAGCAATGCGGAATGTTAATTGACATTTTTGTACAAAAGTTAATTTGAATTAAAATGAATGGTAGAAATGTTCTGATTATGTACATCTAGCTTGTGTCACTAAATTTTATTTTTTATTAAAAAAAAACAATAAAGACAATAAACAATTTTAAAATTCTAATTTCAACAGGACCAATGCCTGCTGCAGTTATGGATATAGAAGCCCCTAGTAGCTCTGAAAAGCAGGTGACAGAATCTGTGATGGAAGAAGTTCAAAGTTCAGCTCCAAATTTGCTTTTTGAGGGTGAGTCTTTATTTTGTGCAGATTATTTATTCTATTGTCATTTTATCAATTTTTGCTCACATTTACAAAAATTCAGCTGCTTGACAATGAAAAATATTTTTTATAAGTGGGTGTAAGTTGGGATATATATATATATATATATATATATAGTTTAAGATGTGTTATATTTATGGGGAAAGAGTGTTCAATATTGATAATCCATTGGTAGATATGACCATTGTGGACATAGAAATCAGCATAGCATGATTACTGTAAGTTTTATGCTTCAAAATCTTCACACTTTATCACTACTCCTTTCACAGGATATATATATATATATATATATATATATATATATATATATATATATATATATGTCACTGGGGGTTTAATGGAAGTTGGTGAAAAAGGAAAATTGCTCGTCCCAGTTATTTTGTTTAGGCTATTTATTGATGAATTTGGTTTTGTATCTGTCTTTACACAGATCAATGAGTGGTCTGAAATGAACAAGAGAAGTCACACTATAGCAGAATATTTGTCAGTACAGGTGATGAGAAAGATGTCTAGAAGATTTGCCTAGTGTCCTACTATATCGGGAACATGTGTAGGCTCATCTCGAATCTGGGTTACTGCATATGTGATGTAGAAGTCATGGCATTATATTCATTCTTCATCAGTTTAAATCACAACTCCAGTCTATGGATTGTAAAGATGAATACTATGAAAGCCGCACAAAAGCATATAAATAAGAAAATTGGTCCTCATTATTGGGATCTTTGCTACACCCTTGATCAATACCCCAAGCCTGTGGCCATGGTGCTTTAGAGGGTTTTGTTTAATGATTAGAGGTAAGTAGTGAAGGATTTTGAATTCTGCACTGGAGTAAATAGACTAAGACCAATTTCAGATAGGAACATGAAGTCATGTTTAGCCTCTTGGAATTCAATTTATGGAAAGGTGGAACATATACCACTTATCATGGTGTAGGAGATGGAAAACTTAGTATTGACATTTTTTTTTATTTTTTATTTTTTTTAAGAACTGGGTTTGATTTACTTTAGATATAGAAATGTTTCTGTATGGGAAGGTGAAGAATCAAACCATGTCCACAAGTAGTATATGTAAAGTGTCTGGATTGTCAGGAAATACAGCCATAACTGTACACTTCATCATAGCATCAAGAGGATCCACTGGAAACTACTGTATTGTCCTGATCCTATTCACAAAATGGCATTATATTAGCCCCAATATTTTACAGCTTCTAATGGGATAGATTCCTTAGGAGTTATTATAAGGTTTAGATCCCTGACAATCAGGTGGAAAATAGCATCCCTAAAAACATTTACTTCTAGCTCCCTTAATGAAGAGACAAACAATCCAAGAATGAGAAGAAAATACAAATATACCACTTGAAGTGAACACGAGTTATCTACCCAGTAATCAATGCAGCAGAACTGCTTGAGTCAGAATCATTATACTTAAGTAGGTCTCACATGCACTGAAACAATCTTGCTCATATGTGAAGACTAAAAGACCTACTGGTATGAATATTCACAAGATATTGCATAGACTATATGAGGATGATCTTGGAGATCATTTGTTGTCACCAGAGGTTATCAAAGAACACAATACCATTTCTTGCAAATTGGAGTGAGATTATATGAAGTACAAAAACGTTTTTGATCCCACAAATGGTAGAATAAAGCCAAATTTAATGTCAGAGATCACATGAGGTAGAATTACTTTGTGGCCATTATTACCCTAATTACAAATATTCTTGGTGGTAAATTGGAAAAAAAGGGGATAGGTGCTGATCTTTGGTGACCTCTAATGACCTTATTGGTTACCAGAAGTCAGTTTTTTTTGTTTATTAAGATGGCCTTTCATTCAAATAAAAGAACTTAAAAGCTTAAAAGTATTTTCTATAAAAGTTTCTCAAATGCTCAGTATTAAATTCATTATTTTTCACATTTTAAATGAAAATAAATGTCCCAAAACTACAGAATCCCAGTATTTCTGTGCACAATGCATTCTTACTCTAGAAAATAATGCAATCATTGAAATAAAGCTATTTCATCAGATTCTAGTAGTAGTTCAACTGTAAAGACAAATTGATGTTTCTGGACACTTTTGAGACTATTCAGAACCAAAATCAGGTTCTTAATTCAGACTGTTGTTCTTTATTCATAATCTTCAACTAAAAAAGTTTGGATGTCTATCCTGCTTCTCAGAAATCTCAACTTGCCAAAGTTATGCAACGAAACTTAGCTCACTGTCACACATCTTTTTCCCCATATGTCATCAAGGCAATTATCTTAGCTTGGGAAGATAAATCAGATGATGTATGAGTGTTGGCAGAAAAGTTTATAGGCTGACCAAGATACTCTCATGGAATGTGACCAAATGATGTTTATTATTCAACATAGTCCTCCTTACAGTCCACACTCTTCTTCCCTGGATGTTGCAGGACTTGGATCACATTGTTGAAGAAGCTTTCATCCTGTTGGCCAAAAAAGTCATCAACAGCAGTTATGTTGACATTATTGCTGCAATACTGGTTCTCATTTAAGTGTTTTTCCTGTTGGGGAATGGATGATAGATGGGGCCAAATCAGGAGAATAGAGATGGTTATCAAGAGGTTCAAAGCCACAGTCATGCACAGCATCCATTGAAACCAATGACATGTGCTGGAGCAGTGTCCTAATGAAACAGGACCCCCTTTTATTAGTTTTCCTGGGGATTTGGTCTTTTGTCATTGCCTCGGCATGTTGGCATAGTTTATAAATCAGGGGAATAGAGAGGGTGATCAAGCAGTTCAAAACCACAGTCATGCACAGCAGCCATTGAAACCAATGACGTGTGCTGGAGCAGTGTCCTAATGAAACAGGACCCACTTTTATCAGTTTTCCTGGGGATTTGGTCTTGATAGTCTTTTGTCATTGCCTCAGCATGTTGGCATAGTACTCTCCATTGGTGGTGTGGCCCTTTTGCACCCTAAAAAACTGAGGCCATCACCTTCTCTTCTGATGAAACAACTTTAGCCTTCTTTTGAGCGGGTGAGGAGAGGGGTGTTTCCACTGCATGTGATCAGTCTGGTGTACTTTTGATCAGGTATCAGAAGACGTGGCACATGGTGTTCTTTGGAGCAGGTGAGGAGAAGGGTGTTTCCAGTGCATGAATTGTCTCTTTGTCTCTGGTTCAAAGTGATGAACCCAACATTCATCCTTGGTTAGGAAATGTTCAATGAAACCATCTGGATTTGCCTCAAACAATGTGATCAGTCTGGTGTACTTTTGATCAGGTGATGTGGCAACCACTAAGCAGAAAGCTTTTGTCATGCCATGTTCATTGTGTAGAATGTTCTCAACCCTCTCACTGGATATGCTAATAACATTGGCTATTTGATTTATAGTCAGTTGCCTGTCATCCATCATTGTGAATTGAACATGATCAATATTTTCCTTGGTCATGGCAGTTGTAGGACATCCAGACCTTGGGTCATCTTCAAGGCTCTCCCTTCCCCTCCTAAATTCAGCTGCCCATTTTTGTACTTTTGATAAAGTTAGAGCATCATCTCCTAATGTAGCAACCATGTCAGCATGAATGTCATTGGGAGTTACTCATTTTTTGCAGGTACCATGATGCCAAACTTTGTCCTTTTTCAAAAGAAGATGCCGCTAGTTATTTTTGAAATCTTGTTTAAACAGTCAGATGTCAGTTTACCTGGAAAGAAATAATGCATTTATTAATAAGACAAGTTGAAATTAATGCATGCAAGATTTTTCAGCTCTAGTATCACTCCTTCATACCGTCCATGGGTGTGACGGTAAACAGCATCCGCGTCCATGGGTGTGACGGTAAACAGCATCCGCGTCCATGGGTGTGACAGTAAACAGCATCCGCGTCCATGGGTATGACGGTAAACTGTATCCGCGTCCATGGGTATGACGGTAAACTGTATCCGCGTCCATGGGTATGACGGTAAACTGTATCCGCGTCCATGGGTATGACAGTAAACTGCATATGCATACTGGGTATGGCGATAAACTATGTCCAACAGAAAGGCTGTTTTTGAAAATAGGCTCAGTTTTACTATGACTATTAACAAGATACACTCTCTCATTATTCTCATCGCCAGTTTTATGCTAGTTGTTCCAGTGCTCCAACCAACCTTTTCATACTGGCAACCAATGGGAGAAGTACTTATGTTGTATGTGCACCAGAGTATGTTTTCATTAAAAAATATTTTTTTCATGTGTATATCATATCAATAACATTTGTTGTGTAAGAAAACTATTTTATATAATGTAGTTTCTCTCGTATTGATTTAGTTGAAGCTATTTTCCATGAGGGTATATTTGCTATTTATTCATCTCTTTCTCTTGGCAACTATAACAATGACTAAATGTGCTTGGAATCATGGTGGAGTAATGGATTGGACTGAGGAATCAGAAAGCTCAGTTTAATTCCAGTCGAGTTTGTTACATTCACTTATGTGCAAATACTCTTCTTCCTACTGTTATGGATAAATAGCAGGACAGTTTGGGTCCTATAGTCTCTTGGGTGGCAACCAATGTAAGAGTATGACAACTCTGAATTCCAAACCTTCAACTGTGGGTAAAATAGCCTCACCAGTCTGCAAATGGCCAAGCTACACCCTTGAAGACATGGTCAGTCAGGGAGGGGTTTCTCCAACGGGAGTGAGAAGTCCCTGGATTTGGATCTGGTGTGCTTTTGGCAGCCCTGAGAATAAGAATAATGTGTCAGCTTTGGATTATATACATGCCCCATTAATTTGATTTAAAATTCAAATCTACTTGAAATTCTTTCTTTTTTTTTTTTTTTTTTTTTTTTTTTTTTTTTTTCCATTTTTTAAAACCTTTTACTTTTCTGCAAAATTGCTTATCAGCAAATTTAACATTTACCAAATTTTAGGAATGGGGATAGGTTGACTTATGCCACAAAACAGCATTTGTTTCCTAATTTTAGCAGTTCCATACAATCTTTTTCATTGATTTACTTTTTACAGCTTATCAACACTTTGTGGGTTATTTAAAGCCAAAACATTTTGAATTTTAAGAATTCCAAAATTTAGGATTCCAATATGTTTTTTTTAATGAATCCTAATCCGAAAATAAAAATAATATATCTAAACAATCCTAATTCAGTACAGGTTGGTCCCTGAAGGTAGTTATTAGCTGCCAGTCCTCCGAAGCCCTACTGGTCACACCTTGGACCAATTCCCTTTTAGATTTACATAAATGATCTAAGAATATCCTCATATCATCTGTAAACATCTATGCCAATGATATGACTATGTACGGACGCACCTCTAAAACTCTTGATAATTAAAGATTGGCAACTTATCTCTCTCCCAATCTAGCTGATTACCTTCAATACCTCAAAAACCAAATTAGTTACATTCTATCATTGCCAATCAGACTCCAAACTACCACCAATCAGGATGTATGTATGTCCCCTCAGGTAGGCACAATGCTATTGGGCCTCAAACTCCAGATCTGACTTCAAGTGGAACATATACATACAATATATTGCCTAGGATGCAGGTAAAATGGTCGGCTCCCTGTACAGTAAGTACCTGACACCTCCTATCTTTACAGGAGCCAGATCAAGCCAAAAATGGAGTACTGTTGTCATATTTGGGCGGGAGATGCCCAGAGCTCACTCTCCAGCCTCGATAGTCTAAAAACATCTCTGAGCCCTTGTGGGAGATAAATTATTTTCCACTCTTCAACCTCTCCCCCACAAGCAGTATGTGGCAAGCCTCTTGCTGCTCTAGCATTACTTCCATGGAAAGTGCTTGGATGAACTACATTCCATGGTCTTGCCAGTTCAAACCTTCAAGGCAAGGTCACACCATACCACTTCAGTGAAAAGTAAGTTCCACTCGAATAGGGTCTTCCTGCAAACCACTGCTCTATGGAACTGACTACCAAGAGAATGATTCCCTGATCACTACAATCTTAACCTGTTCAAGTCTAGGGTTAACCAATATCTTCCCCTCCTATCTGCACAAATTGCCTCCTGGTGTAACCCTCTACCTCAAGTGGCCCCTGGGCCGTGTAAAGAGTAAACCTTACTGTAAAAAAAAAAAAAAATTAAAAAATGAATAAATACTGTATTTACGAGGTAACCTTTATTTAGGTACTGCTACTTTTTTGCTAAATGATGAAAAAGGCCCAAACTTGATGAAAACAAAGTTTTATTGTCAAAATGTTTTATATTAAGAGGAAAGACAAAAGATATTATACTTAAAAAGGATAAATTTGCTGAATTAGCAGTCCAGCCATCACTAGACAGAGATAAGAGTAGCAGTGTTGATTTCCTCCTGTATCTTATTTCTAACCTTAGTTTTATATATATATATATATATATATATATATATATATATATATATATATATTGCACAATATTTTATTTTATATACTTTTGAGAGGGAATTTGATAATTCAGACTTATATGGTTCAATAGTCTTTTAAAATCAACAAAAAAAGGTTGCAGGTCAATTGCTATCATTTCCTCAATACATTTATGAAATTTTGGGGCTTTACTGTCATTTACATCCTAAATTTTACTTTGGTCAATAACTTCATGTAAAGTTTGTTGCTTGAAAGATTTGCTGACAAATGTTTTCTGTTTAATTATAGTTGAACAGTCAATAGGGAGTGTTCTTTTTATCTCTTCTTTCCTTTTCGAGTTCTGTGGCGTGTTTTATATTTAAGTGTTTCAACATATTTGTTTTGGTGAAGAAGGCAGATTTTGCTCCACTAGCTATTTGTATATTACACAGTTGACATATTGCTTTACTTTGGTTATCATCAGAAATCTTAAAAACACTTCCAAACTACAATTTTCTGCTTGGCATTGGATTCACTTGTCATAATTGGGGTGTGAAAATAATAAACATTGGTCAAAATTTAAATTTTTCACTGTTAGATACAAAATGTTTCTAGTTTTTAATGTGCATAATTAGTAAAGATTCAACTAATGGTTTGCTATTGTCAAATAAAGAAGGGTATATTTTTTGTCCACCTTATATATTTTAAGTTTTAACAAGAAAAGGTGCTCTCTAAATATTATGCGATCACCTTAAAATTTTATATGTGGCATTTTTCAATGAATGGAACAAATTTAGGGGTGACAATTCAATGCACTTCAAAAACAACAGACATTCTTTATATATATATATATATATATATATATATATATATATATATATATATATTTAGTTTATGAAAAATTAGGTAATCCGTATGGGTAGAGCCAAGGAGGATAAAATCCAGAGAGCTCAATGTAAATCAGAGCTAATAATTTAAATAAAAACAGACCACTTTAAGGTTCCATGTAATAAATTATTTCACCACAGCCCTTTTAAAGGACTGCGGATCATCAGATTTTCAACCTTTGGTAGTAAAATCTGATGATCCACGGTCCTTTAAAAGGGCTGTGGTGAAATAATTTATTATATGGAACCTTAAAGTAGTCTATTTTTATTTAATATATATATATATATATATATATATATATATATATATATTGCAACAATAATACTCTAAGTGGAAAGGCATCATCCTATGTATTGTGGTTTAACTCATGCATATGTTTTGATAAAGTAATCCTGCAGGACAGTGAATAAAATAAATACAAATTTTAAATTTGCTTACAGATGTTTAATAAGAATTAAATATGAATTATCACAGCAACTTAAATAAATAATAAAGGGTCTTCAGTCTTATCTAAAAAAATTTAATCACTAATAAATTTTACTGTCTAAAATAAATTTCTCAAAAATAAAAAATTTAATAATTTCTAAAAAAAGTGTTTTATTTTTGTTAAGAGTAAGAGTGCAACAACACAGTAAAAACATATCCTTTGATTTATTTTTTTTTAAAGAGATATAAAGAATTTTAGCAAATTTTAAAATAAATTTTTTAAAATTTTAGCGAGTTGAAAACTATATAATGCTGATATCCAACTTGATCATTTTATAAGGTATGAGACTCAATTGTTACAAAGCATTAAAATAAAAATAAGACTAAAAATGATTAAAATCTTCATAAGGATGAGAACAACTGTAAATGTGGGCAGCTCCATATAAATGCTGAAAAATCAGCATAATAATATGCACCAGACATGAGGAAAACATAGTTTTATTGTCAAAATTATTTAATTAAATTTTTTACTCCTTTTTAGAACACTATTTGCATTATTTGGATTATTGTCCTCATCTTTGTTGCCATATTTATCACAATGTTTCGGCCGTTGTATTCTCTAGCCTTCTTCAGGTGGTTGGAATGTCAAACTGAACACTTCATTTTGCTCGCTGGGATAGACTGCTCTAGTTCCACGTGCCATGTCTTAATGAACTAGAACAGTCTACCCCAGCGAGCGAAATAAAGGGTTCAGTTTGACATTTCAACCATCTGAAGAAGGCTGGAGTGTACAACGGCCGAAACATTGATAACTATGGCAACAAAGATGAGGACAATAGTCTGAATAATGTAAATAGTGTACATAATACCTTATCTCAGAAATATAGACAGATACCATTTTAGAACATTCGAAATTTTGATAAAAATCTTGTTTTACTTACATCAGCAGTTGTACTAACTTTTAGCGTAGCAAATTTTAGCCTCTTTTTTTTTTTTTTTTCTAATTAGCCCCTTAATTTTATGAGAACTTGAATGTAATATTTTTTAGTGACTATATTAGTTAAAAGCAGAATTTTTTGAAGAATTAAAATCACCAAATTTCTTTTTGCAAAATTAGACCTGGTCTTAACCGAAAATCTGTTCTGAATCAAGAAATAAAAATGCAATAAAGCTAAGACATTGTTTACTTAGAGAAGCTTTTAATTGCTTTTATGAATCAGATATACAAAATACAATACTGTCTCTAGAAAAAAAAATTTGTTGATGAAAAATGAATTTTTACAAGATTTGTTTTCATTTTTTTTTTACAATTTTAAATTGAATAATTTATAGTTTTTAAATCTTTTAACATTCATTTTCAATGTGATAATTCTTAGGAAATATTGTTATTAAGAAAAACTATATTTACTAATCATATCTTGTAAAGTTTATTACAATCTCATGACCCCGAATATTTTAAAAAGAATTTTGATTTGTTTTTGTATGTGTGATACAAAATTCACAGAACTTTTGAAGTATGGATGTGAAAACTGATAAATCTATCATTAAAAGGGCATGTGTTGTCATCCCCCCACACACTTATAAAGTTTATCATCTGCTCCTCCATACTTTGAACACATTTGGCTGTCAATAAATTGATTAACATGTCAGGAAAACAAGATCCCCGTAGTTAAGAAATGTTTGTATAAATTTGTGGAGGTACCTATGTAAATGTATATTTTTTGTATGGGATTGATTTTTTTTCAGTTATTTATTAGATTATTAGAATATGAAATTTTACTAGTTAGCTTTATTTTAAAAATACTAAAACAAATCATGTTAAAAGTAGAAAAAAAACTATAGCTTAATCACGCCAAATAAAAATGAGATAAAAATACAACTTTTTAACTTTTTTTATACACTTCTTTTATAAAAAATAAAACCTGCATCTCGTTTGGCTCCAAGGAGGAATAAATGAGAAAAAAGTTCAAAATATTTTAAATGCCATAATAATTTGACATAGGAAAATATAGTATGCCAAAGAAAAATATTAGTAAAATAAAATTAAATACAATTATTGATGGAAATTAAATTTTAGGTTTTTTAATACAAACTTTTTGTGTGAAAAGGCTTTTTTTCAGGAAACTTCATGTAAAGTTTTTTTTTTTTTTTTTTTAAGTAAATAAAGATGAAAATCTGTCTTGAAAGCTATAAAATTTTAAGAAATACTTGAATTTCATAGAAACAGTTTTTTAAAGATTCATAAAAATGTTTACTTTTTTAAGTTTCTTTTATTGAAAAGATTTATTTTTGTTTATGTAACATACTGTGAAAACAAAAATAAATCTTTTCAATAACTGAGATTAAAAAATGATTTTATGGATTAAAACTATTATAAAAACAAATTATGTGAAAAAATTTTCAGTGAAACTACCAAAATTTATAGAAAGTTCGAGAACTGAGTAGAAACTTACATGCACATTTCATTTTTTCTTTTTCTTTTACCAAAGTAAAATAAATTTACATCATACTTAACTTAGGTGTTATGATCTATAGATTTTATTTTTACTCATAGTGTAAAATCAATAAATATTTATATCTTTTTATCATTAGTACCAGGAATGGAAAACAGTTTTAAACAAACAAAAAAAAAAATCCAAAGAATCATTTTTGGAATTGGAAATTAGGTTAAAAATTCTCTGATTCTAATACCCCCAAAAGTTCCGATATTTCAGATTGTTGATTCTGATTGTCCCATCACTACTAGGTAGAACTTGTGTTGTCAAGGTTCATAGCTGTTTCTTTTTGAGACAGAGCAAGGCTGACAGATAGCAAGGCAGATGAATGCCATCAAAATCTGCGAAAATTTTTCATATTTTAATAGTTGTGCTTAGTTTAATCTGTAACAAGCAATGTAGGCAGAAAGAAAGCGAATGTTGATAAGATAGTGAGGGTCACAAAGCACTGCCCAGGGTCCCAAGATTCTCCCCTTGGTTCAGGAGGCGGTAAGCACTAACCTTGGTTGTTGTGTGTCACGTCCTCTTAGGACATTGGTGATCATAGGTCTCAAAAATTTCCTGTCCTGCCTTGGATATATTCATACAAAGATTATTTGATATGGATATTATTTTGTGAGGCATTATTTGATCATTTTTATTGTGTGTGTGTGTGTCTGTTTTTCAAAAGATTTACTTTATAAAGGAGCATCATCCATTTGTTGACTCCTATACTTGTGAAAAATAAAACAACTTGTTAGCATAAAAATGAAAGTACCTCCTGGCCTAATGATTATATATAAGGATTGACTCAACCTGCAACTTACAATTATCTAAGGAGAATGCTCAATTATACAACATAATTTGTCAATTAGATATTCATTACTAGTTATTTTGCCACATTTTTCTGACAACAGTTATTTTCTGTCATAAGATTAATATTGAAGTTTTCAAACTATTTTACTTGGAATTGTTCAGCATGTACTTGAAAGGACAGCTTAGGCGTTTGCATGGGTTACTGTGAATTCATCTTTCAGTAGTCAGTTTTGTACTTGAGAAAATATCTTAGAGTATCGTGTTGACAATCACTAAGCTGACATTGTGACTATGATGCCAGAAATGAAAGGTTAGTTTCAATACTCCTCCTCCTCTCTCATTCAATGATTTTGTTCTGCCTGTACATTCTCTCAACACTTTATCTTACTCTCTAAACTTTATCCAGTTTTCAAGTTTATCTTATAAATAATATACACTTTTTTTTAACACCAAACACAATTTCTTTCATGTATTTAAGACATGGCTGAGGCAAAATGAGAGCATATTTTTTATTGTAAATATGGTGTTGATATATCTCGTGCTGTTACTAACACTATTAAAATAGTAGCAGAAGCTCAAAGCCACAACATTGGAAAATTGAAATATTTGGGGCAAGTATTTTTCTATTTTATGGCTACTTTGAATCTTTTCTCAATGTTTTTATTTAAATTCACTAATTCTATGAAAACAGTAGTGAAATTATCTGAGAAATTTCTCAGAATTTATCTGAATTGTGTATTGATAAATTTTGAAATGATACACTACCATTACAAGAATTGCTTGAACAACTTGTGGAATAAAAATAAATTAATGTTAGCCCTATTTGAATAAGCTAACTTACGTTTTCATGTTTTAATGTGACAATTGTTTTTATTGCTTGCTTTTTTCTCACTTGACAGGGTCATTGGATACAGCGACCAGTTCTGAAATATTCAGTGATATGCCTGATTTGAAACAAGAAAGCATTACAAACAAATCAGGTAACACAATTATTTCATTCAATAGAAATTGCTCTGTGAACTTACTTTTTAGTTCTGTGATGCTTTTTGCAATTTTGTAGTTAGTAATAAAGGCCATATGAAAAATATTTAATTTTTTAATAATGACCTATGTGATCTAAGTAGATATTGAATATATATACCATTGTCTGATGACCCAATTTATATTGAACAAGTTATCTTTTGTGATTATCAGCTACAATTTATCTCTTAAATCATATTTTCCATTATGAACAAGCTTAAATTCTAATACAGTTTTTGTTGTAGTGATAAAGATGAAAAGTCAATGAGAATGATGAAAGTTTTTTTCTGCTATTAAAGTAAATCAAATCGTGGTTCAAAATTTGTGCTTTCTGTCATCAAATGTTAATCACTAAAGACCAGTCTATATATACAGATTTAACACACTTTGACATTTAAAAAAAAATCTGTTCATCTAAATATATCAGGCCAACTGCTGAAATTCTCAGACAAAAGATTTTAAAACCTTCATCTGGAGAGGCATTTGTAAAAGCCAGTTAACTTTCCTCTGTTTCAGCTTTTCTTTGGACTGTGTGTTTGATCACCTCTACTTAGTTATATGTTTAACTGTAGAGCCTTACTGTCACGTGAACAAAACATATTTGAAAACATTAGTTCATTTCCAGAGTACATCCTTCTTTGTGAGCTGTTGAAGGGGTTCACTGATGGCAGCATAGTGCGGGCTGAATCAAGAGATGTACTAGGAATGAGTGAACTTCTCCAGGGATCTCTGTTTATAATTGATAATTGCCTGGATTTGAGTGGGTGGGGTATCAGGTGTGACTCCTTTTTCTCTAAAAGTATGGCCAAAGAAGGTGAGCTCTCTGACTGAAAACTGGCATTTATCTTTATTCACTTTTGCTTCAGATTCTTGCAGAATCAATGTTGCTCTTGTCATGTGTCTCTTGGCCTTTCCTGTGAACTATATCATCATAGAGGTCCTTTACTCTCAAAACGTCTCTCAGTAGATTTGAGTGTTTTCTGGAAGATTTCAGATGCTACTTTGACACCAAAATTTAACCTGTTATAATGATACAACCCTGCATGTGTGGTGAACATGATTATATAGCAATATTTCCTCTAGCATGAGTTGATGGTATGCACTTGATGTCAAATTTGCTAAAAAACAATGAATGAGTTGTGGTCAGCAACAAGGTCATCAATGGTCAGCATCAAGTGTTTCATACTCTGAATGGCTTTGTTTGCTTTTCTCATATCTATGCAAATTATCATGCTATCAGTCATGTTGAGAACTACTCCAACTAGGCTCACACAGGCTGTGGGGTCCCTGTTACTTTCTTTATGATATCGAATTGTTCCATTTGCTCCATCTCTGCCTCCACACTTTTCTGCATGTGAAAGGGTACTGGTTGGTGGAGCTGCATTACTGGTGGAACTGAGGAGTCAGTATCGAGCCCTATTTTGCCATTGAAAGAGGAAACATACTTAACATCAGGAAGTGGCAGCTGAAATTTCTGGGACATGTAATGAGAAAGGAGGGCTTGGAAAATCTGATACTCACAGAGCAGATAGAGGGGAAGAGGGACAAGAGGAAAACAATGCATGACATAATGGGCTTAAGCAAGTGGATGGCATAACAGGGTCTAAGAGAAATAACAAAAAGACAAAACTTACAAGAGACAGGAAGAAGTGGAGAGCTATGATCACCTACGTCCCAAAGGACATAGCATATAAAAGAAGAATCATCTGGTATGGGAACTGGAGATAATGACATCTGTAATGCATACTGTGGATTTTATTCTGTCTTTAAACCAAATCTCTGCTTTGAAGAATCCAATAAATGAGGAGTGTCTGTGTTGATCCATATGCATAAATCCTGACTAAATCTTTTTGAAATTCCAGTTTGCTACACATGTTGTCATAGTCTATATTGTCTAGAATTTTTACTCTGGCACTAGTATCAACTAGAAATTTAGTCACTATGACATTGAACTGTTACTATCGGGGATGTTGTTGTGGGTACTGGTGAGTCTTGGTTTGAAAAGACACTCATCATTTGAAAAAGAAAAGACACTCCTACTTTTTCACCCTCCCTCTCAGAGAAATGCTTGAGGAAATTTCTTACCTTCTTATTTTGCTTAGCTGACCAAGAAACCTTCATAAAGTTATTTAGTTTGTGGCACTTGTCGCATGTCTTCTCTTTAGAAAGACAAGAAGTATGGGTCTGTGAACCGCCACAATAGTGGCAGGCTGTATTATTGTGAAACTTGTTGGGGTCATGCTGAAATTAGTAGCAATGTTGGGGTTGATCACTATTTTCCACTTCATTGACTGTTGCTATCTTAGGTAGCCATGGTGCTTGCCCAATTTTTCCTTTCTATTTCTGTGATTCTGATGTCTATTATGATTTTTAGAGTGCAATTTTCTTGTAGAGCTTTCCTTCTATCCTGGTAGAAGGACAGAATGATCTGTGTGAATATTTTGCTTTCAGCATTGTGAAATTCGTAATTTGCAGCCAGTGTTCATAGTGTGGTGTAGAATGCATCTATACTTTTTTCTGGGCTTTGCAAGGTCTGTCATCATTTGAACATTTTTTGGAGTGAGATATTCTTTGAGGAAGTGTTTTATTCTCATACTCTGTCAGTACATCTTGCACCATTTCCCTTTTCCTCACCTGTAAATCTGTGGTAAATATTGTGAGCTTTGTCCCCAGCATAACGAAGGAGATCGCTTTATTCTTTTTGTCCTCTCCTATGTGTAATGCATATAGCAGGTTCTCAAATTTATCCACCCATTTGTGCCAAGGCATGACACTGAAACATTGGTTCTTGTACAATCACCTAAGTTAAGTAATGTTGAATCTGTTCAGTATCTAGATGGGTGACTGCTTAAGAATAACAGGTGTTGTAATGGATAATGGCATAAAATTGGAAATTAAAGAGCTGAGATCCAATTCCAGTTGGGTTCATTATATTAATTTACATGCAAATAGCCTTAGGAAAGGTATGAATCCACCTCTTCTCCCCCACAAATTATGGGTTAATTAGTAGAGCTTTTATACGTAAAAATCATTATCTCCAAAAAATTATTACAATGTAAAAATATTTTATGGTTTTAAATAATCTGCAAGAAAAAAGTAAATCCCTCAATAATATGTTTGTGTCATATTTTGTGCCTGTGGTGCACTTGTCGCTGTACACTGTGAATGGTGAAAATATGGGGAGGTTTGCCATTCTGTAGAATTCTTTTTCTTTTTTAATAATAAAAACTAGTCCTTGTTGTTGTCAAAGTGTTAGGGATATCCGAAGAAAACCCGGAGACCAGTTAAAGGCACACGAGAGGCTGTCTGAAATCTGTTGATTCATACATCCCATTTCTGCACTAGCTTCATTAGAAAGGACCCTCCAGTTTTGGTAGGCAGTATCTAATTAGTATTGATTTTCATCTGAAAATTGTTTTTATTTTATTTTTTCCTGATATGGATGCTTCTTGGCCAGTCATGTTTCTACCCAATAAAATATTCAGATCTACCTCATTAATTATTTACATATAAGCAGGTCGGCAGCAAAACGTTTTTATAGGGTTTTTTTTTGTCAAACTAAGCTAAGCTTAGTTTGACACAAGGCCACAAATATAGGCTCAAGCTCATTACTCAGTAGTTATGTTCAACCAGCCCAGCTTGCTAAACATTACTCCATGCTGAGGCACCCAGTTCTTTGTCTGTTGGTATCATTGTTACTTCTGATAATTTTAGTAATGGGTGCTTTGATTACAACCTGAAGAAATTAGCAGATGGCTAGCTTGCACAAGATATAATTTAGTGTTACCTTTTGGTACATTCTTAATTTACTTGCAGGTTTGGCTTAGTAACTGAGATTTGGACAGAAAGTCTAAAAGCTTTAGGTTTTATCATTGTATTTGCTTCAGCATTCTATTGTAGATTTTACAAGTATTGTATCCAAATAAACTATTGGAAATCAGTTTTGTCAATGAACAGATCTTTGTGAAGCTTAAGGTTAACAATCAAACCAATCAAATAATTGATGCTTGTGTCTGACTGGCTTATTTTGTTTTTTTCTTAAATCCTCTTGTGATCTTTTCTCTCCCATAGAAAAGAATTAGATATTGGACATACTTCTTTTGTCAATGGGTTACCTATAATTTATCTTCAATTTTGCTACTGTTTTGATTTTAAGAAAATATTTAGCACACCTCATCTTTTCATAGATTATGACGTCCCATTTTCTCTGCACTGATTTTGAATTGGGTCTCTCGGTGCATAACTAATTGTTGGCATAAAGACTCTTACTGTTTTTAAATGTTTCTTTCCAAAAGTAATTTTAATTGATATGGTTTTCTTATTTCAGTTACTAGTTCGGATGTGGGATACACCTCATCGATTGGACAACTTCATCGCAGCCCCAAAGATATTGAAAGTATGATGTTTCTTAATTTCACCATACTTGATCCTATGAATATTATTAGCTATTTTAACTTTATTTAGAAATTATAATGATAATTGTTTAGAGAATACTGCATGAAATATAAAAAAGTTTCTAGTCCAGTTTGCACTTAATGATAATAGTATGTGGGAGAGTGTCTGCATTTGTACTCACTCTGATAAGGTTTGATTTCTGTATGTCTACATTTGTTACAAAAGCTGAAAAAGAAAATCATATTATCAGTGAAAGAGGAGAGGAAATTTACTAATTGCTGCATTAAATAATAATCCTTTTTGGTAAAAAAATCAAAAACCTACGAGAGGTGGACATAGGTATTAAAATGGATGGCAACAGTCTGTTTCATGCTTAAATGCAATCATCAAGCCACGTGGGTGGAAGAGTAGCTTGATTATATTTGTTATGAATAATTATGGCTAGAAAGGCTGTTTATTTCTGGTTTATTGTGTTATTCTAAAGGCCATTGAATAGGCAGGAAAATCATTATTTCCTGTTTATTGTATTTTCGTGACAGCCATTATGTATTGTTTATTATCTAGGCCATTAAAGGATGGGTCATAAGTTTAAGGTTTATGGTTAAATCATTTTGTGATTGGTCATAAGTTTAGGATTTGAATTTAAGTCACTTTTATTTGTTATTAATTACTTTGGTATTTTATTTATTATTAAATTTACTTAGTTACAAAATCTTTGTTATATCTTCATTCATACTATTTGTATTTTATTATTTTGTTTATGTATTTATTATTTAGCTTTAAATATGCTAATAAATAATAAATAGAAACATTTGTTTTTATATATATTTTTTATATATCAGTAAAATTTAACTGTTAATTTTTCAATTGTTCACCTTGTGTTTTTTTGGAAAAAATAATATAAATAGGAAATGATTTGATATAGTCTCATTTTTGGTGGCCTTTAAGAGAGTTGATTTAAAAGTTAATGAATATTTATATAAAATGAAAGAATTAACATATTTTTTACCATTTTTAATCAATCTTTTTTCAATTTTCATATAGGAAATTGAAAAAAATTTTAATGCATACATAATTTCACAGGTAAAAATGAGTTAGAAAATATAAGAGAACAATAAAAATGGTTTTACAAATTAATTGTTTTAACATTCACCATGCTTTTTTTCCTTTGCTACCTTCTCTTCATTCCCTTAGAGAATGAATATTTCATGCATATTTGTATAATTGCTATTTAATCAATCAAATATTTGTACCAGAAATGTTTTTTCTGCTTTATTTTGTAGGCCCAGCTGCTTTTTATGGCTGTTGTGGCTTCTACAACCTGGGCAACACTTGTTTCATGAATGCTGGACTTCAGTGTTTGTTTTGCAATACTCATTTGGTGAAATTTTTTCATGAGCAATTTGTTTTAAATGATGTATCCAAAGACACACTAACAGGCAAGTTTTGCCAACTTGTGAGGAAAGTGTGGAGTGGTAATTTCTCTCTTATTCATCCACTTGATTTTAAAGGAACCCTGGGAATGTATTATCCACAGTTTCATGATTTCAGACAGGTGAGTTCTAAATTGCCTCATGTTGGTTTTTGATAATATTAGTTCTTTAGATTTTAAGATTTTAGTTTGTTTTTATGTTTTTTTTTTGTAGTTCAACGAATATCTTCTATATAGATGGAAACATGCAATAAATCAAAATAGATTAGGCTGAAATCTTGGCACAAGAATCTATTTATAGCAGCTTGGTGCATGAATGCTTACAGACACACACACACACACACACACACACACACACACACACACACAAATTTATATATAAAAGGGAACATTGAAGTCAACACTTAGAGGCGACAGGCTGTTTCATGCTAGACGCAATCATCAGGCCTGATGATTGTGTCTAGCATGAAACAGCCTGTCATCCCTGAGTGTTGACTTCAATGTTCACTTTTATATTTACACATGCTCTATCTCTGATATTGAGCACTTTATCTCATAAATTGAGCACTTTATCTCATAAATATAGCACAACTTAAGAGTATATTTCTTTATATATATATATATATATATATAACATATTTGCAGGTGAAAAATGGGGGAAGTATATTTATTATTGGGGGTGGGGGGTAGTACATTGGTAAATGTAAATAATGTGGACATAGGAATCAACACTGCATTCATGCCTTAAGTGATCATCAGATTGTGTGTGAAACTCAGTCACCATGTAGTGTTGATTTCTATTTTCACATTTGACATATAAATTATTCATTGGAGGTACATCCCTGAAACTTTGAAAATTTATTTTGCAAGTAGGAATTAAAAAAGAGCTCTTTTCTCTGTAAAATGAATGCTTTTTGTCATTGATGTATCTTTTTTGGGAAAATCTTTTGAAATTATGCAATTTTTAACTTGTCAAAAAAGGAGAGTAATGACTACAAAACTTAGAAATTTGTTTCATGAAATTAATCATGGGTCAATCCTTATGCTTATTGTAAAGCTTTAAATTCATTTATCATCAAACTAAAAAAATGAAATGAATAAAAATAAATTTATTGAAACTGATGAAAAAGACTTTCTGGGCAGTTGGAATGATCTTCCTGCACTTCCTCTTCTGATGGGAATTTGCACTCTGATTTTCTTTATAAGGTTCTGCTATAGCCAATATTCCTGGAATACTCCATATTTTATCATCACTTGAAAGTGGTATTATATCCCATGTAAAGACTTGTGTCGACACCACTTGTACAATCTCATACAACAAAGGCCGTCAAAAATAATCATTTCTGCCTTTAGTTGGAAATAAAATTTTCATTACAGCACTAGCTAAAAATGTAATATAAGTGACTTGGTCAATGTAAAAGTTGGATTAATAGTATACCGCAAGCCATTGACCTTGGCACTCATAATTGAAGGTGGTTTAAAGTGGTTCATCTTCATCACAAATACTAGAGTTGTTTGAATACTCGGATCCATTGAGTAACTTTTCTTTGTTCTTTTAGAGGTGGAGATAAAGTTCCATTAAAAGTTATGTCACTGTAATGTCTATTCCCTTCATCACACATTTTTTAACTTTATCAGCATACGTTGCAAGGAATTTGGGATCTTCAACCTGTTTCTTGCACTTAGAAGAAAACTACTTTTCAGGGGTGGAAGTTCAACATCCACTGAACAGAAGATTAAATATAAATTTTATTAAACACCCAAGTATGTGTGTCTGGCATGGAAACCAGTAATACATGAAAAACAAAAATGAACAAATACCTGCTTAAAATTAATGTCATGATTATTATCTTCCATGGCTGCTTAAGGAATAAAAGATTATATAAAAAAAAAAAAATGACATTTTTTCAAAAGTTGAAGAACTATAAAATGTATCCATTTCTTTTCTTTTTTCTTCTTTTTTTACGAAAATATAACAGTTTCATTTTAACTTCTGGAATAGGTCTTAATCCCTAGAATTAGTAAACAAAACATTAAGAAACATTTATTATATGATTACATTTAAAAAAAAAAAATTATTATTATTTATTATATGATTACATTTTAACCCCCCCCCCCCCCAAAAAACAAAAAAAAACACATTTCAATTTTTTATGGACCCATGCACTACAGCTAAATTAAAACAGACCCAGTTCATTTTTTATTTTATTTTTATAAGAAAATATAATTTTTTTTTATAAGAAAAATGTAAATGAATTTACAATTTAATTTCCAAATCCTGAGAATCAGAAAAAATATTGCCAACTATGAATGTAAATGAAATGAATGACCATTAAAAGGAAAACTGGGTACTTTAAAAAAAAAATTATTTTAATTTTTATGTTCAAATGTGAGAATGTGAAACTTAACTAAAATTTTTTTTTGGCCTACTTATTTTTTATTTTTATTTTATAGTATGAATTCTGTTTAATGGTTTTTTAAGAAAATACATAAAAAAACAACAGCCAAAGCGAAAATGTTTCGAATATGACAGTTTGGAGAAAATACAATGAATGAGTACTTTATACAGTTTTAAAATGTATCATTTAAGAAAAGATGAGAAAAAGATTTAAACTGTGTAATATCAGTTGATGAAACACGCTTAATTGTATGTATTAATGTATGATTTCCCTCTTCTGCAGTTTTTTTACCTGCCCAGATACTAACAAGATAAAACTGTTTCTCTAATAATCAACTGATTAAATCTCAACAAATGCTCATGAAGATATCTCTCTTTTTGTCTAATACTGTGTGATAAAGAAGCTTTTCATTTCATAGTTCTCCATTCTGATTGCCTGTAAGAATGTTAAATTAGAAAAAAAATACATTTGTTTGCTGTATAAGTATAATAAATATGGTAAGATGTTTATAATGATTAGCAATATGGAAAATGGAATCTGCAAACTAAGTTCAAATCCCAGCCGAGGCTGTTTTTATTAATTTAGTACTTTTGCCTTTGGGATATAGTATGAATCCACTTCTCCCTTGGCTCTATCACCTCTTGATGAAACTACTTTGTTTCTGGTATGCCATAATGGTTGAAGAATGAGCCATTGAGCAAATAACTCTTTCATAACTACTGCTTAGACAGTAATAACTCTAAAACATTGTTATACCATTGTCAGACTTCATCACATTAGCATAAGAAGTTGCTGTTTTAATTTTTTTAGGACTTTTTAAAAAATTTTTAAAGCTTTTTAGGGGTTACAGAGGATTTGGAGCGAGAGCAGATAGGAGTGTTAGAGGAAAGGATGTTGAGAAGGATGGAGGATAGATCAAGGCAACTGGAGATGTCGATTGACATTACACTTGGATAGATGGAGATTATAGTTGTCAGGGAAACAGGAATGAGGAAGGGAGTTCCATAGGCGTGAGGTGCGTGATATGAAGCTATTGGAGTAGAAGAGACGTCTACATTTAACAGTTTCATCAGTGAAAGGGTGGGAACGGGATGCCAGCCTCGTAGGACGCTTGAATTCATGGAGCCTGGGAACCAGCGATAGCAGCTCATCGGAGCAATTACCATGGAAGTATTTATAAAAGAGACAGAGGCGATGGTGCGTCTGTGAGAGAGAGACTGCAGACGAGAAGCCAGATCAGGCCCAATTACATTGAGGCAAACAGAAGGGGCTCCAGACCATATATGGCAACAATACTCCATGCAAGGGCGGATGGTTGATTTGTAAATTTGGAGGATCGATTCCGAGGAGAAGAATTTCCTGGCCCGGCACAGGGAGCCAACTTTCCTTGCGGTGGATGAAGCAATCGACTCAATGTATTTGTTCCATCTCAGGTCAGCAGAGAGCGTGAGACCGAGCAGCTGCAGAGAGTGTGAGACCGAGCAGCCGCAGAGAGCGTGAGACCGAGCAGCCGCAGAGAGGAGCTCTCGAGAAGTTGAGCTTCAGACATTCTAATGGGATGCAGGGAAGGATATTTACATGCGGACTATTGTCTTCATTATCTCTGGCTGGAAGGCACAACAGCTGAAATGTTGTGCAAACAACAACAAATATGAGGACAATATTCTGCATGTAAATAATGATAATTCCTTATCCCATAAATTCAAACAGGGACTTATTTTGTTTAAATGGCAGCACCTCCTCTTATAATTCATGATTATGTGCATTCAAATAAAATTACAAAACATATAGTATTCAGTATTTGAGAAATTGGAATTTAAAAATAAATATTTCAGTGTTAACCTTCATCATCCTTAGAATATTGGTTAGTACTTAACCCTTTGAGCTCTGCATTTCTGAACAATTTTAACCTTTCTGCCTGAGCTCCTGAGTCTAAATTTGCAAATAATTGGTATGAAATGTTTCACGGTAGATATAAAAATAGTTACAAGTGTTTACCCACCATTCAACTGGTGGCTGGGCATTAAGTCATTTTTCTCTACCACTGGTAAAGTGGTGGTCAGGGCTCAAAGGCTTAAAAGAATAAAAATTATTTTTTAAAAAAATTCTTTTGGATAATGTGTTTAACAAACAAGATCATTTTTAAAAATTTTTGCTTTTATTGATTATTCATGTCTTATTCTGACCAACAGTAAGTATATATACTGAGCCAACAATTTTTTTTCTTTTCCATTTTGCAGCATGACTGCCAAGAATTTGTGACATTGCTACTGGATAGCCTACATGAATCTTTGAACAATGCTCGCAACAATAACAACAACAACAATAATAATGCCTTTCAAAAACCAATGCAAGCAACAAGTAGCAAAAGCGAGCAAATGGCACACACTCTTACTCACTCTTCATCTTTGGACACAAGCAGTAGCAGTTCTATGAATGTTATCACCCAAAAGTCCCACTCTTCTGTGTCTTCGTCCTTATCTTATTCTACCAAACACACCATATCTGCAGCAGCTGCAACAGAAGCTGAATATGACGAGTTGGTTGCAGCAGCTGCAACGACGACAACAGCAACCAACTCTACTTCTTTAGCCACTCGCAATCAAAACAACAGCCACATGTTTAGCTTGCAACATGAGCAACAAGCTGGCAACACTGCCATGGGAATTTCCTCTTCTTCCAAACTGAACCTTGCCTCTTATAACACTGCATCAGCTATCTCTAACAAAGTGGAAATCCAGCCTAAGTCTTCAGCACTGATCTCAAACATTTCTAACTGTGATTTACAACAGCAGCAACCAAGTAATTCTAAACTTATAGCTACTACCCCAGGGGTGAGGGTGGCACTTCAGGGGTGCAGTAGTGGGCACAAAAAACCATTTCACTATACACCCAATCAGTTATATACTCAGGGCTATAACCACCAAGTCACAATGGTTAACACTGCTGGCACTGTTACAAACACTACTACAACTAATATTTGCTGTTCTGCAGCAGAAAACATTAGCAGCAGTTTAACAGATGTAGCTGCAGGTTTAACAACTAGTAGTGCCCTTGAGGAGTGTACAGAGAAGGTGGGAGGAGTAAAAGGCCAGAGACAATTTTCATCATTGGTAAGAAATTTTGATAGCTCCCCACAAAAAGAAATGAACCAGAGTGTAATTCCAGACAATTATATCAGTTCTTCTACCCAGTTGTATGCAGCCAACAGTGGTAGTAATAGTATTACTAGTAGTACAAATCAGATTTCAATATCTTCGGAAGCAGCTACAAACAACAGACTGGGTTCAGTGTTGTCATTTCAAAATGACAGTCTATGTGCTAGCAGTGATCAGTTTCTAGTCCACAGTACGAACATGAGTGAGGCTGGTGCCGTAGGCCCAAAATGTCTTCCCAATATTGAAGACTTCTATGCAAAAGAGATGAAAACCTTGAATACCAATGTATTGGTGTCAGAGCTGGAAGAACAAATCCAGACAGACTCTGAAAAGTTTGTCAAATCTGACAACCGGAATCGTCTCAATGCAGAAAACTGTGATAATAACTTGGAGCAAATTCTTGGGGCTGAAGCTGCCAAAGCGGACCTAGGCCCGGGTCAAGAAAAGGTGAAAGATATAAATATTCGGCTTGACAAGAAATCAAGATCTTATCAGCATTATCCTTCTCCCTCCTGCAAGTCGGGTTTGCATTATGAGGATTGGTCGAACATTAACAACATCAAACGAATTAAGATTGAAGCGGATGGGGATGAGAAAAACATGAAGCGTCAGGCTTTGCAGAAATTTAATCTTGACCACAGTACAGTGAGGGTGGAAGAGATAATGGCTGACCCAGGTTGCACAATGGATGAAGAAAATGAAGAGGAGGAGGAGGATATGGCAATGGAGAAAGATGATGATGTAGATGATGCTCTTTTGGAAGATGAAGAGGCTGAAGTGAGCAGTGGAGGAGAACGCCATTGCAAGACATCACCCCTGCATGAATCTCCTGGCCCAGATGCAGACTACACTACAGCTGACATTGAAGCAGCTGATCATTCCTGGGGCTGTCATTTGATAAAGAATAACAGCATTGTTGTTGATACATTCCATGGGCAGTTTAAAAATACAGTAAGTAGTATTCTCCTGTGTTATGAGACAATAAGAGTGGTTCTGTTCACAGAAGCATAAGTTACAAATTCTTGTCTAGCTTTCTGTACTGATCAGACATCGAGAAGTTTTTAGTTATTCTTTTCACTACAGAAAGAAAAGAATTATAATCAAATCAGTTCTGTTGGCAGGAGAAAAGAAGAGATTAATGTTAGCTTGAATAACAACAAAGAATTTAACAAAAATACATAATCCATAATCCATTTCATTAAATACTGATTTATTTGGACTAGTGTCTTAATTTTGGTTGATATATTCACAGTGTTTTGGCCATTGTACCCACTAGCATTCTTTAGGCTGTTATAATTGGTAATCTTCTGAGAATTTTGAACTGGTCCATTCACTCCACAGAGGTAGATTTTTTCTCATTTCACTGTCCCTGCTTGAGGAAATCTTGTATCAGTTCATATTTCCTTGTTAATTCATCCTTGTGATATTGCTTGTCTCTTCCCAATTCAGAGGATATAACTTTGTTTAGCACTACCCAACCAGAGGAAAGCAAGTGAGCACTGCCAGGTAATGAGATCTACTTAAATGCTGCTATTCATATGGATTGAATTCTGGATTCACTTCAAAAACTCCAGAAGGAGGTTTGGAGGTTACAATATTTTAAATGGGAATGATAATGACCAAGATGAAGACAGTCATTCAAGTAAATCAATGGATAATTAAAATAATTACTATTTTCAAAAATTTTAGCAAAAAATATTCATTCTCTTTTTATGCAAAATCTCTGTCATATTTCAAAAATGGGGTGTCGACAGGTTTATTACCAGATTTTAAAACATTAGCAATTTTTTCCTTTGATTCTAATTCCTAAAAAAAAACATTTTGTCTGATATTGACAACTATGACGACTTTATAGAGAGAAAATTATCTAAGAATTTTGTACCTCTTTCTCTGTTTTCTTACATGTACAAATGTATTTACAAATTGCTAGAATTTTTTTTTATGCTGTTTTATGATTCTGGAGACAACGTTATGTTCCTTCTTTCAATCTTCTTGGTGTTTGTATGTGTTATATATTATAATAAGTATTTCTTGTGATGATTGTTTTCATTCCTTCTTTAAATAATTTTTTTAATGCTACTATCTTATTTTACTTAAATGTTTTTAATCACATTTTTTTTTTTACATGGGACTAGAACTGATTTTCTTTTGTAGATATGCTTATGACATCTATTGTCAGAGTTCTTATGAATTCTATCACTGCCTTCATTCATATGAATCAATACTGCCTTTTCTGAACTACTTTAAATTGTCTGAACTTATGAGATTAAATATTTTCATTTTATTTACTTATGACAAATTAAAATGTCTACCATTTGTGGCCATCTTTCCAGATACTGCTTCTGAGTTTTCAGGATGTTTCTTTCTCATCAGTGTGTTTTTGTTCAGGATGATGCATTCTTTAGCTTTTCTCATTAACTGAATCATTCATTGTCATTATTCTATGAACTATTCTCATTCTTGCTCTTCTTGTTACAACATTTCTGCTAATGTATTCTTCGGCCTTTTTTATGTGTACAGTCTGGTTGTGTGTGTGTCTAAAACCTTTTTTTATTGTGATTCTAGATCGGGGTATTGATGAATTTTACAAACAGTAGTAAGTTGTCAGTCTAAAAATCAAATCAAATACTGACAATATCTACTGAATAGATCAACGCATCTAATTTTCTCAGCACATTTACTAAATAATGATGACTGTTTGTTAGTAATTGTAAATATTCTTGCTCTCCTGAGCAAAGGTACCTGTATAGCTTTGAATTCTATCTGGTTTATACCTGAGGAAGGTTGAAAAACTCATAACCTAAAATTTAATTAAAAACAGCAAGAATAAAAACATTAGTTTGAATAATTATATGCTTTACTATTGGGATTGTTATCTTAACAATATTTCAGCTGTTGTACCTTCCAGTTTTCTTTTGGTGTCTGTTTTCGTACTCTGTAACCTTTTTGAAATTTCAAACCAAACCATTTATTTAATTCGTGGTGGTAGATTGTTCTCATTACACTTTCCATGCTTAGGCGATGTTTACTATCAGTTAAAATTTACTAGTTTTATTCACCTTTGTTTCATATGTCTGTTTCTGAACCAGAGTATGTGACTTTGTGCACTATCAGACCCAGGCAATGAATTTTCAACTGCCAGGGAACCAGATAGATTTTAGCCAGTACTTTAATCAAGTAGGCGATGTGTTGCTTGAACAAACTAATGTAGGCCTTAAATTAGAGCCTTAAAATGAATCTTTGTACACTGGTGATGGACTGCATGAATAGCCTGTCCTGTTGTCTTATCCTCCAGTGTTGTTCTGTGTGTATTGACTTCATTCCACAGGGGGCAGCCCATCTCTCCTTTGTATTCCTATAAAAGGAGAGACTAGCTGTCTCCTAACATTAAAGGTGTAGGTGCATTAAGAAGTTATTGTTTAGGAAGAAACATTGAAATCAAGCATATATATATATATATATATATATATATATATGAAGGGAAAGGTTGTTCATCAACTCTCTTACTTTTTATGCATGTTATTTGGCTGAATTCATTTCTACAAATAAGAGGGAGGGGGAGAGGGAAGGAGAGAGAGAGAGTCGAACTATCTCTTATACTGTATTCTTTAATTTTTTATAGGGCTTTAATTTATATGGATACATATTGTGTTTAATGTATGTGGAGGTGTATGCCTACCTAGCGTAAATATTGGTCATAACATTGGTTGTATATTTATATCTACTTAAACAAGTTTGCTACTCTTAGTGCATTAGCTTCATGAACTTTATCTTCTTGCTATTATCTCCAAGTATTTATATTCTTCTTTGTAGGTTGTTTGCTCAGAATGCTGCCATGTGTCTGTTACATATGAACCGTTTATGTACTTGTCTGTGCCAATACCTCATGCAATGGAACGCCAACTCTGTAAGTTCCAGTTTTTTGTCTTCTTTTTATCATTTTGTATAGAAATAATTTCAGAAAGGAATTGTAATTGTAAACAACACTTTTTGAAATGTAACCTCAAAGCTATTGCCCAGTATGGCCACTTAAGCTTTGGCAACCACAATCTTAGCAACAAGTTATGCAAATGACATAGTGTTGATAGCAGACACAGAAAGGAAACTACAGGATCTCCTCCAGAACGTAGTAAATGAAAGCCAGAAGAAAGGACTGAACATCAATTGTAAGAAGACAGAATGTATGTTTGTCAGCAGAAGAAACAGCGTAAGATTTTGGTGCCTCTACGAATTAGAAGCACCAAAATCAAGCAAGTACAAGAATTTAAATATCTTGGAAGTGTTTTAACAGAGAATGGAAAATATGATGCTGAAATGCAAAGGTCCTTTGGAATAGGGATAGATGCCTTCCAAAAGCCAAGTATTAAGAAACAGGAAAGTTTTGTTAGAAACAAGGAAAAGAGTACTGAAACTACAAGATCTCCTCCCGAAGGTAGTAAATGAAAGAGAGAAGAAAGGACTAAGCATCAATTGTAAAAAGACAGAATGTGTGTTTGTCAGCAGAAGAAACAGTAAAGGTACATTGGAATAGTGATAGATGCCTTCCAAAAGTGAAGTAAAGTATTAAGAAACAGAAAAATTTAGTTAGAAACAAGGAAAAGAGTACTGAACTGTTTTGTAATATTGTTCCTCCTATATAGCAGTGAATGCTGGACAATCACCTCACAGATTAAGAAGAGACTTGAGGCAATAAAAATGTAGTTCTACAAAAGGACACTGAGAATCCCATGGACTGAACATGTGAGTAATGAGGAAGTTTTAATGAAAATGGAAACAAAAAGAACATTTCTAGTTAGAATAAGAAAAAGACAACAGGGCACATAATGAGTAAAGAAAGTTTAGAGAATTTGACACTCACAAGACATACTGAAAGTAAATGAGACAGAAGAAAGCAATATATAACCTACCTAATGAGCTTGTGAAACGGTTGGCAGAATGGTTGGGATTAGGGGTGATAACAAAAAGATAAACTTTACTAACAACTAAAAAAAAAGACAAGAAGTTGTGGCGAGCCATGATCGCACACGTCTTGAAGGGACATGGCACATGGAAGAAGTTTTCTGATCTTTGCCTTAGTATCTTATTCCTCATCATATTTAACACAATCGTAATAGAAAAAATATTATAAAGAACTAATTTCATTTTATCAACAATTGAAGTACAAAAGTTAATTTCAAACAGTGTCCTTAATCTATTAATTGCAGTTGGTATAATTTCCATCATTGCAATTCTGATTCAACTGTGTTTTACTGAAATTTCTGCTGCAGTAATGATATCTATGACAAAATATTATTTAAAGGGAAATGTATTACTGTATTTAAGTGATTCCTGTCAAAACAGAAAAATTAAAAATGTATGAAACCTGATTTTTTTTTTTTTTTACATATACAATTGCTGGCAAAAATTATGGAATTATCAGACTTAGAGGATGTTCACTTAGGATTTATATTTGTCTGTAAATGAACTAATCACAAATAAGATGCAGAACATTTTTTTTATTTAATAGCTCAAAATTCTGGCTTCATAAAATATATGTTAAACAAACTAGATTAAATTATTTAAATTAATGGTATAATTTATTACCAAGCCATGTGGAAGAAGACATTGAATGTTGATAAAAAATTATGAAATGAACTTGTAATTTGCATTCTTGTAATTTGTTATAAAACAAATTATACTGAATCACTTGCTAGAAGCAGACTGCTTCTATGAATGTTCAATCACTGTGCCATACTAGGTATTTTTTCTTTCTAGAATCTATCTTACACATTTATCACAAAACCATTCTTCCATGTATTGAATATTGTTGTCACATCTAGTTTGATGCTTCTGCTATGTATTTAGAAATTCTTGATAAAATCCAAAGAATCTGCAATATTATTTGTCCTGACCTGGCATCTTGTCTTCAGTCACTTTCCTACCACTGTAACATAGTTTTCCAGTGCCTTTTCTATAAATATTTTTATGGTAATTGTTCTAATGAGATTTCCTCTTTAATATCTTGACTTTATGAATTTGAGTGTAGTACTAGATTGGTAGCTAGCTCATCATTTTACAGTTCTATACTAAGTTTCTTTTTGCACTTCTCTCTTAATGGAAAATTCTTCCAGGCTCTTGCTCTCCAATCAACTTTGATCTTCAAAAATTTGAATACAATTGTTATTTTCTGTCTTAATTCTTGTTCTCTTTCCTTAATAATGTTTTTCTTTTCTCATCTTCTTTCTCACTCAGTAACCCCTTGCATCTTAGTGGCTCTATTGCCTTGCTGGGGTGAGATGATTAAAAAAATCAATAGAAGCCTAGATATGCCAATTATTTTACAGTCAAAAGAGAGTCCTTGCAGAATTCAACAAGCTTGCAGGTTTACATAATTGAAAGGAAGCATGTCTCTAGTAAAAGAATTGAAACAATGGAAAGGATCATAAAACTCATTCAAGGAGGGAATACACATTAGAGTGTGGCAAAAGTCATTGGTTCCTCCCAGTCACCTGAGATTAAAATTTGGTGCAAATATAGAAATGGGATAGTTAAAAAAAGGAAAACATACTAGTAGATGATGAAAGACATCAAAGTGTCAGAATAGAAAATACAGAAAATGGTCTCAAAAAATGTCCATATTTGTGAGTGTACTGTAAGAAATCTGTTAAATGCAGAAAAGTGAAATGAAGACCAGCACTAATAGACAAATAGAAGAAAATGAAGATAAAATGGGGCGTAAAAGAAACAATCATGGCAGGTTGGATGGTTGGCTGAGAGTGATATTCAATGATGAATCATAAATCTGCATTGGCCAAGGCATTGATACTGGAACTTTTGCCTGGTGCCATTCAAATGAAACAGATGACTGCCTGATAAAAACAAATTTCCCTAGTAGTTAATGATATGGGGTTGGATATCATTTAAATAACCAGGGGAGATGGCAGTCATTACCTCAACCATCAATGTATTTGTGTACATTGAATTCCATTCATAATTTGTTTCAGCGATGAAGTCATTTTTCAGGATGGTAATGCATCTTGTCATGGAACAAAGGAGATTAAAGTTTTCTTCAGGAAAAACATATAAAATCAATGACAAGGCCAGTGAACACACTGAATTGAAATTCAATGAAAAATTTATGGTGGAAATTTAAAAAAAATGTTTCATGAGAAAGCTCCATCTATCAAAGATCTGTTGACTGCCATTTTGAAAAGTTGCAGCAACTTTGAGAGAGCATATCGCTTTAAATTCGTGAAATCTATGCCTGAAAGTATTAAGGTTACCATTGTAGTGGACCCCCTGGAGGGGGCACAATATAATATGGCATGTGCACCAAAATACACAAGAGGCCCACTAACGTTTATAAATTAAAGACATGAAATCTGACAGGTGAAACAAAAATGGACAACAGAATGAGGATATTTAAAATTAATGCAAAATTTATTTACATCGTATGCAAAAGTATGTGTTTGGATTAAAGGAACGTGAATAAACAATGAATCAAGTAAATGAAGGGATACTGATCGACTAGAAGATCTAGATAATATAACTGTGACTAAATGTTAGAAGTTAAGTTGGCAAGGAAGTCCACAGTTTGAAAGTTCAGTTCAAATGTTTAGCAAAAGTGTCGAAAAGTTGTTGGTTAAGTCCAGTGATGAACCTTTCGTAGTATTTTAACAAAAGTGCATGGAGTAGGTTGTTTGAATCTGAATGATATGCATGCAGTAATTTCCTAAACCAGGTTTAATTAGGTTGACAGGAATGCTGGAAGTTCAGGGCTGTTGTAAGCAGGTCCATTAATGCCGATCAACCAGGTGAGTTAGGTTGAGATAGAGATGTTGGAAGTGAAGACCACTGAGTAACTGGAAGTAATAAAGGTCAGGAATGTCCGGTTCTGGCGTTGTGTAGTTGGTGGTTAAGTCCGTTGATGAAATCCGCGATGAAGTGACAGAAAATATTAACCAATATTGCATCAATGTCCAGGTAGTTTAGGTTAGGATATCTGAAAGTAAAGATCTGATATAGCCGGAAATAATAATGGCTAGAAATGCTGGAACTAAGTGTCTGGTAGCTGGAAGTAATAAAGGGCAAGAATGCCAGAAGAAAGAATGGATAGGAAAGCCCAAATAGTGTCCAGTTGGCAGACAAAAATAAATGGGCACATAACTCAATACATAATCTGTCCAGGCCCTCTGGTCACAAAGACCAGGATACCTGCATTTCACCGCCTCCTCATCCTCTGAAAAGTCACCGGGTTATATAATGGAGTATAAACATTAACTGGGCCTGCATACCTATTTAATATTTAAAGAAAATAAATTCAGAGTCGCCACAATGCATAAAAGGTATAAAAATGTTCACAAAGAGTATTCAGACTAAGTTTGTAATACTGTTTATTATAAATCTAAATGAACTTGCTATATTAAATTGAAGGGAGTGTGGCAACGTAATGAAGAAAAGGTTAAGGCTATGAAGACATAGAATGTCTGCCTTTGATCATATGAACAGAGTAGTGAAGGGGCTATGATACCATAAAAGCTTAAGGAGGGGCAACTAAGTATTAATTCTAATTTTTTTTGTCACTGAATTCCATTATTTTTTCTTCAATATTGGGTTATTCCATAATATTTTCCTTTGCAGGACTTGGAAGGATTTATACCATCAATTTAAATAATTTAATCTAGGCTGTTTAAAGTATATTTTATGAAGCTAGAATGTTCAATGATTAAATAAATATTGTTTTGCATCTTATCTGTGATTAGTTTATTTACTGTTGAATAATAATAAAAAAACCCAAGGTGAACTTCCTCTAATTGTGCTCATTCCATAATTTTTTGCCAGAGGGAGTATAGTCCAAAAATTAAAGTAAAAATAAATATTTTAAAGTTTGTTATTCAATATGAAATTGCTAATTTTGTTTTAAACTTGGAATTTTTATTTTTTAACTTGATGAAAAACTGCTCTGCAGATAGAATTTTAAGCTTGTTTCTCTGGAAAATCTAAATAGAGCCTTTGACCTCAAATTGAACTATGTTTCTATCGAATCATAACTTATTTGAAAATATCACTGTCATAAACTATTGGATCATGTTTGATTTAAATATCTCAATGGGTGGGGATTTCACAAAAGATTTCAAGTACCCACATATTTACCATGAATTTATACATCCTACTTTTCATTACAGCAATGAATATAGGTATGACACCAAACTATTTTTTGTGAGTACTTAAGGCATCATTAAGAGGTTAATGTTTATGGCTCCCTGTTGCTTGCGTTACAAATTTAAGCCCAACAAGATCTTTTTTTTCTTTAGATTTCCCAGAAGTTATGGAAAAAGGGTGTAACTGGTTTCTGGATAGGAATTTTTTCAGCTAGATGTCTTTTTATTAAATGAAAAGAAACATTCAATTTACATGACTTGATGAACACAAAGTAAAGGTCTAGTTTAGCATTATATTTACATTGTAAATTGTACCCACTCTAAAATTGTAAAATGTTTTGGGATTTTCCTAAAATCATGTTCTGGGTTCCCATTAGTATGCACAGAAAATTTCTAGTTCTAGCTGTCGTTGAGTTATGTGATGACAGACAACATAATTTCAGTGAATTCTTGTAAGAGTGATGACAGACATGAAAAAGTCTTCTGCAATTATATTAAGATGACATTTTTTGATATTTAATTTTTAAATAAATTAGTTGTTGATTTTTCTGTTTTAGCAAAAATTTTATTTCATTGTCATTTATTTAAAAATTATTTTAAGCAAATCAGGAAAGTTGTCCAGTTCATGATTTTCATATTCAAGTTGAGAGTCTCAGGAATATAAATTCTGCAATTTGAGATTAATGCTGATTTTTTTTTGTTTTTGTTTTTTTTTTGTTTCTAAAATTTGCATGTGGAAATTTCAGTTGAGAATATCATAAAAGACTTATAAAATCCTCAATCAGATTTTCACTATTGATGTTTTTTATGACTCTTTCTCTGGTATCTAAACTATAATTTTGAAAATTCTTTAAACCAAGAGCTTATTGTTCATGCAAAAAAGCATTGTCACCAAATGTAGAATTTATATTAATTGCAGTTTCAGCTTCATTTTGACTCATTTTGAAGTTGTACAACAAGAAAACACAAATCATAAATTACCAAAATAGTTGTAAAAAATTAATGGAATAAAATACAATTTTCCTAAATAATCAAGAAACAGATTATTTAAAAATGAAATGAACATTTTTAAAATGTCCTGCTTCAAATTACTTGAATTTCATGTTGAACAACCTCAAACTGTGTATGTATATATATATATATATTTTCAAATATAAACCTTTGATTCACACACGCACTTGATTCTTAATATGTCGTTGCACTTGATGGAATTTTCTTGAAATTCAGATTTTCTTTAATCGTGTTTCAGGTGTAATATTCATGCCTCAAGTACGTTCTATGCCCCCAGTGCGTTACCTGTTGAATCTGAATAAGAATGACAATATCTACAAGGCAAAGACTGAGCTGCGGGAAGTGGCCAGCCAGCCTGACTGTGATATCATCATGGTTGAAGTGGTTGACAGTCACATCACTAGGGTTTTGGTAAGCATGCCTGTACCTGCACATTTTAGTGATTCATCAGAACAAACCTTGGATTTTTGTAGATATTTCTGTAAGATTTTAGGGGAATTTTTTTTTTATTGTGGGGATTCTATTTATTTTAAGAATTGTTTATATTTTTCTGTTTCCCTTTTCATCTTCATAATTTATATTTGAGTAAAAACAGTGCCATGTAAAACAAGCTGGATAAGTCTCTTGACTTTAGAATATCTCATTTTCAGAGATGATGTTTTGAAAATAAGTCTCAAAATCAAAAGGGTTGGCATTAGAAAAAGTACCTGTGGACCACTAGAAATTCATAAACTCCTTTGTAAACTCCCTTTACAATAGGTTACAGACATGATTTTCAAACTGATACACATGATTTGTTTAAAAGAATGGGTTTTAACAAAACTATAAAACTTTCCCATTGGTTCAAAGTTACTTAATGTGATTAACATTCTCAGTTGTTTGGACTTGAACTTTTTCCTTTTTTGCAAAACAGCAATTATTTTCTGAGAGCAAAAACTATTTATATAAAAATCATTTTTATTTTCTATATTATTTTACTATTTATGTAAAAATCATTTTTATTTTCGATATTATTTTCAAATGATTCCATGATTGTTATTCCATCTTTTTTTCAAGCTGTTGTCTTTATCTTTGTTTTGTTTTTAGCATAATGTTTTGGACAATATATTCTTTGCCCTTTCTCAGTTGTCTGGAGTTGTGAGATGAAGTGTTTCCATTTCTTATATTTTTCAAATTATTATTTTTATCTTTGTTTCCAGACAATTTTTATTGAAATATGAAACTTTTTCAATATGGTGTATCTGGTATTCTTTAGAAACCACTTAGTACTTTTGTTGTCAACACTTGAAAAAAGTCAGTGTACTGATTAAGGTCTTCTTATATTAACACAAGAGTGTAATCTTTTAATACTTGGTCTTGTGAATCTGGATTTAAGACCAAAAAAAAATTGTAAACTACTTTTATAATCCATTAGAAGTGATATACACCTGTGAGTGGCTGAAAATAATCAATATGTTAGGCTAAAAACAGCTGCTAAAATAAAAAAATAGAAAAATATATGGAATATTGAAAATATTTCTACTCAAAGCTTCAGAAAAACAATTGGTTTTTAAGTATTTTATAAAGCATTTTGTTTGAATGCTTTCAGGCAGGTAAATTTGCTTTTTTTTTTTTTAATACTGTTAATGCAGATGATTTTTTAAATATTTTATTTTTACTCTTGTTGCTATTGGATACTGATGTGAGCACTGATAATGAATCCATCATATTATAATTAGTTTTTAAAGAGAGACTAACATTGTTACATTTAAAAAAAAAAATGAATTAATAACCTAAACATATATAAAAGTAGCAATGTACCAAGAACCAGTACTATTGTTAATAGCTGGAAACTACCAAAGCTTTTTATTTTATTCACTGCTCTCGATACAAAACCTCACATTGTGGTGAATATAGAAAATAACATGACAATCAGGAACTTTAATGTTTCTGATAAACATTTTGTTTTCATAAATTATAGAGACTTTAAGTGTTCTACATCTAATTTGTTGGGAAATTGCTTTGTGTAGCTTAAAAGCGTACATAAGAGAAAATGGTATTAATGTTGAAAATATTGTTTTTCAATAATGTGATGGCCCTTTTGAATGTACTAAAGTGATCTTATTTTGGGGTTATTTTTTAAAGCTTTCATAAAATGTACATGTTAGGATTTCTTTCCACTTTTTCGAGAGTTTTTATTAATAAAATAGAAATATATAAATTTGTTCTTTAGAAATTCAGTTGCTTCAAGGGTTGCAGTTGTGGTTGCTGCAATCAAAATTGAATGCCTTTGTTACCAGATTAATTCAGGTGAAGTCAGGTAAGATCACAGCTATGTAATCTGTTAGATACAGTGGATCAATAAAAGTTGTTGTTAGAGTACATTCACCAGATTTTGTTCTTTTTCATATGTAGATTAAAAGATGCTATTTAAAAAAAAAAAATTATTTATAATGCAATTTACTAAGGGAAGCATAGTTTTGGGCCAAAGTGACACGTATAGGGTATCCAGTAAGGGTTGAATTCAATAGTAATGCTCTACAAAATAAACTTGTTAACCATAAGGTTTGTTAATTGTGCTGAAGATGAAGTGCTTTTGAATTTTCTTTGAGTAAAGATGAATTTTTCTCAGAATTTGAAGATCTTAATAATAGTGAATAAATTTTACCTAAGCAGTGGAATTTACCAACATGTTTTTTTTCCTTTGTGTTTTAAATTTTATATCATTGTAGTTCTTACATTAACACATTTTAAGCAAATTGCTTTTATTTAATTTTGCCATTTTTTTAATGAATTTGCATGTGTTATAATACATGAATTAGTAAATGCAGTCAATCTTGACAGATGACATTTATTTCTTTGTACTTGTTAAACAAATTTGGCATCCTATTGTACTTGCATCATGTTTATAATTTGATTTTATTGGTGGATTATCAGATAATTATTCAATAAATTTCAATTAAACTTTCTCTTCTCATTCCTAATTAAGAACCATATTTGTTTCAGGATGATAATATACTGTTACGTTTTGTTAATGACTCAGCTCGAAAAATCTATGCATTTGAAATGGCTGCTCCCCCAAGCTCTCTCGACAGCTCCCCAACAGATAGCATAGGAGACCTTTCAGCAGTTAGTTCAAGCTTTTCTGCTAAGGAAGACCTAACCACAGTTCAACCATGCTCATCCACTTCACCAGACATCTTCACCAACATGGACACCTTCACTTTGGATTCCTTCACCCCACCCAGTACTCCTGCCACAGTGGCATTGTCATCTGTCTCAAACACTCCCATCAACACCTCTTATACAGCTGGTTTCACAAACACTGTGACTGCTTCTTCGTGTAAATTGAAAGCTCCGCTTTCTGCAGATACTAAAACGTCAGTAATGGAGTCAGTTCCACCAAACCCAACATCTACAGATGAGACCACTTCAGGGACCAGCAAATGTTTTTCCTCCTCATCTGTGTTCCCCGATTCTGCTATGAAAGAAGAATCGGATTTGTGTGATTCTTCTGTTGTGTCACAACAGCAGCAGTCGTCATCTCATTCCAAATCTGAGGTGAATGCTACCAACTCTCCAAACATGTGGGACTGGCCTCCCCCAGTGACTAGCCCCTCCAGTGTGGCCATTCCAATGACATGGGAGTCAAACTTGGACACATGTGATCAACCCCAGCAACAGCCCATTGTCTCTAGTAGCAGTTTGCCCCCTATGGCTGAACATTGGCGGTCTTGTGCAATTTGTCTTGAGGAGTTACTTGACACTGGTCTCATGGTACATGCATCATGTGGGGGCACTTTTTGTCACAGCTGTCTAGAGGTAAGAATCAGGTAGAAGTTTAGTTATGTATTAGAAAAATAATTTTAGTTGTATAGAATTATGTTAGGGATATATAACTTTTTAAATATTTGTTTTATTCTGTAACATAAAATGTTGTTAAAACTTTGAAAAGTAATTGACATAACTTTTGCTTTTGTTTTTATCATGCAAATATATATTACTGGAGAGAGAAAGCATTTTCATAACTTGATTTGCACGATTAGAATGAATTTCCATTGTTCTCATTGATTTAATCATTTTTTAAATTCTGTAGATAATTTAAATTGTGTATATGATTGTTTGAGGAAGAAGAAAAACTTTTCTTTCTTTTTATTTATCCCTCCCTAACTAAAATTTTATAACTGAATACATTAAATCCAAATTTTAACTTAATGAAGAAAAAAAATTAACAAAAATCATTAATTGCTTTTTGATTGTCAATGACAATTAGTGTCTAAAAATTTTAAGTGTTGCTTCAAATTTCAGTATTGATCTAGTGACAATAAAATAGCTACCCTGTAGATATGAGTATTACATTACATAAGTTATTGATAGCCTTCAAACTTAGAAATCTTACAACTCATTCTGAATAATTATAAAAATTTTGTTAATGCATCTTTTGGATTAAAAAGTTTTGAAATCTGCATATTTTTTTTTTCAGATGTCCCTTAAACATCACAGTGTTTTTTCTTATACATGTCCAGTAAGTTCTGCCTTTATTTCCATAATTTTCATGTAATCATTCAGAAATCTATCTATTCCAATATTACCAAAGTTTGTTTCAACCAATGACAGCCTTTACTGGATTTCAGAAGAGATTGAAATCAATAAGATTAATTTCATTAAATTATTTGAACTTATAATCAATTAGATTAATAGTTTTTTCATCATGAAACTATTGTTATAACAAAGAAAATTATTTGGAAACAACACTTTACACTTTTTTCTTTATATTTATGTCTGTGCTGAATTCTAACAATACATTTAGGGTTTGATTAAGTTTGAATGTTTTTTAATCCAATTTTAATTAAGTTCCGAAATATTACTACTTTTAGAAATTTTAGGTATATAAATAAATTTCTATAGACATTTTTATTCAGAGAGAGAGAGAGAGAGAGAGAGAGAGAGTGTGTGTGTGTATATTTATATATATATATATAAAAAGGGAAGAGGTTATAGTAGTTCCAATGAGAGAAAAGTGTGTATATTAAAAAGAGAGAAACCGCAAATGTTTTTGGTTGTAATGTGTATATTTTTTTGTATTTTTTTAAATATGCTTTATTTTCCATAATTTTGCTACACGTGTTTCTGGTCTTGCGACCTTCATCAAGCAAAGAGTGGATATTTCCACATATTATTAAAAGGAATTCATTTTTCTTATGTTTTTCGATGTTAAATATTCTCGATATTAGACATTCTCTTTTTTGTGTGTTAGTCAGACTCAATGAATTAATTATAATTATCAAATCCTCCTAACAATTTCTATCATGTCTATATCATTGCTTGAACCGGCTTCTAATGCTCTAGAGTGAGCAGATTGGTGATAGTAGTTGTGGCTCCAGTGGGCACAGTCCTATGGTTAGAGAGAATCTCAGTAGAGTTCCACCACGGAATATGTGAGTGAGTGGCGCGATATTGAGTCTGATTTGCTACCTCTTCATCACCGAGGCCCGTTGGAGCAGTTGGCATGGTGTTTGCTTGATAACTCAGCTGTCAGGGTTTCAATTCTCGGTATTGGATGCGCACTGTTGATGAGTCCCAAATATAGGACGAAATTCTGTTGAGGTTTCTTTCAGATTCAATGAATTACTTAATTATAATTATCAAATCCTCCTAACAATTTCTATCATATATATATATATATATATATATGTTGACATGCGGCCGAGTGGTTAGAATGTCTGCTTTCTGACCATGAGACCTGGGTTTGAATCTCACCATAGTCAATTTGTCAGGAAGACTTCCTGATATTATTGGTTTGGAGGTGGGAGGATCCTAGTTTGTGGCATCTTTGGAAAGAGCTTGAAAACCATGTCATGGGTTGACCCAAACCTTGTGAGTAAAGTTGGGTAGACGGAACACTTGGGGCTGTCGATAGGTGTGCTCGTATGAAGTCACAAGTCATCGTGACTGAGGATTTGAATGTGCTGGATCAGATTGTTGATCATTCTAGATAACACGCTCTCTCCCAGAAACTGTAACTAAGGTCTGCTCAGCATAGTTGCAGTATAAACCACAGGTTGGCTCTTATATATATATATATATATATATATATATATATATATATATATATATATATATATTATAATAAAAACAATTTTACATCGCTACACAAAAACTTTCATGTTTCAGTACTAAAATGGTACTTCTTCAGGCGATGGTAGATAAAAATGATTTATCAGGGAAATTTAAAAAACAAATCTTTACCTCTTTTCGTAAGTGAAAGGGGGGGCATAAGGTCAGAATTAAAAATATACTTATGGGTATGTCTAGATTAACCAATGAACATCAGGTCTACACTAAAATAAGATCAGAGGTTGGAGGTGGGTATGTTATTATTACATGTCAAGAAAACTGATGCTTAGACATGTCATTCAACAATACTAGGGAACAATTTCAGTGACAAATGTATTATTGGTGTATCCAAGTATGATTTGCCAATTTGTTGAAGTAGACATAAATTTATCAGAAACGGATTCTTTTTAAAAAATATTTTTTTTAATATTCTCAGAAAGCATCCTAAAGGGGCCAATAGGTAAAATTAGAAATGTGTAAACAACTCTCGGTTGTTAATGATACTGAATAGATGGTAAAACAAAGCAATATTATAGTTGAATAAATAAATAAATGTTGTGTGGACCATTATATACTAATAAAATAATGGCTATACAATTATATGTAATTATTTCTGAAAAATTTTTTTTAACTATATTTTAAGGTAAAAGGTAGACAAATGCGGCATAGCACTGTTAATTCGTTTCTTTGGTTTAACAGGTTTTTATTGTTAGGATAATTTATAATATGCAATTTTTCTTGTAAACAAAGGGTACATGGATTATTTAAGGATTTACAGGTTTTAGTTATTTTTAATATTTTCCATTTTACCATAGGAGATTTATTAACTTCTTTTAAGTGCCAAAAATATTTTAAAAGGGATGTTCTGTCATGATATGCATTGTTGTTGAAATATGATATATGTTGATACCACAGAGTTTAAAGGAATTTATACTACCTATATAAAATTTTTTTATCTGTTGGATTTTCTCTAGATGAAATAGTACTTAGGTAAACAACAGAATCTGTTAGATATCTATTTTGTAGTGGACAGTTGTTAGGATTTCTACAATTACAGAAGTTGGTATCATTATTGTTTGTTGCTTTGGGATGGCTATTGTTACTTTAAGTGTTGATTTAAAATTTTATTATTGTGGTTTTTAATAATTTTTTCAATGTTATCAGTACAGTTATAGCTTAATTTAAGTGTATTTTTATTAAAAATATTACTAAGAGGATTATTACTACGGAAGTATTTCTCAATTAAATTGAGAAACTTCTGTCCTAACTTAGTACTAACCATTTGGTTAAATGAGAGTGTGTACCAAATGATTTCTGTTTCTATTTTTTTCTCACTAACACTGTTATGTTTCCTATATTTAATATCAGGGCACTTATAGCCACTATTTTTTAAAGCAGTGTTGTACAATTTGCTATGTTTATAAAATACATCTTCACTGGAAGAGTTATTACTGATTTTATAAATAAAATTGCTATTGGCTTTAACTATGGTTTCCAGATGACTTTGGAATCTCCTGCAACTCTTCTGGACAGTCTCCTTGTTCAAGTTGGTGAATGCTGCAATAATTCTTGCCTTCAGTTCATCTTTGGTGTTACAAGGAGTTTTGTTCATTAGACTCGTCCAACTCTTTCCAAATCCTCTGCACTGTCCTCAGATTGACACCCGAACACTCTGAAATGTTTGTATTGGAACTTCTAGTGCAAATGCCAAGCAGTACAGCATACCGTTTCCAAGTTTCTGGCAGAGTGAATTGCATCAAGGTGCTCTTTTTCTTGCAAGCAGTGCCCAACTGACCCTACTATTCTGTGCATTTGACAAAATCAAAAAGAGTGTGCATGTACGAAATTAAAAATGTAGAATGTTGACACTTTACCCATCGCACCTTGTATATCTAAACATGTTTTATTAAATTCCACCGACATGTTCTGTCTATTCAACTTTTTATTATATCTTTCATCTTTCCAATTTACAAATGAGTTTTGCCTTGGGATTGAAGTTATGAATAAATTGTCTAAAGTTCATGTTTATTTCTGTTATATTCAAGCACATTTGACTATCAGTCATTGTCAAGAACTGGGTATTATCATTATTGTAAACAAGTCTATTTTTTTGACTAAATTCTAATGTTTCTAGATTGCTAGAATTGAAATCAGTTCAAACCTTTTATTATATGCCCTATATATTGACGTTGTTTTCATTTAAAAAACCATAGCCAAAATAAAAAGCCCTTAAAGAAACGTTTGAGAATAACTCCGTTCTACAATTTATTTACAGACTCAAAATTAATAATAGAATCCCTTTCCTCAATGTCCTAGTAGATGCTTACAGTCATAATTTAATTACTTCACTAGATAAAAAAAACCTACGAGCAAAGAAAAAGTGAGTGTTCTCGTCGATATAAAATAAGAGTTATGAAAACCCTGATAAACCATGCTAAAATGATTTCTTCTTCAGACATATTATTTTATAAAGAATTAAGTAACATAAAACAAACACTTATCAACAATAATTTCCCAAACAAGGTGGTTGATGAAGAAATGAAATTGGCTTTGAAGTAATTTATGAAAAATGACATAATCATCTTGATATAAACAAAAATAGACATTAATTTATTTTTGTTGTTGTAACCATATACATCTTAATTATAAGCAAGATGAAGAATCCCATAAAAATATAATTTGCCAGTATATAATAGTTAATGATCCTAATAAATAATGTAGATTTATAACTTAGTATAAAAAAGTCAAAACATCTAATCTAATTATTACTACTAAATCAACACCTCAAAAATCCACCCTATGTAAAAAATAATGTCATTTATAAATTCTCATGTCCTTTGGGAGATTGTATCTTCAAGACTTATAATCATCAAACAACATTAAATTCTTACATTGACCATACATACATACACCACACTCTCCCATAAGTTGACTTGTCACTTGTCAAAACTTAGTTTTAGTACATATTGATCAGCACATCACAGACAACCAAAATACTATTAACATACAACAAATTTTAATAAATAACACCAAGATATTGTAAGACTCACTGCAAAGAAAGACTCAAAATTCTAGAAGCCAATATAATAATAAAAAAACAAACCATGTTACTAACTATTCATCTTTCTGTTTCCCTATCAATCACACATACAACTATTTAAATATTCCATTAAGCTTGGCTCTTATCAATGGTTAACTTAATTTTATAAACAAATGTTGTTGCTATTTTATCAGTTGACAATATTAACAAACTTTTTCAGAAACCTGTAATTATTTTTCTTTTTGATTCTCTATTGCAGTACTTCTTTTACTATTTCTTTTATTCTTTTTAGGTGTGTCTTGCATTTGCCAATCCATCAGTTGAATTTGTCCCCTTGGCTGATCCAGAAAGTAAACGATTAAGGACAAGGTAATGCATTAGGCTGATACACAGTTGAGATTCAAAAATATCTTTCTCTTTGGAGATAGATAACACTTCTTGGATGATCAACATTTATATCAATAACTTAATTTGAGGATGAGGTTTCTATGTGTATCTACATTATATATATATATATATATATATATATATATATATATATATAGTGGACAGGTTTGCACAATTTTCAGGTCTGAATTTTGCTTTGAAGCATAAAACAGACTGTTGGTACTCTCTGTTGCCCTCAGTGTGTACTTTTATATTTGCATACACTATATCCCTGATATTGATCACATTTACCCATAAATATAGCTTACCTTAAAACTATATTATTATCATATATATGATCTTACTAAATTAAAAACACAAAAGTAAAATAAACATAGTTGTCAGTTTCACATTGGGCAATCTTCAGGTTGGATTTTTTTGACATACAAGTATGGTATGGTCCATAAAAACATAATCAGGGGTTACGTAGCACATAGTAATTCCAGATATAGTTTGCAGCTTTTAGAGTTTTCCTTACAGGAAAATATTTTCCTCAAAATTTTACAGTTCACACCTGTATTTAGCTACCATATTTTCGATTCCTACAAAAACAGAAAGTGTTGCATTACTGGCATACTGCCTTCTTATAAAGGATGTTTTTGGATTACAGTGTTTTTGTTTCTATGACATTTAAGTAGCACCAACTTCACTTCTGGTGATTTTCAGTGTGTATATATATATATATATATATATATATATATATATATATATATATGGGAGTTTTAAAAGGTCCTCAGCCCAACCAAGAAGTCCTTCAAAAATAAATCTGATGTTTGATCAGATTTTGAACATTGAATTGTAATTTATAAAAGGCCTTTTCTTAGATGTGTGAATAGTTAGTCTATCTTGAAGATATATGGGGTGTTAAATCTTTAATATCAATACTGGTTCTCATTTGAATGTTAATTAAATACTTCCGTAACAAAGAATAAGTATCTGGTAACATGTCTTATGATTATGATAATTCTCTTCTGATTATATCAATAACTTAATTTGAAGATGAGTTTTCTGTCTGTATCTGCATTATATATATATATATATATATATATACACACACACACACACACACACACACACACACACACACACACATACATACATACATATTGGATTGATGTCACATCACTCCAACTAAATATGTTAGCTCTATCACTGATATTGAGCACTTTCCAATAAGTACCGCGCATATATAATATATAAATAATATATATAAAAATTGCATATATATATATATATATATATATATATATATATATATATATATATATGTTAACCCTGTAGACTCCTCTGAAGTATAGGGACACAATCTCACCACATTAAGTGTTGCTGTATTTTTATTTATATTTGTGTTTAAAAATATTTGAAGTTTTGTAATAAAAAAACCACAATAGAAATTGGCATAGCTTTTATTCAAGTAAACTTTATATAGATATGAAATGAAACAACAGTTCACTTTGTGTTGAATTCTCAACTCTTTACTCTATTGATTTAGCTATACTTTTATTAGCTTATGTTTTCACCATCTGGTTGGTGAAGTCACTTGTAAGTAGAAATCAAAATATTTTCTGTATGGGCTCGGAGATATATATATTTTTTTTAACTTTATATGAATTCTAGAAGATAACTTCATGTAAAGTTTACGGGAAAATGATCTCATAGATTTAGTTTTTAATATTAAAACCTTGTATAACAAGTTTAGTATAGATTTAAATATAGATTATCATAAGGAACATCATTCAAAGTGTGTATATATTTTAGGTTTGTTTTTTTTAAGTATCATTTACATGAAGTGATAAACAGAATACTGTAAATATGTTGGCACTGTTCTGCCTAATCACTGAGCCAATGATTCACTGTTAGTAGTTGTGTTAATTGCCATTGCATTGGGAAGATTACTTGAACAAATACAATGAAGCTTCAATTAGTGGAACATTTCCATTAAAGAAATTTATTTAAAAAAAAAAGTCTTTTATTTTCCTTTTACTTGTTTTATTTATAGCCATTGAATTAAAGTCTGACAACCTAACAGGGTTAGTCTGGACAAGATGTTCTTGTTTTGTTTATTATTAGTAGTTTTATTTGTTTACTTATTTGGGTATATTTGTACTGATTGATGAATATTATTGATCTTTATTGACTATATAGCTTGGCTGTTTTGATATTAAATATAAATTACTAAAAAGCAATCAGCTAAGCTCAGGGCATGAAAGACATTGCATTAAATGTTGATGTTGGTTAAAAAAAATCTTAAAAGTCATGAAAGAATAAAGATAAATTGTTTGTAATACCTCATGGGCTATCTCTACTTTGCATTGCTGGCAAAATTCTTGTTCATGTCATCAAGAGAATTATGTCATTTCATAAATGACATTTACTTATAATGTGATTTTTCAATCAGATTGTGGATTAATTGATATATTTTTCCTATGTCAGATTGTTAAAGTTCAAGAAAAGAACCAGGAACATTTCATTGTCATCAGTTTTACCAAAGCTTTTGACCCTGTAAACCGAGATGTGCTGTGTAAAGTCTTGAAGAAACTTGGCATATCTGACACCATGTTAAGTATTAGCATTTCATAAAGGAATAAAAACTTCTATCATTTCTGGTGTGGAACTGTCAGTCAGATTCTTCTGATGTAACCAGCAGCATGAAACAAAGTTGTGTAATGGCTCCTCCTCATTTAGCTATTTTTCTTTAACATGCTTTAGAATACCTATGACAACTTGGAAAAAGTTATAAAATTTGAATTTCATACAAATGGTGGTCTTTTTAACCAACAAAATTTTAAATCTGAAACTTTGTCGAGGAACGGCATAATTTGTGATCATTTTGCTAATGATGATGAACTCATAATAATGTTAGTCCGGGAAACCCAAGAATTGACTGACCACTTTTCACTTGCAAGCAAAACCTTTGGTCTAACTATAAAAAGAAATGAAATTGTGCACCAATCAAAGTCTATACCTAAACAGATCAGGAGGTAAAACAAAAGAAACTCAGATATACCTATCATAATTGATGACAGCAGCTTGAAGTATGTGAAATTAGGAAGCACTGTCAACTCCCATCTATCCCAGGATGATGAAATAGTTGACTGAATTTCAAAAGCAACTGAATCCTTGGAAAAGGGTCACCATCACCTTTAGAATGAAAGAGGAATATCTCTTAAAACCAAGATTATCATGAATCAAACCATTAATTTGACCACTCTCCTGTATGGAGCAGATTTTTTTTGATTCTGCATCAGACCCATATACCCATATTAATCAACTTTACATATTTCACAAACACTGTCTTTGTTCTGTCTGTGGACACACCTTTACAGGACAAAGTCTCTAATTCTAATTTCCTTACTAAATCAGAGGTATTAAAATCATTTTTAATGCAATTCTAGATGGGCTGGTGATGTTATCAGGATGAGTGATAACAAAATATCTAAGGTCAGCTTCATCATGGTGCACATAAACATAGCCTGGCTACAATTCAAGAAGAACCTTAGATACATTCTTCAAACCATCAACAGCTCCCTGAAAGTAACTGCCATTGATTGTCCTGTTTGGTTGAATATCTGCTAGAAAAGCATCAAAATTTGAAAAAAAAAAAAATTCATGTCAGTCATCTGAGAAACTTGAGAGCTCTTCAAAAACTGAGACAAAGTATACCAGCCATATTGACATTGAGAGTATGTTAAATGCCTGTCATCTCATTTCATGAAGGAATGAAAGCTTCCATCATTTCTGATGTGGAACTTTCAGATTCTTTTGATGTAATCAACAGCCTGAAACAAGGCATCAAATTTTAATTTTGCACAAGTGGTGGTCATTTTAACTCTCAGCATTTGTCATAATACCATCAGCTGCGAAGATTGTGAACTGGTTTACAGATGCCCTACTGATATAAACGTAAGAATGAAATCATAATACTATATGGTTTGACATTCATCGAAATTAACAAGTGAGTCTGGTGAATGCACGTCAGTACGGATGCAAAAGAGGCCTCGGATTGCATGCAAACGTGTTTGTCAACACCAGTTACATCTAGAAATTTTCTTGTTAGTAGTGGGGCAGTTTAGCATTTCTAGCTAGATACGGGCTTCTCTGCAACTGGTGAAGATCAGGGTCTTTGTAAGATACCTCATGCCAATAAAAGCTGAGGGGAAAACTGCAGTTGGCAGGTCACTCTCTTGTGAAGTTTGTCCCATAGGCATTTTGTTTCTCAAGTTGCTGTGGTTTCTGAGGCAGTGTTATTTTTTGTTACCTCTCATCTCTTTCCCCTCTCTCTTTATTATCCCAGTAGTTGCTGGAAGGCAATCAATTAGGTGTTTCCTCCAATCTCAACAGACTGTTTGCTTACATTACAACTATTTTGGCAAGTAAGTCAAAGCCTCGTGGTTTGTCATGCACCTTAAGGACATCAACCTTGGCTGAGTTGCCAATGTCTGTGCAGATATTAACGGTCTTGACACTACAGCATGCCTGCATTCTGTCACTGATCATCTCCACATCTATGGGAATAATAGTGGAACATCTCCCCATGTGTGGATGACTGCATGTGGCAACTGAGTTCATCAAGCGGTGGGCAAACGTGATCATAAAGAGAGGGGCCACCATGTGAAATATACACAGACAATGACACCGCAATTCTGAGGCTGGAAATGGAATGACAGTAGTGTCACAGAAGTGTCAAGAGGATTGCAGCCAAGATGAAGTGTAGTGTTGAAGAGGCTACCTACTGGTACAATGTAACCCCCAAAGATGACACCTCAACATGGATTGCACCTACAAATCAAGTCCACAGATATGAGGTTTGGCTTAAAGGGATTGATTCAGTACTTCCAATGATGTTTGAGATGGGTCACGATGTGTGCAAGGTGGGAGACATTGTGTGCATAATGCAACTGATGTACAATCCCTTTCAGAAAGGGACAAATTACTGGACTTTTAATCTGCAATCAGTTTTAGTGGACAGAATGCCTTGCCATGTTGGGGACCTTCGTCCTTCCCGGAGTTCACAATCTTCAACAAATAGTAAAGATATGTCCAACAGTGAGGGTGAAATCCTCATGAGCCTGTATAGGCCAGATGTTCCTGTAGAGGAAGAATTACATGGGGATGAGGTGGAGAAACACAAGCCAGTCCCACTTCAGAGAAGCACTTGACGAAAGAGACCTGCTCTAAGCTGTTGTATCTGTGATCAGTGGGGGGGAATGTGGCAAATGCGCTTTAGTAGAGATGCAAAAAAGGCCTCGGATTTATCCACATGTGTGTATAGGCCATTTTTACATCAAAGAGACTGAAATTTGTCAAAGGCGTACATCTTTTCAAGAGGAAACTCATAGGAATGGACTTTTCCTAACTGTATATGAGGTTTTTATCTCATTTTTATCTGAACATTTGAAGGGCACTAACTCCAGTCTTTTTATAAAGAACAGTAACTCTGTTCTATCATTCAGAAAAAATTGACATACCCAGTCGTACATCTTTCTTTTTCAGAAATTGGAAACAAATTGTTTTTACAAACTGCAATAGAAGTTGGAAAACATTATTTAGGAAAAAGGTCATGCACATAAACAGAATAAAAAATATATATTTTTTTAAATTATTTTTTTTTTTAAAGAAATATATTTTATCACCAGCTTTTGAATACAAAATGTCACCCAATCATTGTCCAGTATTTATTGACTCACTTTGTACCCCCAGGCATTCTAGGTCCTATATTTATTTACGTTTGTTTTAGAAATTTTTATAAAGGTAAAATAAAACTATTTTCTCAATTGCTTAGAAGCAACAATTGATAGAATCAACATTTCAGGCCCAAGTGAAGATTGTCAACATATTTTTAGAGCAGTTTATATAATGTATTGTAGTCAGTGTCTTCTGGCTTGTAATAAATTTCCTCAATCCATTTCATTCTGTCAACAGAGTAGCATAAGTCAAACAATCCAACAATATGTGTCTCCTGTTTACCACCACAGTTGCACTTCTGTCTCTGTCACCTCTTTGTGCACTTTTTATAGATTGAATGACAACTAAAATTTGCATATGTTAACTGATTCTCACAAAAGTCTATCTGACTCTAAGATCTATCTCTTTTAAATGTACAAATTGTGAAGCTGACATTTTCTTTTTGGGAATATTTTACATGTGTGACACATCCAAATCTGTTTTTGTCCTGGAGGTAAGCCATTTTCTCTAGTGTTACAAGTATATTGAGCTATATAATTGCATTTATTTTAGGCATTTATAAACCTGGACAAAGCCAGATACTTCTGCCGGTTTTCATTTTTTTTTTTTTTATAATCATCCTTAACAAACTTGATTAACTGTTTTGATTTCATGTCCTTTAGTCAAAGCTATGTTGACATCTTTTTATAAGATAGGTCAAGGAACCAAACGGATTTATCCCCCTTCTTCAAACAATAATTAAAATGTTGACTTCCAGAGGTCAATGACAAAATCTGACTTCAAATGCTAACATTATAATAGCTAACTTAGACAGTAAAATATTTTTATAAGTTGATTTATAGTTTCAAATAATGTCTTAATATTGTTTTCACCCTAAAAGTATCTTTGTGAATAAACTCGTTGGTGCTTGAAGATGTATCAGAAAATGCTAAGCATTTGATAGCTCATAGTCAGTGTCATAAAAACTGCCAACCATAAGTTATTTTGTGGTTGGCAGTCAATGTATTAAGGGAAGAATGAATGCTGATTTCTGAAGTACCATGAAATTATTGATGAAAGCTGCACTATCTATACTTGCGGATGAATGATCAGATTCCATTCAAATAGGCTTCAGAAAAAGATTTATTGAAATAATTCCTAATGAGTAATTATTATTTAAAATGTAAAATTTGCAATAAAGATCACAGATTCAATATCTGTCTATATTTCTGAGATGAGGTATTATGTACATTATTTACATTATTTGGACTATTGTCCTCATCTTTGTTGCCATATTTATTACAACGTTTCAGCCGTTGTACGCACCGGCCTTCTTCAGGTGGTTGGAATGTTGAACTGAACCCTTTATTTCGCTAACTGGGGTAGACTGTTCTAGTTCCATGTGCCATGTTTCCACTGTGCCATGTGTCCTCAAGCCACTAGCGAAGACACAATTTATATGCGCCGATCTCGTCCAAAACGAGACGATATCTGCACACATGCAAATTTCAGCCATGTCGGGCTGGTATAAAAGTGTGGTGCCAGCGGCACGAATCACGTTGAGTCATTCGGTGGACTTCGTGCAACAGAGTTGGACGTGCATATTGACTGGCGGACGAAGAGGAACTTGAAGTAGGCGCGTCTGAGTTGGTGTCTGTTTTATGACTGACTGGTGTAACGGCCGAGAAAGGGAGACTCGCATTCCATTTCCTCAAGGCGACCGACGATGAAAGTAGAACAGCTGGTCTGCTGGCGCACTGCACTCTCTAAACCCCATCTTGTCACTTTTTTCTTTTTGTTCGCTACAAGCTAGTAGACGTCTAGGCAGCTTGTTCGATTGGCCAGATTCGAGGAAGCCGAGATGTAAAGGCTCACCAAACTAGCCTTCTTCATGGGGTTCCCTGATGTGATCTCCCTTGAACTCCGACAGGCACCGAAGGTTGAAGTGCTGACTGTGGGGGAGTTGTTAGCGAGAGTGCTGACAACAACCGGAGATGAAAGTCAGAACGTAGTTGCAGCTGTGCGCCCACCCCGTATTGATGGCGCGTCTCCCACCGAGAGTGGCCCACTCACCAGTGTGACATGTGGTAAAGGCCACATAGCAAAAGACTGCCGGAAGCGCAGAACATGCTGCTATCAATGCGGGGAGATTGGACACTGGGCTCGAGACTGTTCGGGAAACACTACAGGGGACAAGGCATCAGCGCCAGCCTTTTCCCCAACCAAAATGTAAATACGGTGCTCCTGGTGGCAAACATCCTTGTTGACGGAACTTTGTGTTCAGCACTGATTAATACTGGCTGTTCATGGACAATTGTGGATGCAGATTGGTGCCGGTCTTGGAAGAGAGTGACAGTGGACGTCTTGACTATTGGAGGCATGTCCCGTCCATGTTGCGGTGTAGGAGTGGTAACTGTATCCACGGAGGAAGGCGGTTCTGCCAAGACCAACATGTTGGTGGTGCATGGTAAGCCACTGGGATTTGACCTGCTATTGGGGATTGATGCTATAACAGCATTGGGAGGCGTTGCTGTTGGGCCAATGGGACGAGTACAGATTGGCAATGGGCGAGCAGCCAAATGTGCAGCCATTATTGTGGATGAACCCGACTTCACTGCCACCTTCGACCGATGGAGGCGATCCTGGACTGTGGCATGGAAGTGGTCGGAGAATCGTGCACCTGAAAGACTGTAGAGTGGGGTTTCTGATTACCCGGTAGCAGCAGAGATCAGGGAGGGCTATGAACAGGAGCTCCGCACGTGGATCAGCACTGGCTGGCTCATACCGTACCCAGAAGAAAGACTGGGGCTTCCCAAGGGACTAATTCCCCCAATGATTGTACTACAGCAGAACAAGTCAAAAGTATGTCCAGTGATGGACTTTCGGGAGTTCAACCATCACGTTGACACTTTCGCAGCGATGCAGACATCTGTGCAGCTAAACTGCGCGAATGGGGGCAGAAGGAATCCAACGTGTCCTTGTTGGATCCCAGGAGAGCGTACCTCCAAATACGTGTCCACGGCATGAATCAGGTTGTCATTCAGCGGACTTCGTGCAACAGAGTTGAACTTGAAGTAGGGACGTCTGAGTTGGTGTCTGTTTCAAGACTGACCGGTGTAACAGCCAAGAAAAGGGAGACTCGCAATCCATTTTCTTGAGGCGACCGAAGACGAAAGTAGAACAGCTGGTCTGCTGGCGAACGGCGCACTGCACTCTCTAACCCCGTCACTTTTTTCTTTTTGTTCACTACAGTCAGAATATGTTAGAGTGAGGCCAATCTGCTTTAAGTGGCATTTTGATTTAAAAAGAAAACATGCTATTGTTTTGTCATTGCTCTCTAAAATCCTTAGAGATGAAATCACAATACATTGGCCAGTCAACAATTATCATCGCTCATAAAATTGATTTTTTTTTTTTTTTTTTTTTTTTTTTTTTTTAATATAAATAACAAAGAATAAACTGTTGTATGTGAAAGGTCTCTAACTCTAAGGCAAGTAAGCTAAAATAATTTGTTTTCTGTCTTTCAGAATCCTTGCTGTACCCATTGCATTTCGGTGCCTGAGTAAAACTGACTCTGACCAACTTGTTCTTGTTGGTCATCCACACATTCTTTATCTGCCTAACAATATCAGTGGAAATGTCTTGTACTCTTGTGTTGACCAAGTTGTTCCTGCTCTGCTTGAATATACCATTGTCTACACTACAGAAGAGGTTTGCTTTTTTATTATCTTGGAATTTTCTCTGTTAGTTAAAAAAGTGTCTCATTTTTTCATGATTAAGGACAAGAAGAATTTTTACATTAATAAATTGTACTGGGTCATTACCTCTAAGGATATTGTATAATATTTATAATTGTGGAATAATTGGCCATGGTTAAGTGTAATTGATAAAATTCTCACCAAGCAGAAGTGACAATATTCTCTATAAACAATAATAATAAGAAAGAGGAGGACAAAATCATACAAGACATAATGCAAGTCCAAAGAAAAGCAACTATAAAATAGTAATAAAGCAAAAAGTTCCCAATGGAGGAATAGTGTTCAGACACAAAAGGGATACAGTCAAGTAGTTATAGCATTCTGATTTCAAGGCAAGAAAGAATAAAAATTTGGGAATAAGACTGAGAATTGTCCATTTTTATTGTTTAGAAAGAAATCCCAGCATGCATTTGTAGGATTTGTCTATAAATTTGGGGAGAGGAGATTTTTAGCAGTCATTCCTATCAATTGTAACCAATAACAATCAAAGCAGAAATTTTTTTTAGTCATTTCACCCCAAGCAAAAAAAATGAACAATGATGAAAACCCATTTGTAAATTTCTTTTATTCTTTTTTGAATAATAGTTCTAGTTTTAACAAATAAGTTTAACTTTTGCAACATTTGAATGAGATTTTATTGTCTCAAAGTTCAGCATAGTTTTGAACAAATTAATAATTATCTTTTTTGAAAACTCTCAACACCTTGATTGCTATGACTTTAGGACAAGACTGCAAATATGAGTTACCTATATGCATTACTTGACCTGCTGTATATTTCCACAAAGAAAAAACAAATTTTAAATATCACAATCTTATAAAAAAGAAGGCATTACTGGAATGTCTGAAAAAGACTAAAGAGAATGTTATAAAAAAAATTAATTTTTTTAATGTGGTATTATTATATTTTAAGGGTTTGCAATGTTCTCGATGTCCCAGTTTCAACCAGTGTCATGGCTGCATTGTCCAACGTATGGGTCGAATAACTCTGCAGCCTGGGGACCACTTGACTGTGATGCTGAACAATATTTCAACCAAGCAACTTGATGAACTCATGCAGAAGTATGTCATTAATCATGATTCAATGGAGAATTTACGACCAGACACACCCATGAGCATCTATGATTGTTTCAGGGCTTTTATGCAAAGGTAAGAATAAGACAAGGTCAACTATCAAGTTGGACATGTTTTCTGCTAACTTTATTAAACATTTGTCATCTTACAAAACTGTTAATATTTATAAATGCCAGAATAAACCAATGGAAAAGACATTGAAAACTTCTCTTGATATTGGTTTTTAATTTCTACTTGAAATGTATTGAGTGTGGCAGTCACTGGATACTTCAAAAGTATTCCTTAGATTTCAAATTGTCTACATAAAAAACAAAGGATTAACATACCATCATAAAACACACTGTTTTTTTTTTCCAGTTATAGAAGATACAATGGTTTTCACTGGTGCAAAGAAGTTATTAAAAAATATGTAAAGATAAAAGAATTGTTTATTTTTCTTCATATACTAGGTTCTCACTGCCTCCACTTCCACAAAAAGAAAAAAAAAACACTTATTTGAAAAAAAAAATTTCTTGAAATCTTTTTGAAGTTGCAGAAAACCCCATTGATAACTCCTATGAGTGTTGAGTTTCTTAAGTCAATCAATGTCATCATGTACTGTTTTAATTTTTATAGTTAATTACATTTTATGCTATTCTTTAGTTCATTTATAGTTTTTCAATATTTCTTCAATTCCAGATGCTTAAATTTAATAACAAAAGTTGTGTATTTATGATTGAAGTGCATATTTTAAAATCCTTGTCACATATGAAAGATTAATGTTTATTTATATAGTGTTTGATAGATTTTACTATTACGTTAGTCTATTTGAAACTTTACAATTGTGGTAAATATCTGTAACAAGTCAAAGTCCTCAAGTTATTCTGCTGCTCATCTGTGCAGCTCCCTTCTTATTCCGGTCTTTGACCACGCCTGCAAATTATCAATAGTTTTAAAAGATCTAGAACCACCCATGCGCTTTGACTAAATTGCAAAGACATCATCAAAATTTCTTGCTACCATTTTACCTCACTCCCCACGGATCTTGTGAAAAAAAAAAAAAAAAAAAGGTACAGCTGGGCGCAGGATGCTTCTGACACATACCACTTCTAATGGGGTTGCTTCCGTTTGGTTGTCTGGGAGTTTGTGAGGTGCTCTCATATCAACCACCTGATGGTTGGTGACAGAGACTGCATGGTAAAACTGGTTCATCTGCAGTTGATTCGTTGGTAGATGAAATTTAATGGATTCTGGCACTTTCCTTTGAGCTGCTCTCATTTCCTGATGAGTATGACTCTAGGAAAAGTGATGCATGTATTTTACGTGTCATGGGACTCTATCAACTTCTGCTACTTTGAATCTTGTAGTGGATCTACCATTTGGAACCATGACCCAGGCACAATCCCCCACCTTGTACATTCCTCATTTGTCCTGCAGTTTGGGTGAGTGGACAGCATCAATTGCCTTGATTCTGATATGGTATTTGTGCATCATGTCTGCCAGGGCTGACAAAGACAAAACACTGTCCTTGGGTATCTCATTGTGCCAGTACACTGCTTCTTGTATAGTGCTTTGTTCATTTCTCAGCCAGGGTATAGGAACATTGGAACTGCAGTTGCACACCCCAATCTTTTTGGAAGTTTCTGAAGCTCAAGCAAATGAAGGTAGGGTTGTCGTCAGAATTTTGTTTGGTGGACCCCACTCACAAAAAACAGTTTCCAACTGATGAATCACACTGGCTGAATACTGGTGTCAAATGAACCGCGATATTGTAAATCAGGATGGTCCACAATCTATGAGGGTTAAGAAGTGTCCACCACCATAGTGGATAATATCTATTCCCAACCGGTTCCAATTGAGACCCACATCCAGTTTCAACCCTTTTCCAGTGCACTGGTGCTGGTTCAATTGATTGACATTCCATACAAGATTTTATTACAAATCTTATAGATGCCTTGGATCTCTTTTTTGATATACAACTCTCCCCTCATTTTTTTTCTAAAACTAATGGCTCATAAAATGTCTCCTTGATTTTATAAATGAAGTTGAAGTATCTATTAGATAAATGCTTATCCAGATAATGTAGATTACTGTATCAAGCCCGGCTCCATAATACTGTAATATAGAATGTAAATAGTGGGATATAATATACAATTAATACCGTACTTCTTAACAAACAGTTGTAATCAATTTTTATCATTTTTAATTTGTCAGTATCATTTCCAGAACATGAATTCTTTTAGTTTAAATTAATAGTTATTTTTTTTAGCCAAATAATATTGATTATCTCTGAACATGTATTTTTCTCATTTTTTCTAATTTAAATTTGTTTTTGCGTTTTTGTGATGTAATTTTTTTTTTTTTTTTTTTTTTTTAAACCAGTGAGACCCTTGATGAACATAATCCATGGTTCTGTCCCAGTTGCTGCAAGAACTGTCGTGCCAAGAAAACAATGACTGTTTGGAGATACCCAGATAATCTGATTATCTATTTGAAAAGGTGAGCAATTTTGTAATAGGTATTGTTATTCTTGCACAATTGTAAATGAGAAGTGATTTTTTATAAAATCCTCAGGTCTATCTCTAAGAATTTGCTTACCTGGTTTTCCAAAAAGTCAAAACAAAAAGACTTTTTAATTAAATTTGTTTTTTTTTTCAAGTGACAAAACAGGAAAATTGAGCTAAAAGTTACCTTATTACCTATTTCTCTTCTGTTCTTAATGAAGTTAAGAATTTGGTTGTTTTTTTTTCTATAAGCTTTTATTCTCTGCCCATCTTGTATACAAAATCTTTAGTACATTTTACATATTTCTTAGTCAAAATATAATAGACATCTTTAGACAAAATCCTTTGATTACTAACATGAGGTCACTGTTAGATGTATCAAAATTCTAACCATGAATACTAATTATACAATCATTATAAAAGCCAACATGTATACATTCCCTTTAGAATTATTGGGTTACATTAATAAATGCTTTCACTTTCACTTTTTTAAGCATAAACTACAAGACAGAATGTACAGCTATACTTGTACTGACATTACAAGCTTGAAAGCAAAGGCTAAACTGGGATATTGGTTAATTTAGGATGAATTAAAGATGTGCCTTCCTCCTTTTTAAATAAATTTAATTAATAATCTGATTTTGTAAAATTGTATATCTTTTAGGTTTGTCTTTCATGAGCTAACCAGTACAAAGATTGATAATTTGGTATCATTTCCTCTGGAACATTTGGATTTAAGTGAATTTAGTTCTGGACCCAGAACTAAACATTTGATTTATGATCTTCACAGCATTGTCTGCCATTTTGGAGGTAAGTAACACATTTGCAAAGTTTCAATACATCTATTTTCTTGCTTCATTTTCAACTGTATATAGTACTTATTTCTATTTCATCTTCATTCAGTTTTGTGTGAATTAAATGAGAACTGATTGGCAAAATGTTTTACTCATTCATTTTAAAGAAATTTTGTGTAATTTTTGTCTTTTATTAAAACCTCAACTTCAAATGAAATATTTTTGTAAATATGAATCAAAAGTTCAGAACACTTTTTATTTTATGAGTGATTTTTATCTAGTTGTAGCAAATGCTGTTTATAAATTTTTTTGATTAATTTTACACACTAGTTAATTGGAATAAATATGTATGAAATTTCTTAGAACAGTTTATAATGGCTGGTGGAGAGCATGAAATGTCCTTTTTTTAAAGATGTAAATGTAATAACAGCCTTAAAAGAATTTATTGAATCCAAGGGCCATAGATGAAGCTTTAGTCCTTAAGGTTTTTTTTTTTTACTTTTTTAAAATTAATTCAATTTTATGTTATTTTTTATTGAATTCATACAATTTGCACATACAGAATATATATATATATTTTGTTTGTCTTATAATTTCATTAAAAAAAAAAAAAAAAATTAGACAGAACCTAACACCTAGAGGATTATCCTGAGATGGCTTATTCATGATTCCTTGAATTTTTAATTCAGTGCATGGTGAAAGTTTTTATTTTTTCACAAACATAATCTAACAGTTCTTGAAAGTAGAAAGTGAAAGAGGTCATGTAGTCACTGATATTGACACTAGAATGAAAGTGTAGGAGGCATGGTTGTAATTTGTCTACAATTCATTTTACACTATTGTCAGAATGAAAAATGGAGTCACCTTTATTGTTTGAAGAAGAATATTCAGTATGGTCTACTGAATCACTTTAGAGTGACTTTAAGTGTCTCCATTATGAAAATTTGATTCACTATCTGATAAATTGCTAGTCTTACTTTTTCAGACATTATATATAAGCAGAACTGCAGTGGATGAAAAAATGAATAGTAACAAACTGCAAGGAATAAAAAAAAAAAAAAATATACATGATCTGCTGCAAAATCTTTTGCATCACTAAATTACCTAAATTACTATATAAAATAAAAAAGAAAAGAAAACCCTTATTAAATGCATTATGTAGATGAATATTTTTTATTTATCATTCACAATAGTCAATGAAGTAAGAGTTCACATGCGGCATCTTATTTTTGCACCAAAAAAGTTTTTTTTGGGAAGTTTTAGCTTAATTTCTATACACTAAGAACATTTTAACAAATAATAATCTATTTAATCCATTAAGAGGATGAAAGCATCCCATTAGAAGAAAGAAATGCAGGCAACATAGAATTTTAATAATTTACTTCTTTTTGTCACTTGTGACAGGTTCCAATTCCGGCCACTATACTTGTTATGCTAAGCATCCCAAAGAAGACGTTTGGTACTACTATAATGATGAGACAGTTTGTCAGCAAGTGCCCAGAGATGACCATATGAGTAGTGCTTATGTTCTGTTTTATGTACGACAAGGTAAATGTCAAATATTGCCTCCTATATTGTTTAAATATCTGTCAATGTCATAATTTGATTTATCTCTGCTTTAAAGCCTTTTTGTATCAATTTTATTTTTGTCTTTGTTTTATTTTTTCAAACCCACTGAACGATTAAGTTACCATGTTTATGAAGTAATTCACAAGATGCCTTTGTAGATTTCTGTTCGGAAAGACAATACTGGTATACTGATGGCATCTCTTTCCTACCACATTATCATTTAATTTTATGGCAGTTGTGTACTATTCTGATAAAAACAATGTTTTACTACTGTTAGAATTTTGATTTTCAATGGACTTTATCTTGACAATAACCCAGCAAAATTGTTTTATCTCCACCTTGAAGTAGATATATGTATTTTAAACACTTTTTGTTTGGTTTCCCTTTTTTCATTAGAATATGTTTCAAGAAAGCTAGCATATTTAGATGTCAAATTTTTTTTTGTATCTTTATGTGCTGTGTCCCTTCAGGACATAGGTGATCATGGTCCTTTAACACCTCCTGTCCCTTGTATCTCTTGCTTTCCCCTGTCCCTTGTATCTCTTGCTTTCCCCTGTCCCTTTTTCCCTTTATCCATCCTGTGAGTATCAGATTTTCTAAGCCCTTTTTCCTCATTATGCATCCCAGAAATTTCAGCTGCCTCTTCCTGATGTTAAGTATAAGTTTCCTATTTGTTTCTATTCTCTCCAAAACCTTGTTGTTGCTCACATCTTTGGCCCATGGTATCCTTAGCATCTTACTGCAGAACCACATTTCTGTTGCTTTGAGTCAATTCTTCATCTTTGAGGATATTGTTCAGGATTCACTGCTATACAGGAGAACAGATATCATGTAACAGTTCAGTACTCTTTTCTTTGTTTCCAATAAAACTTTCTTGTCTTGTAATACTTTGCTTAGCTTTTCTGAATGTGTCTTTGGTCATCTCAATATGTTCTAGTGCTGAAGAAATTTTTCTTTCTCTAATATGAGTGTTCTGTCCTAGGATTTTATGCAGCCTGTTGATGAACATGTCTTCTGTCCTGTTAGTTCCCTTATTTTTTATGCATGTCTCACTTGTCTGTGATACTCATTCTCTCTATTTGTGCGCATATTTTGATGAGCCATTCTTCTTTAGTCTGCTTGCATTTGTTCCTTATTTCACTGTGTAGTTTTCTGTATTCCGTTCGATGTCTTGGTATTGTTTTCTGTCTCCTTTGCATCATGTCAATAATCTGATTTGGGATCCATTCCTTTTTCTCTTCTTCACTCTCCTTTGGGATGATGTTGTTTGCTGATGTCACTAAAGCTTCTCTTAGTGAGTCCCATTTCAAGTTTCTATTTCCATTTTGTCCCTTGTATCTTCTTTTCACACTTTCCATATATTTTTCCTTCAGGTTTGGGTTGTCCATTGCAATTTGGGTGCTGCGTTAGGCTTCTTCAGTTTCTGTAGTTTCAGTCTTAGTTTACATGTAACAGGGAAGTGGTTGTTTCCGCAGTCGGCACTAGGATAGGTTTTGCAGTGAACAACTGCATTCCTGAATCTTTTATTGATACTTATGTAGTCATTTTGGTTTTAGTTTCTCCTCTTGGGCTTCTCTTAATCATCTTGGATGTTCTTGGAACCAAGTGTTAGCTATTACCTGGTCATTGGCAGTGCACCATTCGACCCATTTTTCTCCATGTTTGTTGCAGGTTCCTAGTCAAAATTTGCTAGCTATCTCTCCTACCCTACTTTGGCATTCATGTCCCGCATGATAATTATGACTTCTTGTGATTTGCAGTGATCTTTGGTGTTATCGAGCATGGAGTAGAATTATTCGATTTCTTCTTCTGTACTTTGTGTTGTCAGTGCATATAAACTTAAAAAGAAAATTATCTAATTGCATATGAAATAAAACGAGTTATGTCCCTTAGTATGGAAGAAGGCATAAAATACTTGCTTATTCAGATTTGACACGTCCTTGGTATGACATTAAACTGCATCCAACAACAAGGCCTCTGATCAGGAGGTTTTGAGGAGTGTGGAACCATCTCTTAATTGCTGGTGTTCCCAGGTCCAACCTGACCCGGGGTGGTAGCACCTGTTAGGGTCCCAGCTATGGGCAAATAGTGAACTCCCAGTTTAGCCCACGTCCTGGGTATGACGATAAACTACATCCGAGTCCATGGGTATGACGATAAACTACATCCGAGTCCATGGGTATGACGATAAACTACATCCGAGTCCATGGGTATGACAATAAACTGCATCCGCGGCCATGGGTATGACGGTAAACTGCATCCGCGTCCATGGGTATGACAGTAAGCTGCATCCACGTCCATCGGTGTGACGGCAAACTGCATCCGCATCCTGGGTACAGCGATAAACTACGTCGAACAGAAAGGCTGTTTTTGAAAAAATAAGGTTGTCGGCTATACGTTTTGGGAAAAATAGTATTTCCAGCTATACATTTTTGAAGGAATAATGTTGCCAGCAGTGCGTTTTTGAAAAACGATATTACCAGCTATACGCTTTTGAGAAAATATTACCAGCTATATGTTTTTGAAAAATAATATTACCAGCTATATGTTTTTGAAAAATAATATTACCAGCTATATGTTTTTGAAAAATAATATTACCAGCTATATGTTTTTGAAAAATAATATTACCAGCTATACGTTTTTAAAAAAATAATATTGCCAGTTATACATTTGAAAAAAAGGAAAAAATTAGCAGCTATACTTTTTTTTAACAAAACCTTATTAAATGGAATTGTAACTGGGGTGAAAACACTATGAAAATGTAAAAATAGGTTTTAATACCAGAAATTCTTTGTAAAAAATTATTACCATCAATACATTTTTGAAAACCAAACTTTACTAGCAATACATTTTTGAAAACCAAATGTTACCAGCAATGCATTTTTGAAAACCAAATGTTGCCAGCAATGCATTTTTGAAAACCAAATGTTGCCAGTGTGACGTTGCACTGAGTTTACTAAGCGGAGAGGGCTTCTTGCAAATCAGTGAAGTGGCAGGGAGGACCATATTCCACCAAACTCTTCTCCATCTCCCGTTTTTTGTCTGTCCGGATGTGAATTTATAGGTTGGTAATTATCCAAAATTGGATGACAGGATTTTCTCGATCCTGATTGGCTCGGTTTTGGTGTCGGGTGTTGACAAGGCAACAATACTGATGGACATCAAATAATCAAAGCAATGCATCTACATATTCATACATATATTTACATAATGACAGACTTTTATCAACACCACATACAAAATTAATAAAAGAGCAACACAATCATAACTATTATAAAAAAAGTCTTTCTCTTTCTGTCATAAAGTTTATATCTATATAGCCTGGCCAAGGCTAACGTCTTTTATCCTTTTTATATATATATATATATATATATATATATATATATATATAGGATCCTTTTTTCTTCTTCTTTAACACATGTACATTTACAGATCTTTCCTTTTTTCTTTTTTTTTTCTGGGAAAATAAATTGAGTCACTAGGGTTTCGTTTGTTCTATTTTTCCTTCTCTTTTTCTTTTCTAAGGCCCGTTAACCTTTGCATAGGATATAATTTCGGAAATGGCAGTACTTATCTTATTCCCTTTTCTGGGGGGGATTTGTCTTCTTTTCGGCGAGTCTTCTTACGGGGCCCTGGATGTGCCTCGGAGTTATATCTTTGACCCTGCCTCGGCGAGCATCAGCTCATAACTGATTTTTAACTTCCACAATTTGCCCCACGTGGGTCGCTTTTTGGCGCCAACATTATCTCTCTACTCGGCTGGCCTCCATACACACTAGTTCAACTGGCTGCACACTATTCACGAAGAGCGAGTGGGGATTTGTTTCTCTCTCCTCGTTCGCCTAGGGTTTGTATGGAGAGGACATGATAACTTTTACCACTTCCTTTCCCTTCCTTCAACGGCTGCCACACAACTGACCTCCGCTGTCCGTGGCTGATGGGTTGCAGAGAGGGTGGGGGTGTCTCCCCTTCTTGCCTTCTACGACACCTCGTCACGCCAGCAATGCATTTTTGAAAAAAAGAAAAATATATATTACCAGCTATACATTTTTTGAAAAAAAGGAAAATATTACCAACGATACATGTTTGAAAGGAAAAACGATATTTCCAGCAATACGTTTTTGAAAAACGATATTACCAGCTATACGTTTTTGAAAAACGATATTACCAGCAATACGTTTTTGAAAAACGATATTACCAGCAATACGTTTTTGAAAAACGATATTACCAGCAATACGTTTTTGAAAAACGATATTACCAGCTATACGTTTTTGAAAAACGATATTACCAGCAATACGTTTTTGAAAAATACTATTGGCAGCTATATATTTTTGAGGAAAGAAATATTGACAGAAATGGATTTCTAACAAAACAAAAATATTATCAAAAAAAAAAAGTCGTCAACATTAAATGACCCCTTGAGGTTGATATGCCGTAAAACAAACAAATCAAATCAGATTTGACATATTTTCATCTGGATGACAACATACATCTTTAATGTTTTATTTATTTTTAAATATCTCACTGGTATGTTGATCAGCCTTTAAAATGCAGGACAAATTCAGAGCAAATCCGTAGTGCCTCATACAGGCCTTGAATTTAAATCCTCTACAATGGGAATTGCTACAGCAATAAGGAACCATGTGACATAATAAAAATCCTTATATTTAAGAAAGTCAGACAAATTCTGTTCCTATATGATCATTTCCTTTTCTCCCATTATATGGCAGTAGCATTTAATGCTATTAATTCTCTCCAGAGCCTCACTATAGTGGCACTGATTACTGTCTGTGAGTAATGTAACAGTATTGTATAATTATTTTTATAGTAATTTGATACATTTATTTCGGCACTTGGCCGATTGCATACAGCTGTGCTAACTTGAATTTCTAGCGTTGTAAATTTCACCATTAAACATGTCTCTTGTCTTAGTTTGATAACTACCTACCACAGGATTTCACCTGTGACAGATTGAGAAGGTGCTGGTAAGTGTGGTATTGGATAATGACACCTCTGTATTACTTCATTGTATGGCAAACTTAGACCTTCATGCCCACAAAAAAGTGCCAAAAGGATGGGGTTTTTTTCCCATTGGCACTGCTGTCATTTTAATTAACTTCACTCCTTGGTCTATCTTTTTTTAAAAAGTGATGATTAGAATTATAATAAAATTTAAATTTATAATGAACATGAATTTATAGATTTTTTTTGTTTTTATTCTTGAGTATTTACAACAAAAATATAAAACTCTATTAGATTATTTATTTACAAGAATCTACAAGAATTTACAACTTTCTAAAAACTAATACAATGCAGTATTTATCATTTGCCAATTTATAAAGGAATAAGTATAAAAACAATTTTTCATTTATAAACATTTACTAAATTATTAAAATATGTGAACCAACTATAAGGAAATCCTTATTATTTACCATTTTATAAAGTTCAAATCAATTGGCAATTAGTCGATGTTTTGCCAACCATTTCAATAAATATAGTGTTTAATATTTTTGTTGTCCATAGTCAAGAACAAAGAAAATGAATAAATTCACTTTCATATATTTGTTTTATTCCAATTCTAATCATCGCTTTTTAAAACAAACATTGCAGAGGAGTGAAGGTAGTTAAAAAATAGTAGCTGTGTCAAGGGAAAAACCATCCTTTTGAAACTGGAATTTTTTTTTTTTCTAGCATAAAGGTTGACCAACAATGATTTACCTTGTTTATATCATCATGCAAGAAAATTAACAGAAAATCTCAAATATATGTGATACTACAGTGAAAGAAAGTGTCAGGCAATATATGTATGGGTGTTACTGGTGTGGCAATAGAAATGCATACATTGTGATTAGAAAGATGGAGAAATGAAGTTTAGTTTTAATGTTTGACTTTCCAATAGGAAGTCTTATTTCTTCTGGGAACTTTCATAATTTCCTGCTAATTTTTATAAAAAAAATACATTTAGACAAAGTTGTTCTTGTCAACAGATGTATCTACTTGACAGAAAAAAACTAATTACTATTTTACAAAAACAACATTTTACAACAGAATTAGACAATGATGCTCTAATGACAGGCTTTCTTTTACTGCTACCATGCCAGTGGAAATATGCAGGTGCTCTTGAGTTTTAAACTTGTCTTTATTTCCTGCCGTGGTGCTAAAAATTAAATGATATGGCCCAAACTTGCAACTTGTGAATACTGTATCATCATAGAGTATTTGAAATGGATGGTTATTTTAACATTACATGATAATAACTTTGTCAACCTGATTCATGCTGTTTTTTGCTTTGTTTTCCAGGTACAGATGTTTCCTTCCAGGTTCCTGACAAAGCCAGCTACCAGTTTCTGGGTAGTGGCTTAAACAACAGCCCAACTTACAATAACGCAACTACACACAAGCCACTAAACTCTGGATATGCCAAAGGAAGTGATCAGTCAATGGCCTTAGTACTTTATCAACCTCAGCCCCTTCCTACACAAACCTCCACAGCTTCTCCAACATCATCTTCATCATTGTTGTCCTGCCAGAGAGTTGTTGAATCTTCAGACTGCAGTGCCAAAACTTCCAGCCCTGGTCCTGCAGAATCTACCAGCACTGCCTCTGAACAAGTTGAGCCAGATAGCACATATGATTTTTATTCTTAATTGTTTTTTTATTTTTTTAATTGTTTGACTGGGGTCCTGCTCTGAAAGTGCTGGATACCAAGGAGGACCTTGAGTGGGTGTACTGGTCACAGATTTATGATGGCTATAAGCACATCTTTCACTCACTTCCCTTTCTCTCTCTATCACACACACACACACACACACACACACACAGGTGAGTTGGCTCAACTGGTCATGATATAAATTCTTCCACTGACCATGATCTCGGATGGTTAGCTCAGCTCTATGCTTAAATATGACCAGTGATGCCTTGGACCATTCCCCACCTTCTAGCCACTAAAATCAATACTTTTGTGTATTTCTAATATAGAAAAAGATTAAAAATAAAAGGTGTGAATTGTTGTATTAAGGCACATCTATGTGTATGTGTACATCTACGTCTATTATATTTCCAAGCTAAAAAAAAGGAAACACTTAAAGATATATTTGCACACAAATACTATTTCTATAGAATCAGATAAAGACACAGAATTGTTTCTATGCACAAGTGTGTGTGTATGTATACATACATTTGCAGACATGCATACATATGTTCACACATATGCTAAATGTATATACATACACAAAAGAATACACACACACACACATACATATGTATGTATGCCTTTTTTATACACCCAGATATACATGTGATATCCGTTAATTCACATTTACTCTTCAAATAGAACAAATGATTTTCAGCTTAAATATTTATCTACATATTTATTTAATTTTTTTGTTTGTACTTGTGACAATGACATTGACTATCTGATTGGTTGATGGTGTTTGGACTAATGACACCAGTGGACAGTCAATTTGATGTCATTTGTACTTTTCCCAGTTGACAGTAGCTCTTGCTTCTTTAGTTCTACTTTCAATGACCTCTGGTCTTTTCACCTTGACAGCAGTTGATGTAACATTGTTGTTTTGTTTTTCCAACTGTTGACAAAATACAAGCCACATTTGACTTCATTTGTTGTCAAAAGTTGCTGGCTTAATCCTAATTTCCTTGATTTACTCAATTGTAAGGTTTGCTCATTAGTCTTCTGCTGTTGGTGGGAGTTACTGTCAAAAGTTGTCTGTGATTAGACTGGACTGTGATGATGACTACTGTCCAAACAGAGATGAAGTCCTAAATGATTCTAGGTGTGGCCAACTGCAATTAATCATGGCCATAGTCAGAGTTGTCTGTGATTGGACTGCGTTAATGGCTAATTTTAAAACTGATATTGTCTGTAACTGGAGGACTATTGATAGGACATTGACTCTTTAAAAATAATGATAATTACTGTATGTAGTAGCCAAAGTTGTCTGTGATTGGACTGTTTTAATGGCTACTTAAAAAATTGATATTTGATGTGATGGGATCAGGATTAATTGAAACCCCTTTCATATTCTAAGTGAAGAGCTGTAAGGGAAGGACAGCTTGGATAGTCGGGGTAAGTTAGTCACCTCTGTGATACCATCTATCCAGCTCTCTTCTTCACAAGTGTCATTCTTCTGTTTATGTATGTCTTTCTCTCCAAGTCATTCTCTCAACTGACTGCCATTTAATAGTTGACAGAATTGCAAATAATTTGGTAGCAAAGGGGTAGGGGTGGGGTGGTAGGGGACATTAAAAAAAAAAAAATTTTTGTCTGGACCTTCCTCCCTATCCAATTCACTTGTTTCCTTTTTTTTATAATTAAAAGATCCAGTGACTCTGTTGTTTTATCATCTTGTCTTAAGTAAGGAATTTCTCTGTTCTTTTTCATGAACTTCATAATTTTTTGGCATATTCTCTTAAGAATCTTCTTATCTAAATCCCATCCCATAGTTATAAACTGTAATCTGTTAAAATATCTCTAGTTTTACACACTCCTTCTCTTGACTCTGCCTTCTTCCTTTTCTTTACTGTTATGCACTCTTCCCACCTTCTCTCTTTTTTTTATTTCCTCATTTAACTTGAAGTATTGTTAATTGTAATTTTCAAACTATTTCAGAACTTTTTTTTGTTTTTTTTGTTTTCCTTGTTTAATCTTCTAATGCAAATATGTGTTTCTGTTCATTCTGGTGTCCAATGCATGTGATTTTTCCCTAACACTTTACATAACAATCTATGTAGATGTTTGTTACAGGGAAAAACCGATTTGTGGCCTGCCACACAACTTCATCTGATTTCATATTTAAAATAAATAAATAAAATAACTTTTTACTTTTTAAGTTCGTTTTTTTCTTAAAATATTCTTTTTATATACAACCAATTAATCATGCTGTTTTTTTGTTAATGGTTTTGAAATAGTTACTGCCCCTGGTTTGATTGACCACAGGCGAGGGATAAACTTTCTTTTTTTTTCTTGCCATCCTTGTTACTAAATGCCCTACATCATCAGAATCTAAATTTGTTTTCTTGCCTCTCTCTCTGCTCATTCTATCCTCTCTCACTCTCTCTCAATATTACAAAACAATGGTGAATACAGGTCAGTATTGATTCAACTATAGACAATATCCACTTTCTCTTAATGCCAAATGGATATTGGCAACAACAACAACAACACTAAGTGGGTTTGTTTATGTTAATTCTTCATAAAATTTTTCTTCCCACATAAATACTTATGGGCAATTTCAATTCCTTAAATTTTTCTTTAGTTTCTCGGAATTAATTTTTTTTCTATTAAGCATCATCATTTAATCCCAATTCCATTCTTGAGTTATTTTTGTAATATTTTTCTCTCTTGTATGATAAATGCCCATCTGAAACTGAGAAAAGCCAAGTGATTTTTATCCTTAGAGCTAAAATATTGTTGAGAGTTGAGCAATAAAATTTTATGAAATTGAGAAATGACTTCCTTTTTCATTTGGTTTTAATTTTTCTGTTTCTGTATCAATGTCTTTTTTAATACATTCATAATTTTACCTCTTCTAAAATGATCTTTGTTTAATAATTTATTATCCTCATATGTTCATTTTATTTTCTTTCTCTCAATTCCTTTCCTTATATGTGACCAGGATCTCTTTCCCCACTTCATCCGTCCGTGTGTGGTATGTTCCCGTCTCTTTCTCTGCTTATCTACACTCTTTTTGTCTTTTTAATATTTTACTTCTTAACCTGTTGTGTTTAATATTGGCGATTGTCTTCCTCTGTTATTACTTCTGCTATTTAACCATCTTTTTCCTTCAATTCTAGAACAAAAACAAGAAGTTCTCGTTGACTGACTGAGTGTGTTCAATATTGAATTTGTCTCGGTGAAGATAAGCTATAATCAGTTACTTATTGTTTACCAGACAACAATTTGAGTAATTTCTAGGATTACAAGTGGTTTTTGGTTTGGTCCTATTTATATAGTTTTGTTAAAATCATTAAGCAAATTTAATGAGCAATTTTAAACAAGTGTATTTTTGAAAGATTGTCTTCTATGAAATACTGTATGTTTTAATTTAAGTGTTCAAATTTAATTAAGAAAATTTAATGGAAAAAGTATATATTTTCACAGTTTGTTTTGTTTGGTACTGAACTGTAATAGTTACATGTCTACAAGATAAACTGGCTTGTGACTTCTAACAAGCTTTCCATGTAGAAAGTTTTGTTTTTGATGTCATAATATTCCCTTGTTTAATATTATTATAGTACAGTGTAACCCGGATATAAGAGTTGTCGGGACCGGAGAAGAAGTATCTTATATCCGGGTTTGGTCTATTTTGTTTAGGTAAGTATGGCTCTAATTTGGGACCAGATAAAATCGCTCTTATATCCGGGTTTATCTTATATCCGGGTCTCTTATATCCGGGTTACACTGTATTATAAAGTTAGGCTAGGTACAAGTACTGGTAAACCATGGTGTCTAAGTTAACATTATCTTGCCAAATACCTTAACATCATCACATAAAAACTAGAAGATATTTTTAGGTATATCTTTTATTTTTGAAAATGGTGAGGTCTTATATCGCATCAAATGTAGTAATTTGAAGGCATATTGAGCATTAAAAAATTGATATACCTGAGTGATATGATGTTATTACAAATAACTGTATAACAGTATATGTTTTCTTTTAACAATATCAACATAAATATAACCACATTCAAAAATTATTATGGATATGATCAGAACTCGAAATAGCCATAATAATAATAATAATTCTGAAGCAGGTAAATATAAAATAAACTGTGACAACTACTCTTTATGTTGGGCAAACTTTCAAAAATTTTAAAAATGTCTCTATCAATGCAACAATTTATTAAATGCATTAGTCATACGTAAAGATAAATTCAATCACAACTTTGATCTAAAACATGAACTTGTTATAAGAGAAAAGTAACTTAAACGGAAAATTCTTGATAGTGCTGCTATTGACTCTTATCAAAATATAACTCTACACCAGGGATTTTTTCAAATATCTCCATTCCTGGAAGAATTACTCCAACATTAATGAGTATAAAATTGTTTAAAAAATTAAAAGAAAATTGTTAAATTCATAACCTTCTATTACTTAGAATATATAAATTAATCCCAATAATTAATAAACTAAAATAAATATGAATTACATTATTAAAAAAAATTACTCACTTTTGTTTATTAGACATTGAATAATGTCACTTAGCATCCTCCATAATTTACTTAGACTTTTCAGCTAGCTTGATTAAAATTTAAAAATTTTGCAAAACTAACAGAATTTTTACTTTTGTTTATAAATACTTGTTGCAAAATAAAATCCTTACATTTGCCTTCATAAAAGTCCATCAGAGGACAAAACCTGTCAGGTAAGATAAGTTAACAAGTTTCTGCTAAAGGTTTTGTATTCTGCATGCACTTATCAGGCCGCTACCTGCCTGATAAGTGCATGTAGTGTCAAAACTTCTGAGAAGTGGCCAGTCACATGAATATCTTACGAAAATAATATCTTAGTTCTGCCATTCAAGCACAGAGGACTGTTGTTTGTGAGCTGTTTTAAACCTTTTGGGAGCGCTTTGTTGGAAACAAACAAACACACACACACACATATATATACACACACGCACACACACAAAACACATGCTGTGTAGATATAACTATCAATAATGAATGGCAACAGTATGTTTTAAGCATATTGGACACTTTTCTCCCTAAAATTTAGCATAACTTAAAAAGTATATTTTATTATATATTCTAAAACTTCAAACCTCATTTTTACTGGATACTCATATTTGAATAGACACTGTTTTTAAAAATTTAAACAACAATTATATTGTCTGGCCTGCTCATTCAAGAAAATTTGCTAAATGAAATGTTACCCTCTGTCTTATCCAGCGTGCCTTAACTACTCAAGTATGAAGAATTTCTCAATCAAGCAATGTTCTATTTGTCACACTTACTCATTCATTTCTTGCTCAGTTTAGTAAATGTAAACAAAGCATAGTTACCTCCATGAGATTGCTAAAAAAAAGAGCATAGCATGATGAAAAAGATGCCAAACTTGACGAAAACAAAATTTTATCGTCTAAATGTTTGTTATTATTAAGAGGAAAGACCAAAGTTTTTTTTTTATTATTTTTTAAAATTTTTCCTTTTTAGAACATTCTAAATTTTGATTAAAAAATCTTGTTTCTCTTTGTATCACCGGAACTAGTAAAATAACATATAAAATTTTTAGCACGTCTTTTTGTATGACAGATATTAATTTGGAAAATCTTGCAAAAATAAAAATTGTTGGATGTTAATGAAACTTTCAGAAACTATTCACAGATGATGGAAATTATTATAAATGTTTTTTTTTTTATTAAAGTCATGGCAGAAATATTTTTTTATATTTATTACCCCCCCCCAACTAATTTTATGAAAACTGTAGAAATTCAATCGTGTTCAGTTTAGTGATTATATTAGTTAAAAGCATAAGCCTTTGAGGAAAGCAAATCATGTTTTTTTTTTTAATTGGACCTTCTATATATGAAAATCAACCTTGAATTGTAACATACAAAACTCAATAAAACAAAAATATTATTTAATTTCAAATGCATTTATTTGCTTTTAGTTTTTATGAATATGGACAATATTTTCTGAAAGCAAAAAATCTTTTCGATGAAAAATGAATTTTTAATACAATTATTTGTTATTTCTTTAATTATTTTAGATTTTTAGATTTAAATTCTTAAAATATAAAATTAGCTGAAAGCTGCATTCACTTTTGTAAATGTCCTTATGAGATAAGATCATTTTTTAGCGCTTCGTAAATTGTATCGCTTTGTCCAATCAGAAGACCCACAGTAATTAAGAAATGTAATTTTGTGTTCCTAAAAATCGTTAAAATGGCTGTAATTAAAAAGTACGGAAGATCACAAGCAATAAAATGTCACGTGGCTTGAGTGTAAGCATTCTCTGCTGAACGTTCATTTCATTATTGCAAAGTTTTTGTGCAAAACATGTTGAGCATTTTGAATTAGCGTTTTGACTAATTAAAAAAATTTGAACACCATCCTAAGCAATTTTCAGCTGCAACATTACTACATTTTTAAAAGTACCATTTATTTCATTCATTGCAATTTCAATTTTGTGAAGTTGTTTTACAGTTTTCAGTGAGTTGTCTTATTTCAATTTTATGAAATTTAATCTCACTCTCAACAGTCTTATTTTAATTTCTTTATAATATATTTTCCATAAAGCATCGTAAACATAAAGGTGAAAGCTAAGTACAAAAAAAAAATTGTGCTGAAAGTTGTCCTTAGAAATAATGAGGTAAATAATTTGTTCACTTAAATCTAAATAATTTCACTTCTGTCCTTCCGTAGAATAAATTATCCTCATGTAAGCTATCAATACGTCATGAAAATGTCTTTTGTCACCTGTCAAGTGACGCAAAATGTTATGACCTGCTTTGTTTTATTTTCAAACTACATCTTTTTGGTGCAGAAACTAAGTTAAGCTTGTTTAAAAATATTTTAAATAAACATAATTTCTGATTTTCTTAAAATAGGTTTTTAAAAAATAATTGATTTTTAAAAGAATTTCAAACTGAGATTTTCATTTTTTTTTATAAAATGGAAAAAAATGGTTGACATGATTGATTATCTGTCAATTTTTCTAACTCAAAAAGAACGAGTTTTAATGAAAATTTTGGATGTGCTAGGAACGATTAAAAAATGTAAAAAAAATACCCCAAAAATACTTTGATCTTTCCTCTTAATAATAACAAACATTTAGACGATAAAGTTTTTTCATCAAGTTTGGCGTTTTTTTCGTCATGCTATGCTCTTTTTTAGCGATCTCATGGAGGTACCTACTAAAGCTGGTAATGGCTGGTAGAAGCGTGTCAGATTGAAAAATAATTTCCATTAATTCTCTTTATAGATATTTCTCTTAAAGTTTTAAAGAATAGTGGTTATAAGTACACTGAAATCAAGTTTAGAAAATATGATAGTGGTCCATAGAAATAGGAAAATCATTTGGTACACACCCCCATTTAATCAATTAGTCAGTACTAAGTTAGGCCATAAGTTCCTCCATTTGACTGATAAACATTTTCCTAAAAGTAACCCTCTTAAAATATTTAACAGAAACACATTAAAACTAAGTTATAGCTGCACCAATAAACTTGAAGATTATAGAGTTAACCAATAATAAAATTTTAAACCAGTTTAATAATCTGGATCATAATACACGTTCAAAGATAAATATTAATGATATTGGCTAATGTAATTGTAGGAATTCTGACCAATGCCCATTGCTAAACAAATGTTTAACTAAATCTCTGGTTTATCTTAGTACTATCTCTACAATAGAGAATCTGATGGTTGAAAAATTCTATATTTGTAGGTCTATGAATTCCCTTAAGACTAGGTGGTATCAATATATCTTGTCCTTTACCAATAGTACTTATAGAAATAGTACACCACTTTCTAAATATTTTGGAGTTTAAAAGATTATAAGACTCCTAAGGTGAAATGGAAAATTTAAAAAATGGCAAGGACATGTAGATCTTTACATGAACCCTGTTTTCTGTGTTTACATGAAAAACTCGAAATCATGATATTTTTTGACAAAAATTCATTGTTAAATCAAAGAACTGAATTAACAGTAAATTGTAAGCATAGTTTTCTTTTTACCTTACAATTAGTTAAACTTTGGAATTTGATAATGCTTTTTCTTATATTTTAGTTGTATTGTGCTGCACAGTGTATGAATTATTTTTCTATTTGTAAAATTAATCTGGATTTAATAAAATTTTGTATTAATTTCCTGGTAATATTGGTAACATCTTGTACAAATATACTGGTATTTGGTTGCTATTTTTGACATTTTACATTGATTGCTTAGTGTTCTTAACATCTTATATGAAGGATCTTTATTTAATAGTTGCATATTAATTTACCAAATAATTCTATATATTTAATTTATTTACTAGATTCTTAAAGAAGCTCTTTATCAATTACAAAAAATCATTTTTATGTAGGAAATTCACAAAACATATAACTTGTTTAGCAGTTTGTTACATTACCTCTCAACCCCATTCTTATTTCTTAGGAAATTGCATTATCTGGTTTGTATAATTTATGTAAGCTTATGTACCCACTTTAGCGTGTGTCTAACTGCTGTTAGCTGCCAATCTATGTGTCATGATCCATTTATAAAAAATATTTAATTTTTGCTGCTTCACTTAGTTTAAATTTAATGTAGGTCATATTTGATTGGCTGATCTGAATAAATCCCACAAACCTTATCACCCACTTTTTCTCTTTTTTTATAAGAGGTAATTTGCTTTTAAATTTAAATAAATTGTTCACTCGCCAGTAAGTTACAATCGCCTGATGAAACACGACTGCAATTCTGTAGCGATTTTTACATGTTTTCAGTGTAATATCCTAAAATACATATATATACACACACACACATATACAGTAGTGAGCATATATCAGAATGATGTTAAGAAAAAGTCTAAATATGAAATAACTTCATTTTAAAGCTTGAAAGAACATTTTAGTAAGGAAAAATAAGGACATAAAGGTAAATTATATAATTCCAAAATATAAAGCTCAATAAACTTATTTTGATAAAGTTATAAGAATAATTATATAACATTTGAAAAAATAGATGATCAAAAACATCAGAACAATTAAATAAATCCATAAAATTTAATAATTATTTTGCATTATTGAAAATTTTTTCGGGTAAGAATATAAAATCGGGTATTTTACTAAATTACGCATGCTCTTTACTAGCTCTTGCATTGTAAACATGGTGAAAAAATCTGTGATGTCATTGGAGCTTAGAAAACTGATAGTCAAGTTACGTAATGAAGATAAACTCTCAATTGGGGATATTTCAAAGAGTGTGGGGAAATCTAAAAGTGTTATTCAAATATTTTAAGAAAACTGGGTCAGGTGAAGCCAAGAAACCACCTGGCAGGCCTAGGAAAACTACTGCAAGGGAAGACAGCTGGATTGGTAATTAATCAAAAAAGGATCGATTTGCGACAGCAACTGCTATCTCTAAAAGAGCTAATGCTAACCTTGGCATTAAAATATCAAGGCACACTATTTCCCGAAGACTTAATGAAATAAATCTGACCAGTCAAGTAGCCTCTATGAAGCCTTACATTTCTAAAAAGAATCAAATAAACCAATTGAAATTTGGCACTGAACACATCATATGGACAGAAGGCTTGTGTTCATTTCAGCGATCAGTCAAAGTTTAACCTGTTCGGTTGTGACGGGAGAAGGTTCGTTCGACACAGGCCTAAGGAATGATATTTGCCTCAGTGCACTAAAAGCAGCATTAAATTTGGAGGAGTAAGTGTGATGGTGTTTGGCATGATTTCAACTGCTGGTATGGGACCTCTTGTTAGGCTACACAGTAAAATTAACGCAACTGTATACAAAGAGATATTGAAGAAACATGTTGTACCTAATTTGAGAACTGCAATTAATCAACCAGCTGTATTTATGCAAGATAATGCGCCATGTCACACAGTGAAGTCTGTTAAGACATTTCTTTCTGAGGATGATGTTACTGTTATAGTGTGGCCTGCTCAAAGCCCAGACATGAATCCTATTGAGAATGTTTGGAAGTTAACTAAATGAAAGAGCTAAAGAAAAGAATCCAACAAACGTCGAAGAACTATGGACTAATTTGAAAGGAGAACGGGAGAAAATATCCATTAATGAATGCAAGACATTAATTCGCTCATGTAGCAAAATATGTGAAGCTGTTATTGAAAGTAAAGGTCTACACATCAAGTACTAATGAATTATGAACGCTATTTTCATTTGGATATGATGCATCCATTATAATAGTAGGATTTTGTTAATCATTCTGATGTTTTTGATCATCTATTTTTTTTCAAATGTTATATAATTATTCTTATAACTTTATCAAAATAAGTTTATTGAGCTTTATATTTTGGAATTATATAATTTACCTTTATGTCCTTATTTTTCCTTACTAAAATGTTCTTTCAAGCTTTAAAATCAAGTTATTTCATATTTAGACTTTTTCTTAACATCATTCTGATATATGCTCACTACTGTATATGTGTGTGTGTGTAAGAGTTGTAAATTTGATATATTTGTGGGGAAGAGTTAGGATTAAAACCAGTAGTTTGTTAATAAATACACCATAGCAAAGTGAAAAGTACAAACAAACCATTAATTTGGGAAAACACATGTCTAGTTTTTCCTGTGCTGTCCAGTTGTCAGACTTTTTGACAGAAAAAGACCTTTCATTGGCCAGCTATAATAGAGAAGAATAAATGATCACTTTGGAAGCCTATGTAGTATCAGCAAAAAGATGTTACTTTCAACTGCTGATATGTTAATGGTTATTACTGAATTTGTCCATCAAGCTTTAGATAAGAAGAGAACTTGGACTGTACCTTGAGATATCTTGAAGGCATGCTGGCTTTCTTAACAAGGTGAATGGCTATGGTTTCTCTGGCCAAATATTTGACTTTATCCAATCTGTCTTAGCAAATCATGTGATGTAAATCATATTGAACAGCCACTCCTCCTTTCATATTAATGTGGGCGTCTCTCAGGGCTCTATCCTTGAGTCGACATTGTTTCTTATCTTCAATGACCCTCCTAATGTCATCAATTCCCAACTCATTATTAATGCTGATGGCACAAATATTTATTATGTCAATAGTAAATTCGATAAAGTTGGCAGCTAGATTCATCTCCAATCATTTGTTAACTGGGGCAAGAAATGGCTTGTAAATTTTAACACCTCCAAAATGACACTACTATCTTTTAGTCAACATAGAGAATTATTTTTACTTTCAATATTTTCTGTTGATATGAGGTGGAAAGATTAACCAATTTCTAGATTTACTGCTAGGAAAGTTGGCTCGCTGGTTGCATCAGACAATTTTTCTCATGAGAATCAATCATGCATGTTTATAGACCTACCATTCGTCCGTGCAGTGAATATTGCTGCCATATCTGGTTTGGTGCTCCAGTAATATATCTTTGGATTTTCCACAAAATTCAAAGAAGAGTCTGTAATTTTATCAGTTCTGATCTGGCATCTTGACTTAAGTCACTTTCCATTTGCTGTAACATAGCTTCCCTCTTCCTTTTCTATAAATATTTTCATGGTAATTGTTCTGATGAGCTTTTCTCTTTGGTACCTTGATTTGTGAATTTAAGCGTACTACTAGATTGGCAGTTAGGTCTCATCATTTTACTGTTGTAATTGATGTAACCATAAGTTCTATTCTAATAGTTTCTTTTCTTGCACTTTTTGCTTGTGGTACTCCCAGTTTTTTGCTTTCCTGCCACCTACGATCTTCAAAAATTTAAATGCAATGTCATTTGCCATCTGTCTTCCTGAATCCTGTTCTTTTATTGTCCTATCTCTTAACGTTTTCTCATTTTCACTCTCAGCAAGGCAATGTCTTAGTGACATTATTGCCTTGCTTGAGGTGAAATGATTAAAAAAATGCAATTTAGGAAAATGAATACACAGGTTAATTTTTATTCAAGGGAGATGACTCTAAATAGTAACAAAATCTTTTAATTTTATTCTTTTACCTTGAATTGGGGGGGGGGTATTGCCAATTTGAAATATATCACTTGAAGATCATTATTACTATTGCAAGTTTGATCCTTACTAGGTGTCTTATATTCATAGCCTTGTGCCAGACAAAGAAACGATGATGAACATCTCAGTTAAAATGTTGCTTTAAAAATAAGAATATCCATCTGAGGAATTTCTGCAATAATTTATAATAATTTACCCTTCAATTTAAGATGCTTCTTTTAAGTGCTGTCAAATGTGAACCATTCAAGACCTTGAGGTGAAAACAATAGATAAGGATTCAATGACAGAATAACTCATGGAATAATAATTCTTCATTTCAGGTCTTCAGAAAATAATTCTCTTGCATCATTTCCAAAAAATAAAATATTATTAGTAAAGGAAGATTTTTTTTACTCATTCACTCAGTGTTCAAACCCTGATAAAAATCAGGATTGCAAATGTTGATTTTCTTAGAATTAGACAGATAAACCATTTTCTTCACTTGCAAGATGCATGAAACAATCTTCCTTGCTTGTACTTGGCTAATCTTAGTAAATTTCAGGAATCATCTATCACTCAGATGTGTTAGCCTAGTTTGCCTGTGCTGTCAAAAAAGGACAGCAATGTTTAAGTTTTTGACAGTGACAAAATTAAAATTCATTGCTCTGCAACCTAAAAACAATGATAGAGTTAAAGATAATTTAAAATAACAAAATCTTAGTCCTATTACATTATCAAAAGAGTCTATTATATGTAGAGAAGTGGGAATTATTGTCTTTGCTCACTTTTTAAAAATTCTTATGTATATACTATATCATAAATATACATTCATCCTAAGGGTGTTCCAATAACTTGGGCCAATTTTAAATGTGAATTTAAGCTTAAGCGTCTAATAATTTTTTTTGTTTTTATTTCACATTTAACAACTTATGACTTTGACAATTTCAACCCTGGAAAGATTAACAATGAAACAACATGTTAAAGTTATTGAAGCCTATTATGAAAATGGACATTCAAACAGATGTTGAACGAGAAGTTCCCAGGACGCATCAACTCAGAAAACAGTGAAGTCAATTGGCCACCACGATCATGCAACTTGATGCCTTTAGATTTCTTCCTTTGGGGTCATCTCAAAAGTAAGGTCTATGCCAACAAGCCAACAACAATTCAACAGCTGAAGGATGAGAGAATAAGACATATTGATGAAATCAAGGAGCAACTATGCAGAGTAACTATGTCATCAAAAATTCTGACCATCGAGTGGAGGTGTGCCGCTGAAGCCTTGTCCAACATTTGCGTGATATTATTTTTCACACATAATTGCCATGACGTAAATAACAAGATCCAATAGAGAAATAAATACATTTTCACCAATAAAACTGATTTATTTACTGCTGAAGTTGATCTGTCTTAATGGAACACCCTTTATTTCTCAGAAGAAAATGTCTTACACTCCCCAAATATTGATAAGTAATATTTTACTCACCATGAATTATAAAGTTTTATTTATGAACAAATATAGTTTTAAGGTGTGCTATATTTATGGGATAAAGTGCTCAATATCAGAGAAAGAGCGTATGTAATTATAAAAGTCAATAGTTTGTTGCCTCTAAAGTTTTAGTTATTAAGTTTAACTTATGTAATTTGCTTATCTTTATGTAGTAGTTTCTTCTGCTGATGAATGAAAGTGTTATGCATGTGTACACTGTTTTTATTTATGTGGATTATTGTTTTCATTACAAAATAAAGCATTAGATAGAAAGATGGATGGTGAAGACTTTTTATTGTGGACTCAGTAGAAGGCCAAAGTAAAACTGATTAGTAGGAGACAAAATTATATTTAACAGGACAAATAATGGAGACTGCTATTTAATTGGGCTGACCAGTCCAGTGAAATAGAAGAGATGCAGAGAGTAACAGCCACATTTGCTCAAGGCTAATCTTGTAATCCTATATGATGTTATAATTTTTGCATTGTTATTTTCCTCTCTCTTGATTAATTAACATTAAAAACAAACAAGATGTTTACCTTGTTTTTTGAGTGGAAGGATAAGACGTCATATCTATTGTTTCACGTGTTTTTTCCTCTATGGTCCTTTTTCTTGGCTCTTCCTGGAAGCTAGTTTAAAAGTCTTGATACAGTTTGATAGCACCAAAAGTGGCAACACTATTTGAACATTGATCCAACTAAATCAACAACTTTTTAATGTATCAATCTTAAATTATGTTTTTCAATAACCTGGAGGTTGTTGGGGTGGCAAGCTGGACTTTTGTTTTTACTTATATCTTAGTTGCATGATTTTTTTCGCTTATAAATTCCTTTACAAAAATCAGAAGACTAGACAATTTTAAATATTTTTTCAGCTGAACAGCATAAAAGAGCATGCAATGGTATTTTCACATCTGCCACCGATCCAGTTTGTTTGAATTTATGAACAATTTTCCCAATTGCACTCTTGGTTGGTCGATTATGTTGACCAAAAAAAAATCGTTAAGTGTGTGAAATGCATTTCTGTTTGAACGTTCATTTTCATAATAGGCTTTGATAACTTTAACGCGTTGTTTGATTGTTAATCTTTCCATGGTTGAAATTGCTGAAGACATAAGTTGTTAAATCTGAAAGAAAAAAAAAAATCATTAGACACTTAGACCAATTTTAAATTTGAATTAAGTTTAAGTTATTGACCCTTTATTTCACTTGTATTTACAAACATAAAGACAATTTTGTTTTTGTTTTCTCTCCTCCCTTAAATAGGTATCAGCTCCTTTTTTTGTTTTTAACTATGATTATATTCGACTTTATTTTCGAAGCATACTTATCACATAGTATAATTTTACTATAATATTAACAGAAAAATTCAAGTGACGTTTGTTAATTTTTTAATTATGGCACAACATGATAATTATAATTGTATCTTCCTTGCTTTCACTGATATAAATATGTACAAAGTCGTTTTTTTTATTATTACAACTCCTACAGTCAACAGCTATATCACAGTCTACAGTGAACTCTGTACATAAGTGATTTAAAAATCTGTCCATCCAAGTGCTTCTTCCTCATTATCATCAAAGATGGATTATACATCTGAAGAAAATTTTTTTCATGATCTGATGATAACTTGTTTGACTTTAACAGAAATTGTTCAGTGTTGTCCTGGCTATGTGCCATACTCTAGGAACACCATAGCCTCAATCTTGCTGGTTTTATTACTACATAATCTTCATTCTTCCTCATTGACCAAAATTCTTAGATATATCGTTATAATAGCATGAAAAGTTCAGACACATCTGATCCATGCTGTTTCTATCACTAGTTTTCAGCTAGTTTGCCCTTTAACCTTCCTAAAATATGCAATTTATCTAGATGAGGACTTTTTTCTTAGAGATATTTATTGAAATTTAGCTTAGTATTGAAGAAGAGGAGGCACAGTGGAGTAATGGATAATGGCTAGGATTGAGGAATCGGGGAGCCAAATTTAAATTCCAGTTGAATCCATTGCATTCACTTATGTGCTAATACCCTTGGGAAAGGCATGAATCCTCTTCTCCCTCCAGCTATGGGTAGATAGCAGGACAGACTGGGTTCTGTAGCCTTAGATGGCATCTGGTCTACTGCAAAAAGAAATGGCAACCTACTGCTGGAAAAAATCTGCCTCGTGTGTCATGTGTCAAAAGATACATGATCGCCTAAGCATTTATTATGCATGGCACATGACTGACTGATTGAAGAATAGATAGATTGTCTTATACCAATATTTCAAGTGTAAGCAGGTCAGCTTGTCTGTCCTGAAAATCGGAATTTGAAATTCTGGCTTTTATTTGAGTTTAGATACTGAATTCTGACAACGGTGAGAAGTATATCATTATATCAACCATGAAGTAGGCTACATGAGAAATGGTGTCAGGGATTTCTTCAAGTCTATTTGTCACACCTCGAAACCACATCACTTGATTTTCAGCAGCAGCAAGAACTAAAATGGATACCACATAACTTGAAGAAAAGATAATTAAATAATCAAGTTGTTGATATTCCACATGATATCGAACAAAAGATTAAGAAGGAAATCTCTATCAATACTGGAAAGTGCAATCACAGTTGATTTGAGAAATCTATGTTCTTGAAAAATGGTTTTAAGAGAAAAATGCTCAGTCAATGAATGCCAAATGCTGACTTGTAAGGAAACTGTTAACATTACCATAATGATATGACACAAAGTTGGTGTTTTAAGGTGAAGATAGTACCCGCCTAACAGGCCACATGAAATAACAAACAATATGAGGTCCCGTTAATGTAGTCATTACAAAATAATTCCTTGGCCTTTGCTAAAGACATCAGGATATATACTTGCCCCTAGTTTTAGTGTAATATAGAGCAGTTTTCTGGAAATTAAATGCAAGTTAAAATTGATAGTAGTGTTGCCAATCAATTTTCTGACTCTGGGCTTAATACGCATGCATAGTACATAAAAATAATCAATGAAAATTTTCATGTAAAGGTCTTAAGACTAGGAGTCACATCCACTCAAGCACAAAATTTTATTTCCTTGTAATCATCCTATTTCTCTTTTTTTGTGTCATATACTTTAAAAAAATATTCATGCAAAACTTATTTAAATTCATTCATTAAGAAAACTGATCTTTTTCTTTGGATTGAGAAAATGTATAAAATACATGAAGAAGCCCTGTACTGAAAATGCTGAAGAGGCTGATTTATTGAAAACAAGTTTTAATACTCAAGGCTGCTTTCATTACTTTGCTTTTTGAAAGCCACAAATTAATTAGTTATATCCATTTAATTGATCAATTATCTTAATTGATTAATTTTCAAATTTTGCTCATGTCTCATTACAACTCACTTCATAGGAAATCAGACATGAATATTTTAAAATCTGCCAAAATTTCTTTACTTTTAATTAATCAAAAATGGCAGAAATTGACCCCATTTGGAAATTAGTAATTTCATGGCTTCTTGAAATCCCATACTTTGCGAACAGATCTTTCATTATACTTATAAAAACAAAAAAACAAAATGATAAATGCAAAAAAATGTCAATATTTTTAGGGAGTTAATTTTTACAAGATACTTTGTTTTTCTTAAAACTATAAAGTTTTTTTTAAACATTTTTCCTCAAAAGTAACAAACTCACATATAAACATTGTTACTATAGTGTAAAGGTTAGTAAACTAGTTTTTCAGGTCATAGTTATTATAATAAGTTTATCACTAAAATATTAGTAAATAATAATGGATATTTGTCAAAGATCACTGATTAGCAAGCTAGTTTTGAACACTGCTAGTGTAATAAGCTTCGCATGTGTCTTTCCATTTGTACTAGTATACTCATCTTGGTTGTTATCCTGACAATGTTTCGGTATTTGTATGCCCAGGACTTCTTCAATTGTCTGTTGTAGATACACAACACAATCTTCCTTCAACCATTTTCCCAATCACTTAAACTTTTACCTTACAAAATCTTAAATATATCTTTGTGTTTTTTGTTTTTTAAGCATTTCACCCTAAGCAAGGAGGGAGTGCCACTAACATGCAAAGGGTTACAGAGATTGAAAGTAAGAGTAAAGAGGGGGGTTTGAGGATAAAGAGAAGGACAGGGATCAAGATCAAGGCATCAGAAGATGTCACTTGACATTACATTTAAATTTTTTAAGATTATAATTATCAGGGAAGTAAGTAAAGGGAAAGGAGTTCCATTGTTAGGAAGTGTGAGAGAAAAAGCTGTTGGAGTAGAAAAGGTGGTTACATTTAACTGTTTTGACAGTAAAAGGGTGGGACCGAGATGACAACCTAGTAGCACACTTGAATTCATGTAGTTGGGGCACCAGTGAAAATAGCTTGTCAGAGCAGTTGCTATGAAAATATTTGTAGAAAAGGTAGAGTGAAGCCATGTCACGTCTGTGAGAAAGTGACTAGAGTTGAGATGCCAGGTCAGGACCTATCACATTGCATAACCATCTTTGAATTTTGCTGAGAACATTTAAATAAACGGGTATAAATCAAGATGGGTTTTCTTATTTTGATCTCACACAATAATAATTTTCAGATATCCTGATAAGGATAACAGGAAAAATATTTTTTTTAATTCACTTACTGTAAACCTTTTTAGATAGTTTTTAAATACATGAAGTGTTATACTCTTATAACTTGTGTATTCTCTACTGTTGTATTTTACTTATACTGTACAAAATGTTAAATTTAAACCTAGACAAGCAAAATGAATTGTAATATTAAAGTTTTCACTCTGATAATCCAAGGTAACTTGAGAAATCTTTCTATCACTTCTGGTTATATCTTTCTGTATTCTAGTATATTTATATTCATCTCAGTGTCTGTTTCTCTCTCTCTGTACATTTATATCAGTAGCCCTCTCTACCTCACTCTTTCACACACTCTCTCTTTGCATTTATATCAGTGTCTCTCTCTTTCTCTTTATGTATTCACATCTATCTTACTATATCTCTTTTTTCTCTCTGTCTACTTCTAAGACACTTGTAGTGGTACAGATGATTTAAGATTGATATGGAACCAAAAACATAAGTAAAAATTAGAACTCACTTAGCTAATTAATTTAATTAAATGGACATAATTGGTAATAATTTAATCAATGAGAAAAAAGGGAAAAGAACTTTTAATGCAGAAGCTTATATATATATATATATATATATATATATATATAAATATAAAAGTGGACATGGAAGTCAGCACTTAGATGTCCACTTTTATATTTACACACGCTCTATCTCTGATATTGAGCACTTTACCCCATAAATATAGCACACTTTAAGACTATATTTCTGCATATATATATATATATATATATACACACACACTAATATATATATATATAAATCCTAGCAAAATTACATCTTATTTTGAACTAATTTAATTTTTGAGCTAATTATGAGTTATTTTAATTTAATTAACTAAATTGCTTTAATTAAATTTTCCTTTACACCATTGATGTTAATTCATAGAAAATTGAATTTTTAGGTTTTAAATATTTTTCATCATTGATGCAAAAGATTTACAAACTGAAAATTATTCTGAATTATTTTGGACTGTGACACATGAATCTCACAGTTGTTTTTTTATTATATTTTAAAATAAAATTTAAAAAAATTGTAGTAGAATCTTTTTAAAATTACACTCCTATTTTTATTGAATTAAACTGTTTATGTTTAAAAAGGGAGTATCAGAAACAAAATAAAAACTTCACAAAGATTTTAGACAAAACTAATTATTTTAATGCACTATTTATTCTATTACTGCTAATTCAAAATAACTTGCTATGGATCTTCAAAAAGGAATATTTTTTTATCTAATGGACATAAAATTAATTAAAGAGGAAATAGTTTGATACATTCTCTAAATTTTTACCTGGACAAATTAGAGGTACATCTTGGGCATTATGAAAATTTAAAATAAAGGAATAAATAAAAATTATTGAAAAATATACATGTGATCAAGAAAGATAATTGTATAAACAAATGCATTCTTTTCAAATAGGTTGTAAATTTTCTGGTTGTTTTCAGGCATTTGAAATATTTCAGATACATCATTTTGAAAGCACTGTTTGTATTTATGTTTTGTATTTGGATGACTAGATTACATAGAAGATTTAAATATGAATAGAAAAGTAGTCACCTTGCAAGGACATTTCTCTCATGTATTCAAATGTCTCTTTTTCTTTTAAAAATATTTTACAAAGTTTTCTTTTGAGGTCACCATCATCTATTTGCTGACATTATTCTTAAAAGCAATTTAAACAATGGTTTTAGCTTTAGGAAAAGCCAAACATCACAGGGAGCCAATTCTGGACTGTAGGCTGTCTGAAAGACTAGGGTAAAGAATTATGTCATTAATGTCATAGTGAATGATCTGATCACACAGAACAGAAGCTTGTTCAATGGCATCTCACTGCTGAGTATTACCATGGGAGAATGTCTGTTTATACATACACAATAAGGCAGCCTCTGTTTGGTTATCAAGTTACATCAAAGCTGAACTCAATTTTTCTGATAGCCAGCTTTTCTGACTATGTTCTGGACAGGTCTTGTAATTCCCCATAGCAAAGATGTTTTTTGTAAAAGTAACTTAAAACTTTACTCTGTTGTAGAGTAGAAATCGAAGGTATCATTAGATAATGGTAGACTTCCACAGGCAGACAATTTAAGTTACCTTCTTCAGTGTTATATAAACAGCTGAGTGGCCAGGGGCCCAGTGTATTTTTGTATTTGTAACTCATTGATACGAGAATAAAGTAATTTAGAATTGTTGTTATGGTTATTTTACATCTGTATTCCACACCAATCATTACATTGTTTATAGTGCTACATCTCAATAGGGAAAAAGAGATCTGATGACTTTTATTCTAAAATTTATTTGTATAAATTAGAATGTAAATCTTTGAAATTAGGCAAATATAGTCTCTTTTCATATTTGAAAATGTGTATCCAATTTTTTCTTACTTTAAAAAATTTTTTTAAAAGTATTTCACCCCAAGCAAAGCAGAAGTGCCACTATCACACAAGGGCTTGCAGGGAGTGAGAGTAAGAGTAAAGAGGCGTGTTTGAAGAAAGGATAAAGGGAACAATGGAGAACTAGATCAAGGCATCAGAAGATGTTGACTGACATTACATTTGAATATTTGAAGATTATAGCTATCAGGGAAGCAAGTAAGAGGAAGGGAGTTCCACAGACGGGAAGTGCGAGAGAAGAAACTGTTGTAGTAGAAGAGATGGCTACATTTAGCTGTTCCAACAGTGAAATGGTGGGACCGAGATGCCAACCTAGTAGCACGCTTAAATTCATGCACTTTATGAACCAGCAAAAGTAGCTTGTAAGAGTCGTTGCCGTGAAAATACTTGTAGAAAAGACAGAAGCAATGGTACGTCTGTGAGAAAGTGACTGTAGACGAGATACCAGATCAGGACCCATCATATTGCATATCCATCTCTGGATTCTGTCGAGGACCTTGAGACGAACAGCGGGGACTCCAGACCATATATAGCAGCAGTATTCCATGCAAGGACCAATGGTTGATTTATAGATTTGAAGAATGGACTCAGGCGAGAAAACTTTCTGGCGCGACACAGAGAACCAACTTAGATGAAGCTATTGGTTCAATGTATTTGTTCCACCTCAGGTGGGCCGACAGAGTTAAACCAAGTAGGCGCAGAGAGATTCTTGTGGAGTTGGGCATCAGCCATTCTGATGGGAGGCAGGGAGGGTTCTCTGTGGTGGGTAAATGTGTAACACTATTTAGGAACGGAAGGGTTAATTAATCAATTAATTAACCACAGAAGTTAATTACGGGGATACTTAAACCGATAGATATAACGAAAGACATACTGAGCGATTACTTACACCGATAGATATAACGAAAGACATACTGAGCGATTACTTACACCGATAGATATAACGAAAGACATACTGAGCGATTACTTACACCGATAGATATAACGAAAGACATACTGAGCGATTTTCTTTTTGTTTTTTATTTTCCCAAACAGAGTATCGGTGAAAAAAAAGGAAAAAAAAAAAGAAAAAAAAGATTTTTTGTTTTGTCATTTTTCAAGTGCGATTCAAGATAACCACTTTACTTTCTCGTGGAAGTGTGATATGCCAAATTATCTGCGAGGACAAAAGAAGGAAAAAGAGAAAGAGGAGAAAGAAACAGGACTTAACAACTTAGATGATAAGAGAAGGAAAGAATGCCACCCACGAAAATTTTGATGGTCATTGTCGTGAAAATTAGTTGAGTGATACCAGAGCTCTGGGCAGATAAAACATTGGATGTGACGAACTTGTGTTATCAGTAGTTGGTGGGGTGTCGCCTGGACGGGACATCTGCATTTTGTTTAAGTTCGTTTGTGATAACGAAGGCTATGTTAGGGTATTTTAATTAACCCAATTTCGCCAAAAAAGAATCTTCCACTTAATGTTGACGGATAAACCTGGTTGAAAAAAAACATATCCCGTGAAGTTGGATAAAAATTGAGATTATCAGTTGACGCCTATTGGCCGAATAGCCAGGCGGAGATGATCATGTGACGCAGAGAGGAGGCCGCCACCGCCCATTGAGAGGATAGGTATGAGATGTTACTGCGAGGAAGTGGGAAAACCGTTGACGCCCTCTAAAGTATGGTGAGATACCCATATGAGAGCAGAAGAGGGTGGGAGTGGAATAAGATTTCCAAATACGGAAAAGGATAATTATTTTTTGGCCGAAAACAAAGAAAATCCTTATTGGGGATTTGAAATCAACGTGGTGGCCACACCACGTCCGACCCCACGCCAGGTTTTGATCGGCGTCCATATAAGCAAACATCTACGGGTGTTTCAGGGAGTTCGCAGAGTTGGCAGAGAAGAGTACAGCCAGTACAGTAAGAGAGAGACGCGCCTCGCACAGGTGACCGCACGATTCCATGCCTTCCGACTTAGACTTCTAACCAAGAACAGATTTGTTGAAGACCGACTTTAGATTTCCCATCAAAACAAGTTTCCGACTAGACTTCTAACCAAGAACAAATTATAGAAGTCTGACTTATATTCGCCATCTCGATATCCAGACCTAGTTAAGGAACGCAAAAGTGTTACAATCCACATTTTTTTTTCTTCGGGCTGGGAGAGAAAGAGAGAGACGCACTCCTGTAACTCAACAAAACGACATAAAATTAATCACTATTCCTAACCAGTCGCTCGCCTTGAAGTTGTTGTTTGTGCTTTTGTTTTGTTTTTCTACATTATTGTGCAGTATCACCTTGACCCGGATTCGGCTGGCACTACGGCCCGACGTCTGATTGATCTCGTCAACCTAAGATCAAATCACAACGTGGGTAGGTTGAATCGAGATCAAAGCAGTTGCTTCGGTGACCAGGCGTTGGAAGCGAGCCGAGTACGACATGTTGGTGCTAGAACCCAACCAGACTTCAACCGATGTCCCAGGGTTAGCCCGTCACAAAGGACCGACGTCACAAGTGCGCCGCGACCAGTACGGGTGTCACAAACGGTGCCCTGACTAGGACAGAGGAGGGTTGGGTGTCACAAATGGTGCCATGACCAGGATCAGGACGTTGGGTGTCACAAATGGTGCCGTGACCAGGATCAGGACGTTGTGTGTCACAATGAGAGCAGTTTCGTTTTTGGAGGCATTAAAGTTTACCAGCCATTTCCTGCAACCAGTCAACCACAGACAAGATCCTTTTCGAGACCAAGGGCCAGGTTAGTTTTGTCAACGGTACCAGATTTACTATTGAGGCAGGAATAAATAGTAGTTTCGTCTGCATAGATGCCAACTTGGGAATTGATGACATCAGGAAGATCGTTAATGAAGATCAGAAACAGTGTAGGATCCAGGATAGAGCCTTGGGGAACACCAATGTTCGTAAGAAAGAAACTGGAGGAGAACCAGTTTAGGACGATTTCACGATTTGACAAGAATGAATGTACTGAATCAAATAATCGTCCTGTAATGCCGTATCCCTGAAACTTACGAAAAAGGCCGGCATGCTAAACCCTATCAAATGCTTTAGAGATATCTAGAGCCACAGCTTGAGCTTCTCTGTTATTGTGAAGTGCTTGGTATACAAATTCAGTTATGGTCATGAGCACATCAGCGGTAGATCGGGTAAAGCGGAAACCATATTCCTTGTCAGAGAGTAGATCATGGAATATAAGATGCTTAACTATTTCGGAGTTGAATAAAGCATCGAAGACTTTATCGAAGAGTGATAGGACGATAGATGGATCAGAAGTGTCTCCAGAGTTCTTAAAGACAGGTGCAACAGATGAGGACTTCTAACTTGCTGGAAAGCAAGATTCGTTGAGGCAGTAGTTATATAGTTTGGAGAGGACAGGAGTCAGTCCAGGAGCAAATTTCTTGTTTTGAAATATAAAATGCTTCTTAATTGGATAGGCTTTACTTGTATACGCTTTCTCCCAGCATTTTATATGCTATATATTTTTTTAAAATAACGTTAATAATAATTTAATTTAAGTTTACCTAGTGACTTTGAGGATCACATAAATGATTCAATGTCTTTAGAACTGAAATTTCTGTAAAAAGAAGAAAAACAATAAAAGAACCAATGTGATTCCAAATGTAAAATGAAATAGCTTTTCTCCATTTGACTATAGTTGATGGATTATTTTTTGAACATACTTTAAACTATTTTTTTCTGCTTTTATGATAGAATTGGCTGGTACAGTATTTGCTAAACAAATTTTGGATACAAATGAAGGACATATTTGTTAGAATATTTTTATAATACATAACAGTTTTCAGAATAAACATAACAGTCTTCAGAATAAACACCAAAAACTACACAAAATTAATGCAGGAATTTATGTTTTGAGTTTTGAAAATGAAAAAAAAACCTTCATTTTAATATTTAAAATATTGAATCTTACCATAATCCATTGTAAAAAGTGGAAATGAAAATAATTTTTAGAATAAATACTATAAAATCTATTTTTTCTTTGACTGTGATTTGTTGGGTAATGTTTGGTAATCAAAGAATAATCTTGAATATACATAAAGAAAATTATGTATTAAATAGTCCTTTCCTCAACAGTGTTTTATTTTTAGCATGACTGTCATGGTGTCCTGATTAAAATACTCTACAATTAGCATGAAGTTGGAACATAATGTAGTCTGTGATGGGTTTTGAACTTGTGGAGGTATTCCTTACACCACAGGAGTCAAAGATTTTGGCCTGTGTTCACGAGGAAAAACAGTACAAACAAACGTACACAATAACAATAAAAAACATGTTAAGTTGTATAGTAATTTCATACAATTTTATTTATGTATTTGTTTGTGTGATTTACGTTACAATTGTGATAATGCTCATATTATAAAATGGAGTAAGTCACTCCGTAATATCACAAGTCCTAGCACGGAGGGAAGTTACACATGTGTTGTCATCCCGACAGTTCTTGGGCAAAGAGATCGAATCTCAAATCTTTTGTCGGGATGTCTGTACTTCTAGCAGGAACAGTCCCTGTTGCATGCTGGAAGTAATTTTATTATTTTTAGTTTTTATTTAATTTATTTTAAACGAGGTTTAAATTTTTATATTATTTTATTTATAATTATCATTATTATTATTATTTTACATTTTATTTTAATTTATAATAATAGCAATGTTCCTACAAACTCGCATTCCGTATCTCGGGAGCTTGTATTTAAGGATAAGGCCGTAACCAATTCAGCCATATAACCCTTAGAAAAATAAGAAAATTTACCTGCATCTTTGAGATCTAAATTGCATTGCTTTCAGGTCTTCACCAAATTATGGATGAAGCAATCTCATAAGCTTAGTATTTAAAAATGAATCTCTCGGTATAATAAACAATATGATTTGTGTGTATATGTGTGTTTCCAGATCAACAGAATCAGTTGTCAGGTAATTATGAGCAACGTGCTCTCACTACTGAATGATGAGAAAACCCGTTGTCATAGTAACACAAGGCATGCCAGGTTCCATTCAAATCGACCAAATGTTAACATAATGGAACGTAAAAAATGATAACATGTAAAAATAAAAATTAATAAAATCCGTTGTTATTGTAACATACACAAGACCACCGCTTGCTTGCAAACAAAGCGAGAAAGCATCGTACTACCATATCAACCAACATATAAAAATTTAAAAGATGAAAATTAAATTAAAACAAATATATCTCTTTCCCCATCGCAAATGGTTGTGTTTTGACCTCATCGTTGCTCTCAATATTCTTCGGTACGATATTGAGACATGCCTCAGGAGAGATGAATGTCAATAAAAACTCATATACATCCAAATAGCAACTTGTTCAACCTAAAGCAGTTCCAGCCCCGCATAAAACTATAAAGTGAATGCGGGAACTTCTGTTTGCTGACAACGTGGAATTAATTGCTTACTCAGAGTTAGCCCTCCAACAAGTAATGTCTTGTTTTGCACAGTCTACTGAAGTCATCAGTTTAGAAATTAGTCTGAAGCTGATTGAAGTTCAGCACTTGGAATGCGTCACAGGCTTAACAAAGTGGTTGTAAACAGACCGATAAAGCGAACAAAGCTTTTAGAAAATTTCAGAAAATATCTTGTATTTAATGATACTAATATGTAAAGACATTTCTATATGCTATTTAATATTTCTTTTTTAAAAACCCAAACCAAAAAGACAAAAAATATGAAATAATAATTTATAGATTACTATTAAGTAGTGGATTCGATCTTCCCTAGACACCTACCCAATACTTTTCATCCTATGCCAAAATTGTGACAGTGTGTTTTGGTACGTCAGCACGAATTAAGAAGGACCTAATTAAGAGGATTAATTGGTTCAGAGTAATTGATCCAATGAAAGGAGTTTGTGGGAATCAAACCCAAAATTAACTTGCTGTTCACCGGACAGATTAACTATAAATTGAACACACTTCGCCTCAGCCTCGTGAGCCGGGAAAAAGACAAGTCGACACTTGACAGATGGTTAACTTTAGATAAAACTAACTCTAGAAAATCTTAAAATTCGAATATTTACCTAAAATAAAACTAATAAAATATTGACCGGCAAACCGCTCTATTTTTATGAGGTCAACCAGAGAATTAAGTCAGCTGACCTAAATATTTTAGTCTATTAGTTGATGTTTGTTTATTGGACAAATAGAGAATCGAACATTTACAAGAAGATATCTTGGTTGTCTGCCAGTTCAAAGGGACATATTTCTCAAATATTTGGCACGGCTCGAGACATTTTCGACAGCTCGAGGCATTTTCGACAGAGTTCCACCAGAATTCGAACTTTGAGTGAACTAAATGTGGTGTTGGGAGAGCGTGAAGATTATTTCACAGAGGGAAATCTCCATTGGACATGACATAGCGAGAATGGGCGCAACAGTTTAGCAGTTGGTCTAAGTATGATGTCGACAACTACTGCTACCACCACCAGAGGAATTGACCGATAGCAATTTAATCTTTTAGATCAACCAACGTCGTCTCATCGATTAGTTGAGGTAGATCGATTGAAAGTCCAGTACCGTGTCAAACCGATAAGCTGTGGGAAAAATCGTGAGAGATATCAATGGGAAATAAAACAGCACTCAGTTGCTGTTGTGAGGTGTTATTTGACATGGCTTCTTTGTCTCAGAAATCGGTAATGTTAATTGTCAAGCGACTACTCAGAAACGCTTCGTTACTGAGTCCAGTGATTTCTTCTGCCCTTAGACACTATTCAGAATTTTCTACTCAAAATATTACCGATTCGTGGTCGGGGACCGAGCGTGTGAGCAACGATCAGGTCTTAGAGATGATGCAAACAAGGAGGAGGCTTATACTTAACATCAGGAAGAGGCAGCTGAAGTTCCCGGGACACATACTGAGGAAGGAGGGCCTGGAGAATGTCAGGGAACCAGAAACCCAACATCAAAGATAAACTCGAAAATGGAGATACTTATTAGAGCTTCGGGTGTCACAAACGCCGAACAGAAGTGAACACTGACTTTATTAACTGCTGGAAAATGTTTACTAGAATTCTGGAAGAATTTCACGGAAGAACAAACAAGAGGCTAATGTAGAAAGAGCCTAGATGGGTGTGTATAAAATAGCCATGCGACTTTTTTGATAAAGCCTTCATTCTGAAGGAAAATATTCTCAAGTCCCGTACAAAATTTTAGATGTCAGAACCAAACATAGGAGGGACTGAACTATTTCATCACTCATCTAAAGAGAATTGTGAAATCTTGCAGCTTTACAACTGAGTCGGACGACTTTGTTAAAACCAAAATCTTCCTCCATATAAAGGATAATGAGTTAGAAGCCAAACAGTATAGAGAGCAGAAACTGATTTTGAGACGTCTCATTCTATTTATCGAGACGTACTACCATAAAATGTTCTAATTTTGGGACCCAATACTAGCCAACAAACAAAAACCGAAACCAAATCCAACAGAATCATTTGAATGTTATAAATGCGAATGACAAGAACTCTTTGGTAGAGACTGCACTAGGAATAAGAGCCATGTGCGGCCACTGTGGGAAGTAAGGTAATTTTGAAAACTTCTGCTTCCATAAAAAACAACAAATGGACACTCTAAGTAGTAATAATTACAGCAGAGGTAAAAACACAATCGTGGTGGACGAAGTGCATATAAAAACCCCAACAAAAGATTTCAATGAAATGTAGAAGAAAGGAAAGATAAACACTGGTGGTGATGACGACATCTATCTATTTAAAATATCTGAAACCGAAATTATATTGAGTTTGAGGGTCAACAACATTATCTTACCCTTAATGATAGACTCTCGTACTCAACACATTATCTTTGGAAGTTGGAAAAAGAGGGACCGGAAGTTAAGCTCTGACCAGATTCTACCAACTTCTACTCCTACGCCAATAAACAGCATCTTTCCATTTTAAGAAAATGTTCCAAGCATCACTTTTAAGCGGTATAACTAGCAAAAAGCTAGGGACTTGAAAGCGGATAATGATGCCAACATCCTGCGCTGTTATGAAACTGATGTATGGCCAGAACGGCAAACAAGATTTCCAAGGATATCAATGGGCTGGGGAAACTAAAGAACTAACAGCTGAAATTCAAAATAAATCCAGAACTCACTCCTGTTATTCAACCAGTTCGCTGGATTCTCTTCCACCTGCGACGATGCATTAGGGACAAAATCCAAGAGCGAGTTGACCTGGCTGTCAGTGAACGAGTCACAAAACCCGTTCAATGGGTCAACCCTCTAGTAACAGTGGGGGAAATGCTATGTTATGTAAGAATATAGATTGATATGCGAAGGACCAATGAAACCATCGTCCGAGAATGTCATCCTGTACCGACTATTGAGGAAAAAATACAAGAAATAACTGAAGAAAAATAATTCTACCATCAGATAGAGCTCCATTCTGGTTCCATAAAAAAATCTTTTGCTGCACTATATGGACTCTATCGATATAAAAGGCTTATGTTTGGAGTGAATATGGCTTCATAAAAATTTCAGCTGATCATCAGTCAAGACATAATAGGGTATTCAGGAGCTTATAACATTTTGGTAGTCGGAAAGGCAGATGTGGATCATGATGCTAAACTCACTAAAGTGATCCAAAGCCTCATTAAACGAGGATTGATCGTCAATAGAAAAATGACAGATCAAAATGATGTCCATGAAATACAAGGGCCTATATATCTCTGACAAAAAACTGAAAGCTGTGGTCAATACCTCCCCCATCAAGAGAAGCTTCACCAATGCGCAGTTTCTTGGGATTAGATCAGTTCTGTGCAAAGTTTGTGTCTCATTTCGCTGCCCTAATTGCGCCACTATTTGGAGCAGCATGAATTTAACCAACTCAAGAGAACGCTGATCAAATCTCCGGTCATGGTATATTATAATATCAATCTACCAACCAGAATTACAAGTAATGTCTCGCCTATAGGTGTGTTTGCAATTTTGAACAAAAACACTTAGATGATGTTTGGAAGTCAGTGAAATACGCGAGCAGAAAACTCACTCCCACTAAATCCTGATACCCACCGTTTGAACGAGAAACTCTGGGGTTAGTTTTGGTGTGTAAGAAACTCTCTCTGTATCTTCTTGGGTGGGATTTAAAAAAATATTAACAGACCAAAAAGCTCTGGTGAAAGTGTTGTCCCCCGCCTTAAAAAAAACAAGTTCAGCAAGAGTAGAAAGCTAGTTGCTTTAATTACAGCAGTTTAAATATAAAGTCATCCACATGTCTGGCAAAAGCCCACAAAGCGGACACCTTGAGCCAGCCGCCCACGGATTACCTATGACAAAGTTGAAGAAAGGGAGATGATAGACTATATTTACACAATAGTCAAATATTCTGCATCTCATGCCATAATTCCCCGAGAAGAAGAGGAATTGGAAAATGATCCTACCATATCTAAACCTTGACAAACCATAGTCAAGAATGATTGGACTGATTTTAAGGGGACCATATTCCAGGCAGTCAAGGATGAGCTCTGGACAACAGGATCGTTAATTATGAGAGGAAGTGGAATGGTTATCCAGGAGTGCCTTCTGGATAACTATTCTACTTGCTTTCAGGAACAAATGATCATCCAGGCATAAGAAGGACACCAAAGAATGGTTAGAACTAAAAGGCGCCTACGATTCAAGGGTGTGGTGGCGTGAAATAGATAAGGCTTAGAAAAAACTGAACGAATGCTACATATATCAGGTATTTGGGAAAATGTCCTTCTGAGAGAGCACGACACTATATTATCATCCAAGGACTATGTCGCTGTTGATCTTTTGAGTGTATCCGAGGAAAATTACTTGAAGTCGTTGCTTGCATGAAAGTTACTAATGCAAAAAAGTGTCATCAATGCCCTGGAATTGATATTGCAGATACACGGATATCTCAGAAGTGCTAATGGGCAACCAAGTTTCAAGAGTATATAAAACCCCAAGGCATTAATAAGATTAAAGGTATACCCGATTGACCTCAGTCCAACAGAGAGGTGAAATGATTCAATAGGACAATCCTTAAAGGAATAGAAATTGCCAAAATCGAGAGAAAGGATTGGATAACTGAACTGAAAAACCTTTTTTTCCAACAGTTTTATTTTTAATTAATTTAAGGGATATTTGCACACTGCTGGCTGCGTTAATCCATTGGATTTGCAATCTGACTAGCCATCTCAACGACGGAATAATCAGTTAAAGAAACGCAAGATTAAATTCATTTTCTGTTCGATTTTAAGTTAATGGGTGATATCACGACTTACACTAAGTTAAAATTTAATATAACAATAGAAGCTGCACTACACACTGTAGCTACAGTACCCCAAACCTCCAAGTAATGGTTTCATGTATATTTGAACTTACGTAGAAATTAGCCAACTGGTCCTATTCTAGTCTGCTGGACATTAGTTATTTGGAAAATAAGTTATGTAGGATGATATCCCAAGAAGATAATTAACTTGAAATGCTGAATCCAGGATTTGTTCAAAGGCATCTCATACTCATAGGATAAGAGTGCTTTTAATTGCCCACCTGACTTTATTCCAGTCATGGATATTTCAACTTACTGAGTTAAAATTTGGGCACCTCGAGGCAGTGTAATGGTTAACAAACTTGTCTGGCTAGAACAATTACAACTGAGTAGTGAGTTCGATCCTCACTGGGTACACCATACTTTCGGCCTTGTGCCACATCTAAGCTACGCTTGAAAAATCACTATTCGGGCACCTCGGCGAGATGTAATGGTCAGCAAGCTTGTTTCGCTTGAACAATTACGACTGAGTAGTGAGTTTGATCCTCACTAGGTGCTCCATACTTCCGGCCTTGTGCCACATCTAAGCTTTGCTTAGAAAATCATTTATTTGGGCACCCCAAGGGGTGTAATAGTTAGCAAGCTTATCTCCCTAGAACAATTACGACAGAGTAGTGAGTTCGATTCTCACTAGGTGCTCCATACTTTCGGTCTTGTGCTACATCTTATCTACGTTTAGAAAATCATTATTTGGGCACCTCGAGACGGTGTAAGGGTTAGCAAGCTTGTCTCGCAAGAACAATTACGACTGAATAATGAGTTCGATCCTCACTGGGTGTACCATATTTTAGGCCTTGTGCCACATCTAAGCTTCGCTGGTAAAATCACTATTTAGGCATCTCGCGTAACTTGGGGATCCGGAGATGACAGAACTCAACAGATTTTTGTGGTGCAGTGACGTGAGTACTTCCGCATAAATACGTTTTACGAACCTGAAACCGCCCCGACAGACGATTGGACGATTAAATAATGTAAATGTTAGGATGTCGGTCTTCATAGAACAACGGAAGACGCTAGAGGCTTCGTATGTAAAAGCACGAGCGGAAAGTAATCTGAAACTTGGGGTTGTATTGGACTTAGATAGCGAACACATGCACGAACCCATGGAGGTTTGCCACGTTAGGAGAAGGCCCAATGGAGAAGCTAATCCCAGGATATGAAGGAATACCAGGGAAGAGGATATGCGCCATCCGATACATACAATAGAAATAGGTATAGTCGAATAGGAAGCCATAGACGACCCGAGATTGTATTTAATAGAGGCCGAAGTATAGATATCTGCTGGGAATGCGATGGTGAAGGTCACATTAGAAGGAGTTGCAAGCGATTGCTTTCGGAAAACTAGGAACGTCCGGTTGGAAGGGGTCCGCCGAGCTGAGAAAGGAATTTCTGCCATATGTAGTCGAAACTATGGGCTCACTTAGGATTAGTCTAGGTAGATATTCATAGAGGGCTCTGATAGACACGGGAGTAGTAGTATCAGAGTTTAGAGAGTGTTACGACCCAAATCCGAAATAATAAAGAAAGAGGTACGTCTATAACCAGCGAACGGTTCGCTTTTACAGATAGATGGGCAGACATGATTAGAAGTTAAGATAGGCAGCCAGCTCACACCGCATGACTTTTACGTCGTGAGAAACTTAAATCGGAACATAATATTGGGACTGGCTATAGTAAAATGGGGCTAGAGTTTATTTCAATTTAGGAGTATTACGTCTACGAGATGAGTATTTAGCATTAGAAGAAAACAGGCGCATTTCATCCATAGCTAGGATAGCTTGTCCAGTAACATTAAAACCCCAGTTCATGTGTGAAACTATAAAGTGTCACTCGTTGTAGTTGAAAGTGCTAATGAGACACTATTGTGACATTAGTAGTATGAAAAGGACTAAAAGGGTTCATGTGGAAACCCCGTATAGGATTTGGAGAATTGGAAGGGTTAAACACGTTATGGTAAAAACATGAATTGAAATATGGAGCAAGGAAAAGAAAGAGAGATTTTTTCCTTTCTGATAACAGCAGAATCGCATGTTGGGTCCAAAATATGATCTGAGAAATGTAAAATGTAAACTATTTGTCAGCCGAAAAACAAATGGAATTTTTATGATTCGCAAGCCGATAATGCAAACAATCTGAAATATGGTTTTGTAAACATGAAAAGTAGGCAAAGTTTTTAAATGGTTAAAATTTGAAAAGTCAGCAACAAAGGAAAGTCTTTGATGTCAAGGCATGGTGAACAAGATCTTATCAAAAGAAAAGGATGGCTCGATTTTGCTATTTGGAAGCTGGGCTGATTGACGTCAAAGACATAGAAAAGTATTTATAAACACCAGTTTGTTATCTTTGAATTTATTATTTTGAATTAGTGACTGACCGCAGTTCGCTTTCTTTCAGTATCTGTTCTCCAAAATTGGAAAGATAATTAATGAATTGATAGGAATATTAATGAATCTTGAGGTACGGGAGGAGTCGGGCGAAATACATATAAACGGGCGCTTAGGCGACCTAAAAAGCAAAAGCCAGGAGAAGCAAGCAGAGGGTAGGAGAAGCCGGGCGGAAAGCCTGAAGAAGTCATGTGATTTGCTGGCGAGAGATTCCCGACCTTCTTTATTTTTTTTTAAACCTGTTTCAAGTCTTAGAAGAAAAAGACAAAGTGTCACGATAGAGATTTTAACGGAAAGGGTTAATTTTGTTGTATCAAAAACTATACAAACCAACTGAAAATTAACCCGTCGACCTTCTTCGTTATTTTTTTATATCATTGTTATTTTCGCCAGCGCAATCGTTCTTTGTCCTTTTGTTGCACAGTTTCGCCGCGGTTCGACCCAGCGCTCGTGTATGGCCGACATTCAATATTCAGTGCTCTGTGATCAAAGAACACAACGTGGGCAGAAGCAGATGAAGGAACGAAGCGGCAAGCAGATGAGCATAAGTTGATCAGCGGCAGTACTGAGCAGTGTGGAAAGAACCCAGGATCGAGCCGGACCAGCCGTGTTATACAGGCACATGTGTATGATAAAATTCGGACTATGGGATGATGTTAACGATCTCGTATGAGGTTGAACAATCAAAATCATGGTTCGTTAGTTGAGACGAGGGTGGCCGATAGCTAGGTAGACAGGATAAATATCATATCCCTATTAGAAGGGAAACAATATTACGTCGAAAATTAGAACGGGCGAACGTTCCAGAAGAACTAGGATACCGATACATAAGTTGCTGAAGAAAAATAGGGACTTATTTGCGGAGGATGACAAAGATTTAGGCAGGACAGATACGGCGAAAATGCGTATCAATACAGACGGACAAATGCCTATCAGAAAACGCCCATATCGCACACGCCTCACACAAAGAAAACTAGTAGATGAGGCTTTAGAGGCAATGTTAGAGGCAGGGATTATAGATAGATCTAGAAGTCCTTGGAGTTTCCCAGTGGTGCTCGTAGAGAAGAAGGATGGTGGTGAGAGATTCTGTGTAGATTTTAGGGATCTAAATAAAATTACTAACAGCAATGCATGCCCACTCCTGATATATTAGCATCTTTAGGCTCAGCTAGGTACTTTTACAAATTATACTTAAAATACGGATATTGGCAGGCAGAGGTACACGAAGAAGATAAAGAAAAAACTGAGGTCATGTGTCATCGGGGTTTATTCCACTTTAACGTTATGCTATTTGGACTGGCGAACGCGGCCGGTGTATTTCAGGAAATAATGTTCACCATTTTACAGGGATAGGAATAAAGTGTCGCTGCCGACACTGTAGTTTGAACATAGATCGCCAGTGAGAAAACACAGGCGATAACATTATTGAATTGAGTAGATCACATGACCATAGAGGAAACGCATTAGCGTGGCGTCTAATTGATCATCATTTCTATTGTATCCTCTATTATTATACGGATACTATTTCTATTCTATCTTCCATTTTTTTTTTTTTATTTTTTTTTTTAAGCGTATCACCCCGAGCAAGGCCGGTGGCCACTATCACGCAAGGGGTTACAGAAGGGTTGGAGGAAGAGCAGATAGGAGTGGTAAAGGAAGGGATGTGGAGAAAGAGAAGGACGGAGGGCCGATCGAGGTGGGGAGGTTACGGGAGATATAGAGCGAGAGCAGATAGGAATGGAAGATGTCAGGAAGTGGATAGATCAAGGCAACTGGAGATGACGATTGACGCTACACTTAAACCGTTGGAGATTGTATTTGTCAGGGAAACAGTAACAGGGAAGGGAGTTCCATAGGCGAGATGTGCGAGACATGAAGCTATTGGAGTAGAAAAGACGTCTACACCTAACAGTTTCTACGGTGAAGGGGTGGGAACGGGATGCCAGCCTCGTAGGACGCTTGAATTCACGAGGCTTAGGGACAAGTGAGAGCAACTCCTCAGAGCAATTACCGTGGAAGTACTTGTAGAAAAGGCAGAGTGATGCAACATTCCGTCTGTGAGAGAGCGACTGCAGACGAGATGACAGATCAGGGCCAATCACATTGCATATCCGTCTCTGGATCTTATCAAGAACCCCGAGGCAACACGCAGGGGCCCCAGACCATAAATGGCAGCAATAGTCCATGCAAGGTCGAATGGTAGACTTATAGACCTGGAGGATCGATTCAGGGGAGAAGAATTTCCTGGCTCGGCACAGGGAACCAACTTTTCTAGCGGTGGATGATGCAATTGACTCGATGTATTTGTTCCATCTCAGATCAGCGGACAGCGTGAGACCGAGCAGCCGCAGAGAGGAACTCTCGAGAAGTTGGTCCTCAGACATTCTGATGGGATGCAGGGATGGGTCCTTGTGGTGGTTAATGGAGAGCAATTTTGTTTTAGAGGCATTAAAGTTGACCATCCATTTCTCTCCCCAGTCCACAACCGATTGGAGGTCCTTTTCAATTTGAGCTGCCAGGTTAATTTTGTCCGCCTCAGTAGATTTGTGCTTGAGGCAGGAGTAAATGGTAGTGTCGTCAGCGTAGATACCGACTTGGGAGTCTATGGCGTCAGGAAGGTCATTTATAAATATGAGGAACAGAGTAGGGCCAAGGATGGAGCCTTGAGGAACACCAGCAGTAGTGGGATAGGAGTTGGAGAAGGATCCACTGAGAACAACCTTCAAATCCCGGTTTGATAGGAACGATTGAATTAGGTCAAACAATCGACCTGTGATACCATAACCCCGGAGCTTGCGAAGGAGGCCGGCATGCCAAACCCTATCGAATGCCTTCGAGATGTCAAGGGCCACGGCACGGGCTTCGCCGTTACTATGGATAGCTTGGTAGACAAATTCAGTGATGGCCGTAAGCACATCGGCAGTAGACCGGGCAAAGCGGAAACCATACTGCTTGTCTGAGAGCAGATCGTGGGATATCAGGTGAGTAGTCACTTCGGCGTTGATAATGGCCTCGAAGACTTTGCCGAAGATGGGAAGGAGACTGATAGGACGGTAATTAGAAGGGTTGGAGGGGTCGCCAGAGTTCTTAAAGACAGGAACAATGGTAGAGGACTTCCAGCAGTCAGGAAAACAGGAGTCCTTGAGGCAGCGGTTGTACAATTTAGAGAGGGCAGGTGCCAGTTCAGGTGCGCATTTCTTCAGGACAATGGCTGGTATTCCGTCCCCGCCGGTAGCCTTGTGGGGATCTAAGTTAGAAATAATGCCCAGTACCGACGACGGGGTTATGTGCAAGCCGTCCAGTAGGGCCTCAGTTCTGGGATGGAAGTCGGGCAAGGGTACCCCAGAGGAGTCAAGCATAGAATTGGAAGAAAACTTTCGAGCGAAGCATTCGGCCTTGTCGGCAGAGGTGGTCAGGACCTCAAACTGATTGAACAGTGGAGGAATGGAGGGTTTGTTACTATTCAGAACGCTCTTGCAGAGGCGCCAATAGTCCTTGGAGCCAAATTTGCGGGATGCAATACGTTCCTTCATCCGAGCTGCAAATAGTGCCTTGGCATTGTCGAGGGTACGCTTACACTCATTGCGTGCAGAGGTAAATAGACGTCTGTTGATGTCGGACATGTCACTACGAAAACGGTGGAAGAAGTGGTTCCTATGGGCAATGGCGGCTGAGCAAGCAGCTGTGAACCAGGGGGAGGAGCGCGGTTTGACCTTGAATTTCCTGGAGGGGATGAAAGCTTCGATACCGGCTTTGATCCAGGAGGAGAACTCAGAAGCACAGTCATGAGTGGGGAGCTTAAATACAGCATCCCAGGGGACATCGCGGAGGAAGTCCCGAAACGAGTCCCAGTCAGCCCGTTGGTAGCAGAAAGTGGTTCTGGTGGTAGGAGGTTCTTTGCAGGGGGTGGGGCTGAAGGAGATACTGACAGACACGACAGCATGATCGGAGTTACCGATAGGACAGAGCTGCATGGCACTACACGACTCAGGGATGGAGGTAAAACACAGGTCGAGGAGTGAGGGCTTACAGTCACGATTGTAGGAAAAACGCGTGGGGAAATCGATTATCTGGGTGAGGGATTGAGAGATTGAAAAGTTAAGAGTATGAACGCCAGCGAGGTCAGTGGTAGCGTTCTGTAGCCACTGGTTGTGATGGGCGTTGAAATCACCAAACACAAATATGTGAGCGGACGGATGGACAGAGAGGGCCTTATCAACGCTGTCAGAAATGACATCGAGTATCCCGCAGTCCTGAGAGGATGGAGAGCGGTAGAGGAAGAAAAGATAGCTTACAGCATTGAGAAGAGATAGGCGGAGACATAAGTAGGAATGATCCGGCGATTCGAGAGAGGTCTCTCTAGCCAGAGGGAGATGGTCCTTGACGTAGACACCCAGACCATGCATGTGGGTTAGAGAGTCTTTTCTGAGGAGTGGGAGGTATCCAGGGATCGAGAGATCGGAGGAAGGGATAGAGGAGTTAAGATTGGTCTCACACAGGGCGAGTATATCCGGGCACTTAGCTATGAGGAAAGACTCAACGCTGCAGAAGTTGGTTCTAATGCCGCGGATGTTAGAGAAGGAGATATTTAGAGGTTTGGGTGATTTACTATTCGGATCGCTATTCACTATACTATTCACTATACTGATCACTACACGGATCATTATTCGGTGGTTACATTTCGAGCGAGTATTATCGAGCAAGTACTATTAGTGCGAGTGCTATTCGAAGGCGTCTGACACCAGTATTGTTTAACGGCGTTACTATAGTTGTATCTGCGAATACAAAGTCTCTACTATTACAACGAGCATTACGAAAGTGACAACTAGTATTCGTTGACATCACAAAAAGTGGCAACGATTGTTCGATGACATCACAAAAGAAAAGCATGCTCTGTTCTGTTGGACGACATTTTAGATGTTTTCTGATTCCATAGAACACGATTTAGAACATATTCAGATGGCTTTGAACAGCTTAAGGAATCCCAATTGGAAGTTAAAACTGTCAAAATGTGAATTTCCTAAAGTCAGAGGCAGAGTACTTAGGATTGAAAATCAGTGTTCCAGTAATTCAACCAGATTAAGTAAAAGCATATTGAGAACTACAAGGGATAGGGAAAAATGGAGAGTCATGATCGCCTACGTCCTGAAGGGACACGGCACATAAAAGAAAGAAGACCCATAGGCCCTATCAGGAAACCAGTACATAGTATTTTTCATTGATATGTACTGAGGCTGGCCCGAGGCCTTTTCTGCACCAAATAAGAAGGACAAAATTTATTGAGAACTACAAGCGACAGGGGGAAGTGGGGTGCCATAATCGCCTACGTCCTGAAGGGACACGACACATAAAAGAAAGAAAACCTATCAGGAAATCAGTACATAGTAGCTTTCATTGATATGTACGCAGGCTGGCCCGTGGCCTTTTCTGTACCAAATAAGAATGCTGGGACGATCGCCTACTTATTAATGATGAACTATTCCATAGCTATGGCGCCACTCTTCAATTAGTAACAGATAAAGGCACGGGGAATGTTAATACAGTTATGAAAGAGACCCTAGAATGTTTGAATATACACCACGTGACCACATCGTTCTATCACCCAGAAAGCAACGCTAAGGTAGAACGGTTGCACGGGACGATGCATGTTATGTTATGAAAAAAAAAATTGTGATAATGATAGATCATGGGTCTTATATATTAGGTTTAATTTTGGAGATTCAACAAAATTTTCGCCTTCCTACTTAGTTTATATAATTAAAAAGTCATTCTGCCGCTCGAGAATATCCTAAACCCACGTAGTCTTTATTGTGAGGACGAATACCACACAACACTGCGTTATAGGAACAACACTGCATTTATACTAGTTAGAAATAATTTGAAGTAAGCGAGGAAACGATAGATAGAAAGGTCTAACATTTCAACTAACGGCGTAGACTTTGAAGTAGGAGACTTTGTTATAGAAACCACCATAAAATGGGCAAATTAGACACGAAGTTGGACCGTATTATGTAGTAGGCGAGAAGACCGGTTCAGTATCTTATCAGCTAACTATCTCGGTAGTTAAGGCCCATGCTAGACACCTTAGGGTAGCAAATATTGAGGAATAATAATTCCAACTGATAACAGGTCGCTACGAAGGGCAACCCTAGCAACCCCGGTACTTTCCGACGAATCTGTGAATGACTTAGGTAATGAAGGAAACAAATACCTAGATAAGAAATGAAGATGCCAACGCGACGATTCGGAAGCTGAGTCAGATATTCAGACGGTGACACGTCAAAGGAGAGCAGGAGAAAATGATACGGCCCAAGTAATAGTAGGAATACAAATAGCTTCTCGGGTTCAAATAGTAAAGAGGATATGGAGGTATGTCGACATAATCTTGATAGATATCAGGTTGACAACAAGATGGACGAGAATTCTGAGGAGGAACATAGCAGTAGTTGTCAGAATAGTAGGTATAAGCTCAGAACGAGGGCGAAGAGTAGACGATCCCAACAGATACGGGCGTATGATAATCACAGCGAATCTGATTTCACCCACCCGCGGTATTTAGTGAAAAGAAAGGAGGAAGAAAATGGTGAACATATACAAAAATCTAATAGGAAGTGTAAGAACTGGACAACTACTGTTGGAAGGAAAGTCAAAAATTATCCACACTTTTTGTTAAAGATAAGTTATGGCGAAAGTGTGGATAATTTGTGACTTACTCTCGTGTGTGTGTGTATATATATATATATATATATATATATATATATATATATATATATATATATATATATATATATATATATATATATATATATATATATATATATATATATATATATATATATATATATATATATATATATATATATATATATATATGTGTGTGAAATGGATTAAGTTCGACAATTATTTTTAATATATTTTCCGTTTGTACGTTATTTTTATAGATATAATTTATTTAAGTAAATGGTCTGTTTTTTTTTTATAAACAGAAATTCGGACGTTACTAACCAGTCGCTTCTTTGTGCTTACGAGCACATCAGATCAAATGATGGCCCCCATTGGGGTTACAGGTTCGATTCCTGTCGGGGAAGCACATATTTTTTCCGAATGTTTTCGAACATTCAGGCTGGTAAATGTAATTAATACTGTTTAATTAAAAAAACAGAGCATTTACTTATATATATATATATATATATATATATAATTATCATTTTTCATATGACAATTATGATTTTATTCAATACATTTACACCCGTACATACAATTTGATCAGCACTTGCAGTTACTAAATATATATATATATATATGAAAAATATATATATCAGCATAATGGTGAATGAATGTTTTGCCATTGATTTGCCCATAAATATATAGGCATTAAGCATAGCCTATTCAAAATCACATTTCGAAATTGAAATGGATGTCTTTATTTCAGGCGATACTTCCACAAAATTTCTTCTCACTGATAAAATGCTTTCATATGTATATCTGTAAAAATATCTCTTTCAGTGAAACCTATACTTCCAACTTTTCTTATCTCGAAAAATTTCCGCAGAAAGAAAAGCGTTAGATCAAGAAGGTAAAATAAATCAGAGTTCAAAAATACTTTATAATATTTCATGATATAAAGACTGTGCTTTTAGTAAAGATTCTCCCCATACCGAAACTCGGCACTCTCCCATAAGCACCGACACTCGCTCTGATTCTCTGCAAGATAAGGATGTGTCCTTTCATCCATCGGAACCATTCCATCTGGATTGAGAATTTATACACGCATGGAAGCTAGTTGTCCTGAACGAAATAGATTTTCGTTCTTGTTTGTACATCACATTCGGCTGATCAAAGCCGTTGCTTGTCTCAAAGAGTGACATCTCCGCTGAGCGCGTATGTCGCAGTGACATCAGTAGCTAAATATTTCTCGTTTTTGATACGCTCAGAAGTGAACTCTTTCTTCAATATTCTCTGTTGTCTAAAAGTATTTCGATACAAATCATTTGTGTATAAACATAGTAAGTATTCGGCTCAGCAGGCCTGGAGTTCATTGATTGTTTTGTTTTTAACCAAACAGAAAAGAGCATCTATTTTACATTGTTAAGCAGCCAACCTGTTTTACATACCAAGAGATACAAAATACAACATAAGGTCTTTTTTTATGGGAGCCAACTATTTTTCCCGATCTTCACGCAAGCATCAAAGTGTACCCAGACAATATTTCTATTTGTGCAATAGGCAGGTGATCTTTGGAAGTATTTATTTCGAATAGCTAAGGGTGTAAAATAGAACAATATCTTTTTTTTTTAGTTGGATAGTAAAAAACATGCCTGGCTTTCTCATTCGTCCAGTAATCAGGATTGTTTGATGCTCCCAGGAGTGCGAAATCATAGATATTTGCTCTCTTGGTAAAAAGATGATCAAGCAAGATTGAATGAAACGTGCTGTGGATCGTGAGGTAATCTGATTGGTTAATTAACACCAATCAGCATCTAACAATTAACGAGGAACAGGCATATAAACAGTCTATGTTTGATTGAAAAAAAGGAAATAGAAAGGCGAATTAGGAAATCTGCTGTAGAGCAATGGTTATCAAACTAATAATGGAGACCATTTGCTACGAATAGTGGAATTTGTCCTACTATCTGACTCGCTATTGTAATCTTGTGTCAGATAAATATAAGCTTATTAAATGACTATATGAATTAGCATCGGAGGCACGGTGGCGTAATGGATAGCAGCTCAGATGGTGGAATCGGAGAGGCGAGTTCGAATTCCAGTCGAATTCATTACATTACATATTTGGGAAAGGTTTCCCCCAGCTATAGATAAATAGCAGGACAGACTGGGTACTATAGCCTTGGATGGCAACTGGTCTACCGCAGAAAGAACCTACTGCGGGAAATCTGCCTCGTCAGTCATGTATCGAAAGATACATGATCACCTAAGCGTGTATCACGCATGACACATAACTGAATGATGAATTAGCAGTCTACTTCATGGCTTGAAAGTTACACATATCTCACGAGTAACAAGCGCATGCGTTTCTTGTAAAGAGACATTTTTAGGCTGATTTTCTAGGTGTGCAGATTTTCACCACTTGAAAGATTAGCGTAGCACGATCTTTGGCTCCCATCACCAGAAGTCCTTATTGTGTAATACTAAACTAGTCATATTAAACATGAAGAAAAAAGAAAGGTCTGATTTAGTCGGTATGCTTGGTTGATGAGTTTCAGCATTTTTGCTTTCCTTTTTTAAAGTGCGTTATCAGAAATCTGGTTAATGCTTATCTACAGAACAACATAATGACATAACTCAGCTATTTATCACTTCTTATAAACGTTTTTTACTGCGCAAACAAATCAACCACTATATTGAGATTGTCATCAATTTAAATAAATACTTATACTTATATTGGTTATATCATCAATCAGTTCCTTTTACACACACACACACACACACACACACACACACACACACACACACACACAGAGAGTTAGAAGAAAGGGTCCACGTGTACTTCTTATAATATGTAAAATAGATAGGATGGGTAATAAAACAAGGACTAATGAAAGAGTACCAATATAATCTTTACGATAAACATTTACTAAATATTAATTATTAACTATATGGCAGAAATGAAGCACGGACAGAAAGGTTTTATGTCCGGAATTTTCGGACACGCCTGTGTCCTCCATCAACGGAGCGAGAAATAAACAGAAAAATGGGAATTACTCACCTACAGATGTTTTTGTAGACGGTATATTTCCTGGTGGAAATCATATTATTAGCAAAAAACCCAGATCTCTGTCTGTTTCCTTGCTCTGCGAAACTTTTTATGAAAAGAAACTTAAATTAAAAATTTTGATCGGTGTAGAAGCGTTAAGCCGGTCTATTATTAGTAGTAAGGGGAGTAAGATTGTAAACATAGATGAAGAGAGTTATGGGTTGCGGAGGGGGAAAGATGTCTCGCGTGTATCCAGTTGTAGCCGAAAATTGTTCGACAAAGTTGTCAATTTCAGGAAGACGGGCTGTAGTTAGAGTAACATCTGACGTGAAAAAAGAGGAGGCAAAAAGGGAATATATAATAATAAAATAAATTTAAATGAAATAAAAAGAAAAGAAAAAAGGGAAGGAACAAAAAATGGATAAAATTTCTTTGGATAAAATTTGGAAATAATTATATGTGTGTTTAGTTCTGCACAAAGCCTTCACCACCATTTTTCCAATCATGTGCTGGTGTCTGGCTGTCGGTTCTTAGAAACTAAGCTGCTTGACCTTTATACGTCGAATACGAAGGGAGAGTCCACTATATATATATATATATATATATATATATATATATATATATATATATATATATATATATATATATTTTGAACGATAAAAATTATTAAAAAAATTAATTAAAATCTTCAGACATACTGGGTTGTAAGATTAATTAATATTCTTATGTATTTATTATTATTATTTCATTTCGATTCCTCGACTAGTTTCGGCCAACATGGCCATCATCGGGAGAGAAAAAATGTTTCTGCTTGCTGTAGCAGTAAAGTACAGAAATGAATGTCTTGATGAAGAAAACGAACGTTTGTCTGTAGTTTTCATTTGTTTTTTTATTATTTATTTATTTATCTTTTTAACATTCCTTGTGTTGGTCAAACAGTCTCTTTTAAGTTGTCATTTGAGATAAGAGCTATGTTCCCCACCTTTTTTTTTTCTCCGGTCAGTTCAGCAGTTTATTTGTGTTTGGGGAGGGGATGGTAAGTGTGTTTGTGTGTGTGTGTGTGTTTGTGTTATTTAGTTTAGTGTGTGTCTCTGGTAAGTGTGTGTGTGTGTGTGTGTGTTATTTAGTTTTTAAGGGAGTGAGTGAGTATGATATGTGTTAGCTTGTATATTGCTATGGGTGTGTGTATAGGTGTGAGGCCTCAACACCTCCGTAAGTCTGTCTTTTTTCTATGGGTATGGAATGTGGGTAGGTTTTGATTTGTAGGGTTATGTGTTGCTACTATCTATATTGTTCAATTTATGGTTTAGTCCGGCTGGAAACAGCGTGTGTAAACGTCGTATCCACTTATTTTCATGGAACTCTAAAATTCTTCTAGTGTTATCTGCTTTGGGCTTTTCTATTCTCTCAATTATAGTGAATTTGGCATGGGTTTTGAAGTCGTGTTTTTCTATGCGGAAATGTTGTTCTACAGTTAATAATTTTTCATGGGGAGTCGACTTAATTCGATTGCGGTAATTATTGATTCTGTAGTGAAAGGGCCATTCAGATTTTCCTACATATTGTTTCCGGCATAGTGTGCATTCTAGGAGGTAAATTATGTTATGACTTCTACAGTTAGAGTCGTGATAGATTTTGTAAGTAGATTTAGTGACTGAGCTAGTGAATGAATTCGTGTGTGTGACGTGATTGCAACATAAACTTCTTTTGTTGTTACATGGTTGGGAAAATCCTGTTGTTTTTGTTGTTAGTTTATCACGGATTACATTGTCCCCTAAAATGCGGTTACTACCTATGATTTCTTTTAGGTTCTTAGGTCGACGGTATGCTAGAAGGCCGGGTTCCTTAAATAGTTTTTTAGGTCTGGTTTGAGATGTAGTATTTCCCAGCGACTTTTGATTATTTGGTATAGTGGAGTCAGAGTGAGGTTGAAAGTGGTTACTAGAGGAATGCGGCTAGATTTAGTTTTAATCTTGTATATTAGGCCGTTTTCTCTAGGTATGGAAATTGCTTTATTTATTTGTTCCCTGATTAGGTGTTGTTTATATATATATATATATATATATATATATATATATATATATATATATATATATATATATATATATATAATGATTAATACATTTTAGTCAACTTTAACAGATTTAAAAATTAAATCAAGATATTTTGTCATTAACTGAGTCAGTATCTTGGATTTTATTTGAAATTTACGTTGATTGTTTTTATATAACAAGAAAGGTATGAATATGAACGTGAGTGTATCTCCCCAATATATATATATATATATATATATATATATATATATATATATATATATATATATATATATATATATATATATATATATAAGGAGTTAAATAATTAAATGGACTTAAATAATTTTGTCTCATTTTCTTGAAAGCATTGAATTCTCATGATGTTATTTATGTTGATGTGATTATTTTCATCGGTACCGCGATGTAGTGAGACGCGACCTGAAAGCTGTGGACATCAACACAGTCCTGGGAGAGCCTGGCATCCATACGATCCGAATGGAGAGGAACCCTGACCAAACACCTCAAGTCAGGGGAGGAGAAGCTGACACAAGTCCCCATGGAAAGGCGGGCCCGCAGAAAACAAAGTGACAGCTCCAACAGACCAGAAACTGAACACACATGCGACCTCTGCAACAGAGATTGTCACTCCGGCATCGGCCTCTACAGTCACAGACGTCGATGCTCCATCCAAGCAGACAACTTGGATGCTACCCATGGTCAACCCTGACCGACGTAGGCCTACAGAAGATTATTTTCTTTTGACTTCAAAATTTCACGGGGTACTGTTTAGTCCAAATCAGGTCTTAATCAGGTATTATTAGTTGCGCAATCCACAAATAAATCTGTATATCTATGCATTTTTGTCCATATCTAAGAGCGTAGACCAAATATACCTTTCATATTTTACATGCATAAAACGGTATGATTTGCGTTGCTCATCTCAAGTAGGTTGACAGAAAAAACAATAATTATGAACTTGTTTTATAAAATTTTAAAAACATATTGTTAAAATTAAAATATCGTACATGAAGTATTAATTTTATTTATAAAAATAACGAATTTGTTGTTAAAAATAAGAATTAATATTGCTTACTTTAAGCCGGTTTTAGATTGTCAAATCCTGAACCTAGCTCGAGAGAAATTGAAAAATTATTTAAAACTAATAACGATGTAAAGTCCATCTATTTTTTGTTTGCAGTGGAGTGGAGCATAAGAGAAAAAGAAAATTAACAGCAAGTCCAATCAATTATTTCGTCATTAAGAACGCCTTTCAAATGCAAAAATAGAATACTTTCTATATCTATAAACAGAAGATGTCTTTCTGTGTGTGTGTGTATTTGTGTGTGTGCTACTTATGCACGTCCACATTTCTCGACCGATTTCAATGAAATTGTACACACACATTGCAAATTTGCCAAGATAGGTCAAGACCAAACTTTTTAGTCTCCAGCCACCCCCCGAGTTTGGCAGAAAAATCGATAAAATTGAAGATGGGTACGACTTTTTGCAAAAATCAAGGCAAAGTTACACGCGAACAAAATTTTTAGTGGATGAGCTAATGTTCTTTGCACTTGATGCAAAACAAAGCTCATTTTATCAGGTTTATGTAGAGTGCTTGACAGTTTTCCTGCGACGTTGATTTCACACAAAAAATTGCAGAAAACTGAAAAAATCGTGTTTTTCGTTCTACTTAAAATAAAAGCTTGAATAATTTACCCATTTTTTATCCGATTTTCTTCAAACACGTCGCAAAAAATTTGCCCTCATGCAAGAAATAAGAAAGTGTGCTTCCCCGCATATATCGAAAAACTGTTTAAAAAAGCCCGTTTTTCGGTCATAACTCATTGGTTTTTCATCCGATGCTTTCCAAATTTGCCATGTAAATTACATATGAAACACAAATTGTCTGAATGTTTGGTTTAGACGAAATCTGCGACAAACTAGGTCCAAAATTGGTTATTGCCATTTAGCCAATAGTTTCTTCATATGATTCAGTTCGAATTTGACATTCGGGCAGTCTTTGATGCAAACATTGTTTGAGAAGGATTACTGAAGCGTTAAAAGGGAAAAATTCCCGAAGAATCTCTTATTAACCCCAGTTGTACAGTAAACGTGTGAAGAAGGAACTGACGCTTCATCCCTGTTTTTGTTTGATGATTAGATTTGCGAACAATGCCATACTATTTGAAAGTTATGGCCATAGGAAATTTACTGAATATCTAAAACATTGAAATAATTTAACCCCGATCAACGGCCACATAAAAAGGTTTTATCGATGTAATTCCTTTATTAAGAAAACTCAAACACTTGATGGGGGTGGGGAGTAGCTTAGTACACCAA